>JAILYA010000031.1:2502674-3102674 GCA_021437795.1 Rhodamnia rubescens | reverse complement strand
CTATCTATGGAAACTCAAGATCATGATTGTATGGGTGATTTGATCCAAAGAGGTTTTCTTTACTTTATTGTCCTCAACGATTCGAAATACTTTGTATATAATCGCTTCCAAACGGGAAAGTTTTGGAGAGTGATCCTCCCAAGATCTTGCAATGGTCAGCTGGAGATGGAGAAGTATAAAGGATGCTTCAAGGTCGAAGAACAAACGAGCGAGGAAAAAGATTCAAAATTTCAAGATTTAGAAAGCTTCACATCCTTCACATACCTTTAATCCTGCACCTTTAATACTTTGCGGAGAGTATATGAGTGAAAAGTGTTGGACGAGAAGTCTACTCATCATGTTGCAAATCCGAGTTATTCAATAGTGAAATTCAACGATGGGGTACTAGCGTGAAGAAGTGGACATTGGCTTAAACAAAGTCGAACCACTATAAATCATCTATGCACATTCTCTTACTCTTACTCTCTTTGATTGGTTCTTTGTGTTAGTCGAATTGTGCAAAGCATTGCATTTCGAATATCGTTGTAGAAACTAGCCCTCATTAGGCTGGATTAAGTTACGAGCTCTCTAGTTTACATTCCGCATTAAATTTAATAAAAATCACCTATTCACTCCCCTCTAGGTGATATCGCTAGCCTCAACAATTGGTATCGGAGCTGAGTGCTCATTTTTTTCAAGCGTTATTACTTCTAAGCTAACGATAAGTGTTATTACTTCTAAGCTAATGATCTTCATGGCTAGCAACTTTTCTCCCACATGGATTGAAGGTGAAGCAACAACAGGCTACCTTACTTCGAAGGAAAGGAATAAAGTGATTAGCGAAATAAATGCAAGGAATATATCGATGTCAAGACCCTTGAGATCTGGAACGTTGTCCAAAGAGGCATTAATACGACTTGCAAGCATTTTAGGCGGAACAAATGCGAGAGGACAACACTAATATTACTCCCACGAGATGCTCTACCTACCACCGAATTAGCCAATAGAGATGCTCTAGATGTTAAAGCTATTTATTCATTTTATAGTGCATTGTCTCCCATCAAATACAAATGTATTGCAGATTGTTCCTCTTCAAAATAGATATAGGACAAGCTCTACGTAACTTATGAAGGGACGAGATAGAGTCAAGGAAACCAAAGTTAATATACTCTTTGGCCGATCTGAAGCTTTCAAGTTGAAGTCTAATGAAACGGTGAAGGAAATGTTTGATAGATTCACCGAAATAGTGAATGAACTCACCTATCATAGGCAACCCGTATCCGGACCGATGCGAGTGAACAAACTTCCGATGGCCCTCACAAAGGAATGGGATAATGTTAAAACATCCATCTAAGAAACCTAGAGGATATCACCGTTATCCTTCGATGAACTAATTGGAACTCTTCAATCCCACGAGGATGAAAGAATCAATGATAAAACTCTTTCAAAAGGTAAGAAATTAATTGCTTTGAAATCTAATGCTGATTTTGATGCTTCGATTCTAAAGATGAAAACGATGAGGGACTAGCACTCATGGTTAAGAGATTCAGAAGAATAGCTAAGAAGGACAGAAATTACAAAGACAATAGAGATTTCAAACAACATGATTAAAGAAGATCATCTGGTGGCGGAGATGACAAAAAAGATGTCATCGGCTTTGAACGCAAAAAGAGAGGACACATCAATCCCGATCGCCCTCCTCTAAAGAAGAAGGAAAAGATGAAAAATCCAAGAAAGCTCTAAAGATAAAAACTTGAAGTGATACGGAATGTGAAAATAATGAGGAATATGCCAACATTTATATTATGCCCAACTCAAAATCCGAGGATGAATATGAGGTAACTCATCCGAGAATCCCTTATGAGGTATCCAAATATATAGATGAACTGTGTTCACACTATAAAGCTACTCTTAAAAGACTTTCCGAATTAAAAAGGAAAGTATCCAGTTTGAAACAAAAGGTATCTCTCAAAAAGAAAATATAAGTTTTCTTGAAATAGAATTTTCTCAAATCAAAGAAAAATCTAATTTGATTTCTAAAGAAAATGCGAATTTCACAATTAGGAACGAATCTTTGAAAAAGGGGAATGATTCTTTGAAAAAGGAAAACGATTCTTTGGAAAAAGAAAATGTCTCTTTGAAAAAGGAAATTTTGGATATCAATAAAAAGTTTTCCTCCGATTCAAAAATGTTACGACACATTCTTTCCATACAAGTTCCTTACTATAATAAATCTGGACTTGGATTTTAAAAGGAAAGTTATTTGAAGAATAATTTTCCTATAGTTAAAGAAAGGCTTAGAAAAAGACCTTCAAATATGCATATCATAACCATTTTCATAAACAGTTCGTAAGATCTAAGGAACAAATGTTTTTCTAAATGCTCAAAATGTGGTGATGCGAAGCACTCCAAGGTTTATGTCCTAAAATCTAAACTCAAGATATTTTAAGATTTACAAACTCCTCTAACCCAAGAGGACCCAAAAGATTTGGGTACCAAAGAAAGCTTGAATTTCCTTGATGCTTGTAGGTACTAATGAAAAGAAGAAATAAATGGTACCTTGAGAGTGGATGTTCTAGACACATGATTGGAGACTTCAATATATTCATCAATCTTACTAAGTTTGATGGAGGTAGTGTTTCCTTTGGCGACAACAATTATTGGCAAAGGAAATGTGAAGATTGGCAATCTCATCATTAATGATGTCTCATTGGTTAAAGGCTTGAATTTCAATCTCATAACTATAAGTCAATTATGTGATATATGATATAAAATATCTTTTGTGAATGACAAATGCTCGGATGTAAGATGGGACGATAAGTGCTTATTCATAGGACATAGACATGGCAACATGTAGCTTCTAGATATATTTTTTGAGGATGTGAAATATTTGGTATCCATTAAGACAACTCAAAACTATGGCACAAGAAGTTGGGACATATAAGCTTCAAACAAATAGCAAAACTTTCCTCAAAAAGACTTGTGAGAGGACTTCTAAATGTTAAATTTGAGCAAGCAAATCTTTGGGAAACAATTTGATGAAAGATCGAGTGAAGTAGTATTTCTTGGTTATTCCACCTCAAGTAAGGCACACGAGTCTTCAACAAGAATTCAAGAGCAATTGAAGAATTAATGAACGTAAAGTTTAAAGATGGAAATGACACTCAAAAGATAGATAATAACAACACCACATCATCTAAGAAGAATCCATTATCCGAGCGACTCCAACATCATAATACACGAGAACACATGAAGCTACTCACATCGTGGAGGATATTCATATGATTACACCTTCTAAAGACGAAAATCAAGATAAATCCCCGGATGGTGAAAATGACAAAACCAATAAGAATTGGAGTACAGATCCAGCCATCCAACAGATCTTGTCATTGAAGAATGACATAAACGCATTCGCACTTGTTTCGAAGTTGAGCTCAAAGGAATCGAGGAAACCCTTGCAACAAAAGCTTGGTAGAAGTAATGCAGCAGGAGCTACATCAATTCAAACTCGGTGAAGTTTGGGAGCTTATGTCGAGAACTAAGGATCATCCAATTATTGGAACCAAATGGATATTTAGAAACAAGATGGATCACAAGGGTAAAGTTACAAGAAACAAGGAAAGCCTCGTAGTAAAGAGATATTCTCCCGAAGAGGGAAATGAGATTGAGATAATAGAGAAGACGAGTGGAACTCAACCGATTGCATTGTAATAAGAACTCCCGAAGAAAATGCTAATCTTCCTATTAATAAGAGAATAAAATTAGCAATAGGATTGTCAAATGTGATTCGGAGAATGAGAATGCAAGGAAGGCCTAATCATGATATTCAAGAATTTCTGCATAGAAATAGATTCTTTGATGAAGAACAATTGCAAGATTTTAGTCATATGCTAACTCGGGATGAAATTACGCAGGTTATGAAAGTAGGGGAGGAATTTCATAAAGATAGGCCTACATCATTCGAGACCTCTAAAAAAGGGAAAGAGAAGTTTGGTGAACCTTCAAAAATAGAGGAAGTATAAGTTGGTTCGACTAAAGCAAGATCCGAGAGTGACAAGGTTGAGAAAGAAATGATACTAGAGATTGTGTTGGTTCGTAATCATCCGAGGGAAGATGATGATGAGATGATCTATGCTCACTTCAAAGGAATGGTGATGAAGTTCTTAGCCGAGGAAGGAAAGGCGGATATGTTGTTCGAGATCCAAAAAGCATCACGTGTACTACAACTCCTTAATCGCCATAACTTCTATGGCAAACAAGCCCGTTGACTTCGAATATTTTGAGAAAAATGGTTTGTAGATTCTTAACCTTCTTTCTAATCTTCGTTTGCAAACTCTCTACTCTCTAAGTACCCCTTGTTATCCTAAGTTAACTGCCCATTTTTACTTAAACTTTTCCATGGTCTCTCGAGTTGCCATTCAATTCTCCTTTTTTAACAGAAAAATCATTATGAGTGCTGCAGATCTTGCAGAGGGTTCTTAATTCCGAACTATCAACTTTCACTCCTATCCCCATCTCGGATGATCTTGTCTATAAATCTCTTTCTGGAAATCAAAATTTATCTAGAACAAACAAGGCTCATGTTGAGCATCACCACTTTCCTCTAAGAACTATCATTTTGCATAAGGCGATCATCAACTTTCTTAGGCCCAAAGGATCTTCGAAACCGATATCTCACGGTTTGAAACCTAAATCATCCGGGCTATCCTAAATGGCAAGCCTTTCTCTCTTTAACATCTTATCATTCCGCATATGCGTAGAACTATAAGGAAGAACAAGGGACAGTTGTCATATGAGTCATTGATCACCAAGATCTTTGAGTATATGAGAATAGAGATTCCATAGCGACTTAGATCTCTACAAGTTCCTCAAGGCGATCTTGGTGAGATAATGTTTTGCAATATTGGCTACAAGTTTATAGATGGTCAATAGATAGATAGAAAGAAGAATGTCTTGTTGATAGATCTTCTTTTAACGAAACCGTGGTAGAAGAAGCCACTCTAAATGAAACTTCAACCGCTAAGAAATCTGCAAATGCCTCACTGCGGGACCATCCTCTAAATCCACTTGGAAAAGGAGGATGAAAGTGTTGGCTCACAAGTCCATCAAGCTTGGACAGAAGACAAGGAAACTTACCAAGATACTACTTGAAAGGATTACAAGTGAATCGGATAAGCAAACCTTTGATAGCTCCTTAGTAAGTGATAGTGAGATTGAATAAGTTATTCAAATGATTGTGAGGTCAACCTTTGAGGATGAGGCTGCAGCTCGAATGGAGCAGACAAGAGAAAGAGAGGGAAAAGAAGGAGAGAAGAGAAGAAAAAGAGGAAGATACGAGAGAAAGTAGAAGAAAGACAATAGGATGCACCTGTTGAGGTTATTTAAGATGTCTCGAAAAAGGATAAAGAAGTTAGTGAATCATCCGAGGCTCAAGAGCCCGTTGATCAAATGATGGTGTCTAAAAAGAATTCAAACTAGTGTGCTAATGAAGACACAGTTTGAAGAAGAACAGATTGAGCAAGTAAATATCTATGAGTTTATTCTCGAGAATGAAGGAGAAAAAGTTGCACGGAAAGGAAGCAACATCCGAGGAGGAGGACACTAAAGTTGGGAGTCCATAAAAGATGGATATCAATCTTGCTGGTATAGCAGATTCTCCAAGCAAGACTGCTTTAGATCTTCCACTGCATGACACTTTAGCTTCATTATCTAGTAAACAAGTGAGGACTTAAGGGGTGTCTTCGACATTAGTGTTCGAGATGGATGATGATATGGGTAGTGCTACAAACTCATAGCTTCTTAGAGAACTCGTGCACAATCGGGAGAAAAGTAGATGAAAAGTTGGTCGACATACGGAAATCTCTACATTTGATGTTGATGGACTAAAGGTCAAGTTAGACTACGAAGCCATGCAGCTTAAGAAGACAATATCATCCAATGTATGCCTTACTAAATTCCAGTGGAACACATAGATAGAAAGATTTACAACCCGAAAAGGGACCTTGATAAGAAGATTGAACAGCCGTCCAAGTCTGTTCTTGTACAACTTCCATCTAACCCAATGCCTCCAACTTCCACTCAAGCCCCATTCACATCTACTCTAGCTCCAAATCTTCCTAATTAAAACTCACTTCATTTGTTTAAACTTGTTGGTTTTTTATATGTGTTAAATGTTGGATGTTTTTGAGTTTGTTTTTGTTTTGCATAAGTTTATCCGCACTTTGATTAGGTCTACTATATTACTCTATTATTATGATTGAACCTATTTGATTTTTATTGAATACATATTAGTGGTTCACTTTAGCATTTTGTGTTGATGGCAAAAAGGGGGAGAAGCTTATACCCCTTAATTATCACTCTATTGTGAAAAAGATGTGAGATTATGATTTTAGGTAATTAACGAACAAGTTCTTACATCTTTGAAAAAGATGGAATGATGTTTTAGCAAGAACCAATATCATAAGTAAAGTTATATTCTAAGAGTCATCTTTGTAGCATCGAGGATGTTACGAACGAGGTTGAATAAATCTCAAGCTCTGCTTGTAGTTTCGAGCATGTTCGAACAGGTTGAACAGATCTCAAGGTCCGAGAATAGGTTGAATAGGTTTCAAGCTTTGAGAACAAGTTTTCATAGGAACAAATTCGAGAAAGATACAAAACAAGATGTTACTGTGCATTGCAACGCAAAATTGTTTAAATTTAAAGTGCTATGCTCTAAAACCTTATATTACTATAATCTTTTGAGATTGTTGTTTTGATATAGGTTCGTATGAATGAATCATTTGCTCGATTATAGAAAACTTGTTCTTATCTCAAGTACTACGATATAATGACATTCGGTTCATCACAATCTTTATATTTCTAGATTTAATGCTCCGAATCTATGCATCTTCCACTTTAAAAGACCTTGATATAGGTTCTACAAGTTCCGGAAGCTAAAAGAAATTAACTTTTGAGAATGCTTTTAAAACTTTCTTGAAATCATCTTTTATTTCAGAACTTATCTCGTTCTGAAGTGTTAAAATGATATATGCCTATTCAGCAAATCTTTATTGAGTCGTATAATCATTATGTTACTCATCTCTTTTACATAACACTTGGTACATTTTTTTGGATAGTTTTATCATCATAAAAAAGGGGAGATTGTTGAGAAATAGCCCCAACTAATTTTGAAATTGATATAACGATCCATGATCTCTTAATCCGAGTTAAATGAAATACTTATTTTGCACATTATCCATAGGTATGGGTTACATCGATTGAATCGACGAGAAAAGGCTCGAGACGATGCTATGAGGGACTCGGACGGTATTGAGCTCAAATGATGAGCGGGAAGCTCAACGTTGGAATGAGGCTAAAGCTCGAGAGAAGTATTTCATGAGCGGTGACCAGATTATAAAGAGATATGTTCAAGATGATTTAATTAATATGTTACCTCATCACAACGGCTAGCAGATCAAACTGGATTCTTACTTGAAGATTCTCAATCACAAAATTGATCAAGAACATGGATTAACGGAGATAAGGATGACTCACCTAATGAAGTAATCAATCTATGAAAACTTAGGATCACGATTGTATGGGCGATTTGATCCAAAGAGGTTTTCTTTCATTTATCGTCCTCAACGGCTACAAAATCCTTTGTCTATAGTCTCGTCTAAACGGAGAAATTTTGGAGAGCGATCCTTTGAAGATCTTGTAATGGTCAGTTGGAGATGAAGAAGTATAAAAGAATGCTTCAAAATAAAAAAAACAAACAAGCGAGGGAAAAGAATTCAAAATTTCAAGATTTAGAAAGTTTCACATCCTTCATGTACCTTTGATCCTACACTATAACACTTAAAGGTGAGCATACGAGTGAAAAAAGTGTTAGACAAGAAGTCTACTCATCATATTGTAAACCCCCGAGTTATTCACTAATAGAATTCAGCCAATCGGTTGCCAATGTGAAGAAGTGGGCGTAAGCTTAAACAAAGCTGAATCACTATAAATCCTATGTGCACATTCTCTTATTCTTTCTCTCTTTGATTGGTTACTCTGTTAGTCGAATTGTGCAAAGCATTGCAACTCAAAATCTCATTGTACAAACTAGCTATCATCGGTTGAACTAAGTTCGAGCTCTCTCATTTATATTCCGCATTAAATTTCATAAAAATCCGTAAAATCACCTATTTACCCCCCCTCTAGATGATATTGCTAACATCAACGATCGAATGATCTTGCATGTCGTCATGGATAGCTTGATTGGCATCCGAGTGAGTTGGATTGATGATGATGATGGACGGGTCTTTATATTGAGTGGCGGGACGTAGTTATCTACTAGGGTCGAGTCGGTTTAGACAAAGGGGACACCAAGTTGCTTTGCATGTTGAGTCGCAGGGTCTAATCAAGATCTCTAATGATTGGGGAAGTGAGATTGATCGATGGATCATCGAAATTGAGGGATAAATGATGGTGATCGAGAGAGGATAGGTTCAACTTTGATATAGGGAGGCACCGAGTGATCTTGTTAGTAGATTTTCGCATATGAATTAGCATCACGAGGCTATGGATAGCTTGATTTTGCACATTGATAGTTAGGCTTATCGCCAATTGGTACTGAACTAAGCTTATCGTGTACACGGTGCTTTGATTGAAAGCTATATGTATTTACTCGTACAATTCGGTGCTTGACTTACTAATGTTGAAGATTGGAACGAAGTGTTACGTGTGTATCTATTGTTGTGGCAATGCACCATAGAGTGAGTTGGACATGTTTAATGCCATCGATGAGTAATGTCGATGATGATAATATTTCACTATATTAGCATGTCATTGTACTTGCATTGAGAGTTGAGTTGTTTAATGCCATCGATGAATAATGCCGATGATGATAATGATGCATTGCATTAGCATGTCATTGCACAACATTCAAGAGTTGAGTTGATTTATGCCGTCGATGATTTATGCCGATGATGCCCCGTGGGAGCTCGTATGGGATTCGAGAAGCGTCGCTCTGTGATCAAAGACACCCATGCTATTGTAATTAAGGAAGCCCTCACATAAGGTACCCGCATTGAGTGTTCCCAGAAGTCCGGTTTCCATTTCACTGACGCACCACACAAGCTAGCTGGTCAGCAAATCGATCATATCATGAGATGGGGTGTAGATTTGAGATGAAAACGAAGAGGTTAATGCATGTTCACGCATTTAGCATATTACATTGCATATTGGTGGACATGAAATCCTGTGTTGCTTGGTATTGGTTCATAAAATTTAAACTATGATATTTGCTATGTATAATCTAAGGTTGATTATCCGAAAATTGGCGTGTTAGCTTTTTACTTGCTAAGCCTAGGCTCACACTATTTAGCTCTTTTCGGTTTAGCTAACCAACGAGGTGAAGTGATCATGGCAAGTGGAAGCCATGGATGGAAATGATGTTGGTGAATTGGGAGGAGGGACTGTTAGTTACGTCACGGTTGTTATCTTTCGATATGAAACAATGTAACTAACTGGCTATCTCTATGTGTGTGTATCTGTAATGAAATCGGTTTGTGTGACATGAGTGTTAGATGACCGTGTTTGATTGCTAAATACAAGTAAGTGAACCTGAATAAGGCCAAACCCTTTAGACGTGCTTGCCCTCTCGAGTGCACTTGTATGTGTTGTATGGCCGACCTAGTTTTTATAGCATAATCTTCTGCATGCTAAGTATTATATATGTAATATGAGATTAAAGCAAAGCACGTACTTAGTAAGGTACAAGCTGCGCCCTAGGACGTTACATGAAAGCCGACACTACATAGAGTACGAATGAATAGTGTTTATCCAAGATCATTTCTCGCATGCGAGTTGGAGCTATACTATTTGATCTTCGGATAAAGACTGGAGTTGTTGATCTCCTAACAAAGGCCGAAGCTATACTACTTGGACATGTACAGATTGTCTCTAATGAAAACCAGGTATTATTTGTTTTATGCTCGGATCAATGATATTGCTATCTCCCATGCGGATAATGATGCCCATTGTGCCTACTTTGTTTAGCTATACGTTCTTGAAGGCTAACTATTCATCCTTTGAAGACATCCAATGGCTAGTATGAAGCCCAGGAGGTCTATATAAGGAGAAGGATGGCCAAAGAGCAAAGTGTAGTGTTGTGCAAAGGGGAGAAAACACAAGTACTGAGTTGAAGTGCTTAAGTGTGAAAGTGTGCAAGCGAGTGAGCAAAGAGTTGTGAAAAAGAGTGAACCTACTCAAAACCTCACAAATACCTTCGAGCTACTTGTGCGACCAACATCACTTGCTCATTTTTTGTGTTTGTGCGT
Organism: Rhodamnia rubescens; assembly: GCA_021437795.1. Classification (NCBI taxonomy): domain Eukaryota; kingdom Viridiplantae; phylum Streptophyta; class Magnoliopsida; order Myrtales; family Myrtaceae; genus Rhodamnia; species Rhodamnia rubescens. The sequence continues at coordinate 3,092,388 of JAILYA010000031.1, read as the reverse complement.
GATCACCTGTAATAGCATGAGTATTAATACAAGTGTAAGAGAAGTGTTCATGTCCGATAGTGTGATCTATCGTGGTATAAGAACGATACTTGCCAATTGTAATCTCCAATTCTAATTACTAGTGAAATATAGCCGCTATTAAGGTTGTTAATCTAAGAGTGGATGTAGGCTTACTATAAGCCGAACCACTATATATTTGTATGTGAGATGCTCTGCTATTATGCCTTCGCTTAACAGAATCACACATAATGGTTCCTTCTGGGTAAACATTATCACTAGTGATTGTTTGTTATTCCGCAAAAGTTTTTAAAGCATCACCACTCATCCTATTCTACCCCTCTTTTAGGTTGATTGTTAGCCCTAATAAAGCCATGCTCCTAACTTAGTACTAATGATTTTACTTACTGTGCATGTTTGACTCCTTTCTTTTTCTGACTTATAGGTATAGCGACATCGGTTCCTCCTCACTTCGGTATGCCGATGTCCATAGATGTGTCTTATGACGAGATGGTCGATGTAGAAAACAAGCTTACTTTTTGTAGATGCATTACCATTGTTGGGTTGGTGAAGGATGGGATGACTAGTTCCCCCATCCTTAAATTACATGGTATGTCTGGTTCAATAGTGACCTCGTAGGGTCTCTCCGGGATTTTGACGGGCCATTCAAATCTAATGGCGGAGGATGACCAACCGGACGGTGAGATACCCGTAGAGCGCTCTACAAAATGAGGGGATTAGTTTTGGATGCCTCAGCTAGGTTAGCAGAGTTAGGATCCTCGGGTTTTCTCGGGTTGAAATATGTAATGTGAAATACGGGTGTGCTTATAAGAAGGGTCATGTCAAATATACTCATATAATAGTCAAGTGTTGTATTTCGATGTTTCTTTGTGGTCTCGTATGCTTGTTTGGGTGTTACGATTTTACACACTTCCGCATGTTAATAGAAATCGAGGAAGAAAAGAAATTGGGTCGAAATTGTTATAATATTTTATAGATAATGTGATCCCACATTTGATTATTTCATTAACGTTTATTGATCGCATTAACTTGAGTGATAACATTGTTACCCAAAAGTCACGAGCCTTAAAGTTACGATAACGTCTTGATGGATGACGTTATCCGGAAGGGGTGCGAATGGGAGAATATAAATGGGTCATCTAAACCAAACCCTCTATCATCATTTTTCATTCTAACGTATATACGAACGTACATTTCTGATGAAACACACACCATTGCATAAAGAGGACAATTGGCTAGAAGCACCCATCGTAGATCATTTAACGCCCCACGAATTTCGATTTGTCAATCGTCTTCATCAATGGTTGAAGGTAAGTAAAGATTCGCTTACGTTTCCGCATTCAATTTTGATTATACGTAATTTTGTTTGACAACGTATAATCGGGATATTCATCTTTAGATTTTTCTTACATTTGGTATTAGAGCGTTAATCTTTGCCTTGATGTTAACATTGGATTTGTGTTGAATTATTGAATTACGGGAGATTTTCATGGGAATTCACGGGTAAATTGTAAATTGGGGTTTTTCTGGCCAAAAAGGAAATCGCCGATTCCGGCCAAATCCGATGAACCGTGGCACGGCTTTGTACCATTAGGGTCGCCTCACCAAAAGGGACAAAAGCCCTAATTTTAATCGGCGTATGGTTGCTCGCCGGAGGCTAATCAAGCGGTGGAAGCTATTAGGGTTCGCGGGTTAAGGTTCTTGAAGTCTGAAAGTTTTTCGCTTGATTTCGAGCGAAATCGTTCGCCGATTTGATTGATTCTTAGGCCAATATGGTCGCAATGACGAGATCCTCAAATCCCACCACTTATTTTGGTCCATGGTGGGCTTTTGGAGAAGAATTGGGTGGTAATTTTCAAGGTGGAATCGAAAGAAAATGCATGTGCGCAAAGGGGTTTCTGTGCGACCATTTGGGGAAGAAGGTGAGCGCGTACATGGTACGCGCCCGTTGGGGCAGCACCTTGCACTCGCCCACATGGGAGCGCCTAAAAAAAGGGATTAAAGCTTGCCACTTGAAAAAGTTGCGGCCAATTCACGTTGGGGAAAAGAGGGAGAGGTAGCCCTTTTGAATTAAAAAAAAAAATGCCCTGCACCATATAATTACGGTTTTGCTCCTCACTCCTACATTTACCATTTTGTCCCCGAATGTGCCAAAAATTTACGATTTTAACCCCATTCAGTTTATTTATGATTTTACCCATTTACTTAATTTACAATTCAGTCCCTACCCACTTAAATTTATAGATTTTCCCTCATATGCAATATTAAGTATATTTTTTCATGAAATTAAATGAGTAGTAATCTATATATTTTAATTAATTAGAGATTAGCCATAGCAACTTTAATTAATTAAAATTATATATTAAGAGCCTCTAGGTCACATATAGTAAATGACATTTACTTGTAGTTAATTATATTAATATAGTGAATTTTATCCCACATGCATTTTCATTATATTATTATGATTAATTAGGTTGAAATACCATATTACTTTTCTTAATTTCCCTATAGGGATTAGGAAAAAGGAATATAATATGATAGTTTCATTATATAGTTATTATGAATCTATTTAAATTAGAAACTTAGCCCACAGGCAAATTTTGATGTTATTTGATTCATATTATATGACATGTTTTGCATTGGTAAAATATGAATTAAGTGAATTTGCCTCAAATATTATGACATAAGCATGTTATTTTTATTTATTATGCATTTTTACCACACCGTGAATTTCTCCGAATTTAAGAATGATGTTCCCGTGCTTAATGGTGAAAACTACAAAATTTGGAAGGAGTTAATCCTTCTTCAATTGGGGTGCATGGACATTGACTATATTATAAGGAAAGACGAATCACCTGCTCCCTCTTGATACGAGCACTGCCGGTGAGATAGCCCTTTATAAATAATGGGAGCGATCCAATCGCCTTAGTGCGATGTTCATAAGGACAAAAATTTCTCCAAGTATCCGTGGTTCGGTCTCTCAAAGATAACAATGCTTAAGGCTTTGTTAGAGGCCATTAGTGTGCGGTTTGAAACTTGAAAGGCGCATGCCATGACCCTAATTATGAAGTTTTCATCATTGAAACTCATGAGTGTTAGAAGTGTGCGTGAACACATCATGAAGATGAGGGACATAGTGGTTCAGCTAAAGAATCTTGAGGTTGATATATCTGAATCCTTCCTTGTATACTACATCCCGAATACTCTTCCCCAATAGTATGCACCTTTCAAGATCTCTTATAACACACATAAGGACAAGTGGTCAATTAATGAACTCATGACCATGTGTGTTCAAGAGGAAAATAGGTTTCTTATAGAATCGGGAGATAGTGTTCATTTGACAACACAAAGAAAATTTAAGAAGCAAGGCAAGCGAAGTGAATGGGTAAAATACCTCCTAAAGCTGACATTAAGAAGGAATCCAAATGTTTTTTTTGTAAAAAGATGGGGCATATGAAGAAGGATCGTCAGCAATTTAAGGCCCGGCTCGAGAAGAAAGGTAAACTAACATCATATGTTTGTTATGAATCTAATATGATTGATGTGAGTAACAACACTTGGTGAATTGATTCCGGATCTACAATCCACATTTCAAATTCCTTGTAGGGTCAGTAAAATCACAAGAAACTAGTGGGAAGTGAATAATGCATCTATTCTAGAAATAAGATGTGATCGCATGTGGAAGCTATTGGGATAAAGCGAGATTAGTTCTCAATAATGGCTTTGTTTTAAATTTGGAAAGAACCTTTTATGTACCAAGTTTCTCTAGAAATGTGATTTCTATTTTAAGACTATTACCATTTGGTTACTCCTTTAACTTTTCAAATTCGACCTTCGATTTGTCATATAAATTTGAAATTGTTGGTAATGGTATTCAGTCGATTGTCTTTTTTGAATTAATTTACAAGACAATGCCTTTTATAACGCGATGCATGTTCACGATAACGCAAGCATAAAACGATGTGTTGTGAATGAAGATTCCTCTATGTTGTGGCACCAGAGATTGGGACATATCTTCATAGATAGAATTAAGTGATTAGTAAATGATGGAGTACTCGGTACTTTGGATTTTATTGATCATGATACTGTGTGTGTTGCATAAAAGGAAACGGATCAACAAGTCAAAGAAAGGTGCCAAGAGGAGCTCGAAAATATTAGAAATCATACATACAAACATCTATTTTCCAGGATATAGACTTATATGGTCGAAATATTTCATCACCTTCATATATGATTACTCGCATTTCATGTATCTCTACTTGCTTTATAATAAGCACGAAGCCTTACATGCCTTTAAGGTATTTAAAGCTGAAATAGAGAAACAATGCAATAAGCAAATTAAGATCGTGAGATCGCACGGAGGTGGAGAATATTATGGTAGATATACTAAAAGAAGAAATCGAACTTTATTAGACATGGTGCAGGTATGCTTAGCGGCTCCAAACTTCTTAAGTCCTTGTGGATGAAGCTCTTAAGACGACAACGTACATATTGAACCGAGTTCCGACTAAGGCTGTCCTAAAGACGCCTTTTGAGCTATTCAAAGGTTGGAAACCGAGTTTGCGACATTTACGGGTTTGGGGATTCCCGTCGAAGTAAGAGTTTACAATCCACGGGAAAAGAAGTTAGACCCAAGGACTATTAGTGGGTATTTGTTGGATATATCGAAAAGTCCAAGGGATACAAATTTTACTTGTCCATCTCATACCACTAGATTCATGGAATCGAGAAATGCAAAGTTTCTTAAAAATGAGTTGATTAGTGGGCGCGATCGATTGGAGGACCTTATTCCCGAGAAAGATCATTCAAATACTCAATCTTCCACATTAAGTACTAAATTGCTTGTTGTTCATAACGCTCCTCCAGGCCAACCAGCTATTGAACAACCAATCGTTGAAACTCCACAACCTATTGATATTGATCCGATAGAGATCCGGTTGTTCGGTAATTACCGAAACCGTTGAACAACCAATTGAACAAAGCATGTTTCCGAGGAGAACGTTGCTGCAACATTAAGAAGATCTACTAGAATGAAGAAATCAGCAATTCCTAGTGATTACGTTGTATATTTGCAAGAATCTAACTATAATGTAGGAACCGAAAATGATCCCGAAACGTTTTCGCAAGCTATGAGTTGTGATAAATCTGATTTGTGGTACAATGCCATGAAGGAAGAGATGAATTCTATGGCATCTAATGCGATCTCGGGATTTGGTTGAGTTACCCGATGGTACGAAGGCTATTGGTTGTAAATGGGTCTTTAAAATTAAGGACTCATTGGGCAATATTAAGAGATATAAAGCTCAACTCGTTGCTAAGGGATTTACTCAAAAGTTGGGAATCGATGACATGAATACTTTTTCTCCGGTATCTAAGACAGATTCTCTTCATATCATTTTGGCATTGGTTGCCAATTTTGACATGGAATTGCATCAAATGGATGTGAAAACGGCGTTCCTCAATGGAGAGCTAGAGGAAGAGGTTAACATGAAACAACCAGAAGGATTCTCCTCTAATAATGGTGAGCATTTGGTGTGCAAACTTAAGAAATCTATATATGGCTTGAAACAAGCATCTCGCCAATAGTTCTTAAGGTTTCATGGTGTCATCTCTTTATTCGATTTTGTAGAAAATGTCATGGATCAATACATATATATATATATATATATATATCGAAGGTCATTAGGAACAAAATTTGTTTCATTGTCTTTGCATGTGGATAACATTTTACTTGCAACAAATGATAAGGAGTTGCTACATGAGGTGAAACAATTTCTCTCTAAGAGTTTTGATATGAAGGGTATGGGTGATGCATCTTATGCCATTGGCATTGAGATCCATAAGGATAGAACTCGAGATATTTTGGGACCTGTCTTAAGAAACCTATATTAATAAAGTCTTAGAGAGATTTCAAATGAAAGATTGTTCACCGAGTATAGCACCTATTGTGAAGGGTGATAGGTTTAATTTGAATCAATGCCCTAGGAATGATTTAGAAAGGGGACAAATGAAAGACATTCCATATGCTTCATTTGTCGGAAGCTTAATGAATGCTCGGGTTTGTACTCGACCGACATTGCATTCACTGTGGGAATGTTGGGAAGATATCGAGTAATACAAGTATTGACTCTTTGGAGAGCTATAAAGAAGGTGATGAGGTACATTCAAGGTACAAAATGTTACATGCTTATGTATAGGCGGGTCGACAATCCGAAGATAGTTGGTTATTCGAATTCAGAATTTGCTTGGTTGTGTTGATTCCTAAAAATCAATATCTGGATACATCTTTATGTTTCTTTGGCGAGCCGTATCATGGAGGAGTGCAAAGCGGACCTTAGTTGCTACTTCCACTATGGAGGCTAAGTTCGTTTCTTATTTTGAGGCCACTTTGCATGGTGTGTGGTGGAAGAGTTTTATTTTAGGACATAGAGTTGTGGATTCCATTGTTAGGCCATTAAGATTGTTTTGTGACAATTCAGTCGTAGTTTTCATGGCTAAAAATTACAAGAGTGGTAGTTGAAGCAAGCACATCGACATTAAGTATTTAGCCATAAGGGAACGTGTTAAGGAAAAGAAAGTGGTCATCGAACACATTAGTATTGGATTGATGTTAACTCGATCCTTTAACTAAAGGCATGCCATCGATGAGATACAAGGATCATGTGGTTATGATGGGAATAGGTCCAATCATGTAATTTTTATTTGTATGGACGAATTTGTGAAGCTGTTATTTATTTATGATGTTTTGTTCTTAATTTTGGTGTACATGTTCATTCATTCCGAGAAAAATAGCCATCTTTGATCCGGAATAAACTTAAGGTTTATTCATTAAGTAGACCTAGAAGAAACATAAGGTTTATTCAGTAAGTTATGTCATCACATATGGGCTGATTTAGATGAGATAAAGTGCATTGTGATACATGGAAAATACTACTCGCTCTAAGAGGACATATTGCTATGATTCATGTGCCTTGTCTTCGGCATGAAGTTTTTGTGAATTTAGTTCAATATTTCGTTTGATGAAATGTTGGGATCAAGTGGGAGAATATTATAATATTTTATAGATAATGCGATCCCATATTTGATTCAACATTTGATTATTTCATTAACGTTTATGGATCACATTAACTTGAGTGATAACGGTTCTCGCTCAAGAGTCACAACGCCCAAAAGTTACGATAACGTCTTTATGGACAACGTTATCCAAAGGAGTGTGAAAGGGAGAATATAAAAAGGTCATCCAAGCCAAACCCTTTATCGTCGGTTTTCATTCTAACGTATATACAGAACATACGTTTCTACAATAAACACACACCATCGTATAGAGAAGGCAATTAGCTAGAAGCACCCATCATCGATCATTTAATGCTCCACAAATTTCGATTTGTTAATCGTTTTCATCAATGGCTGGAGGTAAGTAAAGATTCATTACGTTTCGCATTCGATTCCGATTATACGTGATTTTGTTTGACAACGTATAATCGGGATATTCAATCTTTAGATTTTTTACGAAATGAGAGTGAAGTGCCGGGAGTGTCACATGTATTTTAATGTTCCTATTTTATGACCTTATTTTTTTCTCTCTAAATCAAATACATAAAGGGATATTTTCATCGTAAAACATCCCTTTTTATACGACAATTTATCTTATTTTCAGCTGTAGTTACTCAAAGTCATATTATTGTCGTCGTGTCAAACCCAATGCGGATGAGTCTCGCCGGTTGTTGGGGTAGAGGAGGGTTAAAAAAGCCTTATTGAGTTTCACCTCAAACTTATTTGACATTTATGATGTACATAGCCACGTGGTAAGTTGGATTGTTGCCGTCGGACATTAATCGGTCAAACTTATAAGGTAATAATGCCCGATTTCCAAAGAATATATTGATTAGACAAAACAAAATCGAAGTTGAAAACATTAAATAAGTTCATATTATGAAAAACTTCAAATTAATAAAATTTATAAATATATTTTTTATCACCAAAAACCAAAATTATTATAAGCGTTATAAATTTGTCCTCCATTAGCATTCGTTAAATAATATCATCAAATTGTTGAGTAGATAATACTTGACAGGTTGACGGATAAAACAGGTTTGAAATTTTTATCCTCCGTTTGTCACGAATGTATCAATATAGTATTTTTAATAGTATTAATCCAATTTAAGAAAATTATCGGAGGATAAATTTATCGTAAGTGTACTAGTTTATGATTTTTTTTGTTGTAAAAAATTTAGTTTGAGATAATTTTGTGATAAGTGTACCAATTTAGAATTTTTTATGGTAAAAATTAATTTGAAGTTTATCATAAATATATCAATTTAAATTTTTTTTGTGATATTAACCCACCGACATATTTAAAAAGAATTGGGGTGAGTATGGTTCCGAGTAGAACTAGAAACCTACAACCGGACCGGTGGGGAACTTGTGTTGTTCTAGGTTTCAAAGTGTGTAGGGTAGGTTTTAGGTTCCAAAAATTGAGCAACTCATTCCAACGGATAGATTTCAAGTTCCAAGTGGATGGAACCCGAATCCGTAATGCAACATGTAACACATTTTTGTGTTTTTCTTAATATATGTCTTCGCGCAATGTTGCAGAATCCATAGAATTGATGAAGATTGTGTAATTTGGAACCACTAGTCCGAGCTTTTATTTTCGATGAAATTTATTATTGAAACTTTTACTTTATTAATATTTCATATTTATTCGTGTATCTAAATATGAGTTATACTGTGCGGGCCGCATCTCTCATGGATACCAAGGTACTCCCGAACAATATTGGTTGCCTTATACAAGGTACTTCCAATCGCCAGGAGATACTTTCTCCATGAAACTGCGCACCAAACCAGTTACAATTCAAATCTTCCCCGGATGTACCATCACCATAAAAATTCTTGGGTGTCCATCTCATGACAAAGACCTTATTCTTGGTTGGGATGTTCTATCCCAATTACTACAACTTCGAGAATCAACCCGGAAGGTTTACAATTCAAAAAATTCTTCCAGGAGTTTGTGGAAATTCAAAGGTTATTTGTCATCTAACCCGAGATCCTTGATCCTATTACTCAGGCCCTTCTTTCATGCTGCTCGAGAATCTCATGAGCAATTTTCACAAATTTGTTCCAAACCTCTTTGGACAAACCCCGAGTACTTCATCAAGCTCCCCTTCAAGAAAAATGAGAATATCAATCCCGCGAAAGCAAGTCATTCGAGTATGAACCCGGAGTATCTTTCACTAGCCCAAAAAGAATGTGCTGAACTCCTTGCACAAAATCTTATTGAGCCATCCGATTCTCAATGGGCATGTGAAGCCTTCTATGTGAATAAAAGAGCTGAGCAAAATCGAGGCAAGTTGAGATTAGTTATAAACTACCAGCCTCTCAACCTGTTTTTACAAGATGATAAATTCCCTCCGCCACACAAAAATTCTCTGTTCTCTAGCCTTGCTCGAGCAAAGATCTACTCCAAGTTCGATCTTAAGGCGGGATTTTGGCGAGTTAGGAATAGACCCGGCTAATAGGCCAAAAACAGGATTTTGCATTCCGAACCAACACTTTCAGTGGAAGGTTTTTCCTTTTGGATTGAAAATAGCCCCATCCTTATTCCAAAAAGCAATGAGCAAAATATTCCAACCTATCCTTCCAAACGCTCGATTTATACGATGACATTCTTCTCTTTTCTTCTAACGAAGAATCTCTTGCAAAACTTCTTCAACAGTTCATTGAAAATGTCAAATCTCATGGAATCATGCTTTCCCAGAAAAAGATGATTCTTGCTCAAAAGCAAATCGAGTTCGTCGGTACGCATCTTAAAAATGGCACTTATTGCCCAGGACCTCACGTTGCGTAAGACCTCCAAAAGTTCCCGGATGAAAATCTCTCGTTAACCAAATTCATTCCTTTCTAGGAATTGTGAATTATCTCGAGATTTTGTTCCAAAAATATCTCAAACTTTGCACCCTTTGCAAAAAAAAATGTTGAAGAAAAATGCACCAACATGATGACCAAAGCAAACTACGCCATCAAGACTTTGAAACAAATATTACGAACTTGCCACCTCTTCAAATCCCTTCCAATGGAAAAAAGATCTTGCAGACAGATGCAAGTGATAAGTATTGATGGGCAATACTTCTTGGAAGAAGACAAAGGCAAGCGAAAAATTTGTGCTCACAAAAGTGGTAAATTCTCTAATGCGAAATGCATTACCATTCTACCTTCAAAGAAATTCTTGCAGTCAAATATGGGATTAAAAAAATTGAATTCCATCTTATTGGCCACCATTTCCTAGTAGAAATGGACATGTCTTTGTTTCCCCAAATGCTCAAGTTTAAACGAAGCAAGTTCCTCATCCTCGCCTTTTGAGATGGTCGGAATGGTTTTCCAAATATTCTTTTGAAACCAAACACATCTCTAGAAAGAAAAATATTTTGGGTGATTTCCTTTCTTCGCCCAAAGAACCTATTGAATCCATCAATATGTTCATCGAAAAGAGTTCTCTAGTATTTTTAGAACTCGTAAATATGAGAGAACATCAATGGCCTTCTCATCGTACCCCCGATCTTCCACAATACCTTCACAGGAACCAGGTTACCGAAAATCTCCCACTTTGTTTTGGAATTATCACTACCTAATCTTTCGAGATTACCGGTGGATTAATGTTAAAACCAGGACTTAATTGTGATTATCCTTTCATTCATCCATTAAGGTGGTCCTCCGGTTTCCCATTCCCACAGGATATAAAATGGATGTTCGGCTCATGATCCATCGCTATCATGTTGCTATAGAATTCCCTGTTAATGAAATTGTTCGAATTTTGTCCGAATCACTCTTCGGGAACTATAGAAATCATGAATAGAGATACATGATGGACATTCTCACATGGTTCCAGCCACTCCAAGCATGGAGAGACCTCTTTCGAAGGCAAAGACAAGTTGGAAGACCAGAACCCCTTAGGCACACTATAATCATTTTTCATCATCCATGATTCTTCATAGGACCAACAGGTGACGAAGGGATGATGCAGCACATGTTGGCACTACCACTTTTAAACCCAACATTCATGATCAAGTCTACAAGGTTCACAAAACCTTCCCCAGAACCATTTTCGATATACCACATGAGTATAGGGAGCTCCAAATGAGTACTTTGCCAATAAAATAAGGTCATTCCTCCTAAAATATGGCTTTACACTTCAGCAAGTTATTCATGGGATACTCCAGAACTCATCCCAAGACATTAGAAGCCCTTGAAGAATTTAATGCTAACCAAGCGGCAAATTCCTCAATGGACACCCAAGCCTTGAGTTCACAAGACCCTTGGGGAGGGCGGTTGTCACAAGATCCATATGATTACCCTCACCGGGTCATGCCTACATCGATGTTCCATCTAACTCCGGGAACATATCATCCAGCTCACAAGGCATTCCAGGATGACCCGGGACTAGACAACCTCATCTCTAACTATGAGAGAGATCAATTATTGCGAACCTACGGACAACGGAAGGACGGCCACCCAGCGGGATATGATGGTCCCGACGGCTCGAGACTCGGACGACGCCAATTATCACCCCGATCCGGATCGTCGGCACTAAATCATCCTGCCAAGATACTTGTTGAATCACTTCAACCACTCCACTATCCTAGATATGTGTGTAATCACATCGAAATGTGTCCTAATGTGCCCCTAATGTGTTCAATAATAGACCTCCACCTCCAAAGGTCAAAGATTGTATAATAATCGAGTCAAATAGTCGGTATGCATGTCGGATCTAATCATAGAGCATTCGAGGCTTATTGTCGTTTCCTTCCAAACCTCGCCTATATAAAGGCGGGCTCCCTCGTTGTAAAAGGCAGACTAAGCCTCCATTGTGAAATCCAAGTAATGTTTGTTTTCGTGATGAGTTTCTAAATCATCTTCTTCTCTTCAAGCGATTCTTCAGCTCTAAAATATTTTTACTTCTCTATTATAACGATTTGGTTAGTATGCTCTCCTCTTGCCACAAGAATTCTAAGAGATCATCCAAAGCAGGCTAAGATTTGAGTATTGTGCATAAACAAGTGCGAGTCCGGCGGGGCCCCTCTCCACCGCCGATTAAGTTCGCAGTGATTGTTTTTGTAACGCAATACTTTAATCAAGGAAGCTTAGCTTTGTATGTATCTTAGGAGAGAGTGGATCCAGAGGATCAGAAATTTTGATATTCTAAAAGACTAGTTCCAAGAGCAAGATCTAGAAACAAAAAGCGGTCCCCCGTGAATGGTCAGGTGAGGCCTATGTTGGGGGATAGCATACCTTTTTTAGATCTTAGTTCTTGCTTCCGCTCCTTTTCGCTATTCATTATAACAACACATCGTCGTCATTAAAAGTGATGATTCACTACAATCGTTTAATTAAGAATGTAGGTGGAATCTGGATAGACCCTCGAACCAATCCTAGAACCTAGTTCAAAGGTATGTAAGGTAGCTTCTAGGTTCTAAAAAATGAAAAATCTGTTCCGACAAGTAGATTCTAAATTTTATATGGAGCTCTAATAAAATCTAGAACCGCTCACCTCCTAACAAAGAGAACCGTAGTCTTGTTGGCATTAGGAATTGGCCCTATAAATTTTTTTTTTAAACTTCTTTTATTTACTATTATTTAATTTTTTTGGCTTACGTAAACGCTGGATATTATAATGACTCTTCGGGACCGAGGAGTCCCAAATGACAACCCCTGGTAAGCCCTCGCGCTAAACTCCCTCCGATCGGCCATGGAAGACGACGTCGAACTTGACGAAGTTCCGCCACTCGCAATCGAAATACCCAGAAAGTCCGACCCGGAGCATCAAACCGAAGAAGGCGGCGCCTCGGTCAAGCACAGTCTGGTTACCTCGGCGCTGGCAAATCCACGGTGAGCCCTGTTTGTATTCTTCCTTAAATTCGTGAAGGTTTCTGGAAATTTGAAGTTACGTTTTTTTTCACCGTTTCTTTGTCTTCGAATGCGATGAACAATTGTCAGCTTGTGAACCACGTCCTGAACTCTCAACACGGGAAGAGGATAGCCGTGATACTGAACGAGTTTGGAGAAGAAATCCAGGTGGAGAGGGCGATGATCAACCAAGGGGAAGGCGGGGGATCTCGTTGAAGAGTGGGTGGAACTCGCGAATGGCTGCGTCTGTTGCACCGTCAAGCACAGTCTGGTTCAAGCCCTTGAGCAACTTGTTCAGAGGAAAGAAAGGTCTGTGGACCCTCTCTCTCTTACGTTGTGTTTTGCATGTTTTTCCTCACTTCTCCCACCGACTGGAGATGTATTGCTTCGTATGTACTCAATTTTCTGGAGATTTTTAAGTTCTCTCTTTATGTGCTGTCTTAGTGTTGGAATGAGCATGTGATTTTGTGGAGAAAGTAAAATGCAAAGTAGACAGAGCTTTCTAGCTTGAGCGACAGGGATTATGTTGTTGGCTGTGGTGTCATCGTCCTTAATGAGGACGGCTAGCCTTGTTAGAAATTATCTGACGTGCATGAGCCTATGAGGTTGATGACACTCTTTTCTGGCTTTGTCTCGATCTATTTATCATTTTCGGCATTAAGTTCTGCTTAAATTTCTTAATGATTGGAATTTGTTCAGGACTGCAGGTATTGTCGTGTGATTAGATGTTCTGACAGAAGCTGACAATTGCCTTTGTTGCTGTTCTGGTAGGATAGGCTCGACCATATATTGCTGGAAACGACCGGCTTGGCGAACCCTGCTCCTCTTGCGTCTGTTCTTTGGTTGGATGAGCAGCTTGAATCTGCTGTGAAGCTCGACTCCATTGTCACAGTAATATGTTGTTAATTACATCTTATAAGATGGAACTCGGAAATCCATATATTTATATTTGCTATGTCTGTATACTTGATAAGCAGATGCCCTATTTATGAGGATCCTCTCGTTCTTTCCTTTTCTCTTTTTGGTTTTTTTCCTTCATTCTTTTTTTACTTTTCGGCGATGGCGAGGTTAATATACATGTGCATATTATTGACATGTTTGAGGACAAAAATCATCATTGATGAATTCTATTTTTTCTTCAGCTCTTGTTTGATATGCTGCTCCTTCACTAGGTTGTAGATGCTAAAAACCTCCGATTGCAGCTCAATGAGCAGTGTGATTCTTCTTCATTTCCAGAAGCATTTCTTCAAATTGCATTTGCGGTAAGATTTTGCTTTACCGTTATTCGTGCAGCTCAGTTCATTCACTCTAGGGCACATATTCCCTCTCCATGATTTGTACATCATATTTGTCTTTATTTTGGTGTTGGATAGGAGAGTTTGGAATGTAGGAGGCTCTTACAGAAACTTTCTACTGTTGTAGGTGTCGCGACCTAAAATCGAATTTTTTAGGCTAATGGATTATCAGGTTAATTATTCAACTAACCTAACTCGGACTCTCCCAAGTCCATACCAAATCGCAACTTAATGTTCAATTAATTAACATGCAATGTATTTTGAATTCAAGTCGCCACTAATCATTTACGGTAGGTTGATTAGAAACCTAAATAAAATAGTGGGAGAACTATTTTATTCCTACGAACCAGAGATTAAGAGTTCGGGGACTTGATTACGCTAGATTACTCTAAGGCCCTTTCGGTACCATTTTATTTCATGAAAAATCATTTGAGAAGGCAATATTAATTGATTTTAACCTAAGTCACTAACAAAGGTCATCATGCGGGTGCACAATCAATTAATTAAACATCCGGAAATCAAGATAATCAAGAGAACATGCGCCACGCAAGATAGTTCTTCTTTTAATTTTCGATTTTTAAATGAATGCATGAAATCTATCCTAAATGATGCAATGTCATGGTCTAAATGCAAAGCTAGGCTAAATGACATGCAAATGTACGAAATAAGACTAAATTTTAATTAACTAAGTTACGTGCAAATTAATTAAAACCTAAATATGCAATTCTATATGAAGTCTAACCTAAAATGCAAACTAATATGACATGGCAAGGATGACGTAGCAAGGATGAATGCTTTTTATTTTTATTTTATTTTCGGATGAATTTATTCCCTAAAATAGAACTATGTCAAAATAATATTTATCTCGCATATTTTAGAGTTCAAATTGACCTAAACCCTATATATTAAGATAGATTATTTTAGACATAAAATTCTATTTAAACATGCAATTTCTATCCTAAAGTGCAATCTAATCTAAATATTTTACAAAAAATATTAGATATGCAATTATCTACATGACGCAATTTTTGAAAAGATATGCAATTTTCAAATATGGAAAGTGAATGAATGCAAATCTTTTAGAATTTTTTAGATTACATCATACGACCGATATATTCTAAAAAAAATATGACAATCAAACAATTCAAATCAAATTAGGAAAGTGAATATGACAATCAATGTCAATCAAGAAAGTGGATATATTAATCAAGTTTTGAAATATTTCGCGAATATTTGAGTCAATCTTTAATTCGTAATCTTACGATTAACGATTGAGCTCAAATCCTTGCCTAATCAAATATTCCATCAATAATCTTAAAGATGGACGTTCTCGATTATACTGCAAGTTGCGGATTAGGAAAGAAAATTTTCGTAATCAACCTATATTTTGAAAAGATATCCACTTTTATGCAATATACTCATAATATGCAAGATATGCAATATATGCCATGATACGCAAAAAAAATGTTAAGATATGCAAAAATCACAAAAATAGGCAAGTGAAATATTTGAAATCAAAATTTTACCTATCTTGTGGATATCTTTCCTAATTCGAATTGGATCGAATTGCTCGAGATCGCAGAATCGACGAAACCATGGGGGCTCGTGGTGTTCCCAATCGACGACTTGATGGCTGAAGGTTCTTAGTAATCAACCCACTCGATCAAGGACTCACGTGATGAGTGGTCACCAATTATCATGAAAGAACCTGCAAATATGCCATGAAACAGAGTCAACAGATAACTAAAAATAGATGATATTTTTGCAAGGGCTGCATCTTCTCTGTACGATCAGTGGACACCAAGCAACTTTTCACAGTCCAAGCAGTGATGGAGTCTTTGACCGGGCCTTTCCTCACAGTCCAATCATAGCCCACCCGTCAACGAGGCGAAGACGGCGGAACGTGAGCGGCTTGCAAAAGAACAAAATATACAAATTTTCTCTTTCCTTTTCTTGCTGTTCTTGCTTAATCGTTGGACTACACGCCAAGAGAAAACAACGCAACAAAAAAAAAAAAAAAAAAGACGACTTCCAGAGTTCGCCTATTCTGGATTCGTTCGAGTTGAAGGACCAAAGTCTAGCGTCTCGTCGATTCGAAGGGGTTGACACTTCCGGCGATGAGTTTTGTCAGGAAGCAACAGAAAATAGGAATTCGTCAATGAACATAGGGACTTGTCAGGAACACAGCCGCAACAGGGATTGACGATGAAGCTTCGCAGCCGCTCCTCGAGGGGTTGTCTTGGCTGCAGAAAACAGCACTTACGGTCGACGGGCAGCAGCCTCCGCTGAGGGTGAGGAAGGCCGGATCCACAAGGATGGATGTCGGTGGGACTTTTTGGCACCGAAGACCACCTCTAGGAATGGGGTGTTGCGCATGGGCAGCGGGTCATTGATGGAAAAGCACCAAAGCAGCAGAGATTATTGGCATCCTCCCAAGCATGCCTTCTGATCGTGCACTCTATGGCCGTGTATATGTAGTGTGTGGACTCTCTCCCTTCTACTTTTATCTCAATATTATGCCGTGTATTGTCATTGTGAATGGCCCCTCCTTTATGTGACCTAGAGGTGTTTATATAGTGAAAATCTAGGTCAAACTTTGATAATGCGGGCTTAAGCTTTGGCCTTATTTCGATCAATAAACTTAAAAAAAAAAAAGTCTTTTCCGTAATTAAAATTTAGTGGGCTGAATTAAATCCGAATATAAGTCCAAGCCCCCTTAGAATTTCGGCACAACCCTCATGCCTTTTGCCAATCCCGATCGCTTGTCAATTTAAGCTCAAATCTTTGCCATCGACACAAAATAATGCAAATGCAATGCATGAAAAAAAAATAAAAATATGCTATGCATGAAAACTAATTAATTATTTTTTGTGAGAACTAAAATTGATTCTCATTTTTATGTAAAATGTATGATTAAGGAAAAATCAAAATTTAGGTGTCAAAAGTAGGACGTGGTGATTCTTAACAAGGTTGATTTGGTTTCCTGGGAGGCCACTGGTGCCTTGGAAGAGTTGGAGAAGGAAATACATGGCATCAACTCTATTGCCGACATCATTCGCACTGTTAGATGTCAGGTTGACTTGTCAACAGTTTTGGATCGGCGGGCCTATGATGCTACAGTGAGTTATATGTATCTTCGCTAATTATACTTGTTGTTGGCTCCCATTTTTTTAGTTATTCATATTGCCCAATATGATCTTTCAGCGTGTTGCTCAATTAGAAGCCTTGCTGCTAGAAAATCAGTCTCTTTCTGGTAGAGAAGTTCATGACAAGAGAGTGCGCACTTTATGCATTTGTGAGCCTCGAAAAGTTGATCTCGATAAGGTAATGCATGAAGTACAGTCGCAAGGATAATATTTACTGATAAATTTCATCCTTTGTCAGCAGTATGATGGTTATAACTCTTGGTGAGAAAATTAATTGGGAATTATCCGTTTTCATATTTTCTTTAAATGCAATAATATTTTAGGATAGTGAAAAATATGATGATTTATATCTGTGTCATCAAAGCATTTTTAATTTATGGTGCTGAAACATAGAGAGACTTAGAATGTGTGTAATTTGTGGCTTTAGTAAGGTTTGGAAATACCATTATGCTGATAAAATATCTGAATGAAGGATTTTGTATCCCTAAGTGTATGCGCATAGTCCAAGAAAATAGATGGGGTATCACTTAGTTTTAATAATGTTATAGATATTTCTCATGGCGAATATAGCTCATAGTGTAAGACGTCATTTGTGGTCCTTTTACCTAGTGTTATGTCCTTTTGATTTCTTTATCTAGGCATTTAGAGATTTGACCTTAAAGGAAGTCTACAGCTGACTGCTGCTTTTAGAAGCGTGGAGTGCTCCTGTGATTACTCAATACTTCTCTGTTAAATGTTCTATATTTTTGGTTTTGTAATTTTTGAGCCGTTACTTTCTCATTTTCACATAGTGAAGATATTATGCAGGCACAGATTGAGAGAATTTCCTCATGGCTTCTGGCCTTCATCTTATACCTTGTACAAGTTTTATTTATGACAACTTCCAAAATTTGTTTCCACTTAGTGGGGTTGGCCACATGGTTCCTCTTATGCTTGGGCTCCCGTCAAATAGACGGTAAAGATCAACTATTTCATAGGTTTGGAATATTGTATAGGAATTCCATAACACGTGTAATATGGAGATCAAGAACTTAGGGAAAAAGCCATTTAAGGTTAAATAAGTAATCTCCACTTTGTCGTGAATGTTTTTAGTACAGTGAAACCAATACTATGTGGATCAACATACAGGGCTCGTTCTTTTTCTCTTTGCTATTCTATATACTGCATCGGTTGTGCCAGATAGATCTTACACCGAATAGTAGGTTTCAATTTATTCCCAGTTGTGGAGGGAGGGATAATTCAGAAAGAATAAATTTGAGGGTAGACAAGAATCCAAATTAGAGGGCCTTCCCCTTGCCTTTTTCTTCTTCTTTTTTCCTATTTGAAGCCTAGTAATTTTTTCAGTAGCTTTTCATGCAGGTTCGTTCATGGCTTGAGGAGATTCTTTGGGATAAGAAATATGGCATGGATGTATACCGCTGTAAAGGGGTCCTGAGTGTCTTGAACTCAGACATGTTACATACTTTGCAGGTAAACCATTATATTTGGTGGTATTGAAAGCATTGCATATATGTGATTTGGCTTTTCCACTGGGGTCTGACATTGATAGCATAGAGAAATTGTTCTCCCCATCTCTAGGCCAAGTTCATCTATGTATAAAATTGTCATTAAGGACTTTGTATCTATGCATTCAGACTGGATTTCCTAGGCCTTCATTCCACAGAGGATTAAAGTATGCTCCTTGCATGTACTCCTCACATCTTTCTGCATGCTTTTGCGGAAATCAATGATGCAGCAATCTGCGAACATTCAGATCTTCCGTTGATTTCGTAAGTCATATTTCTCAAATTCTTTTCTTTAAACTGTTTGGCAGGCTGTCAGGGAGATATACGAGATTGTTCCAACTCGCAAATGGAAAGAACAAGAGAATCCAATGAACAAGATAGTGTTTATTGGTGATGTTCTGCAAAGCTCATCTCTCGATTGTAGCTCAGGTTGCTTTTTCATTCTTAGACTGAAGTTCCATTTATTTGTTTCTTCCGACAGGTCATAATCTCAACGAGGACGTTCTCTTCAATTCCCTCAGAGTTTGTGCATTGGCATTGTGATCTGGCGATTTATGCATGCTATTGGCTTCTCATTCCTTGAATTGATGAGAAATGTGGATCATAAGTTCAGTTAGCTATACATCTAGCCGGTTCCATGAGCACGGGTTCAGTTTTGAAATTTTGTAGCGTGCTTTCAATTGAATCAGCGCTCATTCAATTGAGATTTTGTAGCGTGTGGTTAATAATGCTCATCGATAAGTATGTGTATGAATTTGTGTATGAAATCAGTGAGCCGGATAAAGTGATGCTGCAGTAGCCGGCGAACTAGCAAATATTACATGAGCAATGTGTCATGTTAGACACGGGATGGGGGAGCCGAGACAGGGTTCGTATCCCCTGTCCTCTTTCTCTCCTCTCTCTCTCTCTCCGCCCCTGTTTGTGTGTGATATTGGGAATTCTGTTTTACCAGACGGACAGGCGAATGCACGACAGTTAATCTGCTTGCAACATCAGTAGCTGATGACTTGCCGTTGCTACTAGTTAGGCCCATCAAACAGGTGGGTTAGATCAGGTTAAAAATAATCTGATCCAAATTGATCGTGTTTGGGCAACACAAATTTATTGACCCGTACCCGATCTAAACTGAGATGCATTTTTAGTAATTTTTCTCTTTATATCATTGCCTTTGAAGAATGGACGATTTCATGGACCGGCTCATTGGGTCAGTGAGAGAGCTTGGGGGTCAGGTTATGGACACTTGACCACATCCAAGCCTGTTTGTGATAATCGGTCAAGCCTTACTTGAATAAGAAGCCATATGTTAGTCACCTTTGATTCAACCTACACAATTATTCTAGCACAAATTAACCTAATATGGATGGTGAACAAGACATTCAAACTGTACTTTTGTCTAAGTCCCCGTATCATCTATGTCTATGACATTTTTTCCGGATGCATTTTTCAATGGCCATTAGTTTATAGCACGCAAAGATTGGTGAGGAGCACGCATGTTCTTCGTCTTTAGCTGAAAAACAAGCCAAGCTTGTCATTTGACTAACACGAAACAGGCAATCGGAAAATCAAGAAAGTTCTCTTTAAGCCTCTTAACAGCTCACAAGATCACATTACATATTCACAAACAGCAAAACCCAGAAGATGAGACGGGTTCGACTCCCTTGAAAGCAAAAGGAACTAGTTGAGCGTGGAAACAGAAGTAAAATGACGTTCAGTGAGGCAAATGTTGCCCAAGTTCTTGAGGTCGAAGTAGCACTTGCCGTCAGAGACGTGCCCACTCCTCGGAGGGCCACCGGAGTTGGTCAGCGGCGAAGCCAATCTGGGTAATCAGAGAAAGTCTGATCTGGCGGAGAGGATTGAAGAGTTAGGAAGCGTGAGAAGCTGTTAATACATACGAACCACGTGTGTTTATTAAATTGGGTTCGAAATGGGATTCATTTTGAGTCGATTGATGAGTTTAATTCGTTCATGCAATCTGACTTCATCAATATCTCATCGATGCACATGGATAACTGACGTAGCATTAAGGGATGATGATGAACCTTGTCTGTCGTTTCATTCGGCAGGAAACAGAAACAGTCCCTTTCCTCAGTACGTCCCTTTCCTCAGTGCCCATAAGAAGTCGTTTAAGCAAAGCAAGAAGTTGCTAAGCGCCATTGCAAGTTACCCGAAGGATTCTCAAGAGAAAGGCCAATGGCTAAGCTGTGGACGTGTTCGCATTTGAAGCTAATCTTCGTGGGGGCTCTCTGCGCCTTGTCCTTCTCGAACGTTCATCTGTCTAGCTCGGACACGTGGGCGCGCGCCGGAGAGCGGGCACATATTCCTGAGAGAAGTATGCGCTTTGCTGGTTTGCCTGGCGTGCCCTCCCTCGAGCTTCAGGACCGAATTGCTGAAGAGATACCACTGCTTGGGCGAGGACTTCCCGCCGGACGGCAGCCCGAGTTACGTGCTCGACGAGCCATTAGATTAGGGAATCAGCCGAGCGCCATGCCATGGGCGTGATCCGAAACAGAATAAACGGCAAAGTTTTTACTTGTGTATCTGTGTTGTTCTCTTCTCACGGTATGTAAGAAGTGGTTTGTGGAGTTCATGTTGGCTAGGATGAGAGGTTGATGGACGGTGCTGGACTTCGATGTGGCAAACCCCTCACTGCTTTGTTTTTAAGTACGATGTCGTCTTGTTTAGTTATGTAAACTTTGTTTTAAAGTACGATGTCGTCTTGTTTAGTTCGAGAATGAGTACAATTAGGTCTTTAATGATTGATTACTTGGGACGGATACTCCGGAGGTGCATAAACCACCCGGTGGCATGCACAAGCCTCTTATCGACTACTATTTGATACGCCGATAGCGTAAAAACAAAACTAATGACGCATCTTATATAAATTCTCAAAAATTTGTATGCATCTACCTATGTTTGGATCATGCAAGGATCTTCATCGAAGAAGAAAACTTATAAATCCTTTGACAATTTACCAATTTATTCCCAAGTCTTTTGACAGTTTCTCAATTTAATTCCACATCTTTTAGCAGTTCACTTATTTAGTCATTCCGACAAACTTTGGTTGAAAATAGTTGACATGGCGGTCTAGTCAATGCCAACCGTCCTACGTGACACTCTCTACTACTGAAGTAGATGTGGATAATTTTTGCATTTTTTTAATTTTCTGAACTTTTTTTCCTTTTCATTTTTCGTTTCTTCTTTTCTTATTCTACGGCCAGTGACGAGGTCTCGCGATGATTTAGGGAAAAATTGATAAAATTAAAAGGTTTATGACTAAATTGATGAACATAGAATAAATTTGTTGATAATTTTTCCTGCAAATTGGTATTTATCACCTATCGTCGCCGTGACCCAAACGGTGGAAAAATAGGTTGCGGTCTTGATGCATACATGAATCATCGCCGACCTACATACATTAAGGACCACTCACCTCTAAATCTTAGTGATGAAAATTACAGAACCATGCAAATCATTTCAAAGACCTGAATTACACGAAACTTTTTCTTTCTTTATTTTTCAGAAGTATAGGCATATCATTTTTTGCCCTAATTTGTTGGTGGTGGATAATGCCAAAAAAAATAAAATGAGTTCGAATAGTGAAGAAATTAGCCGTGAATTGGCGATTAAGTATATGAGCTATCTCGATGATTTCTCGTTTGTTCTTAATTTACGTGTACATTTTGGTCTAATCTATTGCTCGAAACAAAAGTTATTGCTTTTGTTAGGATCGGCGCATAATGGCAGCAAAGCAAAAGTTACGAGAAAGAGAAAAAATTGAGACACGAGATTTTATTCCGGTTCACCTTTAAACTAGGGCTACGTCCAGCAGAAGACTCCGTTATATCAGCACTTCGCACCTCTCATGCTCTCTTATCTCACTCAATTATAAGCGAAAAAAGAGTATATATATAAGAATAACTATTCATGAAACGGGATCCACGTGCTCTCTCCTGTCAGCAGAGAAGTATGAACCACATCCCAATAGCATTGAACAAGGTTAATTATACTAGAATTTTCACAATTTCATAAAATGAAAGCTTTCTATTGGGTACCGTATTGGTATTAGGAAAAGTGAAGCATGAGCATGACCATTCATGATTGTGTTACGAACCTCACATTAAAAAGATTAGGTTTTCTTGCATCATCATTCTTATCTCGGTCTACCCAAACTACAATATTGAATCATTGATGATGTGAATGTATATGTCCCTCGAGGTAACAACGTTGTAATATAGTGCTGATTTTATTTTATTTTTCAATCCGATTATGTAGCACTATTGAATTAATTGAGATATCTACTATACCTTAAATTTTCCTTCTGTTTTTTTTTTGTTGAGAAAATATAGTTTCTCTTAAATGAGATAAATATTATATTGAAATGTAACGTTGGCAGTGCATGACAACTTAAAAAACGCCAACTTAAAAAGCATAATTAACGAGTTCAATAAATCACGACGTGCTAATAAATTGCAAATCAATATAGAAAAAAAAAAGGTGGGAACGATCATTTTTGTCGCGCTTTCATAAAGTTCTATATTTATGTGCTATTTCCATGCATAGCGCGGGTCTTTCTTTCTCCTAGTATATTCACTTATTGATTGACAGAAGTTAGAAGGCAAGATATTAAAAAAAAAAAAATCAAAGCAAACAAGTTGTGATATTGAGAATGTGCAATTTTTTGGCATCAAAATGCATTTTTTCATTCATAATTCAGTTGCGTCCTCTCTGTTTCACAGTGTTCTTTATGGAGAGAAATTTTTTTTCTGAGGAAGAGAGTTCTTTATTTCGTTTATGGTTTGAGGAAAGCAGTGCAGGATTGCCTGTGGTAGGACTAGGGCACTTGCTGTATGACAAAAACGTTGAGAGAGGCCAATAGCATGACTCTTCAGTTGGCGACCAAGGTCTTGATGTGCCTCTTTGTCGGCACATTGATCTGGCTTGCCAAGACTCTTACAGTCAAGGTCTTAGCGTCTTCTTTCCACATGAGCAGCTACTTTGATGGGATTCAGTTGTCTCTGGTCAACCGTTATGTGATCGAGACACTGTCAAGCCTGCCGCTAGTCGAGATGAGGAAAGCGGTGGAGAAGACTGAGGATGAAGTTGATAAGCTGCAAAGACGGAGGCTGTGTTACCTCCCGAGTCTCGACCTTAATGCAGCTGTATTGCCAGCGAAAGGCAGGGGAAGAGTGATTGGTGGTCCTAGAGCAAAGGACAAAGGGAAAGAGGAGATCACAATCGATCTCTTGCATAAACTGAGTTTGAAGAATGTATCTGCTTGGAATATGAAGAGGCTGATGAATTTGGTGCGGTATGGGAAACTCATCACACTGGATGAGCAGATAAACAGTGAAACTGAGGCGAGAGCGGCGAGGAAGAAAATTTTCCACAATGTGGCATAGCAAAGATCCAGGTACGCTTCAAGCCTGACTTGTTCGGATTCTACCTCCTGCTCACCATCGTTGGAGCCACCAGTACATGTCTGAAAGATTGCTCCGTGTGTGTCTACATTATAGTTATATGGGGAATTTCCTTTTGTTTTAGGTGCATTTATTTGGGTTTTAGCTGTTGTTCAAGGTAGACGGAAGACTTTTATTTCTGCTGTGCATGGAGTGCAGAGGTTGCAATAGAGTAAATGGAGGCTTTTAATTAGACTGATGCGAGAACCTTTGTGGTTTTGCGGCTATGGTTGAATTTTCTTTGATGATTCTGGTGTTTAGATGTTTCTTTTACTAGAGAAAGGAGAAGCCTTTTTGCTTCAACCAAAAAATTGGCACTCGAATGTTTTGAGTCAAAGAAGGTGACTGTGATGATTGATAATGATAAGCATAGATTATAATTTATTGGTGTTCATTAGCCCCCATTAGAAATCTGATTTTGGCCAAATTAGAAATGCTTATTTTGCGCAACTAGTGGTGTAGCTTATGCCAGATGATTGGTTTATTATGAAGTATCCCCTGTCCATCCGTATTTATCTATGTGTACCTATCTAAATGAATGCACATTGGGTGTGTTAAGGATCACCTCTGATAAGTGATGGTGTACACTAATCTATATTCAGCTATGTGCTTTACATTTTGATTTTTGAGTAACATGAGATTACTTTTCAAATGTCGAGCTTCTAGCCTACTTCACCATCTAATACAACTATTCAGTACTTAAGTGTTCTTCCCTGTTGTTAACCAACGAAGTTCAGTTTTTCCCTTTCTTTTTCCCATGTCGATTTACTCTGCTTTGGGCAACGGCTAAAGTTGGCTACACCATGACTATCTGGACTATTGCATGTTTAATGCTTATGAACTTCCTTAGGATTCTTCCATCAATCGGTTGAGTTCAGCATGATACATTGTTTAGGTTATGAAGTTCAATTTAGCCGTGCATTAGTTGGCTTTTTTTTCCACTGGATCGATTTCTTCATCTCATATTTCATGGCTTCACCTGAACCGAGCAGTTCCAGCTGGAATATATGGTAGTTTCTCCCTTGATTTCCGTCAATTGGCATCATCTCTTGAGGATATATTGATGTCTGATTTTAACTTTTTGCCTAATCTTCATGCAAAATGGGACAACAAAAGTGCAATATGGTACCTCTTTATCTAATGTATATTGGTTACATGGAGGTGCCAAATCACTGCTTAGTTTGACCAACTTATTTATAGTTCCAGGCTCGAGAAGAGCCCTTAGGAAAGCAAAAGAGACAAAAGAAAACACAACAATGGGGAATCTAGATGAGAAGCCTTCTGTATAGTTACAAAGTTGAGCTTTTGGTTTTAGTTGTGCTGTCATCATCTTTTGGTCTTTACGCCTTCTTATTTTCCATATTAATGTCATTGTATTTCTGCTAATGCAGATATAGTTATCGGATGGCTGAATCACAGGTGATTATTGACTTGTATTATAATTTAATGGAAACAATGTTAATGTAATTTAAAGACTGGAGGACATCAAAGAGATTGGAGGAGGTGTCTGATATGGGTATGTTTCTGGCTCACTGTTTTAGCAGGATTTGTGATATGAAAGTTTTAGTATAGTCTGACAGTAATAATGCTTCCAGTAACTTGTTCACTTCTCCTACTGTCACACCCCAATTCCTACAAGAATAGAGCAATGACACCGTCATCTTTTCATTCAAAGGATGCAGCCACAAAATATAACACTCGCTCAACTCCGATATCAATATATATACATTCACATATATACAATAAAAAAGTCCTGCAGCTATAGTAACGAGCTTTCTATAACCTTCAAACAGATATATACATACATCCATCAAAAGGAACTATCTCCAAAGCTCAACACACTTAGGTACACTTCGTAGCAAAAATTTTCTTACCCAAAAATCCTTCAGCTAGCGTTATTCTCACGTCCTACTAGCAATTCGCATTACATGAAAGACAAAGAAGATGAAAGGGATGAGCTAACACGGCTCGATGAGTAATACATTTCTTCTAAGCGGATCGAACAACTACTATACACATTTAATATTCAAAATATAAGATATTTACATTAAGATCGAAACATATCAAACATTTATGATGAAAACAAGTTATATATTATCTTAACATAATATATTTATACCAAAAGTATCCATATCGATGATAACATCAAAACATACAACAATGGTTTAATTCCACTGATCAATCTCGTCAAAAACACATATCAATGGTCTATCCATTAACTAATCTCATCAAATCACATGACAATGGTCTATCCATTGGCCAATCTCATGCTCAAGATTCTAACCATGGTCACGTATAAAGCCCGGTGACAAAAGGCGATCAAGATTCCCTCTTTGGCAAGGTCTCCACCTACAATGCCGGTAGCTCGGCTCACAAGGATATCCTAAGTAGTATGCGCATATTCACAAACTCCTCAACTGGGGTTCACAGCTATCTTGAGCATCACATTATCAAACAACAACATACTCCTCATAATTAGAATGTAGCATAATCAACTCAAAACCAGTGAGTACATATTGATCACGAATCATATCAAATGGATAAAAATATCAGTAAATGTTCAATCCTATTTTTTATGCAACAGAATGTCATTTTCTCAAATCATAACACATATAATACTATCTCTTTTCAAATATGCATTTTGAAAACAAAAAAAAGAAATAGTATCACTCACTCGACAACGTCCGACGCAAACTATAAAGCTTACTTAGATCGACACGTTTGAAACCCTAACAAATATATGAAAAACGGTATCAAAAAATGAGTACTATGCTACCCTAAAGCATAACTCGAATGAAAAAGGCCTATTTGTCGCTAAGGCGACACCACGCATCAACAAAATGATCGCCCGGAGCGGACATGCACGTTGTCCGCTACGCGCAACTTGCGCGACAAACTTAAACGGACTGTAACTCCCTCACCCGAGTTCCGATTTAAATGAACTTGTAATCTAAAGAAAGATCTTTTAATGTACTACAAAACCCCCAACACGGTTTGACTAGAATCTATTCGAAAATTCGCAAGAACTGGCACAACATATTCTGGTCGCATATTGTTCACTACGCGCGTTGAAATCTCTCGGGCTATATCTTCCTCCACCGAGCTCTGTTTTAAGTGATCTTATAGTCCACACGAAGCTTATTTGATATACTACATGATCCCTAATAGTTCCAACCCAACCGACGATCAGAAACTAAAGAAATCATCCTTCAAAGTGTACTGTTCGCACCGTCTCTGTAGCGCATCAGTTTTGAAAAACTTGTTCCGGGCAAACCGTAAGTCCAAATTGAGTTCTGTAAAGTCCCACAGCTCCACAACACCCTAAACTATCATTCCCCCAAAGAATCTTAACTTAACGACTCTGAAATCTGACTTCGCGGCTCAATTTTTCCATCAATACGAATTTGAGCCCTAGTTACGAAAACCATTCCGATTAGGTAAACAAGGAGTGCGAGCACTTACCTAACGTTGCAGCACGAAGTAAAACGAGTTTGACGTGGCGTCAGTGGTGGGTGGCGCACACGCGCGCTCCTTTCTTTATTTTTTCCTCTCTTCCTTCTCCTTCTTCCTTTTTCTTTTTTTCTTATTCTTCTTTTCTCCCTCCTTTCTTTGCGTGAGCTTGGAGTGGAAGAGTCAAGAAGGCCTTTTATTTTATTTTATTTTAAAGGTGGGTCACACCACCTTATTGACCTAGTAAAAAACAAGCATTACACCTACGCTTTAGCTGTACAAAACGGATGAGATATTGCAGACAAGGTGAAGGCTCTATCTGAGGAATTAGAGTTATGGTCCTTGATGAAACAAATAAATGCATTATCCTGATTTCTTATGCTTTCAATTTCTATGCGTGTTGTATTCTCTCTAAAGTCTCCATGTTGCTTATTGCAGTCACGGAGAAAACTACTAAAATGTTCGTGTCGGTGAGAAGCTCATTGGCATGGAGCGTTGCATGGATGCCCTCATCTCCTCCCTCTGAATAGTCAGAATAAGATGCTTGATGTGGAGTTGGAGGAACTTACATGTTTTTTAGATATCGAACCTAGAGCCACATTGTGGTCGGAGTATTTGAAGATTGCAGTCGTATTTCTTTTCTTTTAACCTGAATTATCTACTAGTTGGTTCTGTAGTCACAAAGGTCATGACTCTGATCATAAAGAACTTGATTAGGGAACTGCATTTGACCTCGGTTGTACTTTGTTAAAATTCAACAATAGCTTGGTTGACCAAATGTGGTTTCTAATATATATTTTTCATTTATGCCAGTTCATTGTCAAGCAGTCCAGCAAATAAAGTTATGCAGCGCTTCTCCCTAATTGCAATTTAAGTCTAACAAAATCAACAATGCTTGCTTTATCAATATAAAGCTAAATCGCAAGATATCTAATAATTTCTCACCTTTAGGTGGTGTTTTGAAAAACTTGGGAGTTGCTATAGCTTTCGCATCATGATCTCGTTATTTTTGGAATTTTTGGACTTCTTAGTTGGACATGTTAGAGAATTGGTTTTGTTGGGCGACTGCTCGCGAGACATCATGATATCACTAAAAATTGTAGCACAAGTAAAAGGAATTCAGAGATCAACCAACAAGATAATTCATTGTACTACATAAAAGTGAAACATCTTATCAAATTAAAAAATTGGGCGTTAGAAATTGAAAAGTAGTTCTAGAATAAAGCCATTTTCTTTGGCTAAGAGACATTACAGGAGAGAAATATATGATTCATTTCACTCAGATTCTCGCTTAAACACTTGGTGAGAAACCTACTATGAGGAAGAGAAAGAATTGGAAAAAGAATATCACATTTGAACATTTGGCTGTACTCATTGTCCCCTACTCTACTCTCTGGTGTAACCCCAACTCTACTCTATTTGATAACAGAATATGTGCATCCTATTCCTGCCAAGACAACATCTCTTGCCAGTACTTTTCTCATATCTAGAGGCTACCAAATACTCCAAAAAAAATGCAAAGAATATCAATTCGTCAGCATAATCAGGCAGCCAACTTGTGGCAGCAATCTTACGCCGCCAGCCGTGGCACTTCTCTGTATAGCTGCTCCACCCATGGAGGAAGCATCGGCGAAAATCGTTGCTCTCAGCAGGAGACACGTCCTTAACCCACGAATTGACTCAAGAAATATCTGGCTCTGTCAGCCATCGCTGCTGCCTCAGCGCATTCAACTCATCTCCTTGGACGCCCCAATCCAATTTCCCATCAGATGAGCTCCAATTGGACATGGTTGAAGACATCATGGGGGAAGAATTGGCATTTCCAGGGCTCATCAATCCTCAGTTGATAAAACTCTGACTCTGCTCCGCAAAAGCGGATGAACTCGAATTCATGATCTCTGCTGCAACTGCACTTGACAAGTCGAACCCATAAGAAGGTGCCTGTTTCCTCACTGGAGATGACTATGCGTTTGCATTCTACAGATGAATTCCTGTTCGTAGTTCTTTGGCAGAGTAGAGTTTACTTTCTGTACGGGAGCATAAATCCAAATCCTGCATATTGTAACAAAAACAATTTAATGTACCACTCCTTACTGCGGAAAAAAAAGGGGACAAAATAATAGGTGTTTATACTCGCAATTTTACAAGCAGAAAAACTGCGTCCCAGCTCCCCAAATATATGAGAGAGAACCCCCAGTCCAACTTCAGATATCTAAGAACAAGACATCAGATTGCATGGATATTACACGTATATCTTTTTTGATTGTACATTTCTTGATTGAGATATTATCTTAGAATATTTATCTGATACTTTGATATACTTTCATTATGGTATATCAAATAACAAAGAAACCTTAAGTGCATCGGGCTTAACAAGTTTCAATCCGTGCACTGGGTAATGCCAAAAGAGAGGACAATAGACAAATTTATGAATTGGTTTCCAATGCTTGATTGCTCTTCACCTAACCCAAGAATACTACGTCGTTAAGAACAATAAAATTAGTTTGAATAGTGAAGAGATTAACCGTGGATGGCCATAACGTATATTTGTCCTCTCAAGGATTTTTTTATTATTTTTTCTCCATTTGTTTCGCAAAAAATATAAGTAATTTTAAAAAAATATTTTTTTCTAAAAACATTTGCTCATTGCTTAAAATACTTAGTCAACAGAGAAAGCTTTCATTATCGACAATAATTTATATCTAAATATTTTTGTGGAAGACAAAAATATTTTTCGTTTATGAATTTTTGTAAGCTATATAAGCGATCGTTTTTAGGAAAATATTTTTCAAATCATTTTTTTTGCGAAATAGAAGAAGTCTGTTTACACACAAATTTTGGTATAATTTAGGGTCGTGCATTTTCCACTCCTCTTTTGGATAAAATACTCCTTTTTTTTGTATTTTGACCGTATTATCCCTTTTATGGCCCATCACTTAAAAAAAGTGATCATATTTTTTGTTTATTCTAACTCTTTTTATTTTTTTCTTGCGGATCTCACTTTCCTTTTTTTTTCTTTCTTTCTTTCTTTCCACCTTTTGACGTCTTAGTTCTCGCCGTGAAAGTAGCGGATAAGCTCGGAGGGAAGGTAAGGCCGTGAGGGTTGTGTCCTTAGTTTCTTGGGAACTTTTTGACAAGCAATCTCCCGAGCATAAGGAGAGTATGTTGCCTTACTACTGGATCAACTATAGTTAGTATCGCAGCCGTAATGACTTTTGGTTGGGAGAAGATCGTTGGAAGCAAAGTTAAGGCTATTTAAATTTGGCAAGATCTTTGCAGAGGTAGTCATTGTCTGCAGCCAAGCAAGTGTCTTAGTTGAAGGAGTAGTCTATTTATGTTATTTTTTCTCAGGATTTGGGTTTTGGAGCAAAGCTTAAATGGAGTAGCCGCCCTTAACGAGGTCTCTTATGCTTTAATAAGAGAGAACTGCTGCTTGAATTTCCTCAATGCAGCAAAACATAGATTTTAGAATATAGTAGATTAAGTAACATTGCAATTGCGAAAATACACGGAACTTCTTCTTCTCTTTTTTTTTTTTATTATAGATTTGTATCGACTTCCGGCTGAATCACATGAAACATATTTATCCTCCATTCCCATCCTCTTTGCAAGACTTAAATGGTTTAAATTGTGTTTTTCAATTTTTGCTCTTAAAAGAAAATTATTTTTGTTTGTCAAGAAAATAAGAATTCTTTCGACAGAGGGAGAGAGGCTAAATAAAAGAGTTGCATCTCTCTCTACCCTCTAGCTTCAAAGGCATCACTTTTAGAGGTGTGTAGAAAGAACAGAATGGCTTGCAAAAGAGAAAATAGAGAGACATTTGCAGGAGCTTAGAACTGAGATGTCAAAGGCATGCAAAGAAAGAAGAAGAAGGGAGAGGGATAGCAAAGACCAAAAAAGAAAATAAACAAAAAAGGAAGAATTTTTTTTTTGGTAAAAAGAAGAAGAGTTAACTAAATAAAAAAGGATCACTTTTGTAGAGTGGGGGCCACACAAGGGATATTATGGTTAAAACACCAGAAAAAGGGAGTGTATTGCCAAAAAAGGAATGGAAAAAGTGCCACCCATAATTTATTGCTAAAATATTTATATAAAAATAAAATCCACTCCACAAAATAAAAGGATGATGTGGTCTCTTCACAAGCATTCAACAAGGTTAACTATACTCAAATTTTCGCTGTTTTATAAAATTGAATGCTTCTTATTGGTAGTTGGAAAAGTGCAGCATTACCATTCTTGATTGTACTTTGAACCTAACAGTAAAAGAATAGATTTTCTTGCATCGTCACTTCAAAAATTATCTCAGTCTGCAAAAACCCTTTTTTTGGTTTGGGCCGGCCCCGTGGGTGAGGGCTCGTGACCCTCGTCCAAGGGCCAATGGAGGTTGCCGGTCTTTGGCCGGTGACCAACAGTCTCCTGCTAGCCCAAACAAAACAAAAAAATAAAAGAACGAAAAAAACAAAAAAAACTATTTAAACAATAATTAAAATTTAAAAAACATCATAATATTATTAAAAATCTACTATGTTAGCTCCGGGCGGGCAAATAGAATGAATTGGAACAATTGAAAAAGGTTTACCACTCAATTGGCTATAACCGAATTAGCACAATTGCAATATGTTTATGATTTAAGTAATTTTTTCCTGGAGTTGACTCTCGAAAGCAAAAAGGCACCATTGTATCTTAGAATTGTTGGGTCGTTCAATTCCAACAGTCCGAATAAAGGGCTCCCGGGTTCCAACCATTCACATAAGTTGAAATACCTGAATTACACAACTTTTTCTTTCTTTATTTTCCAGAAGAATAGGCATGTAATTTTTTCCCTTAATTTTTTGGTGGTGGATAATGCCAAAAGAGAAAACAAGAGACAAATTTATGAATTGGTTTCCAATGCTTGTTTGCTTTTCACCTAACCCAGGAATATTATATCATTATGAAGAGTAAAATTCCGACAAAAAAAAAACCCCAAATTTTTTTTTTTGGGAGGATAAAAAAATGAGTTTGAATAGTGAAGAGATCAACAGTGAATGGTGACGATGTACATGTGCCCTCTCGAGGATTTGCCATTATTATTAGCTCCGTTTGTTTTAAAAAAAAATGAAAGATTCAAAAAAAAAATTTCTAAAAATAATGACTCGCATCACTTAAAATAATAAGTTGATGGAGAAGTTTTCATTGTCAATAACAATTTTTATCTAAGTATTTTGTGGGCGATAAAAAAATTTTCATTCATACATTTTTTAAGTGAAATAAGGATTGTTTTTTATGAAAATATTTATTAAATCATTCATTTTCTCACGAAACAAATGAAGCCATGGATTATAATTTATTGCTCAAACCAAAAGCTATTTTATATGAAAATGACATCCACTCCACGAAATAAAAGGATGATGTGGTCTCTTCACAAGCATTTGACAAAGTTAATTATGCTCAGATTTTCACAATTTTATAAATTTATTGCTCTTTATTTGGGGAATAATTGTTAAAATAGTCATAAATATATTGCAATTGTGTCAATTCAATCCCAAACCTTTCACATTTGTGCCGATCTGAGTCCTTTCGGATCGAAAATCACGGCCGATTGTTGACGTGATTAATATTTTTAATATTTCTTTTAATTTTTTATTTAATTTTATTTCTTTCTTTTTCTTCCCCCATTCTTCTAGCCGGCGTTCGGCTAGAGGTAAGCCTTGCCACCCCCTGGCGAGGTCTACCTCACCACCCCTTGCCTTTGGCCGCTCGCCGAGGTATGGCGACCGGGAAGAGAAAGGAAGAAAATAAAAAAGAATGAGAAACAAAATAAAAAATAATAATAAATTATATTACAAAATTGCCACATCAAGCATTGACCACGCAATGTTAATGGTTTTTTCCAAAATTTATCGGAATGATCAAATTGAAATAAAAATATTTAGGGTTGAATTGACACAATTATAATAAGTTAAGGACTTTTTTTTGGCAATTATCCATTTTATTTAGTATCTAATTGGTACTTGGAAAAGTGGAGCATTAACATTCTTGATTGTACTTTGAACCTAACAGTAAAAGAATAGGTTTTCTTGCAACGTTCCTTCAAATATTATCTAGGTTGCCCAAACTATGAAAAAATTACCCAAAAAGTCATAAACCTATTGCAATTGTACCGCTTGACTCATAAATCTTTTTTCTTGCCAATTAAGTCTAAAACCTTTTGCAACTATGTTAATTTAATCCATACAATCAATTTTGCCTGGAAATCGTTGACATAGCCTGGTTGATGCTGACATGATAATTTTTAATAACATTTACATAATTTATATTTCTTCTTTAGAGGTAAAGGAAAAAAATAAAGAAAGAGAAAAAAAAGAAAAGAAAAAATATTATTAAAAATTGCCATGTCGGGCAGGTCACACCACATCAGCAATTTTCAGTCAAAATTGACCAAATGGACTGAATTGACATAAATGCAAAATTTTTAGGACCAAATTAGCATAATTAAAATAAGTTTTTAGACTTTTTTAGCAATTTTCCCACCAAATTAAAATATGATGATGTGATCAGTATGTGTGACATCCCGAAAATTTGAGATCCGTAAGATAACTAAATTTGATGGATTTTAACCACGAATTTCAGCTTGGTTGATAATATTAGATTTTCGGGGATTAATGGACAATAGTTGGACGTTGATTTATCAAACCGAGGAGGGTATGGGGTAACCCTAAGGCGTTGGACAAGGGAAATTAAGCTGGGATAATTGAGTTGTTTAATCGAAGCTTCGAGATAATTCGCGCCAAAGCCTAGTCCCGGCCGAACCTTAGAAGTGCTTTTACCATTTTGCCCTTAAAGGTAAATTTACTATTTTTCCCTTTTGCCTTGAAATGACCATTCTATCCCTTTGCAAAATTTTCATTCTACCCTTGATGCTAAATTACCAAAGTACCCTCAATCGTTTATACCAAATGACTAACTTACCCTTGCTTGTGAAATTACCAAATTGCCCATGTATATTATCCATAAGAGACGAATTAGTAAATAGTTGATTTGACCCGTGGGCCCCACCTTTTCTTCTTCCTCCCCAAGCCGGGTCGTGGCTCTCTTTCTCTCCTCTCTTCGTGAAAAATTTACCCCTCCATTTTCGTGAAAAATTTTCCCCATCCCAAGCTCCCTCTCTTTCTCGGATTTCTACGCGTGCCCGAGAAGAAATCGCTCATTTAAGCTCGTCCAAAGGGCGAATTGAGCTCCGTTTTTTCCTACGCGACCGCAAGATCGAGGGCTATTTGGATATGAGTGCTGATTGTCCAGAAATTTGATAGAATTTCATGGATCTAAGCTGGCCAAAGGCTGGTTGGTGGAGGCCCGGTTCGCTCGGCGTCGATTCAAGTTCCGTCGTTAGTCGTTTGTTGCCACGCTGCCGTAGGTTGCCATTGTCAAGCCATGCACCACCCATGAGCTCAAGCCGTCGACCGCCGTGTCGAGCCGAGAGGCCGAGAACCGCTAAGGATTGCTGTTGTCGAGTTCGAGTTGTCGCCGCCGATCGTTCATCGTCGTCGGTATTATTTGTCATTAACCGCTAATTTCCGATTAGGTCGTTAATTATGTTTAGGGATAGATTAGTTTATATTAATTGTGAGTTAGTTTATTTAATGATGGTTGGGTTAAGTTAATTGATTTCGGTTGGTTTAGTTGATTGTGGTTAGGTTAGTCAACCCAGGTTAGTTAAAGTAACCGTAGTTACTTTTAATTAACTATAGTTACTTTTCGTTAATCGTAGATACTTTTAGTTAACTATAGTTACTTTTCTTTAACCATAGTTACTTTTGTTAACCATGATTGGGTTAGTTGATCTTGGTCGATAAGCTATCATGATAGGTGATAAGTAAACTTGATAAGTTATTGAAAATATGATAAGGTATCACATATTTTTACGATAAGCTGTCACTTATTTTATGATAAGCTATTGCTATTTTATATGATAAGCTATCGAGGTTTTGACGATAAGCTTTGAGATTTTGGCGGTCACTATCGAGATTTTGATGATAAACTATAGAGGTTTTGGCGATAAACTATTAAGGTTTTGAGATAAGCTATGGAGGTTTAGATGATGAGCTATCGAGTATTTTACGATAAGTTATCGATTATTTTTATGATAAGCTATCACCATTTTTAAGATAAACTATTGAATTATTTTAGTAATTATTATTCTCTAATTAAGTAATTTAATTTTTGGCAATTAGACATTTTATTTATTAATATGCTCTTGTAGATGTCGATATTGGGAATAGCCATATAAATTGGCTTATGTAATAAATTGATTGGCAATTCTCAATGATGTAAGCATAGGAAAGTATGCTGAATTGGTGATTGAATTGTGTGTATGTGATCACGTGCAATTTGTTTGCTGCATACATGACATGAGAGTTGCATTAATTCAAGAATTCCATGATAGGCCGGAAAACCCTCCTAGAAAGACGGGCGTGCCCTCGATCGGCCGTAATTGATCGAAAGGATAAATACTCGAATGAGTCGGAAGACTCCCGTAGAAAGACGGGCGTGCCCTTGATCGGCCGTAATTGATCAAATGGATATATTCTTGAATAAGCCGGAAGACTCCTCGTAGAAAGACGGGTTTATCCTCGATCCGCCGTAATTGATCGACTAGATAAATTCTCACGGATGAGCCCCATAGAGAGACGGGCGTACCCTTGATCGGCCATAATTGATCGAATGAACAGATGCCGGCAAAATCGAAAGATCCTCATGTGAGAACGGGCGTGCCATAAATGGCCGTAATGATGAGAGTATGCTTGCGCGCACTGTGTGCACGAGAAAGTTGACATATGTTTTATTTGCATTATTGAATTAATTGCATTGAATTGTATATAGTAGATTATAATATGCAAAGCGCGTGCCAAGGCAAGTAAGGTTGCCTATGATTATGTGATGGCATACTCGTGTATATTGTATTGAATTGTACATGAAAGTTGCGATAAGAGTTCCGGTTGGGTGCCTTGGCTGTATACAATTGATTGCATGGTATACATATACTGCTTATTGTGTGGACCAAGGTGGGGTAAAATTGCATGTGATTGAGGTTTGATTGTTGGGTTGTGTCTAATCTTGTTATAGTTAGAGCGTAGCGTTAGTTGCACGATATTGATCCGTTATCGACGGTTGCCCTATACATTTAGGCCACCCCGAGCGAATCAGCGCCCTACTTGGATTTAGGCATTGACTCACGAAGATTTTATATCTTACCCGTTGTCGTTAACCATTTTTCAGGACCCTAGCGGTGGAGAGCTTGTTTTGAGGTGGAGATGGACGTCGGTTCCCTTTTGAGTAGTATGGAGTAGTGTTAACCCCGAACCCGATCTAGTATCTTTTGATGGTTGTAGGAAGTGGCCATGAGGTAGGGCTTGTACATACGTATTTCCCAAATGTTAACGATATAAATAAATAAAAGTGATCTTTTGCTAATGTTGATGTGATATCTTGCTATTCTATCCATGTTGTATGTTTATTGTGCCGGGGAAGTAGCGGTACAATTAAAAGATAAAATAAATGGGTTGGCGACGTGTCCTAGGACATCACAAATTAATGACCGAGAAGGGATGTTGACGTGCCCGATGGGTGCGGAGCGTGACAAAGGTGTGTATATATATCCATATGTGTGTGTGTTTCATCCAACAATTTAGCACTATTGAGTTAATTGAGATATTTACTACACCTCACCTTTTTGTTTCTTCTTTTCTTTTCTTTTCTTTTTTCTAGCTAAAAGCTATAAATTTTTTTGCGTGCGATAAAATATTATATTAAGTCTAACGTTAGCATGGCACGACAACTTAAAAACTGTTTTGTAAAATCAAAGAGATTGAAAATATATTTCTTCACTCAAAAATGTCAACTAAAAAGCATGATTAACGAGTTCAATAAATCACGACGTGATAACAAATTGCAGACCAAAAAAAATGGGCGAGAATGATTATTTCTATCGTGTTTTCATGAAGTATTTTTTGTCCGTGCATAGCGCATGTTTTACTTTTTTCTTGTTATATTCGCATATTGATTGACAGAACTTGGGACATAAGCACTAAAAAAAAAAAAATCTTTTTGGTTTACTAATTAAATTTCTTCATTCCTAAGTCTATTTTAGTTTACTATTGACCTTTAATCTTTTCGACGGAGTGATGAAACAACAAGACGATTTGCTGATTTTTTTTTTTTTGGGTAAAGAGAAGATTTGTTGAATTGGTATCAGTACAATAGATTTAAACATTTTTGGTGTTTTTTCCTTGTAGAGATGGGGAATTTGCCTGTGAAGAGACCGGTGAAAGCCGTGCGAGTCAAACATGAACAACTTGTTGCTACCAAAAGACTCCAGCACAGACAGCATGTGTCCGCCATTCTTATCCTCGTCAGATCATATGAATCATCGCCGATCTTACGTGCATTCGCCTCTAAATCTAGTGACGGCGATGATGCAGTCTTCTTCTTCATGGAAAAACTACATAACCACGCACATAAGTTTTTTCACGTCACTTCTTTTCCCATAATTTTTAGGTGGTGGGTAATGCCAAAAGAGAAAACAAGAGACGAATTTATGCATTGGTTTCCAATACTTGTTTGTTTTTCAACTAACCCAAGAATACTATATCATTCAGAAGAATAAAATGACCGTTCAAAAACAAAAGAATAAAATGAGTTTGAATAGTGAAGAGATTAACCGTGAATGGTCATGATGTATATGTGTGGTCTCGAGGATTTGCCATTATCATTGGCTAAATTTGTTTCTCGAAAAATAAATAATTTAATTTTTTTTTCTAAAAACAATCGCTTGTATTCTTGAATTAATTAGTCCATGGAGAAAGTTGTCATTGTCGATGATAATTTATATCTAAATATTTTTGTGGACGATGAAAAAAATTTCGTTTGTATATTTTGTAAGCGATATAAGTGATTATTTTTAGAAAAATATTTTTCAAATCATTCATTTTTCGCGAAATTAATGAAGCCATTAAGTATACATTTTGATATAATTTATTGCTAAAAAAATTTATTTTATATGAAAATAAAATCCACCCCACGAAATAAAAGTATGATGTGGTCTCTTCACAAGCATTCAACAAAGGTTAATTATACTCAAATTTTCACAATTATAAAAATCTAATGCTTTTAATTTGGGGAACAATTGTCAAATAATTCATAATATTGTAATTGTGTCAATTTACCCTAAACTTGTTTTTGTCAATTAAGTCCTAAATCTTTTTCATTTGTGTCAATTCAATTCTTCAAGCAAATTTTAGTCGAAATCGGCGACGTGGCGCGGCCAAACGTTAACAAGAAAATTTTTAATAATACTTTATTTTTTTATTTTTTCTCTTTTCTTTTTCTTTATTATTTTTTGTTCCCCTCTTCATCCAATAGACAAGAGGCCAATAGCGAGCCTTGCCACCCTTGGCGAGATCGTGTAGCGACCGGGGAGGTCAACCTCACCGCACCACGCCTTTGGCCGGTCGCACAAGGTCCGGTGATCCGCGGGAGGAGGAAGGAAGAAAAAAAAGGATGAGAAAGAAAAGAAAAATAAATAAATATTAAAATATTATAAAATTACCATATTTGCGATTTTCGGATAAAATTGGCTAGAAGACCTAATTGGTACAAAATACAAAAGTTTGAGGACCGAAATGGCCTCTCCCTCTTTAGGATACTTGAGAGACTACGGTCGTCTTTGCCTCCTCACTTGGGTACGTTCACATGGAACTCTAAATCGCCTTTCAAGTCAACATCAAATACCGCATTTACAATGTGTTCCAGGAAGGGGTTCTACTAGACATTAGAATCCGTTCCATCAAACTCCGATGAGGTTGTTATTGACAAGAACTTGCACGTCATACCGCAAAGTTTGGCGGTATCCACATTACATCCCTTTTCACCCATGTGGTACGCACAAGTTTGGTTCTCGTCAAATCTTGGGAACCCCGGTGGCCTCACCCTCGACGGCTTCTTGGCTAGTAACCTCGCTTCGAGGAGTTTGGGGAGCAATTTCGACATTAGAAGAGGGAGTGGCGTAAAGGATGGGGGAGGACCTCTCTTCCTTGGTTCGTAAACCTTCCCGGGCTATCCAAGAGGTGTTCCCTTGGGTAAGGACAGAGTCCTCAAACTTCCTCGGTCTTGACGGGTTGGAAACAAAAGCTACCTCGTTACTTGGGTCTCGTTCTTTTTTCTACTGGGACCGACCGCTTAAGAGCCGTTTCGGGTGTACGCCTCTCTCTTATTGCCCACTCGTGTCTTTACTGCCACTTTGATCGGATGTACGAAATTATGGCATCTAAACGTGTTCGGTTTATTGAAGTAGTCATAGGCCAATGCCTTTAGAAAGATGTCCACCAATTTCTCATCGGGGATCGGTGGTTTAACTTGAGTGGCCAAGGCTCTCCACCTTTAGGCGTACAAGCAAACATTTTCGTTTCTTCCCTTGGCGGTCCGAAGTAAGTCCTCTCTAGTAGGAGCGGTCATCTCATTGAACTTGTATTGGCGTAAGAACTCCCCTACGAACTCATCCCAATCGTCGTACTTCGGATGTCCAATTCCATGTACCAAGTCGGAGTGGCACCGGCTAGGCTATCTTGGAAGGTATTGATGAGCAAAGATATGTAGTCTAAATACTTGGCCATTTTGTACAAGTAATACTTTAGGTGGGTCTTGGGACAGCCTGTCCCATTATACTTCATCGAGAAATTCGATTCTTTATAGTCCATAGGGACTTCAATCTTCGTAAACGGTGTGATCTTATCGAATTTTGAAAACTCAAATACTTGACTAGTCAAACATTCCTCTATATTGGCTATCCTTTTGACTCCATCGTCGCTTTGATGATGGGTTTCTCCTTTTATCTCTCCTCAAGGTCGATCACAACAGGGAAGGCCTTTGGTGGGACTTTAACATTTGGAGCCTGGCCAAGATTAACCACATGATTTGCCCCGGCAAGTCCATTTATATCGGAGGTATTGGATGTGTTCGGGTTCACGGTCCGGTTGAAATCAATTGGTAGGGTGGGTCTAGCATTAGTCGTGGTGAACATAGCCTTCATTTCGGCAATCATTTGAGCCATTTGGTCCATTCGTGTCTCCACATTTTCAAGGCGAGGACCAACCTTGCTCTTGCTCCATACGGGCCTACAAATAAGCCTAAGCTCGAGTTCTCATGATTGAGAATCACCTGTTTGAAATTAGATATGTATTAGCGGTGTCAAAGTCGTAGCGACAATGTGAAATTCAAGGTCGTCTTAAGGTCATGTTTGCTTGCGTAGAAGAGAGAAAGAGGCCTTTTAAGAGTGTTAACTCTTCATGTCGAGCACTCCCCATCACTTTACATGAGCGAACATGCTATCATGTAGAATGTAGTCCATCATAATTCTCGCAAAAAATTTGAAAAGATGCTTTCATATGCACGGATGTAGTTCGAACGGGTTCATTACAAAACAAACTCTCGAAAGAGTGTTCAAAAAGTGAAACGTAAAAAAGTTCATGATATTCTAAACTCAATGGGGATTCTCTATCCAAGTCTGGAGTGTTCCACAAGACAGCCTTTGGAATCCCACGGATGTCTCGTCTTCAAGAATAGTGCTCCTCATTTTCAAGGTAATCGGATGGTCCAATATCCTCCAAGACATACGGCTCTATTCCAGGTATATTTAGGACAATGTACTCTAGAATGTATGGCTCATCCGGAGTGTATCGGATCCTCTTGAATGCCTGAATGTACTCTCGAAAAGCTCGATGAATGTCCATCTCTCTATCCAAGTCACCTGGCCATTCCACCTCTTGGAGAAGGGAATTCTTCAGCGTCTGCTCTATGGCATCGATCTTAGCTTGGAAGTGTGCCTTGCTCTCCTTGGTGAGCACTCCATGAGGGAGATCAAAAGTGTACTCACCGGGATGATACGGAGGTGGAATCTCCTTGGTGAGTGCTCCATGAGGGAGATCAAAATTGCCGACAATCCGGATCGGATAATATACAACCTCTCTAGTGAATCCCAAAAGTGGGATAGGCCCTCCATCACTAGATGTAATCCGAGCCTCATGCATCCCGGGCCATGTCAATCGCCATGGGAGTTGCTTGGGCTCTAACTCCTTAAGGAGATTATACCAATCATTAAAAGAATGATCGGTGATGAGTGATTGGTACTTGAGAAAGGATTTTAGGGGGTAGACATATTCGCCGATTTCATAGCAGCCAATGCGGAGTTTGAGAATCTTGATATGGGAGGTGATCTACATGAACAAAAGGCCATTTGAAGCTTGGAAGATAATTTTTTGGGTGTGCTTGGAATTGCTCAAAGCGGACTTAATAGTTCAAAGAAAGAAATGTTTCAGCTAGAATCATGTAAGAGTAGTTTCTTTGGTGGCAAGTTTGTTGGGTTATGTGTGTGACGAGAGGGTTAAGGGTAATCTCGGAGGTATGGAATAGGATAAACTCGAATAAGGCTAGAATGAAGACTTTACTCGCTCTATGCCCCGTGTCTATGGAAAGGTTTGAATAGTTGTCGAATAGATAGAAAAATGAAAACCTATCGAGTTGGCCATGAAGATCTTTTCTATTTCGGATGACTTGAGGCGGAGAGATTTGGAAAGTATTAGTGTGGGATCAAGTCATAAGGGAGGATGGGCTATTTTACCTTTGAACTCAACTTCGATGACAATATTGTATTCCTCCAAAGTAGGTGTAATCTCCAGACCCTCGAAATTAAAAGTCGGGGTGGTTGCATCCCAAAATCGCGCCAAGGCCTGAATGAGAGCGGATTGATATTCCGCCTTAAGAAGATTTATGAGGTGCCCCGGTCGTTCCTTGACGTAAACCTGGTTGATCTCGTTGAGACGGTTCCACCATATCAACAGCTCTCCGACTTAACCGGAATGACTTGGATATTATCTTTCCCATTGAGTCTAGAATATGGAAATGATTTTCAAAATTGATTATCATAGACTACCATATGATGTAAACATCATTAGGAATACAGGGGTCTTATTTGACTTGTTATTTCTCATTGGCATGATAAGGGTTAGATTCCCTCATTTAATTCGTGAAGAATATCGAATGAGAGTTCAAACCCATTTCACCGAGAAGATATAGAAAGTTAAATTAGAACCCACTCACATCAATGCAAATAGTATGCTCATGCATGATATGAACAAGTTCAATTACATGTCTCATATATGGTAAAATGAGAGTTAGATTCTCTTACTCATCCGAAATGTACTAAGTATGAGTTCTAATTGAAATTTCGCTTAATTGAGACATACAATTAAATGGGAACGTCCAGATGGTTGAGAGGAAGCCCAATGCCGCGTTATAATTTTAGGACCCTTATAATGAAATTGAACTAGACTTCAAGTACATAACCCTAAGACAAAAGATAAGGAGGGGGATTCCATAGGCAGAGGTCCCTATACAAACTCGATGACCCAATTAAAGGAAAGATAAATGATTGGAACGCGACCTTAAAGAATCTAAAGAGATGCCCCAAGTCGGTCTTCTAGGAATATCCCTCGGGGTCTTCAATTCGGTTTCTTCGTTGTCGTCTTCATAGGATGAAACCTCTA
Source organism: Rhodamnia rubescens (assembly GCA_021437795.1). Lineage (NCBI taxonomy): Eukaryota > Viridiplantae > Streptophyta > Magnoliopsida > Myrtales > Myrtaceae > Rhodamnia > Rhodamnia rubescens. The sequence continues at coordinate 3,049,040 of JAILYA010000031.1, read as the reverse complement.
TGACCTCCGGCATACGTATGACAAGGGTCCTCGCTTTGCAGTTGGCTCTTCGATTTCACCATCAAATTCAGTATTCTTTCCATTTTGTGATCGCGTTCTAGCTCCTCGGCGGACTTGGTATAGAAGCAATTTTGGCTTCGGATGAGGTTCCGCCCGGTGAGTTGTCTTCTTTGAATGAAATGGAGAACCTATTGAACTTCTCGGAGACTAGATCTCGAATGGCGCGTTGCTCGTAAGTGAACGTCTCCGGAATCTTGACCGATTCGGGAAACCATCCCTAATCTAGCTACACTATAAAAAATGGAATTTGACTCAATCATCGGACATTATGAAGTATGTATGACATGTATGTCACAAGTAAATTAAACAAAAAATTACAAATGAATCAAACTTAGAAGTGAAAGGGACCTTACCAAACGTGATATTTATGACTTTCGATTTTAGGTATACCAACCATCCACAAGCATGCGACAAGTGAAGTTTAATTCTAAAATCGAAAAAATGAGATAAGGTATAGACCTAAAAAGGCTCATACTATTTGGGTCGATGAATTCTTCCACAAGTGCAATCAACAACAAGTGGATAAAATCATCGATTCGAATAGTAAGCGAGATCGAATATGGTCAACGCCAACGCAAGTCAACGCTAGAGTCTCGTATATCGATTCCCGATCTATATCTACCTAAAAAGGTGGTTTGCAGCCTGGGTTTGGGCGCTTTGTGCAAAGTGTCGTGATCTTCAAATATGCAAGTGAACATGCACTACAATTTATATACATATTAACGCTTCAAATCCATCCAAATAACATATATTCCTACACCGAACCCGCAGAAAATAATGTTAGACATACACTATACCCCTTATCACTCAAACTTGCAAAATCATTTAACATCTATCGTAAGCGGACTCACCTCACCTTCAAGAGCGCTTATAGAAAACATGTCAGAAAAATCACTCCGCGTTTTAATTACAGCCTAAGTCCACTTGAGGTTCGTAACCAAAGGTTCGGTCCCCGAGTGGAGTTGCCGATCTGTCACGACCCTTATCTTCCGGACCTCCGGCAAACGACAAAGCTAATGGATTACCGATCGGGCCTTCGACCTCGGGATGAGAAGGCTTCGGGGTTTCTCGGCACGGGCCCTCCTAGGCCTATACCAAGTTGCAGCAGGATTTTTTATTATTATTAAGGAAATTCGATGTTAAGATGTTGACACCTAAATTTTGACCAACCTTTTAATCGTTTATTTTGCATAGAAAATCAGGAATTAAATTTTAGTTCCTACAAAAAATAATTAACTTGGTTTTCATATTTATTTTAGCATACATTGCATTCACATTTTCATCGGACTGATAGTGGATGGACTTAATTCAAGGTTTTGAACTTAATTGAATTATCCGAATTGATCTTGTGCCAAAATTTTTAAGGAATATGGGCTAATTTGAATTTAAATAAGTGTGATTAAGTCCTTCGGGGCTTAATTGAAAAGGTCTTGCAATTCGGGGTCTATTTCACAAAGAACCATAAGTTAGAGCCCCTAACTTGACCTAATCTTCCCTATATAAGCATCTTTATCCTTCACACATGAGGTGGGCCAGACAATTATTGAATACACGGTCATTGAGAGCTTCACAGGAGACGACACATTCTGGTCTTCGAGAGAAAATAAGATAAAGATTGCTTGATGGAGGTTCCCACAGGGGAACCTTGAAGAATTCTCTGAAGCATAGAGAGCAAATTGTCATCAAAGCATCCACAATACAACTTAAAGTGGCGGCTAGTTTGCTCTGTATTCGGTCCAGACCTAGTAAAGGGAGAGAAAGCTTGAGTCAACAAAGGAAAAACATCAAGATTTTCTCTCTTTCACCGAGTGAACCTGCGGATTCCAGCGCTAGATTTCAGGGACCATCGTATCACACGATTCGTGTGCTACCAGCAAGCTCGTAGCTGCACATACTTGTTCCCTCCATCAACCTTTCGCTACTCCAGCGACGTGACGGCCACCCCGGACGCCATCATCATCCGAGCATTCACAAACGTCGACGTAGCGATTACTACCTTTAGCCCGAGCCTGCTATTGACGAATCCCGATCCTGATGAATCGATGAGGCGGCCAGCTTGTGGCATCGAACGAGCCTCGAGGCCTTGCCTGAAGCTTGTTTTGCTGAAGCCCAGCCAGGAAATTCAACGAGGTCAACATCGGTGGTGTCCAGGTTTTGTCTCCTTGCTGATCTCTTTTATTAATTACCTATTCTCACATTGTGCCAAGATCAGTTGTGGTGTTTAGATAAAGGAAGGGACAAAAGGTTTGATAAAGCAAGTCATCTCGTGGTACGAAGAGCAGTAGATGATCATTGGTCTGATTATTGGATCAGATCTTCTTCTCATCCAAACCCAACGTGTTCCTTCATTCCAGTTAAAGCGGTGGAGTTGTTCTCTTTTGGATTTTTGTCCAAGTTTAACGATTACATCGTGGGTTCTGTGGTTTTTGCCTTATGCTTGCACAATAATACTCTTGCAAGGAAATAAAGGGGTATTGAAGCTATGGCAACATGCATATTCTTTAGAAGAAGAATCGACCACAGTGATCACCTTCATCGTTGACATCTTGCTGACTATCTTCGCCACGTCCTCTTATCATACACCACAGTCCCATCGAGAAGGCGAGTCCATCATCGACCACCATAGTGGCATGATCCCGATCCGTTGTTTTCAAAACGGGAAAATCAATATCCCGAGATGTTCTCAAATATTTCAAATTGAGTAAGTTATCTTGCCTTGATTTGATTTATTTATAACGTTTCGCTATTTAAATTATTTCACATCTTTCAGGCATGATTTTCGGAATAAAAAATTCTAAATCTAAATTAGGAAAGTTTATTTCCTAATAGGCAACATCTTTAAGTTGGATAAACTTATCCGTCGCCGTTCGGATACGACCCTCCGACTTAATAAAGATGGGAATTTAGTTTATCCGATCTATTGCCGTTTAGATCCGATTCGCTATCTTCAAAAAGCCGAATTTAGATTTCTGAATATCCTTTTTTTAAAATTGCAAGAAGATGTGGTCTGATTGGTTTTGACTTATCCGGATTGCTATCTTAAACTCGCCGATTGAGTGGATATTTTGTGCTTGATTGATATCTTCTTTGATTTAAATCTCCCGATAAGCTTTAAAAAAATCTCCTAAAACATTTAGTGAGATATGGTTTCTTAGAAACAATGTCTAATTAAATCTTTAGGAAGATAAAGTTTCTTAAAAGCTTTATCTCATTAAGTTTATCTTGAAAATTTAGGTCAAGAGAATCAAATCGAAATATTCTTAATCTAGCCGGAGTCCAAAAGAAAAGGGACAGTAAATCAGAAAATTTTGTCATGCATATCTCACATTATATCATTGCATATATAGCATATCTCGGACATCTCACATCATTCTCGTACATATCTTCCACTTCATATTTTCGAGTATCATATTTTGCATTCCATATTTTTTTTATATCCATGCATATATTTGATCTCACGCATATTTCGATTATCATAAAACCCAAAAAATCAGCTCATGTTGTCTTGCATATCTCATGCATATCTTGCATATTTTCTCCATATATCATGCATATCCATATCTCATGTCATATCTTTTGCATATTCCATATCGTATCTTGCATATCTTATCATATCATATTTCCTTTGCATATCTCGTCATTTTAGATAGTCTCATTGCATTCATTCATTCATACCATTGCATTCATTCTAAATAAATAAAAATACAAAAACACCTCATTCGAGCTTAAAGTAAAGATCAATCAAGTTTGAGTTGCCAAACTTAGGATGTCTCATGGAATTAAGGTACCGAAAGGGCATTAGCTTTAATTAGTTAATGTAATCAAGTCCCCGAATCCACAATCTCCGGTTCGTAGGAGTAAAAATAGTCCTCCCGCTATTTAAACAACCTACCCAAAATGGTTAGTGGCGACTCCAAAGTTAAAATCATCTGAATTAACCAAAGTTGCGAGTTGGTAGGGCTTGGAGAGTCCGTATTAGGTTAGTTATTAAAATTAGCCTAATAATCCATTAGCTTAAGAAAATGATTTTTTAGGTCGCGACAAGAGTCGATCGTGTTCGGCCTTAGTGTGGTTGGGTGGCACGTGCAATGTGTGAATGCATTTGGAGTCGTCACGATCCTTCTTAGAAGGTGGACTTGAAACCTCACCTTGAACGATTAGGAGAAGTCGCTCGCTTTACGGAACCAGAGATTTTGGGTTCGGGGACTTGGTTATGTCGGTGTCATTACCAAAGCCCTTTCGATACCTAACACAAGTAATTATCCTAACTAAAGTTTGTCGCGACCTAAAAATCGGGTTTTTCAATTTTAGGTTAATGGATTACCAGATTAATTAATTAAAATAACTAACCTAGCTCGAACTCTCCCAAGTTCTACCAAATCGTGACTTAAGGTTCAAGTGATTATTTTGCAAAAGATTTTTAGTTTGTGGAGCCACCACTAATCATTTCTTGATAGGTTGATTAGAAACCTAAATAAAATAGCTGAAGAAAACTATTTTATTTCCGCAAATCAGAAATTCTTAAATTCGGGACTTGGTTACATTGATTTTTTAATTAATGCATTTTCGGTACCAATTTCATGAAAAAAGTTTGATTTGACAATTTTGATGAATTCGACTAGTGTAATTTTTTTGGGTTTTCTTTTTATGATTTTTTAAATTTTTGATGTATTGCCAAAATTAAAATTAATGAAAAATGTGAGTGAACTGGTTCAAGATTATCTTAAATTTTTTGGATTTAATTCGCATTAAGACCCAATTTTTTTTAAGAAAATCTTTTTACCCTATGTCTACATCTTTTAAAATCTATCCTAATGGATTCAAAATATTTTATTTATTGAATGTGATCCATGAGATAGGATTTCTAGAAAATCCTATCTTTCTAAAAAAACTCAATAAGACGTGATTTTTAAGAAACCATATCTTGCTACATCTTTTTTTTATTTTTTTGAGATTTTGTGACATGAAAATTAAACATGAGACATGAATGATTTGTTTCTTTTATTGAATTTTTCTGATTTTTTTGTGATCTTAAGTTTTTATGAATGAATTTAAATTCAGGTTGTAAATCTTTTAATGAAAAAAGATAATTGCCTCTCGAATCTTTCGAATTAAGTTACGATCTAAAGCCGATAGATCGACCCTAAAATTCAAAATACCCGCTACGAAAATAATTCCATCGAAAGCCCGATAGATAGACTTATTTTCATATATGCGGCTGCGGATTAGGAAATTTCCTAATCGATCATATTTTGAAATATTTTGGTATCTCGAGAATATTCAGAAGGATTTTGGGATTATCACAAAATTATCACAAAAATTTCAAATTTGTTCATATTATGATGCAATCTTTCCAAACTAAGCACGATATCTTCCCACATATATTTCGGATTTTTGATTCCAAATATGAACGTGCAATCTTCCAATTCAAGCAATTATATATTCTAAACTTGTAATGAAAGTTTTTGAGATACTGCAATTCAACCCATTGAAATTTGCAAACAAATATTAAGAATATCCAAGATATGCAATTGAATCCACAATCCATGCAAAATAGGCAACACAATATTAAAGCTTCCAAATTAGGAAATATACCTAGTTAGCAAGATTGCCTTTCCAAACCGAATTTTGCGCCAAGCTTGACGACCAACTTTCGACTCTTCGTACAGGCTCGGATGGGAAATTGCACGAGCAGCTTGAGTGGCGGGCTGAGCTGCAGCTCACGGGAAGGCGACGGTGGACTTATGGCTTGCTCGTGTCTCTAGCAGAAAAACAGCTCCAGCATTCGTCGGACAAACCGAGGGACTCGTGGTAAGAAAGTGAGCACCGTTGTTGTCAGACTTGTGCCGTCGAGGTTGGGATCATTGACAAGCGCTAGGATAACGCCATCAGAATTACCATGACGTTGGGAACCCTGTAAATTGTTAGTCAATAATACTACCAGGTTTGGTGATGCTCATGGGGATGCTCGTTGGACTGAGTTGCGGTCAAAGGCTCCCAAAAAAAAGAAAATGCTACAAAAACCAATGATGGCATCACACCACCATGAATCCACGAAGCTGGTAGAGGACTTTTCCTCTCCTTAAATCTTCAGTCACCTTTTGCCTTTGAACCTCTCGTCTGATCGGGCGGTTCCTCTATCGATTTTTTTTCTCTTTTTTTTGCTGCTCACCCCATGTGCCGTGTATTCCATGAATGAATCCCCCCATTAAAATCCTAAGCATAAGTTAGTATTTATAGAGAAAATTGTTGCAAGCTTGGGGCCTAAAGTTTCTCAATTTTTGCAAAATAAATCCGGGCTCAAAATACTATTTGAATTAAGTCCCAATTGGCTAAATTGCACCAAATTAATTTAGTTTTCCCTGAAAATTTCGGCTAACCTATTGTGCATTAGGTTAACCGAAATTCATGTATTACATGAGCTTATTGTGCATTTTTTGGACTTAAATTAGGCTTTTTATATCTAATCAAATATTAACACTAAAGCCTTTTTCTAAATTATAAGCTCCAAAATTGGTTCAAATTTTCGGCATAAATACTCAAGAATTTGCCCATCAATCTAGGTCCAAATTGCCCGTCAAACTAAGTCAATCTCACATCACCAAAGCGGATCGATGCTAATGCGAGACATACGTGACAAAAATAAAATATGTTATACATGAAAATTATTTTTTGGCGAGAACTAAAATTAATTCTCATTTTTATGAAATATGACTAATTTTTAAAAAATCAAAATTTAGGTGTCAACAGCTACCCCTCTTTGAGTGGAAACTCGCAGAGGTTTCGCTCAAAGACCAAAATTGAAACCTAAATTTTGCAAATGCAAATGATGAATTTTAATGATAACTTTTTGGCGGAAGGTCTAATCCCATTTTGTTGATGCAAAGGAAATGATGCATGGTATGCAATGTCTGTAAATAATATGTGGCAAGACTTCTCTTTTTCCCATAGTAGAAAAACCTGCACATGGATCGCATATGATAATACCTATTTTACCAAATACCTCATAATGCTAATGATTCCCTTAATCTCCAAGTTTATGACGCGAGGATACCAAAGTACTAGGCCCACCTTTTATCAAAGATTTCTCCCCGATGCGAGATGATGCAAGATATGTATGTCTTTCGAGATCATGAGAGCTACGTCGTCGTGAACCAAAGAGAAATAGAATCAAGACCACAAGAGCATACGTCGTTGTGATTTGATAAAAATGACCAAGGTCATGAGTGCATATGTCATCATGATCTAGTTTGGATCAAAATCATGGGTGCTTATGATGTCATGATTTGATAAAAGAGCCAAAAATCATAAGAGCTTTGTCATTAAGAGTCGACTAAAGATGTTTGAATTCATAAGAGCTATGTCGTTATGAATTGATAATACATCGAGATCGCCAAGGCATAAGTCTATGCGATCCGATCATAAGAGCTACGTTGTTATGATTTGATAAAACGTCAAGATCACCGAGTGTATATGTCTTCACGACTTGACGGAAGAGGCATATTGCCTGAATTGAACAATATTTTAGAGGAGTACCATCGAATGGAATCGATAAGTACGAAAGAGGCATATTGCCTGAATTGAATCATAACAACTATCATCGAAGAGTTGTTAATTTGAAAAAGGGGTTCGGAAAACTTACATGGGTTCTCCGAACGAATAATCAAGGAACGGCATGATTGCTCGTATCGTACCTACTTAATTACTTGAGATGAACATAGTTAACTGATCAACACAACATGATATGTCCATAAATTCTTGAATTTTCGCTACATTACGAAGCTCCAATGGGAAATTTGCCAATAAGGAAATCATGCCGATCCTTTTGGCGAATTTGATCAAATCGAATGAGGAACTACAAAAAAAGGACTTTCACTCACTCTCATGAAAAAGGTTTTGAAACCCGACCATTAATGCGGTTATGAGAATCACTCGGGGTTATCATTACACTCAACAAGGGTCCGGATATCGATGCATGTACATTATTCGAGGTTTTCCTCGGATGCAAAACAGCGCGAGATATGTAAAGCAATGTAATGAATGCCACATGAGCTGATCGGTGTAAGTGTAAAGAAAGATTTTGCTATGCAATCAAGAGACATACTTGAAATCTCTTGAATTGTCACAATAATTTCATGAATTCGCTTACATTAGCAAGCTTCATTGGAGAAGTCGAATACCTGGAGATTACCTAGTGGGTGTACGCCGGCATGGCTCGTTCATTTAACAATTCATGGATGAATTTCAAGACCTTGGAAGGTGACTCAAATATCGAGAATGCATTACCTCGTCGACAGGTGAGAGGTAATATGTACAAGTATACATGCTAAAATTGGTCAATGAGATTATGCACAACCGCTCGGTTGAGCTGGTATTATCAATTTTCTTAGCTCCTGTCAAACATGTTTAAAAACATAATGACTCATAATGTGATTCATGTATAAGTATTCCGTCAAGTTTACATTACCAATTTTGTTCAGGGGAGGTTCTCACATTATAAATACCTCAAATGTAAAACCAATGGGGGACTTCAGTCCGAAAAGGCTTTCTCTCACTCTCGAGACAAGCTATTTATCTTGTCTGCAGGACTCAAGAGAAATCACTCAATCTTACCATCATCATATTTGACAAGGGTCCGAGTAATCTCGCAATTGATACGACCGAGCCGATTAGGAGGTCTTCATTAGGACCGCGATGTAGGCCAGGTCAAAGGTTTTCAAGTGGGACTCTAATCGAGTCAAAGCTTATGAAATGAAATTCTTCGTCATATGTCATGGGTTTACAAGTCAAGAACCTTGCAAAAAGAGAGAAAAAAATCTTGCTCGAACTTCTTTGAGTGAAGCTTAAAATCGTTTAACTCTACGTTAACTCAAGTGCCCTAATCAGAAGAGACTTTGAAGGGTTTGTAACGTAGGTTGGGATAAGGAATTGAGGAACGAAAATGTTCGTTTCGGCCCAAAAAGTGTAAGAGAAAGGCTTGATATTGGTGGTCACTACTATTTGTCACCGATCTTGGTCTTCCTGGAAATGTCTTCGAAAAGAATACCATCATTGAATGATGGATGGTAGTTTTCTGCTTGAAAATTACACTTTGTAAACCGACTTTTCTAGGGAGTCTTCTTCACAACCAATCTCCGTCGGGGATTTAAAAAGACACAATGCAAACATGCACATGGAATTTACAACTTAACATGCAAAAATGAGTACTTCTCAAATGAACAAGAATTTGAATGGGCATTGACCTTGCTTTTGATAGGCACTTTGCTTTTTTATGCGCAAAATTTTTTATGGGAGCAGCCTTTGTTTTTCTTACTCCCAACTCCCGACTTTTCCCCCTTTTTTTTGTTTTGGGAGTAGGCCCCTTTTTTTTTTTAGGCTGCATTATTTCTTTTTCTATTTTTTTACAATCCCATGATTTATATTTATAAACAAGAATCATGCCAAAAATCACAAGAAAAATTTAGCTTAAAAAAAAATGAGTACATTCAGGGATTGTCGACCCGATTCTTCTTTAATTTTGCTCCTTGGGGATGGTGCCGTCTTTGTCTTGGAATAAGCAAATGATCACCAACAAGGGTTGAAGAAATAAATTTGCGGGCTCAAGTGGGCTATGCAAAGGATAAAAGTGTGTAGGATTGAGAAATGAATGCTTTTCGTCATCCTAAGGCACTTGAATTAAAGTTCGAGTATAATGCAAAGAAACACCCGAAGATTGATATTAGTCCAAGCAAGAAAATTCCTAACTATTTACCTCGTGTTACTGCTGAAATTACCTCGTTCAGCCCCGATGTGGGGTGGTTCTTGACATGGATGAAGAAATGAAATCGCCACTCAAAGGGGCTTGCAATGGTCACCTATAGTGTTTAGGATGGAGAATGAAATGAATGCCTCCTTCACTTCGAGGATCGTACTTTTTGCGAGAAAACCCTTTACTTTGGGAATGCGGAACCTAGCTACCCCACTCAACTCACTAGAGGTTAAAACGCAGGAGATATGTGGAATGGCTTGCCTTTCGTCATCCCGTTATGCCCCATTCAAGACATTTGATGCATTTATGAAATTTATGCTCCCTATTTAGAGTTGGTAAATTAAACATGTAAAATAATCATACATAAACAATGCAATGGGTGAGCATCATGCAAAATGTAGTAATCTCAAACAACTTGCCATGCTTTATGAAAACGCATTTGCCCAAAAAAATAGGCAAGCATGAGAAAAATTCATAGGGAATGAGGGATTATGGGTTGCCCCGAATATGTGAATGGATCAAACAAGTTGTGGAGTTTAGTCTCCGAATCAAGAAGCGACCGGTCCATGACTTTGCCCTTACACAAGAAAAAATGTGTCCGAATAATAAATCGAGTAAAGACTTGAGAAGCTTTGATTGACCAATACCGTTGATCGTCACAAGGGTCGCCCGCCCCTTGCAAGAACAAGTAGTGTTATCTTGAAAATGGCACAAAACAGAGAAGACATACTTCCTTCTCAAAGTCGAGGTCCATTATCGGGTTGCCTCATTTTATCTAAGTGGGTTACACCAGATGATCATAGCTTTGTGAGGATCATGGATTGCCACTCGGATATAAATGCTGAGGATTTGGTCTCGAGCTTTAACGAATGATTCGCTTCTCCACTTGACCCTGGACTAGAAAAATGTACATGAATGGATCTTAAAGAACAAAGTGAGAGATGCCCCAATTGTCGGTTTGCTTCTATCATAGCAATCGAAGGCACACCTCCTAACTTGGCACCTATAAGGAAGAAAAATAGAGGGTCATTTTAAAAAATGATCATGCTTGGGTAAGAGATATTCCCTCTTGAGATTGGGCTGTCTTAGTTTCGTCCCTTCTTTCATTGACTAACAAGGCACAATCAAAAGATCGGTTGAGCGCAAAGCATGGGCTAGCTTTGATTGGCCGATGAACCGGTGTACATGTTCGGGCCGATGCGATCGGATTTGCCCCGATCAAGCTGAATCATGAGCATGTTAATATCTTTCTCGTTAAGGGGCTAACCCTAGATGGCCGTAAATGCCCCCCTCTCTCACGCTTCGTTGGTCTTGAATTAACTATGGAATGGGGCTTTGTAAAAGATCCTCCACTCGGCTCCAGGTTATATTAGATCGACTTGACATTTTTGTCGGGCCGACGCAATCGATGAGTCGATCGAGGGACCGCTAAGGATTGCCCCAAAGTTAACCATGGGGCTGATCAAAAGGTAGCCAATAGTAATGTCGATCGATGCATAGATCACCGACGGTCGGTTATTATGACTCGATCATAAGGGATCGTTGACCATTTGATCGATCGCTAGCTCTAACATCCGGGGAAAGATTGATGGCGAAGCATGGATCCATCTCAAATGGGCGATGGTCCTGGGATTGGCTAAGGACTTCTAGCTTGCTTGACATTCACGTGGTGGACTGTCCATGGATCAATTGGGCTGATGTATAGTTAGGAATCTGCCCCTCGCCTCCCGATCGCTTATGAAATGAAAGGTTCACCCATTCGTGCTCATGCTCGTCTCCCATTAGTGTTCTCTACGGATCGGCTAGATTCGTCTTTGATTGGGTACGGATGTGTGATTCTTGGCAATCCATATTCACCTACAAAGAAGCGAAAATGCAATGAGTACACGACTTCGAAAGTGTTTGGTCCATGATTAGCCTAGCGACTACTGTTTTCCTTTTCTATGCAAAAATCAGACAAGCTTTTCTTAGGAAATAAAATGTGGTCTTTTTTTGAAAAACTCTTCTTGCACATTAATAACTTGGAAAAATGTGATAAAATCTTTTGACACCTTAAAAAATTTCCCGAAGAATTTCTTCTTTTATCACAATGAATTTCAAAGGATGAATTTGTCGGAAAAAGTTTTCCATCCATTGAAGCATTAAGGAAAAATGTGACAAACCCTTTTATTGGTCAACAAATCCGAAGGGATCTTTCCGCATTCTTTTTTTTTATAAATGGACCACCAATTTGAATTTTTTTTATTTTTTTTTATTTTTGAAAAAAATTACCATGATGTTAAGTACAAAACTTGATTGACACCTAACAAGGATCGACAAAAATAAATACAAGATAAAGTTAGAGAACTTACTTTACCTTGAAAATAAAATGTCAATCACATAGACATACACATGGATTGTGAGGTTAACCTTAGTCTATCTACCTAAAGGTTTGGCAAAATGAAGTAATAGACGGAACGACATGTCGCAGCCTCGCGTACAATCATCATGACTAGTCGCAGCCTCGCACACAATAGTCATGACTAGTCGGGTCCAATCACTTCGGCTTGGTTCGGGTCGACAAGGGCAACGCTCATGCATCATAGCTTCACGTGCATGAGAACGACCCTTGAGCCATTTTTTAGAAAAAGTTTCGGGATCTAGATGGGATAACCTTTAGCGAAGCCGTATCGCCAAGGTTAAAGAACCATCTAAATACCATCTTAAAACTATTGGTGTGACCCAAGTCCGGGCACGGGTTGTGTGTGGTGTAGTGCAATTACACTAATGCACGCACGACATTTAAAAGCAATTACGCTCTAATAGTTCAAAGCATAAAAATCAAGATTCTCATCACCAAGCTTACGAAACAAAGGGTTAGCCACGACTCCTCCCCTTATAACTCCCATTCCGCAAAATCATTTACCACATAAAGATTAGAATTCAATCAAAATTGCTAAACCAAGTGATTTGATTTTTTTTTCAAGAAATTATCTAGCCTAAGTCCTCCTTAAATTTTGAAAAATCTAAGACAAATCCCCGAAAGGAGTAGCCAAGTCTGTCACAACCTAAAAATCAAATTTTCCAATTTGAGGTTAATGGATTACCAGATTAATTAATTAAAATAACTAACCTAGCTCGAACTCTCCCAAGTTCTACCAAATCATGACTTAAGGTTCAAGTGATTATTTTGCAAAAGATTTTTATTTTGTGGCGCCGGCACTAATCATTTCTTGGTAGGTTGATTAGAAACCTAAATAAAATAGCTAGAGAAAATTATTTTATTTCTACAAATCGAAGATTCTTAAATTCGGGACTTGGTTACATTGATTTTTTAATTAATGCGCTTTCGGTACCAATATCATGAAAAAAGTTTGATTTGACAATTTTGATGAATTCGACTAGTGTAATTTTTTTGGGTTTTCTTTTTATGATTTTTTTAATTTTTGATGTATTTCCAAAATTAAAATTAATGAGAAAATGTGAGTGAACTGGTTCAAGATTATCTTAAATTTTTCCGATTTAATTCACATTAAGCCCCAAATTGTTTTAAGAAAATCTTTTTACCCTATGTCTACATCTTTTAAAATCTATCCTAATGGATTCAAAATATTTTATTTATTGAATGTGATCCATGAGATAGGATTTCTAGAAAATCCTATCTTTCTAAAAAAAATCGATAAGACGGGATTTTTAAGAAACCATATCTTGCTACATCTTTTTTTATTTTCTGAGATTTTTTAACATGAAAATTAAACATGAGACATGAATGATTTGTTTCTTTTATTGAATTTTTCTGATTTTTTTGTGATCTTAAGTTTTTATGAATGAATTTAAATTCAGGTTGTAAATCTTTTAATGAAAAAGATAATTGCCGCTGAATCTTTCGAATTAAGTTTCGATCTAAAGCCCGATAGATCGACCCTAAAATTCGAAATACCCGCTACGAAAATAATTCCATATAAAGCCCGATAGATAGACTTATTTCCATTATGTGGTTGCAGATTATGAAATTTCCTAATCGATCATATTTTGAATTATTTTGGTAGCTTGAGTATATTCAAAACGATTTTGGGATTATCACAAAATTATCACAAAAATTTCAAATTTGTTCATATTATGATGCCATCTTTCCAAACTAAGCACAATATCTTCCAACATATATTCCGGATTTTCGATTCCAAAAATGAACGTGCAATCTTCCAATTCAAGCAATTATATATTCTAAACTTGTAATGAAAGTTTTTGAGATGCTGCAATTCAACCCATTGAAATTTGCAAACAAATATTAAGAATATCCAAGATATGCAATTGAATCCACAATCCATGCAAAATAGGCAACACAATATTAAAGCTTCCAAATTAGGAAATATACCTAGTTGGCAAGATTGCCTTTCCAAACCGAATTTTGCACCAAGCTTGACGACCAACTTTCGACTCTTCGTACAGGCTCGGATGGGAAATTGCACGAGAAGCTTGAGCGGCGGGCTGAGCTACAGCTCATGGGAAGGCGACAGTGGACTTATGGCTTGCTTGTGTCTCTAGCAGAAAAATAGCTCCAGCGTTCATCGGACAAACCGAGGGGCTCATGGTGATGAAACGTATAAAGAAAGTGAGCACTGTTATTGTCAAACTTGTGTCGTCGAGGTTGGGATCATTGAGAAGCGCTAGGATAACTGCATCGGAATTACCATGACGTTGGGAACCCTGCAAATTGTTAGTCAATAATACTACCAGGTCTGGTGATGCTTATGGGGATGCTCGTTGGACTGAGTTGCGGTCAAAGGCTCCAAAAAAAAAGAAAATGCTACAAAAACCAATGATGGCATCACACCACCATGAATCCACGAAGCTGGTAGAGGACTTTTCCTCTCCTTCAATCTTCAGTCACCTTTTTCCTTTGAACCTCTCGTCTGATCGTGCGGCTCCTCTATCGATTTTTTCCCTCTCTTTTTTTGCTGCTCACCCCATGTGCCTTGTATTCCATGAATGAATCCCCCATTAAAACCCTAAGCATAAGTTAGTATTTATAGAGAAAATTGTTGCAAGCTCGGGGCCTAAAGTTTCTCAATTTTTGCAAAATAAACCCAGGCTCGAATACGATTTGAATTAAGTCCCAAAGGGCTAAATTGCACCAAATTAATTTATTTTTCCCTGAAAATTTCAGCTAAGCCCATTGTGCATTAGGCTAACCGAAATTCATGTATTACATGAGCTTATTGTGCATTTTTGGACTTAAATTAGGCTTTTTATATCTAATCAAATATTAAAACTAAAGCCTTTTTCTAAATTATAAGCTCCAAATTGGTTCAAATTTTCGGCATAAATACTCAAGAATTTACCCATCAATCTAGGTGCAAATCGCCCGTCAAACTAAGTCAATCTCACATCACCAAAGCGGATCGATGCTAATACAAGTGCATACGTGACAAAAATAAAATATGTTATGCATGAAAATTATTTTTTTGGCGAGAACTAAAGTTAATTCTCATTTTTATGAAATATGACTAATTTTTTAAAAAATCAAAATTTAGGTGTCAACAAAGTTTCAAGCAAGCGCGAATTTCGGGATTTTATGCAGATTGGAAGATCAATCCTCGCAACCACAACCAATAATGCGCAATCAAGTCTATAAATAGATAAGGCACACAATGCACATGAAGGGTCCCCTAGTAATGCCCTAAAGACTTAGAGAATGTGTTATTAGGGCTCACGGGTGATTTGTGAGTGATTTGGAAACGATTTGTCAAAAGGGAAAAATCATCACTTTTTGAATAGATTGGGGTCAAATTACCAGAAATAGGACTTGGCCAATTGATTGCGGCCATTTCCTATTTTTTGGGGATTTTTTGGAATTTTTTGGGACAATTTGCTAGAGGGGCAAAATCATCATTTTCAAAATGGTCGGGGTCAAAACACCCAAAATAGGACTTGGCCAGTTGATTGTGGCCATTTCCTATTTTTGAAGATTTTTTTGAAATTTTTGGGGACGATTTGCTTGAAGGGCAAAATCAACATTTTCAAAATGCTCGAGGGTCAAAAACACCCAAAATAGGACTTGGCCGTTGATGGTGGCCATTTCCTATTTTTTGGGGATTTTAGGAATTATTTTGAATCTGTTTCAATTTGTTTGGAATTTTTTTATGATTTTTCCCATTTTTTTAATGAATTTTCAAATTTTCTGATTTTTTATTATTTAATTAACTATCCAAATTTTTATTTAAAAAAGTACTTTTTGGACAAATCAACCCAACCCGCGCCATAAGTTAAAAAAATATTTTTAACTTTTCATCCTCATTCATAAGAATCACTGGTTATACCCTAAAAACCATCCATGAATGAAAATAGCTCGAACCCCATTGCATCGTCCACGCGCACGTCAATGTGTGAGAATGGAAGTCATCCTTAGGACCGGCTTTGTTCAGGTCTCGATAGTCAACACATACTTGAACCCGACCGTCTTTTTTCAACACTTGGAACTATGTTATTGACCCATTCGGAGTATTGTATAGTCTCAATAAATCCCACGTTAAGAAGCTTCATAACCTCTTCCTTGATCTTTTTGCCGCCTCCGACTTAGCTCTTCGCGGCCTTTGCTTCATGGGCTCAACCGAGGATCGGCGGTAGATAGTGTTCGACGATCGATTGATCGAGACTAGGTATATCCGATAAGACCAGGCAAAGATATTCTCGTAATCTCTCAAGAGCCTAATCAAACGTTCAGCCATGTCCATAGGGAGATTTGCCCCTATCTTAACTTCTCTAGGATTTTCTGCATCGCCAAGATTGATCGAGACAGCTCTAAATCAACGGTCAGGAGTTTAGCCATCTCATGCTTTTCGAGGCTCTATCGTATCTCTTCAACGTCAAGATCGATCCATTTGAATCATCGGCATTACATATATTCGGATCTACCGTATTTCCCTCCTCATGTTTGCCCCTAAAACATGAAGTAGCAGAATCGAGACAACAAACAGCGTTTAAACATGCATGCATTTTATGTGTTTTTTTGTTTAAGAGAATTTATTTTCAAAGATTGGGGAACTAGAATTCTTGAAGAAGCGTGAACCTCGGTTCTTACGATGGATGACAAATTTGTTCGATCATTGGTTATCATCATCAAGTTGGTTTGGGACACTTTGACAAGATTTCAAAATTTAATGAAAAGCATCTATAATTTTATTGATATTAAATCTATGAATTACATCTTATTGGAAGGAAATTTTAAGGTGCGACATCGAATCGAAATGAAATCATAAGAAAGCAATAAAAAGTTCCCTCATAGGGATGCATAAACATAAAGATGTTACTCGAATCTAAACCCTTCAAGTGGACCGTTCACTATGGCATTGACGGACGGCCTCGGGGGTTTAGGTACCATGTAGGGCTCTTCCTCAGGAGCTCCGTCAACTTGCATGGGGTCTTCAAATATAGCAGCAATAGTTAGATCATCGACCCATCCCGGAAAGATCGTGGGATTCCATCGTCCGCTACCTCTCCGTCTAGCACCATCGACTCGCTTACACTACCCGGCCCTTCGGTGAATCAAGGAACACAATCCCTAGATCATCGTCAAAATGGCTCAAGTCATCATAACCTCCGATCACTCCAAGTAGATCGAAGGGTCTCATTGAGGGGTGGTGGCAACGGACTATGTTCAAACTTTCTACAAAGATGCCAAGTCTCGACCTCCTCTCCTAGCTCCGTCGCACCCACTATATCCCGGACCAGCTGTATGGGATTTTCCGTAAGCTTCTATTGAGGTATGAATTCCCTGACGATTTCGGCCTAAACCGGTATCCGGCTCAAATCCATTGCCAACCATCATCCTAGCAACTATGAGGGAACATTTGATACCTCAAGAACCGACATAGGACTCTCTCGGTTATGCATGAATATTATGCACCAGCTCGAAAGCATGATACGAGTCCTCTTCGGTATGAGCCGGCTCAATGTAAGGGATGGCCGTTTCATTAACAAATTCCGTGATCTTCCTCACTATGGACAATAACTAGCTTCTACTCGACCACGAACTTAATCTTTTGATGCAAACTTGACAAGATAGCAGCCCGTATTATGAATCCAAGGACGGTCTAGCAAGAGATTAAAGGCCGAGGGGATATCTCATCCCTGGAATAGGACATCGAACACGATGGTCCGATCTGAATTTCAAGATTGATATAACCCATGACGTTCTTCTTCATACCATCAAAAACTCCAATCGAAGTCTTGGCTGCCTATATCCTAGCCAAGTCAATTCCAAGGCTATTCAGTGTGGTTAGCGGGCAAATGTTCGATGTCAACCCATTGTCAATAAGTACTCAGGCCACATGAGTCTATTTATGTTTCACTATTATGTGCAAGGCTTTATTGTGGCCTCGTCTTTCAAGAGGGGATCTCATCATCGGCGAACGCCACTTGGTCCTTTAGCAAGATAGTCCCGACAAAGTTCTCTAACTTGTCTTGATCGTTAATATCAAGCACTTGTATCCGACCTAACTCTTTCATTAAGGAATTCTAATGCTTCTCAAGCGATTGGAGGAGTTCTAGTAGATACTTGGACCGGCAACTTCCCCGAACCGATCGACGATATTATACTTACTCCTCTTGATCATAGCTAAGAATTCTTTTGCTTCCTTTACAAGAACCTCGCTTGACCGATTGGTCATCATTGTAAGTAGATCCTAACCTTGTTATTAGGGCAAGATCATAGGACCAAGGAATAGCCTTTATCGTCCTTGTATGGGAATGGTTGAGGTGTCGTGATTACAAGAGTTTCGGGTATCACAATCCCAAGTTCATCATCTCGCAACGTCCTCTAGTGGAGGCATATCGACTAGCTTCGGATCATCCTTAATCGATTGGCTATGTCGGCCTCTACTACTTCAATCTCTAGCAAAGGCTTAGACTAAGACACGCCAAGGCAAAAAACTCTTGATCTCAATCAATGACAATCCGAGATTATCAACCCGTGCTTCATCAAACTCAAGATTGTCATCTTCAACTAACCAAGCGACATTAGCTCTCCGGTTCAAGAATAACCCGCTCTAACTAGAGCATCGAAAATATCCATCACCTGGACTTTAAAACCGCCATCTGTCTGGCTGAGAATCAAATACAGCATTCACCTTGCCCGAGTGATTCGGCAAAGGATTGTTCTGAACGTTTGGCCAAGGATTATTCTCAAAGAAAAATGCCCCGAGTCGAGTAAGTCCAGGATACGTTCTTGAGAACGTTGCAACTATCTCGTGTCATGCCCAGGTTCACCCCGATGATAGTCACATTTCTTAGTTGCGTCATATTTTGCGAAGGTTACATAATTCGGCCATAGGGGCTCTGTCAACAACAAATCCTTTTTGCGCAAGAGGACAAGACTTGAGAAAGAGTGCTCGGCAATGGTGTATACTATCGGGGCGGACGTGAATTCCCCTTTGCCATTGCAAATTAAAGTTGGCATGCTGCTTGTTAGGGACCTATATTACCAATGTGGAATCTTAGGGCTTCCGAACATATGTCATATTAACCTAGGGAGCATGCTCTTTGTCATTCTTAACCGTGAATCGCTTATTGCTCGCGTTGGTATCGCCATACCATCCTTTGTTTAGGCTACTTTCCACCTTTTCAGCCATTGCAATGAAGTAATCGAATGACATTGCGGTCATCCCAAAGATACGTGACCGCAATGTCTAAGGGAGAGTGGAGACAAACAATCTCATGAGTTCCCACTGTGTGGAACTAGTTTCAGCCGAGATGCAACATTCCTCCACCTCGTGGTGGTATCGCTTGATCATATCGCCCTTCTTGATCTCTCGATTGCTCTAGGTCTTCCCTAGTAGTAACAACATCTAGGTTGAAACCGAAGTGCTTAACAAAGGCATTGGCCATCTTCTCCTAATCCTCCATGCCGTAGTTTTGTAATCCGTGTACCATCTCATGGCCGCATCCTTCGACCGGCCCGAAAAGTTTGAACCATCATGGGTGTAGTAGTTGCATACTTGTTCATCCCGGCCCGGAATATCCGGGACGTGCTAGATTGGATTGAAAGTGCCGTCGTACTTCTCAAAGTCGAACATCTTAAATTTTTCCTGCATCTCGACCTTTGAAAAGGCGGACGGATCGATCTCGAGGTATGTTGTGTATCCCTTTGACCTCTCGTATCCTTTGCTCCATCTAGGCCAATAGCTTGGCCGTCTCGTCATTAGGATCTCGTAGCCACAAGGTTGGCTTGGGGAGTTGGAATTGAGGGTGATGCGCTCAAGCTCGTGCCTATTATAATAATATCTTCCAGCCGGTATACCTGATAAGGAACACCTTCCGGGCCTTCTGGAATTGCCTATCGACGGAACTAGAGCGGGCACAAATGGCGGAGGGCTTGGGCCGGACGGGCTGAAGCTTAGCTATGAAGTTAGCCATCATCTCTTCCATCTTTTGGAACATCATCCCTTCAAATCGCTCGGTTAGAGTGCCGAGTCTGCTCATTGAGGGCCTCACGGACAACGGTATTGATGTTGGCCATTCTCTTTGCTACCGAGCAAGTGATATACGGAGGATTCGTGGTAAATTACCTTTAAAAGCAAAAAGTCAAGGTTAGTATAATGAACAGGAATAGTGGGCCACCCATGTTGTCCCTCTAGACTTAGCGAACATAGTGGATATGAGCAAAAGACCGAATCAGGCAATTTCAATTTCGTCGATTTTTACGGGAACATTCATCTTAATTCGTACATTGGTCAAAACATTGCCAAAATTTACTAGCCGATAACTGACATAACGATGAACAACGTTTGTGTTTCGTACTAAGGTGGGTTCCGCACGGATCAATATAGTCTAATACTTCATTTAAAAAAAATTCATCCAGAAAATGGTTTTGTCTCGGATCCCATTAAAGAGCGAAAGGCCCTTAAAAACGTGATTTAAGGTCCAAAATTTTGCAGGCTATTATTTCAAACATCGATCTACAACTTTCATGTTTGGAAATTCAGCAAAAAGGCATGTTTGCTAGTTCTAAATTGTAAAATGAATCTGAGTCTGAAAACATGTGAAATTTCAGCCTGCTCCATCTCAGCTATTAATTCCGTAGTAAATGGGAAATGCATCGGATTGCCACAAATAATTTTTTCATGATAGATTATGATCTTCCAAAAAATTTCATGCAGACAAGTTCTTTCAATTGTGAAGGGAAAAGGGTCAAAAAATCTCCAAATCCGTGAAGGTCCGCCAGTCAAAATGCATTGCAATTTCTATGCATCAGAAAAAACGTGACTTTGCTTCAGTTTTGTCCCAAGTAAATAAAATCCTTCAATTTTTATTTTATATATATATTGAAGTGCATCACGTATTCTACGATTTTTGAGAAGGGCGCTTACTCGAAAATTTATCATAGAATTTAATCAAAATCATGCAATAGAGAAAGGTAAACCAAAACTAAGGAAATTGTAATTAATGTTAAAACTATTCGACAAATGACTTGAAGTACGAAATTGAAAGTACAATAATCAAATTCCCTAAACAATCAAACTATGAATGTAAAGACATGACTTGACTTGAAGAAATAAAATAAGAAATCAAACGGTCTTTCTTTTCTTAGAGGCCATATGCTCTATAGACGAATGGGCCTTCAAGGCACGCCGTAATCGTGCATTCTCCTCACCCAAAGCAATTTCTTTTTTCCTAGGCCTTTATTGCCTTCTCTTCACCGATTTTTATTTGAGTCTAATGGGTATGCCGCATAGCCATGATTGGAATCTTCGGGAGTATCTCAGCGAGGATGGTCGACACCGAATATATCGGACCGTGGCAAAGTGACTCTTCATCTTTCTAGTGGGCTCATCTCAGGGTCCAAATCATCTTCCGATTGGAACACTTCTACGAAGCCTCGTAATGACGCCTAAGCTCGCTCTATAGTTCTTGCCCTTCTCAAACTAGACTTCGAATTCATTGGGCCAGCGTGGAGGTGGGACATCCCGCAGAACTTCGGAATTGACGTGTAACGCGAAGAGGCTTATAGCTGGTTGCTCCATAGATGCCCATCAAAGGCACGAGCTTCGATCGCCATGGCATAATCGAGCCTCAACGACTCAAAATCATACGGCTGCCAAAGGAAAATCTCGGAGTTTGGATCCTCGAACAGATGGACCCATTATGTATAGTGCAAAGTCTTAGTTTGATCATATATTTGTTTAAATCTTAAAATAGGATTATCAACCATGCACAATTCAAATCTAGTCATGTTTTCCCTAAATTGAGAAAGGTGTAAGAAAAACCAGATTATAAAAGCTCAATTGGGGCTAAAAAAAGTCTTATCTTTTTCTTTCTTGTTTTCTTCTTTTTTTGGAACATGTGAAATGTGTCAATGAGATGAACGTTTCAGCAAGAATGAAATTTACAAAGTTGACCCCATGACAAATTTGTTTTACCATCCAGGCTATCATGGGATCAATGGCATTTTAACAGAATAGAAAAATGATAAGTCTGAAAAAGGCTAAGATAAAAATCCTAGATCTCATGAGAGATCGAAGTTACTTTCAAAACATTCAATGATAAAAGATAATGGGCATGCTTGGAAATTACCCTTCAACACTTTTTCAATTTCTTTTTTGGTCAAACTCAAAAAATTCAGCAAGCACTACCACAGGATCTTCTCAAATGGGTGGTTCAACTCTATCCAACTCAATTGATTTCCCAATGGCAATACTTGTATTCTTCTAGAGTGGGTGTGAGCTCAAACTTACCTCATAACACAAATGTGGTCGTCTTGGGGCATCAAAAATGAGCAAGTGCCTGCATGATCCCACTCTGAACATCGATGCCAAGAATCCGACACACTTGAGCACGTATTGCTGACCATTCGACTTCAAGCGACCCCATAGCTTCTTGAGCCATAGCTTCGGAGTAGGCACGAAATAGATATCGTTGTGACCCATTCGTATATAGATCATGTGCCAAATATATCAACCTAAACCATGGACCGACCCAAAATAAAATGAGATGACAAGAGAATTCGAGCAAGAAATTACCGTCCATAGGGAGAAAATGTCTAGGGATTAAAATTCAACCAAAATTGCCAAGTCAAGTGATTCCTCAAATAGCGACCTAAAAATTAAAATTTCAATTTTAGGTTAATGGATTACCATATTAATTAATTAAATTAACTAATCTAGCTCGAACTCTCCCAAGTTCTACCAAATCGTGACTTATGATTTGCAAAAGATATTTACTTTTTCGGAGCCACCACTAATCATTTTTAGTATGTTGATTAGAAACCTAAATAAAATAGTCGGAGAAAGTATTTTATTTTTACGAACTAGAGATTTTAAGTTCGGGACTTGGTTACATTAATTTTTTAAATTAATGCCCGTTTGGTACCAATTTCATGAAAAATGTTCAATTTGACAATTTTGATGAATTCTAACTTGAAATACAAAGGTGCAATTTTTTTGGGTTTTCTTTTTTATGATTTGTTTTGTATTTTTGATGTATTTTCAAAATTAAAAATTAATGAAAAATGAGGATGAATTGGTTTAAGATTATCTTAAAGTTTTCGGATTTAATTTGCATTTTTTAAGAAAATATCTTAACCCTATGTCTATATCTTTTAATATTTATCCTAATAGATTCAAAAGATTGTTCTTATTGAATGTAATCCATGAGACAGGATTTCTAAAAAATTCTATCTTACTAAAAAAATTGATAAGATGTGGTTTTTAAGAAACCAAATCCTCCTAGTATTTTTTTTATTTTCTGAGATTTTCGACATGAAATGAGACATGAATGATTTTTATTTGTTTCATTTTTTTAATTTTCTGATTTTTTGTGATTTGAAGTTTTTGTGAATGAATTTAAATTCAAGTTGTAAATCTTTTAATGAAAAAGATAATTACCACTGAATCTTTCGAATTAAATTTCAATCAAGCCTAACAATCGACCCTAAAAATTCGAAATTCTGCTATGAAAATAATTCCATCTAAAGTCTAATAGATAGACTTATTTCCATGTATGTGATTGCGGATTATGAGATTTTGCTAATCAATCACATTTTGAAAGATTTTTTATATCTTGAGTAACTTGAATATATTTAAAAGATTTTTCAGATTAACCAGATTTGTCGCCAAGACTCCAAGAATATCCCAATCAAATCATAATTTTCAAAGTAAGCAAGAATCCTTGAAATTTCAAAACTGATCGGCAATCTTTTGATTTTGGAAAGGGATATATCAAGATACTCAAATATTTTCAACTCTAGATACACGACATTCCCAAATCAGCAAACAACACCTCACCAGATTCCTCTTGAAACATTGTCACAATATTTTAGCTTTTTTTTAACACAACCTTCTGAACAAAATACAAAAAATGTGAAGTAGTCTCCAAAATGTCCTAATCATCGAAACAACTCCATGGGGTATGCAATATGTCCTCAAACATGGCAAGTCAGTGAATGATTTTTAAATGATATGCAAGAATAACTTATAATCGGCAAGCAAATATTCAAGTGATGAGGAGTACAAGATTTACCTAATCTCACGAAGTTGCTCACTTTTTTTTTTTGTTGATTTGAAACCAAACTCGCATGATCTTTTAGACCAAGTTCTTGGACTGATTGGCCTGGTAAAGACTTGCATTCCGTTTGCAGCTACGTCGAACTTTTGGCGGTAAAAAATATCACAAGAATTCAGTCTGGGCCGCTGGTTCTCTTTGGTGCAGTGGCAACGACGGACAAAACAACAACTTTGAGCAGGGGACAGCCACAAAAAGGAAACCAGGTGCAACCAGTAGTGCCGAAGAGCAAAGATAGAAGGATTTGTGGTGTAGTAGCTTTAGAGGAGAGAGCAAGAAAATCGAGACCGAAGATTCATATCACAAGAGCAATCGAGATTATGAACTGAAAAGATGTTAAAACCACAAGACCAATTCGAGATTATAACTTTAATATAAATTTATCGAAGCCACAGGAACAAATCCATCTTGGTTTGATAAATTATCTCATGAGGTTAACCATGAGTTGAGTAATATCCAAACCACAAGAGCAAATCGAGATTATGGACTGAAAAAATATTTAGATCACAAGAGCAAATAGAGATTATGAACTGAATGAATCTTAAAGCCACAGAGCAAATCGAGATTATGAATTTAACAAAGGAGATCAACAATAGAAGAGCATACGTCATCATGATTTGATAAAGGGGTGTTGCGACCCTCTCGAAGTGCTCCCTGTTGGCGAGAGGAACCCCCTCTCGAGGGATAATGGGCCATCTCGTTGTCGAACTCGTGATGGATGGATTTCGGACACGGTCCTCTCCCAAGGTCTATTACCCAAGACACAACAGCGGGAAGAAATAATTAAAATCAAGGTCGACCTTAGTGTAGTCGGGTAACATGTGATAGTGAACATGCCATCGGAGTCGCCACCGATCATTTCTTAAAAGGTATGATCGAGAAAACCCTATCGAATGGTCGGGAGAAACCAATCGATTTGACGAGAATTAGAGAAAAGGGTTCGGGGATTTTGTTATGTCCATAATGCCATTGACGCCCTTTCGAAACCGGCTTGAGTGTTTTTCTAACCTAAGAATTCATACAAATGCTTAAGGGGGTGAGGTAGGCTCTAACGACGGATAGGTATCATGCAGATCGAGAAATTTCTATTCTATCACTCACAATCAAGAATTAAAGTGCGTTAATCAAGGAAACAATGACATGTGAGGATAAATCACATCAAATCAATCCATCAAAGTAACATGGCAAGCCTAGTATAGCCATATAGGCTTAGGGAGTGACCGATTAACGTTCGGGATTGGTTCAAAAAATGTTCAAAGGCCAAATGCCCGGAAGGGTCAAATGGTTATTTTGGAAGGCTCGGGAACCCAAAAATCACTAATTGGGGTCAAGCCGGTTGAATGTCGATATTTCCCATTTTTTGTGATATTTTTCAGAATCTTTTGGGATTTTTTCTAATTTCTTTATAATTTATTTTTTACTATTTTTTCTATTTTTTATTAATTTCCTTATTTTTTATAATTTTTTTATTAATTTTTTACTTGAACTAGACCTAGTCAACCTAGTCAATGGACCGATCAACCCCTGTCCGGACCCACGCCCGGACTCGCAAGACCACAAAAAGGCGTCGTACCTATTTTTTCTATTTTTTTATTTTCTAAAAAAGAATAACATAATATTAAAAAAAAACTAATACCTAATCCTACGGTTCCTATTGAACCACATGGTAAGCTACTAGCCGTCCGATCTAACTACTAAAATCTACGGTTACGATCAAAGTAAGACTAAATCTAGACCGTCGATATGAATACTAAAAAGGACGGTCGGGATCGGACGAGAAGACTAATTCTCCACCATCCGATCAAAATTGTATTTTCTATATATCGAAAATCAATTTTTATTTCTAAAAAATCATTTTCATTTTCAAAAATCCCCGGATCGTGACACGTGGCTTAATGCCAACCGTCCGATCCGGGTTTTATTATTTATTATTTTTTTGAAATATGTTATAACGACTCGCCGACGTGGCTGCCACATATCAAGCCACGTAGCGCCACATCGGCAATGCCTAGGACACCGACCGGTCAACACCGCCACATCGCCTTCGTCTTCTCCTAGCAACTAAGTATAGAATGGACGGCCGAGGTTTCTCCGCCATTGGTCAATCATGCGAGACCTCGGCCAAATGACACGAAATCGGTGCCATTCAACTCATCTAGACTTCCTTTATCACATATCAAAGAATCAAAGCATTTCATCCATGGAATCAACATAATCGAAGCTTGAATAATGCATATCAATGGCTAACAAAACATACTACACGAGCATAACAATCCAATTAACTCACGAATAGCTTTGTCTCAAGTTTGGGATGCTTACCTAAGCCGTAGATCTCCGGATCTGGCGGCCAAGTCGTGACTAGACCGCGACTAGTAGGAGGCTCGACTCATGGTTTTTATGCAAAATCGAAGCACAAACAAGGTGTAATCATGGTCGGTGATGCTTAGGGAACAAAACGCACACAATAATTCGAAGGATGATCATCATAGGTGTGAGATGCCATGTGAGCTCGCAAAGAAAATCAAAGCTGTGACTCATCATTTTAGAGGTCGTGGACACCCAAGATCGGTGCCGATCATCTCCTTAGAGTTTAAACGAGCTTACGGAAGTGATTGATGGCCTTGATTCATCCTGGATGCTCGACGAAGTGCTCACAATCGGAGCTCGAGCTTGTGTCAATGGTAGCCAACAAGAGTTTTTTTCTCTGTCTAGCTCTCTCTCTCTGATACTGTTACTCTCCGCGAACACAAATGAGCCTCTCCCCTCGCTTGAAATCCCGTGAGGCCCTTATATCCCAATTTGAATTCTCGCGCGGCGGGAGGAGGTATCGTCGACCCGAAATCGCACGTGACCTCACCCGATTTTTGGTCTAGACGACGTCGGTAGACATGAGCACAGGCCGGTTTGGGCTTAAAATATGCGCATTGACTAATCGGAACCAGCCTGTTGATCGAGCCCGCCGATTTTGAACCTCGAAATAGCCGTTGGGCTTAAGCTTGATGGCTTTAACACTTTAAAAATAATAATAAATGAGGGAAAGAGAGCCTATCCCTCCTCCCCTTTTATTTTTCTAACAAATTCTCTCAATTCGCTCAATTCTCTCAATCCCATCTCAGTTCTCTCAATTTTTTGAATTCGCTTTCTGCTCGATTCTTTCAAAAAAAGGGGCAAGTAGAAGCAGATCCGGTGACGGGGAAAAGAGTGCGTGCGAATGGGGAATCCGATTATCCTCATCCTCATAAATATGATCCTCGTGAATTTGCATGTTGGGTAGACAAGGATGATAATATCAACATTATTCTCAATGTCGAGCACATCCCAACGCAAGAAAGTCTTCATCATTCTACCGATTGTCGAAGAAACTTCAACAACACAGAACCGGAATGGGAGGATACATCCAACATACGGAAACACTTCACGAAGGAACATTTAGGCGAAAACAAGCATCAAGTAAAATGTAAATATTGTAAGATAACATACGGTTTTATAGGTGGAGGTGGCTATGAAACATTTAAATGGCATTTGAGATCAAAACATGCAATGTAAGCGAGGATCGATACCGGCCAACAACAACAAATTGTCGGGTACGCCAATCTTAACACTCTTCCTTTATTTCGTTACAATGAAAACGTTTATAAAGAAACATTAGCTCAATATGTTGCCATTGATCATTTACCATTTAATGTTGGTGAAAATTTTGGTTTTAATTTTTTTATAAACATTGCATGTACTCTGCAAGCAAAACTTGTTACGAGAAATACTCTTAAATGGGAAATTTTTGGGCTTTATAAAAAGGAAAAAAAGAGTTGAAAAACCTTTTTACGAATTTCAATGGACGTGTGCATATAGGTAGCGACATTTGGAGTGATCCTTGGCAAACTCATTTTTATATAGATATCACATGTCATTGGATAGGTGACGATTGAAACGTTCAAAAAGAGTTATTACATTTTGAGTTTTTGATGATAGGCATACGGTTAATAATATTTATAGAGTAATTAAACAAGTTTTAGAAGAATATAATTTGATTAATAAAAATTTTTAAGTTGATTTTGATAATGCCGCATGAAATACTGCTTCCATTCTTGATTTAAAAAATATTTGTAAACCCGCTTTTGATGGAGAATTTTTTCACATTAAATGTGCTTACCATATTTTAAATTTATGTGTACAAGATAGTTTATGAACTCTTGATGCTTTTCTCAACCTAATAAAGAAAAATATTCAATTTTTATGGAAATATTCTCAAATAATGAAAGAATGGTGTAGATTTTATAAAGCACATAGAATTAACACCAAAAAAATTTCAAAAGATGTTCCGAGTCGTTGAAATTCTACCTAGGAGTTGCTTAATCAATATTTTTCTTATAAATATTTATTATGTATGTTTATTTCGAATAATATTTTCAAAATTAATTTATTCCCACAAGAGTGGGATATTTGCAAAAAAAATAGAATTTTTAAAAAAATTTAACAATGTAACTTATAGTTTATCTGGTGTTTATTATCATACTAAACATTTATTTTTAATAGTGTGTTAATATTGCTGGTGTTTTTGAAGAATATGAAAAGGATAATTAATTAGCTCTCGCTATTATAGCAATGCGAGCAAAATGGTTGCTTTATTATACTGAAATTCCTCTTATTTATTTGGTTGCTTTTGTTTTCGATCCACGTATGAAATTAGATGGGTTATGTGATTATCTTATATCTATTATGAATGTTTATATTTGAATGAAATAGTAAATGTTAGAACTATATAAATGCTTGTTAAAGACGCAATAGTAGAATTGTATAGTGAATTTTGAGTAGATATGGTTTAGGTGATAGCAAGATCTTCCCAACCTAGTGACGTACAAAGCAAGGAGAGTAGCAAAATTAGTAAAGGGAATAAAATGCTATTGAGTTGGCAAAAAGACAAAAGGGAGCAATAGGTAATATTTCTGAAATATAAACATATTTAACTAATTCTTTTGAGTTTAATGAATCCGAAGGCGGAGATTTTCCAATTCTAGAGTGGCGGAAGAAGCATTCAACTCAATTCTCAACCCTCGCTCTCATTGCAAGACATATTTTGGCAACCCCTTGTTCAACAATTGTGATTGAACAAGCATTTAGCGCTGGAGGATTAATTTTGGACGACCGATGTTCAAGATTACATTCGGATTCGGTGGAGGCTCAAGCTTGTCTCGATGATTGGACAAAGACTCAATTTCGACAACAAGAGATGGATCACAAAACGAAGTCGAATTCTTCGATGATGATGATGGAAATACCACGGCGAAGACTACAAGAATAGGTAGTGATGATTGACGATGAGGTAAGTTAAAGTTATCAAAGGTAAAAGAACTACATGGGCTTTGATTCTTTTATCCCTAAAAGGTATGCTTGCCCTTAATGATAATTCATTAAGTTCAAGTCCCTTCCCCCTCCCTTTCCCCCTCCCCAAATTTAATTATAATGTACAATTTGATTATAATTTATATTTGATAATTTTGTAGATTTTTATTTTATAATTTATTATTTAAAAATTAAATATAAAAATTCAAATAGAAACCGCCAAGAACCACTGATTTCGAACCGAACTAGGACCTCCCCTTAAGGGACCGGTTCGGTTCGGGAAGTGGCCAAGATCGGAATCGCTAGTTCATGTCTTTGAACAGGCCAATTCGAACCATGGCTACCTCTAGGCGTCGAGACAAAGAAGATTCCGTCCAACTTCGTTTGCCTCTCCGACGTGCACGAATTGACTTTGCATTTGGTCTGTTTGTGCTTCATTGACTTTCACAGGTTGTCGTGGCATTGACCGAGCTGCCCCGCCCCGCCTCGACCACCATTAGCTACAAAATCGGTCCCGATCGATGTGGGCCAAGCATCGAAACTCTCATAGCACCTCCAATCATGGTCAATCAATCCTCCAATTAGGATGTCAAAGTTTGGCCTGCAAAACTACTTAAATTTGTGCGCGAAATGGGGAAGAAGAAGGGATGGTCACCTGGATCGCTAGGTCGGATCCGGTCGACCCGGGTCTAGAAATGACCAAATTGACCTTTAAAACTCCAGAATTTTTCAAATCAAATCTCAAAATTGGCTTTAGGGGGATGAATTCTATTTAAGAATATGATTTTCCCCAAAAGTTCTCAACGAATTGTATAAAAACCCCAAATTTGCTCTCTAACCGAAAAATTGAAATTGTCAAATTGAAACCCTAAATGGCCAAATCAAACCAGGCTACCCCCACCAATCGATCGAGTAGGTTGAAATCTATAGGGTAGAGGTCTTATCTTAGCCTAGCAATCCCTACATTTTAATTAATTTCACTTTATCCAAAACCCAAGGACTAAATTGAAAGAAAAATATGAAATTATGCCCAATTCACGTAATCATGCAATTTCTATGAATAATTGGATCAAATTTCAATGCAAGGCTATCAAATTGAATGTCAAGACCCCAAAGATGTGAAAATTGAAGACTCAAATTGCAATTTTTTGACAAATTCAACTCTATGTGTGATGAAGGAACACTTAGAATTGAACTTGATTTTTGAAATTTTGAGAGGTAAAAATGAAAAGGGAATGAAAATAAAAATATAGACTATTTTTACATATTTTTCTGACCTCAAAAGCTATTTTTCTGGATTTTTTCAAGTATTTTCTCTATTTTCAAAAAATATTAAAATTGTGAAAAATATGAAAAATTATTTTTTGTTCGAAAATGGTTCCCTGGGCTTGGCCAATGTCCCCAAAATTGATTTTTCAATTGTTTGAATTTTTATGAATTTTTCATGAATTTTGAAAAATAAACTAAAAAACGACTGATCAAAATTCGGGTGTCAATACCTACCCCTCTTTGAAAGGGATCTCATTAGAGGTTACTCGCAAAGACAATGTGACATCTGAGTTTTAATCAACTCCATTAGGAAAATGAAAATAAAAGAGTTATGATATTCAATTTTCATACCCATCAATGTAAGCTTTATTTTTAAAGGGAGATATGCACATTCCGTTCCTTTTGATATGAGAGAGTTAGAGAAGAGAAAAAGCTTACCTGGTTATTACACATCGATGATTTGATAGATGTTAGTTGAAGAATGGTGAGAAAACCCTAAGGGTTCGTTATGTGAACACTTAGGTGGAGCAAAAGTTGACCCGTATGGTGGGTCGGACACTTAATATTTCTTGAGGATAGAGATAGCCTACGAAACTATTTAAGGACAGGGACTATCCTGTGGGGGATCTTTTAAGAATAGAGATAGCCTACGAAACTCTTTAAGGACAAAGACCGACCTATGAAAAGAAATTCATTTCTTAAAGATAGAGACTGTCTATAGAACTCTTTAAGGATAGAGACCGACCTATGGGGATCTCTTAAAGACGAGAGATAGCCTACGAAACTCTTTAAGGACAGAGATTGACCTATGAAAAGAAACTCATCTCTTCATGATAGAGACAGTTTACGAACTCTTTAAGGATAGAGACTGACTTATAAAAAGAAACTCATCTCTTAAGGATAAAGACAGCCTACGGAACTTTTTAAGGACAAAGATTAACTTGCGACGGATCTCTTAAGGACGAAACAGCCTATGGAACTCTTTAAGGACGGAGACTAACTTATAGGGGATATCTTAAGGACAAAGACAGCCTACGGAACTCTTTAAGGATAAAGACTGACCTATGAAAAGAAACTCATCAAAAGATTTAAAGGGGGTCGACTATCCCGTAGGAAGGAATTCGCTAAGAGATTTAAAAGGGTGGCTATCCTGTAGGAAGGAACTCGCCTAGGAATTTAAGATGGTGGCTATCTGTAGGAAGGAATTCACCAAGAGATAGGTGCCATTCGAGGATCTATGAACACTAGAGAACATGTAGAAGCTCAAACCCTAATCAAATTTTCAAAAGGATGAGGGCGCCATTACGAGGATCTAGGAATACTAGGGAACCTACGAAACTCAAACCCGAAAATTTTTTAAGAAGGAAGGTGATCCTAAAACTTATGGAACTAGGATTCACCAAAGAGGATATTAAAAAGAAACTTGTGAAGGAAACTTGTCCAAACACATTATCATTTAGGCTTCATGCTCAAAACTCCATTAGAAAATTTTTCAATCACATGACTCAAATATTTTTCAAAAAGTTTGTTTTAAAAGAATTTCGATTTGAGTGCCTTCATCTAAGAGGATTCCTCACAATTTTCGAAAAGGGTTTGGATCTCCATGATGGGGAGCTATTTCACCAAAACACTCAAATTTCCTCACGAAATCTAAATCTAGGATTTCGGGATTATTCGCAATGCATACAATCTAATTGACCTAGAAAGGTCTCTTCTAGGACCGTAATGTAAGCTTGGTCAAAGGCTTCACAAAGGATTGGCGCTTTGAGGCTCAAAATAAAACAACCATCGAAATCGACTCTTCGGGTTTACAAATCAAGAACCTTGAAGATAAGATAAGACAGGATTATGCTTAATTCTTTATGCGGTAGATTCCTATATGAACTCCCATGCTGGCCCGAAACATCTGGATTAGAATATCATTCGGGATCGGTTGTCATGTTGGTTTAGAGTAGGCTTTTAAAAGAGGCCATATTTTTAGAAAGAGGGGTATGCAGATTGGTGATCTCCTTGGCATCATTACCGAATACCCGCAGGAGATTAAACATGTATTTGAACTTCAAAATTCCCATTTTGTGCTCAATTTTTCATTTTCTCATTTCATTTTTTTTATGGGCTTTGGCCTTTCTTTTACCAGGCACTTTGCTTTTGTAAACCCTTGCTTTTCTCATCACTTTTCTACATCTAATAATTCTTTTTGAATTCATCTTTGAGAAGCTTTTAAACATGATCTCAATTAACCGTCGATAGATCATACGTTTTGCCCCAATGTAGGGAGGAGATCACCAACAAGGGTTTAGAAATGAAGATTTAAAGGCTCAAATTGATTTATCAAAGGGTAAGGTGTTTGCGGATAGAGAAATGAAATGCTCTTCCTTACCTTGCGATGTTTCAAGCTTTCATGGGATATCACCTGGAGCTATCACAAAAATTTTTATGTAAGTTAACACAATAAAGTCTTACCTTGATCTTTCTCCAAAACGTCAACCGTGAACCTCCGGATATGCGCCGATGTGGGGTGGTTCTTGACAGGGTTATACTAAAAAATCTCGCTATTTGGCGTAGAAGGGTTTGCAAAGTATTAAAAGTGTTTGGGGAGAGTGAAAGGAAATGCATTTTCATCATTTCAATTCATGTAATCACTACAAATGATCCCTACGTCAATATATGAAGGTTTTTCTATCAACCTATCACTCATTACTCAATGTGTATGGGACGTGTTTGGGATAGGCTTGCCTTTTTTCTCTTGAAAGCGCATCCTTTTGAAAATCTATTAAAACAATCCCTTTTGAAAAACTTTAAGCCATTTTCATCAAAATTAGACTCGTTGGGGATTTTTGGCATGAAGCTCATATTCAAATGTGTTTGGACAGTTTTAAAAAGAGCTTTTTCAAAACAAGCTGGTTTTAAGATTTAAAAAATGATTTTTCCAAAGATTTGAGAATTTAGATAACTCCAAATTCTAAGGATCTTACCCTCTAAGAGCAATGGAATCATCGACTTCTTCATTCCCCAAAGAACTTGAATTGTGTTCTCCGTTGGGGAAATATAGGTGGAACCGAATGAGTAAGGATGTTCAAATATTGAAATTTACACTAACCTTTCGGGCGATCATTCACGGGGTTCCAAGGATAAAATGTTCAACTCATGCATCTTGCTCTGAAGAACCTACAAGAGAAAAGATTTGATATGTGTGCATGTATGCATGTATGCATGAGGTAAGTCTAATGTGACTCGAGTCCTCTTGGAGAAAAAGCGACGTTGTCGGCCTTTGATTTCATTTCAAGAATAATACTTCTTGACCGCATCCGTATTTATAGGACTTGTTAACTCTTCGCCCTAACCATTTACAAGGATGAGTACTCCTCCTAGTAGGGCCTTCTTGATTTCATAAGGGTCTTCATAATTCGAGATAAATTTTCCTCCAAGATGCTAAGCATTTTGGAGTGTTTTTCTCACAACCAGATCTCCCGCTTCAAAAGTTCTAGGTTCGACTTTCCGGTTGAAAGACTTGGCCACTCGTTTCGATAACTTTGGCCATAACAAATAGCTTTCAAACGTTTCTCTTCAATCATGTTTAACTGTTCATGTCTCTGCTTGGATCCATTTGGCTTTGAGAGTTCAGCTTGAGATAGGATTCTTAAAGATCGAATCTCAACTTCCACAAGTAGAATTGCCTCCATACTATATATCGGAGAATAAGGTGTTGCCCTAGTTGAAGTTCGATTGAAGTACGATATGCCATTAGTGCATACGGTAATCTTTCGTGCCAATCTCGAGTATCTCTCGGTTGTTTTAAACAAAATTTTCTTAATATTTTTGTTCTTCGCTTCCATAGCTCCTTTTATTTGTGGGTGGTATGGGGATGAGTTAAGGTGTCGACTTTGAAATGACTCAATAGATCATCAACCATCTTGTTGTTCGAGGTTTGAACTATTATCTATGATGATTACTTGAGGGACTCCATATCTGGAGTTGATGTCTCTCTTGATGAACTTTTTCACATTCTTAGCTATGACATTAGCATACGAGTTAGCTTCAATCCACTTGGTGAAGTAGTCTATCGCTATTAGGATGAAGCGATGTCCATTTGAAGATTTCGAATTGATTGGCCCGATCATATTAATGCCCTACATGGAGAATGGCCAAGCCTCATATATTTGATGTAACTCGTTTGGAGGCGCATTAATTCTGTCACCTTACAATTGGCATTGGTTACAAGATCTCACATGTTGGTTGCGAGTCAAACTCCATGGTCATCCAATAATATCCAAGTCTCATGATCTTCTTAGCTAGGAGATGGCCATTCATATGTGGTCCATATTCTCCCCCGTGAATCTCTTTCATAATCGAGGTTGGTTTCCTTGGCTTCTACGCACCTTAGCAAGACCAAATCAAAAGACCTCTTGCATAGAATTTGTCCATTTAGGAAGAATTTGGAAGCTACCTTCATGATGTACTTCTTATCACTTGGCGAACCTGTCTTAAGGAAATTCACCTTTCATGTGGTAGTTCTTGATATCGTGATACCATGGTTCTTCGTCGAATCCTTTTTCGATTACCAAGCAATAAGCCGGTTGATTTAGGATGTCAGCTCTCAAAGGCTCTATATCAAGGCCATCATGTACTTGAAGCATTGATGATAAAGTGGTCAAAACATCTGCAAAGTGATTTTGAGTTCTTGGCGGTATTCAAAAGTTACGTCATCGAACTCCTTAGCTAGTCTCTCCAAGAATTTATGATACGGCACAAGTTTAGAGTCTTTGGTCTTCCATTCTCTTTATGTCCGCAAGATGATAAGCATTGAATCTCCATATACTTGTAATTTGCGCACCTTCATTAAAACGGCCGATTGCAAACCAAAGATACAAGCTTCATATTCGAAACGTTGTAGGTGCATGGAAATACCAACTTTGCACAAACCAGATTATATTGGCCCTCTAGGGATATTAAAATTGCCCCGAGTTCTCGATTCGAAAAGATTTACGACACCATCAAAATACATGGTCCATTTATCTTCTAATACGCTCTAGCTACGATCCTCGGTTTCTCCTTCTTCAAAGTTTTTGTACTCTTGATGATTTTCCGCTAATAAATCAGCGACGGCTCTTCCTTTCATTAACTTTTGGGGAGAACTTTTAATATCAAATTCAGATAGGAGTACCTGCTATTTAGCCATTCTACCAACCAGAGCGGGCTTTTCAAGGAGATACTTGATTGGATCATTTTCGGTGACTAGCTTGATATGATGATGGAAAGTATACTTTCTCAATGCGTGGAGCACCCAAACCAATGCAACACAAGTCCTTTCAACTTTTGGATAGCTAGCCTTAGATGTAGTGAACTTCTTGCTCGGGTAGTAAATCGCCCTTTCTTTTCCATATTTGGGACTTGTTTGTGCCAATAGCACACCTAACGACTCATCATGGACCATCGGGTACAATGTCAAAGGGATACCCGGGATGGGAGGTACCAAGACTAGAGGTCGCACAAGATTGTCGTGACCCTAAAAAAATTTAGGTTAATTAAATTAACTAACCCAATTCGGACTCTCCCAAGCCTTACCGATTCTCAACTTAGATTCGATTTCATGCCAAAATTTATCTTGGAATCGCCACTAATCATTATTGGTAGGTCTATTAGAAACCCAAATAAAATAGCGGGAGAACTATTTTATTCATACGAACCCGAGATTAAGTGTTCGGGGATTTGGTTACATTAATTTTTCAATTAATGCCCTTTCGGTACCAATTTCATGAAAAAATTCTTCATTTGATGATTTATGGGTTTTCTCTTATTAGGTGAAATACTAATGCAAATGACATGGCAAAAATATGCATGAAAGATGTGCATGGCATGGCAAGTATGATGCTAAACTATATGCAATGCATGACATGTTTGGTATTTTTTATGAATTATCGGATTTATAAAAAATGATGGCAAAAACTATCCTAAAGTGAAGACAACATTAATTTTAACTTAAGAAATTGACTTCTCAAAATCCCAACTTATATTAAATTTTATTTTCATGTAAAAGATTATAAAAATGTAATTTACCTTAAGAAAAACGTGTCATCTTTTTGGTATTTTTTTAGGGATTTAATTAAAAAGGAAAGACACGAAAATTTGAACAAAAATAAACAATTTTGCCCATAATTCACCTTAAATTCCGAAAATTCCGATTTATTCGTAACTTGCCCTTGCATTAGGGCCGAAAAAATGAATTGAATATAGAATTACCGTCACCCCTATATACATAGGGCAAACCATAAAATTCTTTAGAGTTATCAATCCGCCCTCAAAATAGAGAGTTTGATGTATAATTCTCATGTATATACGAGCACGATCATACTTCAAAAATAGAAGTCAAATTGTGTGCGTTGATATACATATTCCGAAGGGACAAGGCACAAGGGAGCATGAATTATGGGCATGACTGTTTATTTGAGTGCAAATCTTAACAAACAAATAATCGCACTAACAATCTAAAATATGAAGCAAGATACGTAACATAGCAATAAAGTGCAAACATAAACAGAACCTGCAACAAATCATGACGAGATCATCTACAAGAAAAACATGGCAATTAATTTTTGGGAATCAAGAGGAGATCACGTTAAAAATTCAGAACCCACCTTACCTTATTCGCCAAAATTTTACATCTTTTCAGAAAATATGTGCTTATCAAATTAGATTCCACAAATTCACGTGCAAGATAATCCACATATTCGAGCAAGATGTGATTAGTCAAGATGTGTACAAATAGACAAAAGAATTACTTGGATGAAGGTATGGGATTTTACCAATGAAAGCTCAGCTAAACTTGCACTGGAAAAAGAACAGTACTCGCCCAAAACAGTGCTACTTTGGACTTCGAATAGCAATAATAACGAGCTTTGAATAGTAGCAAACACGGATCAATTAGTGGCTCACTTGGACACTGTTCTTGAGGCAAAAAAGGGTCCAAATAGTGACTATTTCGGCACCAAACGGCGACCGAATTCACCCCGAACAGCAGCTAGAATCCGGACTGCAGCCTTCGAGATCATCAGGAATAGACCAATAGCAGCGTGGGATGTAAACAATTCGAGGGAGCCACACCACTAAGCTTAAAAACACTCTCTCTCTTTCACTTTTTTTTTGGCTCTATCGTCTGTTTCCAGTTCTCTCAATTCTGACCTTTTTTTTATTGCCGACTGTGAGCTCCCTTTTATAGGAGAAAATCTGTTATAGGAGAAAGGCTAAATATTCAAAATATAATCCCCTTAGTATCTTTCCTCTCAATGAATATTACGAATTGATTCTCCTCTATTATTCAACCATGCAAATATATATCTTCTTTATTGCCCGCTGCACTTGGCCGAATATACACCAGGATATTGTCCTTTTGTAGTAGAATTCCCAATATGATATATTTTTTAGCCCTCTTCCTTCTTCAGCTGCATATGTAATATTATTGGCTCAACATTGCGTCGATTCCTCATCCTTCATACCCATGTTTCCTTTTTTGTCTTGCCCAAAAAATATATTTGTCTCATCTTACCTTATCTTAGCCGACAATGTTCTTTGCACACGATACAATGAAAACTTGATAAATCACGCAATATAGTCTTCGGCCGTGAAAGAAAAGGAATGAGTTAGACCATATTTCTAATCCACGTGGGCTACATCCACTTAATTGAATTCAGAACGTATAATTGAATTTACGTGCCATCAGACCAATAAAATGAGGACTAGCGCAAATGCTCCCTATTGCTGGCCGAAAATTTAAGCTCAATGTCATCGGTCCAAATTAATGCTGATGTAATGCATACATGCTAAAATAATATAAATAAATAAATAAAATTGATTTGATTTTTTTTTTTGGTTTAGAACTAAAATTAGTCCTAATATTTTATGCAAAATAAATGGCTAAAGAGATTAGTCAAAATTTAGGTGTCAACAAAGATATTCTTTAATTTTGTCTAATGTTTGTTGGCATTCATAATCCCATCTCGCTTTTGCGCCTTTCTTTAGGAGCTTAAAGAATGGTTTAGCGATTCGGACAATTGGGATATAACTCGGCTATGTAGTTCAGCCTTCTCAATAAACTTCTCACATCCTTTACTGTAGTAGGAGTATCGATTCTTTATATGGCTTTGATCTTTGAGGGATCAATTTCGATTCCCTAGCTACTCACCAAAATCCGAGTAGTTTCCCAAATCTAGTTCCAAATATGCATTTCACGGGGTTTAGCTTTAGTTTAAACTTGCGAAGCCATTCAAATAATTTCCTCAATACTTGGACATCGATTTCTCCAACTTTAGACTTAACTATCATGTCATCCACATATACTTCAATTTCTTTGTGCATCATATCATGAAAGAGGGCCACCATTGCCCTTTGATATGTGGCCCCACATTTCTCAATCCGAAAGGCATTTCCTTGTAATAAAAGGTCCCCCATGGAGTTATAAATGCAGTCTTAACTTTATCATCTTCTTTCAAGAAGATCTAGTTATATCCAGAGAATCCATCCATGAGCGAGAATAATTCGAATCCGACAGTGCTATTGACCAGGACATCAATGTATGGTAATGAGAAGGCCTCCTTCAGCTTGTTTTGTTCAAGTCTCGATAATCCATATAGACCCTAACTCTCCCGTCTTTCTTCATTACGGGAACTATGTTAGGAACCATTCGGGGTATGAGATAATTTTGATGAACCCTATACTGAGGAGCTTGATTACTTCTTCTTCAATCTTTTTTGAAAGCTCGGGTTTCATCCTCCTCAACTTCGTTTCTTAGGAAGCATTTTCGGGTCGATGGGCAATGCATGTTCCACAATGCTTGGGTCTAACCCGCGTAAGATCGGCGAAAACGTCGTGATATTCTTTTAACAAATTGATGATTCTGGATGCTTCAAATGAGGTTAATCTTTTCCCGATTTTCACTTCTCCGATATTTTCAACATCCCTAAGATTGATCAGAATCGTATCCTCGGCGGTGAGCGAATTAAATTCTTCATAAAGACGCCAATCTCTCCTAATATCTGCTCGATTATTTTCCTCCTCGACGATTTCATAAGAATAATCATCTTGATGACTCCATCACATAATAACATGTTATGTATGTGAGGAATGATATGCCCGAAATGCGACAAGGATGGTTAGTAGGTCACAACAACTATTAGCAATGCATGATTTTATGAAAATCATTTTGAAATTCATTTCAAAAATTCTAGAGGAAAAAGGAAGAGAACTAGTCCTCATCTCATCGGACATCTCGGTTATCAAAACGTTTTTGAAATCATGATTCATATGGCAAATCGGACCTCAAGCTCCAATTCTTATGAAGGTAAGTATCATCATCGGATTGATTTGTGATTTCATATGTCCTTAATAAAGCTTGAAATTTTTATTGATTGATGTAGAAAATGACATTACAATACTATACTTCTTAAATCGACAATAAAGGATCCAAGGGTACCCTAAAGGAAATGAAATGACTGAATTGTAAATTTCACGGAATTAAATGCAAGTATTAAATACACTAAAGAGAGAGTTCGAAGGAGTCTCTTTACTTAGGGATAGGAGCATCGTCCTCGAGCCATTCGATGATTACGTGTACTCGCTCATTGACGAAAGGGTTGCGGAGGTCCGGTTCTTCATCGCCGAGAATCTCTTCAACCTTAAGCCACTTGGTGCTCTTGCAAAATATCATATTCAATGGGTTATTGAATATCTTTCCTTGACCTTTCCAAGAGCTAGAGCTAATGAATTGATCGTTTCGGCCTCCATAATGACCATGGTGTACAGTGACATCCTAAATTTCGACCCACTTTCGAAGCTATGAATGAATGAAATATCTCATTGATGCATTTCAGTTAAATCCCACTTAGATTTGATCATTCTTGAGAAGACTAACCAATGGGGAATGGCTAATTAGGAAAATCAAGTACGTGGACCTAAGAACTTAATCTTGGATTGACTCTTTGGCCATAAGGATTGTCGAGAGAATATTTTGGACTATTATAGACCGATCCTAGAGAGGTTTAGGAACGATTTGTTGATACTCTACAATTGGATCACGGGTGATTCCGTTTAACCATGTATGGGTTCCGAACGTCCTTAAATCATTTTCTAACGAACGCTTCCTTCGGGACTAATGATTGACCTTCGCAATTACATGACAACCAGAGTCGCCATGGCTCGAGAAATTCTTAAACGTGATATTAATCCCGGGTCGATACGCATAACTCCTAAAAGCCGCCCGTTAGTTTGAGATTGATCGCGAATCGGACTTCAAAATTAGACGTTGGACCTTACGGGATTCCAATAAATATATTTTGGACGTTGCCTCATTCGAACATGTTTATTTCGCGGTTCACCCTAAAAGGTTCGGAAAAGTGAAATCTGTACCTGAAATGGGAAATTACCCATTTACCCTTGAAAAGTACCCATCTAGCCATTTTGGTCAAGGGGCATTTCGATCAAATACCCCCTAGTGGCCAAAAATTTGACTAGTCAACTTGGGTAGCAAATTACCAAATACCCTTCTTGGAATTCAAGAGCAAAATGAAGTGAATAATTAGTGGGCCCCACAAGACTCTCTCTCCTTATTGCAAGATCAATAATTCAAGATAAAATATCTTACCCCAAAAATATCATAGCTTACCTATTCATCATCTTCATCTTTCATTTGGACATTCACTTTCTCTCTTCCTCTCTCGCCACTCACCGTTTCTACCCAGATGCCCTTCACTGTTCCGGCCATAACTTCTTCATCCGACATCGGCTTGAGGTAAGATCACCTCCATTTGAAAGGTTATCGTCTTATCTTTCCAAAGACATATTATAAGCTCGATTTGGCCTGGTATTGTTTCCCGTAGGTCTGTTTGAATTGACAAAGTTCCGGACGAGGCAGAATCTGACCCGGTTTGAGAGAAAGCCTTCTTGCATCGGTTTCCAGGGTTCATTTCGCTTCCAACTTGCGGTGAGACCTTCTAGACATGTTATAATTGAGTTGACTGAGTTAGGATTGCAAGTTTAGTTGAGATTTGAAGAACTTTCATGGCTAATTTGTCTTGATTTTTGGAAGACAATTTCTGCTCCTCTGTTGGCTGTGTGAAAACAGAACTAATAGGGGTTCTTTGGAGTGTTGTTTAGCTTCAAAATTTTTGTTCAGACCTCTAATTTCATAGATTGATATGTTGGCAAGGAGATTATGTGGTAAATTGAAGTTTAGAGGAGGTTTAATTGGCTGTTTGATATGGTTATACTAGGATCGGTTCTGTCCTATTACCACCTTGTTAAACCAGAGCTGTTGGAGGCTAAATAAGGTGTCATTTGGCTTTGAAATTCTTGGTAAGACACCTTAGGACATAATGTGAAGTGTTAATAAGGAGTACATGATTTGGATTAGAGTTTAGAAGTGATTCAATGGCTGTTTTGTGCAATTGTTCTAAACCGTGAACTGCCCTGTTTTGGAGTTGGACTTTGAGGTTGTATTTGGTTGGTTTAGCTAAGTCAATTTGCTTTGTAAGTGACCCCTAACCCTTTATTAGGATGTTAGGGTACTAAGGGATGAATTTGTGACTTAATTGATGAGTTTATGAGGTGAATTGTGCTTGAATTGCTAAGCCCGAATGTGGCCTAACATAGCTTAATCTTGTGTGATTTCTTAGGGTGAACTTGTGATCTTTTCATGGTTGAATTGGCAATATATGTACTTGGTGCTCATGTGTTTGCATGGCCGTATGATATTTGGCCTTGAATAGCATTTGTGTGAGAAAGTATGCTTGAAATGGCAAGAAAATGAGTTGTGTGATTGATTCCCAATATATATGAGATTGTGCCATGCAATGAAAGTATACAGCCATCATTACTCCTCTTGGTAAAAGAAGAATCGGTTTCTCATGTCAAAAGCATTGTTATTTGCTTGATTGAAATATACTTGACCACGAGGTCATTTGAAAAACAAGATTGGCTTGTGAACCTTATGCAATGAGAAACATAACATGAGATGGCAAGTTAAGGTAAATAAGATATGAGCCTAAGGGCCTATCATACCCTGGGTCTTGATCATGCGAGGATATGTGATACCCTGGGTCTTGATCATGCGGGGATAAGTGAAACAAAAATATGATACACTAGGTCTTAATCATGCGGGGATATGTGATACCCCGGGTCTTGATCATGCGGGGATAAGTGAAATGAAAATGTGATATCCTCGGGTCTTGATCACGCGAGGATATGTGATACCCTGGATCTTGATCATGCGGGAATAAATGAAATGAAAATATTATACCCTAGGTCTTGATCATGCGGGGATATATGATACCCTGAGTCTTGATCATGCGGGGATAAGTGAATTGAAATTTTGATACCCCGAGTCTTGTGCCATACGGGGATATGTGATTCCCTGGGTCTTGTGCCTTGCGGACTTGAAATTAAAATTATCTTGAGGCGTCAAAATGAGGGCCAAATTATTGCGTTGAGAAATGAGAAATGAAGGTGAAATGTGAATTGCTTCTCGGAATACGGATTTGATATTGTCCTAAGTAGGTTAAACTTAGCCACCGATATTGGAAGCATGATGAGCTCGATGCGTATTTTCGTGGGCATAGCCACCTTGAAAAGAGAATTGTGATGAAATTGAGAAGAAATCCTTGTATATGAACTTTTTATGGTGCGGCACGAGGAACATGATTTTGATAATATGGATGCCTTGAAATTGTATTTGTTGTATGCCAATCATAATGACTTGTTGTGATGGATTGAGTACCATACGTTAAATTTCTTGATGAACTATTATTTACTTTTTTAAAAGATGTCTGGATGTACTTTTGGCCTAGTTTAGGTTTAGGGCTAGCTTATTGAGATTTATATCTCACCCCGTCGTGAGATTAACATTTTCGAGTCCCGGATGATGGAAACCGAGCTTGACAAGGATGAATATTTGAGGAAATAATTGTAGAAAATAGATTTACTTTTGTGACCCTAAGGATTTCATTTTGTCCGAAAGTTAAAATTGAAACCTTTGGACCTATAGTTGGTGTTGTAAACAGGCGTACCTTCTTGTCCCGAGTCATCTTGTATTAAATTTGCTTGGAGATGTTTTATTGCTTCCGTATACTTGTATCCTTTGGAAGTTTTTAACTTGATGGCCGAGGGATCCTGGGAGACTAAAGAAAGTCAAACGGCCTGGTGGGATGCTCGCGTGCCTGCTGGGTGGGTT
This sequence comes from Rhodamnia rubescens, assembly GCA_021437795.1. Lineage (NCBI taxonomy): Eukaryota > Viridiplantae > Streptophyta > Magnoliopsida > Myrtales > Myrtaceae > Rhodamnia > Rhodamnia rubescens. Next base: position 3,004,872 of record JAILYA010000031.1, on the reverse strand, counting down.
CGGAGAGTGACAGTGTCCATGGTTTCTACCTCGACCTCGGCTTTGACCTTTATAGTGATTGATATCTCCTCTATAACCCGAACCAACCTTATGGTCGTTTGATTTCGATTCAAAGGATTAGTAATGCATTGACCGTATTTTCCTAGTTCGGTTTCAAGGATATATCCACTCATCAAGAATACCTTTCCAACCATCATAACGGATTTGGAAAAGCCATGTATAGCAACCTTGGTTTCGAACAAGTACATGCACAATAGACATGATGTTGAAGGTATGGTAGTTCAACTCATCTTCCTTCCGAGGTTCGACATACGAAGCATTTGACCGGGTACGGGCTCCATATCCCACTTCACCATAAATAGTGATCACCCTTCCATTCACCATAAACTTGACTTTCCGATGAAAACTTGTTGACGCCTAAATTTTGACTAATCTATTTCTTGCATAAAAATTAGAACTAATTTTAGTTCTAAACAAAAATCATCTCACATAGCATTGGCATATAATTTAAGCTTAACAAGCGTCCGGACTAGGCATGGGGTAAAAAAAATGCACCAAGAAGATTTGGGCTTGAAAGTAATATTTTCTCGGGGATTGTATTGCAAATACTCAGAATTTCAGGGACTATATTGCAAATACTAGAACTTCAAGGACTGTATTGTAAATACTAGAATCTCGAGGACTTGCATTGCAGATACCAAGAGAAGAGGATGAAGAGAAGGCCACGATCGGTGACAAGATCGTAATGATCACCAACATCAAGCCCTTCTCAAATATCTTCCGAGCCAAAACGAACCCTTTCGTTTCTCGGTCCCAAATCATTACCTCCATTACAACCCTTTAAAAGCCTTTTTCGACTAGGGCACTTGAATTAATGTGCGGTTCCATGATTTTAAGCATCACGCGAAGAAGTTCGAGCAAGATTACTTCTCTCTCATTTTTGCAGAGTTCTTGACTTGTAAACCCAGAGAGATGACGAAGGAATTCATTTCAAAGACCTTTCGACTCAACTAGAGTCCCCTTTGTAAACCTTTGACCTAGCCCTCATTACGGTCCTAATCAAGACCTCCGGATCGGCTCGGTTGTATCAATTGCGAGATTACTCGGATCCTTATCGAATGCGATGATGGAAAGATTGAGTGATTTCTTTTGAATCCATGCAGACGAATAAATAACTTTTCTTGAGAGTGAGAGAAAACCCTTTCGGACCGAAGTCCCCCCATTCAGCTCACATTCGAGGTATTCATAATGTGAGAACATCCCTGGACAGATTGGTAATGCAAACTTGATAGAATGGTTATGCATAAACCATGGTATGAGTGATTGCATTATACATCATTGCAAGCTCGGTAGGATAGTTTTGCATGAACTCATTATTGAATATGTTTGCGCATGTTACCTCGTACATTCTACGATGGGTAATACATTCCCGATGTTCGATGTCCCTCCCAAGGTCTCGAAATTCATCCAAGGATTATTGAATGAGCAAGTTCTCCTTGTAAATGCCTACCATGTACGATACGAGCGATCCGTTTCGTTCTTTGATTAATCGTTCGGAGAACCCAGGTAAGTTTTCTCAACCCATTTTCAAATTAACAACTCCTCCGATGATAGTTGTTACGATTCAATTCGAGCAATATGCCTCTCCCGTCGTTGTGTAGACATATGCACCGGCGATCTTGACATCTTATCAAATCATGACGACGTAGCTCTTATGATTTCGATCTCGATCACGAAGATATATGCACCGGTGATCTTGACCTTTAGTCGGCTCATAATGACATAGCTCTTATGATTTTCGGCTCCTTTATCAAATCACGAAGACATAAGCACCCGTGATTTTGATCCAAACCAAATCATAACGACGTAGCTCTTAAGATTTTGGTTCCCCTTTGTCGATCACGAAGACATATGCACCGGTGATCTTGACCTTTAGTCGGCTCATAATGACATAGCTCTTATGATTCTCGACTCCTTTATCAAATCACGAAGACATAAGCACCCGTGATTTTGATCTAAACCAAATCATAATGATGCAGCTCTTAAGATTTGGGTTCCCTTTGTCGAATCGTGAAGACATATACACCGGGCGATTTCGACATTTAATCAAATCACAACGACGTAGCTCTTGTGAACTTGATTCTACTTCTTTCGACTCACAACGACGTAGCTCTTGTGATCCGGAAGGATACACAAATCTTGCGCTGTCCCGCATTAGGGAAAAGTCTCCGATAACGTATAGGCCAAATACCTTAAGGTCCTCGTGTTTGCAAGAAACTTGGAAATTAAGGGAATCACCAGCTTATGAGGTATTTGGTAAAACAGTATTCTCGTATGCGATCCATGCGGGTTTCTCTAACATGGAAAAGAGAAATTATGACACATGTTCTTTACGATCTTGCATATCATGCATCACTTCATTACATAAACAAATGGGACTAAAACTCCCGCCAAAAAGTTCATCCATCATTTGCACCGTCCAAAATTCAGGATTCAATTTTATCTTTGAGCGAGACCTCTACGAGCCTCCACTCAAAGAGGGGCACTGCTGACGCCTAAATTTTGACTAATCTATTTCTTGCATAAAAATTAGAACTAATTTTAGTTTTAAACAAAAATCATCTCACATAGCATTGGCATATAATTTAAGCTTAACAAGGCCTGGACTAGGCATGGGGTAAAAAAATGCATCAAGAAGATTTGGGCTTGAAAGTAATATTTTCTCGGGGGATCGTATTGCAAATACTCAAAATTTCAGGGACTATATTGCAAATACTAGAACTTCAAGGATTGTATTGCAAATACTAGAATCTCGAGGACTGCATTGCGAGATACCAAGAGAAGAGGATGAATAGAAGATGGAGAAAGGAAGATGATGAAGAGAAGGTGAAGAAAAGAAGATGCAAATGGAAGATGGAGAAATGAAGGTGAAGTAGAGAGGATGAAGATGAAGAAGGGAAGATGAAGATGAAGAAGAAAAGATGAAGATGGAAGGTGGGGAAATGAAGATGAAGATGAAGAAGGGGAGATGAAGATGAAGAAGAGAAGATAAAGATGGAAGGTGGGGAAATGAAGATGAAGAAGAGAAGATGAAAATGAAAGGTGAAGAAATGAAGATGAAGAATGAAGGATGAAAAACTTTGCCTTATAAAAGAAGAAGAGTTCTTGAAGAGGAGGGGAGTTTTTTTGGGGGAGTAGGAGAGAATTGATAGAGTTTTTGAGGAGAAAAGAATTGAGATAGTCCTTGAGAAGAAACCAAAAAAATTTGAGAGTGAAAGAAAAGAGCTTTGGTCGAGCATCATCTTCGACGAGTCCCGATACATACTTCGCCTCTCGCCACTCAACAACGTTACCGTTTGCCATTTTCGACGACAGCCACGTTCTTCAAGCTCCGAGATCTTGAAAGAAACTATAACGTGTACGTGAGTAAGATTTTGTGTAATAGAAGGTAATCGTCTCCATCTTGATCTACAAAGATGTAATCATTTGATTTGAATATTTGATTGTTTATTTTAGACATGCCACGTGTTCCAAAGTTTAGTATTATTATATGTTAATTTATTTTTGTAAATACTTGTGATTGGCCACGTTTTCTTTCTTTCTAAATCATCCATGGTGTATATCGCATAAAGCTCAATGTTTTACATTTTCGAAAAAAAGAAGAAAAAACAAAAAAAAGAATAAAAACTGCACCTTTGAAATTCAAGTAAATTACCAAATCAAATCTTTTTTTTTTTTTCATGAAAATGGTACCGAAAGGGCGTTAGAGTAATTTAGCGTAATCAAGTCTCCGAATTCAAAATCTCCCGGTTCGTAGAAATAAGATAGTTTTCTCCCGCTATTTTATTTGGGTTTCTAGTCAACCTACCGAAAATGATTAGTGGCGACTCCAAATTCAAATCACATTATATGTTAATTTTTCGAACCTTAAGTTGCGGTTTGGTATGGATTTGGGAGAGTCCGAGTTAGGTTAGTTAATTAATTAACCCGATAATCCATTAGCCCGTAATCTAACTTGTTTATTTTTTAGGTCGCGACAGACTTGGCGACTCCACTGGGGAATCAAAGAGGACTTAGGCCAGAAAATTTCATGAAAAAAAAATTACTTAATTTGGCAATCTTGGTTGAATTTTAATCCCTATGTGTTAAATGTTTTTGCAGACTGGGAGTGATAAGGGGATGAGTGTTTGCTAACCTTTTTGTGTAGGTTGAAGGAGATTGTGTATGGTTTTATATTGAAGTGTTGGATGCTATGAACCGCCGCGCATGTTTTTACAGTTTTACATTTACACTTAGCACACACAACCCGCCATTGAACCCGAATGGCTAGGCTTAGGATGGTACTTGATTAGGGATACTTCGGCCATCGTCGTCCGGCCCGAGTCGCCCTTCTCGAGTCCCGAACTATTTCAAATCGGTGCCAAGAGCTAACACCTCCATCATTCGCCGTGTGATGTGGGTCGTTACTTGGCCGAGCCGGATGTTTACGGGGGATCTTGATTCAATCGCAAACCGATGTGGTTTAGTCCGGATATCCCCGGGGCTCCACCTTTGTCAAGCCATGATAGATAGAAATCGAACCTCACGAGCATTTTCATGCGCATGTCTATGTGTCTGTTTACTTTGGGCCTTCAAAGGCGGTATTCTCTTGAACCTTTTTTTCTCCTATTCATTTATATTTTTGGGTCGGTCCATGACGATTCTTTAGGAGAGTCATAATCTCGAGCTATATACTATGGGGGAGGTTCGAGTCATAGCTCCGGCGAAGGATCAACCAAGCGGTGGTGGCGTGAATTGCCCGAGGGTAGTCGAGAGATAGTCCGATTTCGCATTGGCCGAATGCTCCCTTTGATTCATATTCGACTTCGATTTGGCCTCATTTGTGCATTGGCGCATTTACGGAGCCCGATGCCTACTACTTTCATATTCGGTAAGCACGAGCTAACTCCAACTTTGGAAGAGTATAGCATTCTACTTGGAAAGTCACTTGATTACTCGGGTTGATTACTCCGCCGATTGGAGAGGATCCGGTCTTGGTTCTATCTCGAATATTTGAATGTTAATCGAGATGAGGTAGCTATTGTTTTGAAAGCAAACCGGGGAAGTTGCCCCGTGTCATTTTTGGATTCCTGTTTTGCAAGAGCACCCTTCGAATATAATAAAGCTAAGGTTTTCATATTACTATTCTTCGGCTCGATCATTTTTCCGCATAAACAAAATGCAATCGATCCCATGATTGCATCTTTTGCTCAACAAGTAAACAATGGAAAAAATTTTGTCAATGCCATTTTGACAAACCCTCATTTGCCTTACAAAATTCAAAACAGCCAAGATAAAGCATTTCGCGCTTCACCGAACTTCTTCAAGTTTGGTTCCTTTCCCACTTTTCCAAATTTGGAAACCTTCTTGAAATCCCAAAAATTTCTGAACTTGAGCACCCCCTTTTGAAATATAAAGATGAACAAGACCATGTTCCCGATTGTCATTACTCCCAATGGCTTGTTTTATTACAAAACCCAAGTCATGTAACTTTCCTATGGAATGCTCCTTGGTTCAAAGTGGAGGAGGCCAGGTTTACAGTCGAGATGAAACACCTGTCCCTCTTTTGGGAGTTTCGGCATTATGGAGTATTATCCAATGAGGGTAGTTCGACAATATGGCGTGGTACGACGATTCCTCCGAGTCCGAAAAGCGTGGAGATTCGCATTGACTTTGACCTAAGGAGCCGGAGATTTGAGGAACATATCGCTCTTGCTCACGCTATGTGGGAGAGGTGCCGGCCAACCAAGCTAGTATTGCCCAAGGGAATTCTTATTGGGGAAGTCAAGACATATCATGCCTCGAGTGAACTACATTCAAGGGCATGTTATCCCGAAGGAGTGGCTTCCGGTTATTCCTCAAGCAGCCCATACAAGACACGAAGCGATTCGAGATCAATCATCTCAAGCGTAAGCTTGCCAAAGCCAGGGAAGAAGCCAAGAAAAGCGAGGAAAAGTATAAGAAGCTCAAAGCTCGCCTTATCCCCCGTAAGTCTATAGCTCGAGCTAGCTAGAGTCTTTATTTACAAATTTTTGGTCGTTGTTAGGATGGTATTCTGGATTTTGCTATTTCTAGGTGGCCTCTCTACATGGTCTTATTTTTTCGAGCTTCTTCTAGTCATTTTTGGATTTTAATGTTTGAATGGAAAATGCTCACCGCCTCTTGAGCTATCATTTGTAAAATTTTGAGATTGATCCAAGGCATTTTCCATTTATTAGTGATTTTCCTTTGAGAACAGTGTCAGCTGGAATTTTGACAGTTTTCTGGAACCAATTTTATTTCGCTGATTACTGCCATTAAAATGAGTTCTTTTGTAAATCACAAAAAATGAAAGTTGTATGATGGTCTTTTAACTAGAAGCCTGCAAAATTTCAGATCTTGAATGGCATTTTTAAGAGGTCTTTCGTTCTTTTTAAGGGGATCCGACGAAGCAGTTTTTTAAGCTGAAGTTTTTCGGAAAAAGTATTAAACTGTATTGATCCATGCGAAACCCGTCTTAGCGTGAACCACGAAAGTCGTTCATCGTTGTATCATCTATCATCTCATAAAGTTTTACATCATTCTGATCAAGTTACGAATTAATAAGAATTTCTTTGTAAATGCCAACGAAATTGAAAATTGCCTGATTCGATTTGTTTTGTCATACTTGTCATTCGTTGGGTCTAGAGGGACGTCATGGACCGGCTCGCTATTCTTGTTCATTGTACTTATTTTGGCTGGTTACTTTTGAAGGTAATTTATCACGGATCCTCCGCACATTACCCGGTCGGTGGCTAAGAAAATGGCGGACAAGGCTGAAATCAACAACGCAGTCCGGGGAAGCTGCGAGAGCAATTCGAGGCTATGAACCGGAGGTTTGAGGGTATGATGAGCCGGATGATGGAACGTATGATGGCTGCTACTTGTTGCTTCTGCTAAGCACCCGGCCGGTCCAACACCTCGAACATCGTCTCTCCGACCCTTCCCGCAAGCAATCCCGAGAAGGCTACCGAGCATATACTTGGTTACACCATGCCGCTAGAGGATGTTGTCATTACCGGGCGCTAACTCGAGCGCCCCATCACCGATTCTCATCTCCCAAGCCAGCCCCGTGACTATGGGACCGTCCGATGAAATGGCCAAGTTGTTGGCCCAAATGGAGCAGCGGATCCGTGAGGTGGAAGGAATGCACAAGATACCCCGAGATTGACTGTCTGTCTTTTCAAAAGTCACCGTACCGGAGAGTTCAAGATGCCCGATTTGAGAAGTATGATGGGACTTCCAACCCGGTCTAGCACGTCCGGATGTATCGGGCAAGAATGAACAAGCATGCGACCAACGGCCCCCTAATGGTTCGGACTTTCCCAGTGCTAGTCTAAAGGAAGGCGACATGAGATGGTATACGGATTACGAGATCTATCGGATGGATGATTGGGAGAAGGCAGCTAATGCTTTCGTCAAACATTTCAGCTTTAACTTGGACGTGCTCACCACCGTGAGAAGATCTTGAGCAGCTTGAGATGAAGAAAGGAGAAACGATCAAGCGTATGCCACCAGGTGGAGGAACGTAGCATCTCAACCGAAATCGGTCCCACCAGAAAGGGAGCTCATGAAATTGTTCGTTTCCACCCCGCCGCAAGTTGTGAGAACCCGAGTTTTGGGATCCGTCTGCCACGTCATTCAGCCATCTTATCGCAATGGCTGAAGAAGTCGAGAACGGTATAAAGAAAGGTTGGTACAATGATGCCGCCACGACAACCAAGAGGTTTGCAATAAGGAAAGATAAAGAACCGACCCCACAGTCAACATGACCTATAGCCAAAAACCCATGACACGTACGCCCCGTCGTACGGACCCCTAATCAGCAAGCAGGCTAATTTCGGCACACAACGACAAAGAGGAATCTACGGTCCCCTCGGCGGTTTACCCCTCTACCAGGAACCCCGTCACAAGTACTCGCGGTTCTACGTAAGAGAGGCTGCCGGACCTCTCCGAGCCTCTGCGATCTAGTAATACGAGCTCGCCGAGATACGACCCGTCGAAGAAATGTGATTACCATTGTGGGGAGCTTGGACATGACACCGATGGTTGTTTCGTATTGAAGCATCGGATCCAAGATCTACTCGATTCTAAGGCATTTTCGTTCCCGGGGCAACAAACAGCCGAATGTCCAGTAATAATCCTTTGCCGATCATTCGGTGAAGTTAATGCCGTATTCGGGCAAGGAATCAAACATGTTAGTGCTTGTTAAGGTTGAAGTAGCCGATGTCCTCGACGCTCCGATCGTGGCGGGATATTATAAGACCGGTGAATTGATACCACTCAATCGGTTGAAGGAAAAAGTTTCCGGTCTCATGAAGAACGGATTCATAATTTGGGCAAGTCAAGTCTGGGACAATGGGCCACTATATCCCGAATTGTCATTAATCGGGATCGGGAACTTGCAGCTTTGACCCAACCCGGGACCTTTCGAGAGTCTCGGGCGAGAAGATGCTCATGTGACCGAGTTGATCAAGAATGACCCGGAGTTGGCGAGATATGCCCGCCTTGGAAGATGCGAGAGGATGATGAACTTGGAATCGTCATTGCCGCCCCCCACCTTTTTCCGTATGACAGTGACAAGACAGTTCCTTGGTCCTACGATCTTGCCCCGGTAACAAGATCAGGACGTGCTTATAACGATGACCAACCTACTAAGCAAGTCATCGAGAAAGATGCTAAGGAATTCTTAGCTGTAATCAAGGCGAGTGAGTATAGCGTTGTCGACCCGTGCGGAAGTCACCGGCCAAGTGTCCCTACTTGAACTTCTGCGGTCATCCGAGAAGCATCGAGAGTCCTTAATGAAGATACTCGGTGAAATTCACGTACCCGAGAATGTTGAACAGGACAAACTAGAGAACTTTGTAGGGACGATCCTTTTAAAGAATCAAGTCGCATTCGCCGATGATGAAATTCCGCTCGAAGGACGGGGTCATAACAAAGCCTTGCATGTAACGATCAAACATAAGCAAACTCATGTAGCTCGGGTACTTATTGACAATGGGTCAAGATTGAATATCTGCCCATTAGCCACATTAAATCGTTTGGGAATTGACTCGGCCAGGTTGCAGACAGCCAAGACTTCCGTCCGCTCATTTGATGGCGTGAAGAAGGATGTCTTAGGCGCATCAACTTGGAGATTCGAGATCGGGCCTTCTTTGTTTGACATTCTCTTCCGGTCTTGGATATTCCTTCGGCCTTTAACCTTCTCCTAGGCCGACCTTGGATTCATAATGCCGGAGCTGTCCCATCAAGCCTTCATCGAAAATTAAATTCGTGGTCGAACGAAGTTGGTGATTGTCCATGGAGAGGAAGATCACCGGATTTTTCATGAAACGGCCATCCCTTACATCGAGCCAGCTCATGATGAAGAAGATTCCTACCACGCTTTTGAGATAGTACACACCATCCATGCATCACCGGAAAGTCCTTTGCCGGTTCCCGAAATCTCAACCACGTCTCTTATGGTAGCTAAGATAATGGTGGGCAATGGCTTTAAGCCCGGTACGGGTTTAGGTCGACATGGCCAAGGGATTCGTACCCCAATTGAACCTAAAGGCCAATCTCACACAACCGGTCTAGGATGTCAAGGGCGTGGGCATAAAAGAGGCGTAATGGGTCGCGGTAAGCAAGCATGCAGCCCTTTTACCCCCACCTCTATATACCACTTTCCGATCAGCTGGAGTAGTCGGAGGCTACGATAATCTGACCCGACTTGAAGATGACTTGAGGATTATGTTCCTCGACATACCGAAGGATCAAGGTACTGCAGTTGAGCTAATGGGGTCCGAAGAGGATGAAGGGATCTTCGATATCGCCGGTTGTTTTGATGATGTAACCATTCTTGCTTTATCCGAAGACGGAGCGCATGACGAGGAAGCCTTACCTTACGCCTAAACCTTCCAAATCATCCATTAATGCCATATGTGATGATCCACTAGAGGGTTTAGATTCGAGTAACATCTTTATGTTCATGCAATCCCCTGCGTTGGGCATTTTCTGTTTCCTTTAGATTTTGAATCGCATTTGGATTTCTATTCGTCTTGCACTCTTGGATTTCCTTTCCCGAAAGATGTAATTTCATATCAATAAAATTATGCTATTTTCGAATCTTGTTGAAGTATCCCAAACCAACCCGATGACGATAACCAACGACCAACAAGTTTGTCATCATGGTAAGAACCGAGGTTGGGCTTCTTCAAGAATTCATGTCCCACGGTTTTAAAAAAATAAAAATAATAATAATAATAATAAATAAAGTTCTTAAAAAAAAAAAATCACACCGCGATTAAGCCCCGTTTTGTCCTTCCGATTTCGTTACTTTATGTTTCGGGGGATATATGAGGAGGGAAACCTAGTGGATTCGGAAGTATACGACCTAGATGAGTTCAGTCAGATTATGAGGAAGTTCGTCAAGATTTCGAACGACATGAGGAGAGTCAAGCCCTTGACCGTGAACAAATTATCTTGGTCGGCCTAGGCGATGCAAAAAATCCTAAAGAAGTTAAGATCGGGGCAAGCCTTCCTCGAAATGTCCGAGCGCCCGATCAGACTCTTGAAGGATTACCAAGACGTTTTCGCCTGGTCCTATATGCAGATATGCCCGGTCTTGACCGTTCCATTGTCGAGCATTGTTTGCCGATCGATCCTTCTTGCTAAGCCACCGTGCAAAAGTCAAGGAGGGCCGCACCGAATTAGTGCGAAAGATCAAAGAGGAGGTCATGAAGCTTCTCGATGTAGGATTCATTGAGACTACGAGAATATTCCGATTGGGTCGCTAACATAGTCCCCGTCATGAAGAAAGACGGCCGCATTCGGGTTTGTGTCGATTATCGAGACTTGAACAAGGCCACCCTAAAGATGATTTTCCCCCCCGCATATCGACGTACTTGTTGACAATCATCGCAGGGTTTGAATTGTTTTCATTCATGGATGGTTTCTCCGGTACAATCGGATCCCGATGAATGTCAATGACAAGTTGAAAACCACTTTCACCACACCATGGGGAATGTTCCATTACCGGGTAATGCCGTTCGGTCTCGAAACGCTGGGAGCCACTTACCAACGAGCCATGGTTGCCCTTTTCCATGACATGATGCATAATGAGATTGAGGTTTACGTCGATGACATGATAGCAAAAACAAGGCATGGAGAAGATCACGTCGAAACGCTGAAGAAGTTGTTCGACAGACTCCGAAAGTACAAGTTACGCCTCAACCCCGCCAAGTGTGTCTTTGGGACCAGCTCGGGCAAGCTACTCGGGTTCGTGGTAGCGCTAAGAGGGCATTGAAGTCGACCCTTCGAAAGTTAAGGCTATTCGTGAGCTTAAGCCGCCGACAACGGTTAAAGAAGTTCGAAGTTTGATGGGTAGGCTAAACTATATTGCTCGATTCATCTCTCGCTTATCGAAACCGCTAAGCCATTTCTCAAGCTATTAAAGAAGAATGCGCTAGTCCAATGGGATAGCGAATGTGAAGAAGCTTTTGGAAAATCAAGCAAAGATCTCATGAATCCACCCGTGCTTGTTCCTCCAACACCGGAGCAACCTTTAATCCTCTACCTCACAATTCTTAGTGAATCCTTGGGTGCTATGCTAGCCCAAGAGAAGCAGGAGGATGGAAGAGAACGAGCCATTTATTATTTGAGCAAGAAATTCACAACTTCGGAAATGAAGTACTCAAGTAGAAAAAACATGTGCGGCGTTAGTCACATTGGGTCGCGCATGGCTTCGGCAATATACCTTGCATTACCAAGTGCTTCCGTGACAGAATGCAATCCCATCAAATACTTGCTTAATCAACCCGCCTTGATTGGTAGACTTGCTAAATGGCAAATCCTCATCTCCGAGTTTGACGTTCAATATTCGTCCCAAAAGTCAATCAAGGGACGAGCTATAGCGAATGTCCTAGCTGAAAATCCGGGGCAAGACGATGATGCCTATCATTCCGAGGATCGAATCATGTCGGTGGAGGATTACATCTCGGACCATGTATTTTGACGGAGCTCGTCAATTTATCGGGATCGGGCACGGGCGCCGGTTCCTATATCTCCAGTGGTCAAGATTATCCCGTGGCGACAAAATTGGTATTCCCTTGCACAAATAACATAGCAGAATATGAGGCATGCATCCCTCGGTCCGCAGCCGCAATTGAAATGGGGATAGCCCGACTCAAGGTGTTCGGAGATTCCGCTTTGATTATCCTTCGATTGTTGGAAAGTGGAAGACGAGAGATGCTAAATTGCTACCCTACCATGAGTATCTAGATGAATTGGTGGAAGAATTTGAAGATATCTCATTTGAATATCTGTCCAGGACTCATAATCGATTCGCCGATGCATTGGCTACCTTGTCTTCAATGTTACAAGTCGCCAATGGACTTGAGGTTGACCCACCGAAGATCGAGGTACTAAAAAAAGCCGGCATATTGTATGGCCGTGATCAATGAACCCGATGGTAAACCATGGTACCATGACATCAAGACTTATATTCAAAAGGGAGTTCCCCGAAAAAAGTACCGTATCTCGACCAAAAGTACATAAGGAAGATGGCCTCAAGTTCTTCTTGAATGGAGAGAATTTGTACAAGCGGTCATTCGATTCTCGTCCTACTAAGATGCGTTGACTGACTCAACCGGGCAGCCTCGTCTAATGATGGAAGTACATGAAGGGATCTCGTGGTCCACACATGAACGGCCACTTGTTAGCTAAGAAGATTATGAGGTTGGGTTATTATTGGCTCACGCTCGAAAGAGATTGTATTCAAAGATGTTCGAGCTGTTACAAATGTCAAATTCATGGTGACAAGATTAATGTCCCTCCAAATGAGTTGCATCGCTTATCCGAACCATGGCCGTTTTCTATGTGGGGCATTGATGTTATCGGTCCTATCAACCCTAAAGCATCCAATGGGCATCGATTCATCTTGGTGGCGATTGACTATTTCTCCAAATGGATCGAGGCCGCATCCTATTTAGCGGTCACGGCACGAAATATCGCAAAATTTATCCGCCGAGATATCATTGCTCGATACGGTTCACCCGAAGCCATAATCACCGACAATGGCTCGAACTTAAACAACAAACTAATGGACGAATTGTTTAAGGAATTCAAGATCAAACACCCGAACTCTTCCCCATATCGTCCTCAAATGAATGGAGCAAAGAGAAGCCGCCAATAAGAACATTAAAAAAATTTTAGCGAAGACGGCTGAAAATTATCGCGATTGGCATGAGAGATTGCCATTTGCACTTATAGGCGTATCGGACCTCGATCCGGACATCTACCGGGGCAACCCCGTATTCTCTTGTATATGGAATGGAGGTCGTTCTACCGCTTGAAGTGGAAATTCCTTCCTTACGTATACTCGTCTCAAGCTAAGCTAACGGAAGCCGAATGGATCCAGCAGAGAACAAGCCAATTGAATCCGATCGACGAAAAAAGACTTAAGGCCAGATGTCATGGCCATGTTATCAACAGAGAGTTGCTAAATCATTCAACAAAAAAGTTCGGCCTCGATATTTTCAAATCAATGACCTGGTCTTGAGAAAATTATTGCCAATAGTCCCACTCCCGTAAGGGAAATTCGCCCAAACTACGGTGGTCCATATATAGTGAAGAAGGTGCTCCCTGGTGGTGCTTTGATTCTCGGCCGAGATGGATGGTCGTGTCTTTACCAATCCAAATAATTCCGACGCCGTAAAGAAATATTATGCTTGATTCACTCCGATGTTCCCATAATCGAGTTATAATATTAATACGGATTCACGAGTTGTTCACATTTGAGCATTCGTTTGTCTCCTCACTACTAATCTTTGCCGAGAGATTGTTTTGAATGGGGAGCCTCTCCAGCCCAATTGAATTGACCATCGAGCGTGAGATTTACATATTCGCAGAGTAAAAGGGGTTATCTTGCAAAAAAAAATATGACGACCAAGATGAAATGAGTAAAAACTTGCATTCATTTCATTCATCGAAAAGCCTTACAAATAGATCAACGGGGTGGGAACGTAAAGCCAAACCGAGCCCTAATGAGCATCACAAAGGAGTTTAACCGACTCTCCATACAATTGATGCCCGCCTACACCGATCGCTCCGAGAATCGAGATCCGCCAACTTAAAGAGGAGGAGCTCACATTTCTCTTTGAGGTTGGCTACCTTGTCCTCGTGATGCTCAAAGCAGCAGATTCCAGGTCATGGATCAAGCATTCTCCCGCGGCTATATCCAGGGTCGATCGTCCAACCTTTTCTTCCATCCATGTGCATTGAAATTTTAAAACAATATTGAGCGGATCGCGCTCGAAGATGGTCCGGGACATGGCCAAACATCCCACCAAGTTTCCCCTCTCACGAATCAAGCAGGGAGACTTGTTCATTACCGTAGTCGAGGGCCTTCTTATAATTGTCGCCTACAAGATCGGCAACACTAAGCTATCCGACCGATCCCGATAGCGTGCCTTCACAAGGTGGGCCAAAGTAACATCTCGATGAGCAACATGGTAAGCCTCCGGGAAGTTAGTGAAGAGGGTGGGGAAGATCCTGTATTCCTCCTCTAACTTGGTACCTTCAATAGAAGCGGTGTCCATATCCCTAAACATAAGACGAATTTCGTTTCGCTCCCGGATGGTTGGCTATATAAGAGTAGCCCTGGCCTAGGAGATTATAAAGTTTCTCCCATTTGCCAAAACTTCACCGAGAAGGCGTGTGCAGGGAAGGAAGCCATTGTTGTTGAAGGGGCTAAAAAGAGTGGATGCAAAAGAGTGCTTAGAAGGTTGGAGATGAAGATATGAAAGCGATAATTGTCTCTGCGTTAAATCCTAATTTAAAGGGCAGGAAAAGCTATAGCAATAATTATTGTGGAGGCCGAGTTAATTATCCGGGTAAAACTACAGACGTTTCATCCGTGAATCACGGATCTACCATCTCAAGCCTCACAAATCCGAAAAAGTTACAAAAAGATTTGAGGACCCCACCATGTTGAAAACTCGAGTGGGAGACAAGCATACTTTCCGAGAGAAAAACAAAGCAATTCTTACAGAGCCACGTTAGTTACTCGGGTGAAACTAGCAATTTAAGGCGCGTTTACTCGCTCATTGGATCCTGGATCTATCGTCAATCCGTGATCTCGAGCCTCACAAATCCGAAAAGTTACGAAAGGAGTTGGAGTCCCACCATGATTGAAAACTGAGTGGGAGACAAGCATGGTTATCAAGAAAAGAAAATCGGTGCGAATGGATTCGGGGTCCCATCACGTTGAAAAAAATAAGACAAAGCGGGAAACACGAAATCTTGGGAAAAACGTCGGCTTAGTGATTTTCATCCGCGTTAAAAGGGAGGCTTTGGAACATACCCGATTACTCGAAAGAATTTGGAGAGAGTAAGCATACAAATGGAGAATAGAGTGAACAAAAGGCGGTAAGAGGTATTTCAATCCAACATGTTTAGAGGCCATCGCACTTACCGGAGGCAACCAACCTAGACATCCCCGAAAGCGAACCGCTGGATTTCGAGACCGTATCCAACGCCGGAGCCGTAAAACCCAACTCCCTTGGCGGTGAAATTCAAGATCTCGACAAAGAACAACAATGGCAACGGCAATGCAGCCAACCCCTTAAAAGAAAATATCAAATCAAAGTGCTCGAAGCTCGCCTTTCAAGGAGTGCTCTTACGTGAATAAGAGACGCAAAATGAATTGAGCCGGATGATAGGAATGGAGCCCTTGAAGGTCAAGTTTTGGTTTCAAAACAAGCGGACCCGATTGAAGGTTAAAAATGAAAGTCATGAACTTACGTTTCTGAGGGAAGAAAGTGAAAAGCTTCGAGCAGAGAACAAGAGGTATAGGGATGCTATTAACACCGCTGTTTGCCATGTCTCGTAGCGGCCCCATCTCCTTTGGTGACATGTCCCTCGATGAGCCACATCCGAGCATTGAAAATGCTCATTCACCAGCTCATCCCCCGAGCAAGTTCTCGTACAATCCGATTTCGTTGGAGATACATCCCGTAAAGTCTGCCTTGCAGAGGTAGAACCGATACCCTTCGAGGGAAGAGACATGCATCACTACAATTGGAGTTTCCTTGATGTCACAAACACCAATTCAACGCCTGATGGAACTCCGAATGTGTAGCCTACATGAAGCTTTAGTTTTTTATTATGGGCTCTCAAAATATCTCTTTTTTGAGCATTACTAGCCAACCCTTACGAATCCTCAAGAGAAGTAGTGACATGTATGAATGAATGTACCGTTTGTTACAAAATCCCCATGTGAGACATTCTTCTTTTAATGCCTAGAGTTAATCCAGGGGAAAGAACAAATGACTATCCACGAACATCATCATGCTTAAATGCGTGAATTCCTCGCCCGATTTGACTAAGCATTGAAAGCCTTCACGTAAGTAAATGCGAAAAGATTTGAGGAGGGAAATAACCGCCTGCTCGTAGGAGGAACCGAAAAGATTTGAGGAGGGAAATAACCGTCTCGTTCGTAGAGAAAGTGAAAAGATTTGAGGGCTCCTCCATATCGAAAAAGTAAAAAAGAACGACGGATTGAGCGAGAGGTAAGAGTTATTACGAAATGGATCCAAGGCACTAAGATCGAAAAGGAGAGAAAAGCCGTCTCATGAGACTAACAGATCCGAAAAAGTTTATAAAGAACTTGAAGTCTCCATGCACCTCCGTAACTCGTCACGAAAGGCCATCATCGCTTTTGTGATTTTCGGCAATTTATCTTTGCAAGTCCAAAGAACATCTAAAGCCCGGCCTCTAGTCGAAACACCCATTTTTCGGTCTACATATGGAAGGTTTTGAAAGGAAAATAAGTATGCGTTCACTCCAGCGGAAGTATGGGAAGTTTCCTATCCCGAGGATCTACGAGTCATGGCCATTGATGGTAACCCCGTTTCCCTCTCGATCCTCGTTGCCATGCCGAGAAAGTGCATGTATAGGATTTCAAATTATGTGAAAGCAACGGAAGCCTTTAGAGGAGCCGAGACAAAGACAAATATGATTTTGACATCGTCGTCACAGCCATGGTAGGGATCGATATGGACGGTCTCGCCTCTTAAAGATCATTGATTCCGAGTTGAATATACCGGCATCATCACATCGCCAGCAAGTGATGATCGCCAGCTCATAACGAGGGCCATATTGCATGGTGCTCGGGCATCCTAAAGAAGCCGGTCTCATGCTCGAGTGCTCCAAAACATTTGGCAAAGATGCTGTAAGGAAGCAATTACTCGAACAAAAGAACTATGGCCAAACTTCCTACGACGATTTTGTCGGAAAGAAAAGGCCCCTTTGGTCCGCCGAGCTTCATTCTATATTCATCGAGGCAGCTCGACAGCCTAGGAATCAATTCAAGACGACCAATGGCTGTACTCAAAATGATGAATATAGACGGACTCACCCTACGAAGTGTCACAAATCACCTTCACGCATTTAGAGATAAGTCAAGAAGCACGATGTAGCTTGGAACCAAGGCGACCGGAGCAAAGTTGACTCGGAAGATTAATCCCGGGAAAACCTACGGAGCAAAAAAGTACCCGACCACTTCCCAATCAAGAATACCGGCCATACCGACCTTCCGCTGGTGGTTCTAGCAAGGACCGCTTGATCATCCCTACGAGTTCCCGAGCGACGGCGGAGGCTCAAGCTCAAGGAGTCGACCGCTCACGGCAAAAACAAAGTGGAAAATCTGTCGCCAAGTGTTAGCAAGTAACAATGCCCAATTCGAGTATCAATTGCCCGAAAAATCAAAAGGTTACTTTGATGATGAGCTCACCGCCTTGGTCGCCCGGGCCGGAGCCGAAAGACCTCCGCAGTTGTGATCCGAAGCAAGTGATTATGGATCCTCAAACAACGATCGTTGGTGTATGATCCAAGACAAAATCAGCCAATCATTGGAATGGCCAGCAAAAAGAGGTGGAACCAATCTCGCATGAATACTCCTTTAATTCCATGTATAGTTCCCCCGCGTGGGATACTTTTTACTTTCTAGTTGTCTAGAATTTGCCTAGAGTTAAAGGGCGAATTTTTCTCCTCTCTTATCAAATGCGTAAGTTCCTTATTAAGCTAGGCCTGTAGCAAATCAATTTGTGGACGACGCCCCGAACGCCCGTAAAGAGAGATTCCGAATAGCCTTACTTGGGAGAATGCAAGTAAAAGACCAAGCGGGCTCAAAGATCGGGTAACTCCGTATCGTCCCAATTGATTCTCACCTGTTTCAAACTCTAAGTTAAGCTTATTTTATTCTCGACAGGAGATTGCCAACCGCTTTGAGAACAATATAACAAAAGCGAACCACCCGTGGACGCCAACAACACCGCAAAGATAGTGGTTGGGGAATGACAAAGGTCCGAGGCGTCCCGGGTCGATCCCGGGATTTGGCATCAATGTACAAAGATTAATAAAAACTTTTTTGCTTCGCAGATCGAAGCTCAGCCCTGCAGACGGTTATAGAACCCGGAGAGATAACATCCCGGACATACAATCCGATCCAAGATGAATCGATCTTTTCAATTCAAAGTTCGCGAGGAATACGTACATGGGTAAAGTGGTATCGTTTCAATTCTTTTAGAACATGAGGACATACATTGATGCTTTCCCTTTTGATTTTTACAGGGTCACTACTCGTCCAAATAGAGAAGTATCCCTTCTCCCCGAAAAATTAATGAAATGAGAAATTCCCGAGCCTTTGACAATCTCATGTCTCGAAGCGCATAATGAAGTTTTGCAACGCATTTGCATGAACAGGGCAACTCACGATCCACGCCCCTAAGAAATTTTTTATGTACTTGCGAACTTTGTCCGCCAAGCTAAAAAGTTGCTGCATTTTATATGCTCGAAAAACTCATACACCGCATAGTTTGCACATGATTGTTCCTCATGTTTAATTTACCAACTCGAATAAGGAACATGAACTACATAAGATACATCGAATGTACGTAAGGGGGTATGACAGGATGATGAAAGGCAATCCTTTCCCAAACACGTCCAATTTTTTTCAAAGTGAGATGAACGGTGGCAAAATTCCGCATTCCCCGAGGTAAAGAGTTTTCTCGCGAAAGGTACGATAACCGAAGTGATGGAGGCATTCATTTCTCTACCCTAAACACCGCAAGTTATCCGTTGATCAACCCATTTGAGCGGAGATTTCACTTCCACAACCCTCGTCAAGAACCACCCCACATTGGGGCAAAACAGAGGTAATTCCATCAAGCATCACGAGACAAATGGTTAGAAATCTTCTTGCTTGGACTAACATCAATTTTCGGGTGGTTCTTTGCATTGTACTTGCGCTTTAATTCAAGTGCCTTAGGGTGACGAAGAGCATTTCTTTTTCTATCCCACACATCTATATCCATTTGCACAACCCATTTGAGCCTGCAAATTCGTTTCTAAAAGCCCTTATTGGTGATCATTGTTGTCCCAAAGTAAATATGGCCCATCTTTGAGTAGAAGGACCCGAAAAGCCGGATCCATAGAAAATCTCCCAATGAACTCATCAAGATACAATCGTAAAAGAGAGTTGGGAGTAAAAAAAAAAAAAGAGAAGAAAGAGGAAAGGCCGATTCCACAAAAAATTCCTAGGCATTTAAAAAGCAAAGTGCCTACCAAAAGCAAGGCCAATGCCCTTTCAATTCATTGTTCATTTGTAGAATATTTCGAACTTGAATGCACAATTTTCCTGTATATCCTAAAAGGGTCGAGAGAAAAATCTCCATGAAGTGTCAAATTGCAAATGCAATCTTCGGTTCATACCATCCTCGAGCAATGATGGTATCCTAGAAGGCCACGATCGGTGATAAGATTGTAATGATCACCAACATCAAGCCCCTTCTCAAACATCTTCCGAGCCAAAACGAACCCTTTCGTTTCTCGCTCCCAAATCATTACCTCCATTACAACCATTTAAAAGCCTTTTCGACTAGGGCACTTGAATTAATGTGGAGTTCAATGATTTTAAGCATCACTCGAAGAAGTTCGAGCAAGATTACTTCTCTCATTTTTGCAGGGGTTCTTGACTTGTAAACCCGCAGAGATGACGAAAGAATTCATTTCAAAGCATTCTGACTCAACTAGAGTCCCCTTTGTAAACCTTTGACCTAGCTCTCATTACGGTCCTAATCAAGACCTCCAGATCGGCTCCGGTCGTATCAATTGCGAGATTACTCTGATCCTTATCGAATGCGATGATGGAAAGATTGAGTGATTTCTTTTGAATCCCGCAGACAGATAAATAACTTTTCTTGAGAGTGAGAGAAAACCCTCTCTGACCGAAGTCCCCCATTCAACTCACATTCGAGGTATTCATAATGTGAGAACATCCCCTGGACAGGGTTGGTAATGCAAACTTGATAGAATGGTTATGCATAATTATAAAAATTTTTTTTTTTTTTTTTTTTTTTTTTTTTTTTTTTTTTTTTTTTTTTTTGGTTATTTTTTTTTAATTTTTTTTTTTTTTTTTTTTTTTTTTTTTCTTTTTTTTTTTTTTTTTTTTTTTTTTTTTTTTTTTTTTTTTTTTTTTCTCTTTTTTTTTAATTTAATTAATTATTATTTATATAATAATTTATTTTTTTTTATATTAAATATTTTATATATTAAAAAATTTTTTTTTTTTTTTTTTTTATATTTGGGAAAACCCGGGTGTTTTTTTAAACCCATTTCCAAATTAACAACTCCTCGATGATAGTTGTTACGATTCAATTCAAGCAATATGCCCTCTCCCGTCGTCGTAGACATATGCACCGGCGATTTTGACATCTTATCAAATCATGACGACGTAGCTCTTATGATTTCGGCCCGATCACGAAGACATATGCACCGGTGATCTTGACCTTTAGTCGGCTCATAATGACATAACTCTTATGATTCTCGGCTCCTTTATCAAATCACGAAGACATAAGCACCCGTGATTTTGATCCAAACCAAATCATAACGACGTAGCTCTTAAGATTTTGGTTCCCCTTTGTCGATCACGAAGACATATGCACCGGTGATCTTGACCTTTAGTCGGCTCATAATGACATAGCTCTTATGATTCTCGGCTCCTTTATCAAATCACGAAGACATAAGCACCCGTGATTTTGATCCAAACCAAATCATAACGACGTAGCTCTTAAGATTTTGGTTCCCCTTTGTTGAATCGTGAAGACATACGCACCGGCGATTTCGACATTTAATCAACTCACAACGACGTAGCTCTTGTGAACTTGATCTACTTCTTTCGACTCACAACGACGTAGCTCTTGTGAATTTGATTCTACTTCTTTCGACTCAGACGTAGCTCTTGTGAACTTGATTCTACTTCTTTCGACTCACAACGACGTAGCTCTTGTGATCCGGAAGGATACACATATCTTACATGTCTCGCATTAGGGAAAAGTCTCCGATAACAAATAGGCCAAATACCTTAAGGTTCTCGTGTTTGCAAGAAACTTGGAAATTAAGGGAATCACCACTTATGAGGTATTTGGTAAAACAGTATTCTCGTATGCGATCCATGTGCAGTTTCTCTAACATGGAAAAGAGAAATTATGACACATGTTATTTACGGGCTTGCATATCATGCATCACTTCATTACATAAAAAATGGGACTAAAACTCCAAAAAAAAGTTCATCCATCATTTGCACTATCAAAATTTAGGGTTCAATTTTGTCTTTGAGCGGAACCTCTACGAGCCTCCACTCAAAGAGGGGCAACTTGGACGCCTAAATTTTGACTAATATATTTTTTGCATAAAAATTAGAACTAATTTTAAGTTCTAAACAAAAATCATCTCACATATTCATTTAGCATTGGCATATAATTTGAGCTTAATTTAAAGAGTGGCATTAGGCACGGGG
Organism: Rhodamnia rubescens; assembly: GCA_021437795.1. Lineage (NCBI taxonomy): Eukaryota > Viridiplantae > Streptophyta > Magnoliopsida > Myrtales > Myrtaceae > Rhodamnia > Rhodamnia rubescens. The sequence continues at coordinate 2,982,974 of JAILYA010000031.1, read as the reverse complement.
TGGAAAAATGCACCAAGAAGATTTGGGCTTGAAAGAAATATTTTCTCGAAAGGATTGCAAATACCAAAATTTCCGGGACCGTATTGCAAATACTTAAAACTTCGTGGACTATATTGCAAATACCAAAAACGATGGACTATATTGGAAGATACCAAAAGAAGATAGAGAAAGGAAGATGAAGAAGAGAAGATGAAAATAGAAGATGAAGAAAGGAAGATGGTGAAGAGAAGATAATGAAAGGAAGATGAAGAAGAGAAGATGAAAATAGAAGATGAAGAAAGGAAGATGAAGATGAAGAAGAGAAGATGAAAATGGAAGATGGAGAAATGAAGGTGAAGAAGAGAAGATGAAGATGAAGAAGAGAAGATGAAGATAAAAGAGAAGATGAAAATGGAAGGTGGAGAAATGAAGATGAAGAAAATAGGATGAAAATGGAAGGTGAGGAAATGAAGATGAAGAATGAAGGATGAAGAACTTTTGCCTATAAAAGAAGAAGAGTTCTTGAAGAATGGAGAGAGATTTTGGGGCGAAAGAGAATTGAGAGAGTTTTTGAGGAGGAATTCTTTAGAGAGGAAAAAGAGAATTCTTGAGAAAAAATTTGGAGAGAGTTTTGAGAGGGCTTGAGTGTTTTGAAGCTCGGTGCTACCATTGCCAATTTCTCGCACCCATCAACACAAGCCACAAGTTCATCACCATCGTTCAAGCTCGCCAGACAAAAAAAGAAAGTTAAGTGATTCCCTAACTTTCTTTAATTTCGAATACAAATTAGCTCGGATTTTCTACACTGATTTTTTCTCTCTACGTTTTTATGTTAAATAACAATTGCATATCAACGATGAGACATCAATGGTACAAGAATAGAAGGAGAGCAAAAGGGAAAAAATATCAACGCCCAGTATTGTAGTCTCATGAAATTCTAGCGATATGAGAAAGAAGCGTGAAGGAGAGATAGGACCAAGAGATTTCTCGATCTAACGAGTCACCAAATCGGTCCAATGGTCAAGACAAGCCCGAAGACGAGTTCAAATTGGGAGTAACCTTGAACCTATTTCATCCTAATTTCATGTAATTTCTTTATTTTAAAAATACTCAAAAATTCAAAAAAATGTCATGGGAAGAAAAACCCAAAAAAATTGATTCTTTGATCTTCAAGTAGAATTCATCAAATTTGTCAAATCCATTATTTTTTCATGAATTTTAAGGTACCGAAATGGCATTAGTTGTAATTAATGTAACCAAGTCCCCGGACTCTTAATCTCCGGTTCGCAGAAATAAGATAGTTTTCTCCCGCTATTTTATTTAGGTTTCTAATCGACCTACCGAAAATGATTAGTGGCGACTCCAAATTCAAATTACATTGCATGTTAATCATTCGAACCTTAAGTTGCGATTTGGTATGGACTTGGGAGAGTCCGAGTTAGGTTAGTTAATTAATTAACCCGATAATCCATTAGCCCGAAATGATAACTTGTTTATTATTTTTTAGATCGCGACACTTCTTTGCAATATTGTTTTAGTATAAACGTCCACTCGCTTGCGTTCAAAGCATATCGTGCCATGGCGGCAAGGTCGTCTTTCGCATTTTTTGCATAAAGTTGGTCGGACCTTAATTATTTCAATTGAATCAAAAGACAGAGAAAATGGAAAAGTACAAGCACGGTCAATGGCTATCGTCAACATAATTATTATTTCGATTGAATCACAGCCACTGTATCAGATTCTCCAAATTCAACCAAACGATTGGTACATGGTATTTGAGAAGAAAATGGGTGGAAAAAGAAGAATATGTGATGAGAAAATCAGGTAGCCCACACTAAAAACTGCTTTGTCATGCGTTATAAACAATAGCAAGAGTGATCAGATAAACAAATTATACACATGCTCAGCAGACTGCAACAACAAATCAACAACAAGGCATGCCGTGGTACTTCCCATTCCAAATCTAACCAATGTGATTGTTTTGATGATTTTGTTTTTCCTGAATGGCCCTTATGATTCTGCTAATACAGAACCATGGGGGACTGCTTATCACCACCAGTGATTGTGGGCTAATGTTACTAGCCGATATTCCACAAATACGAGGTCACGAGGATAACTCGCTAGTGAACATAGTGCCTATATCTTGTCTTGTCCATGACGGGATGTCCGGCAGCTTGCCGGGGTCTATAGCGACAGACTTTCCTACCCTCGCTGAATGGTTGCAAGTAGTAGACGGTGACGGCCTTCTCGCAATCTTGGAATCAACATACATTGTCGCCAACGTCAGGGCTTTCATGACAGACTTAACGGAGCGACAGAGCATAGTCCCCTCCATTGCTCCTTCTCCGCCTTTCCTTGACAACAAAGGAAAAGAAAAAGTGCTCTGAGATGGTGTGGGAATTTGAATAGAAGAAAGACGAACTATGGACTTTGACAAGGAAGTCAGTTTTAAACGGATTATAATCTGCAGGGTTCATTCAAATTTAGTTGTCATATTCGCCGACTCGAAAACACCAGTTTTAAATCCTAGTTTTTGCATCTTTATAGTAGCTGCTGCTGTTGGAAGTAAGAAAACTTCTTCGTTCGGCTATGAATATAGGCCTCGAAAATTGACATAATGATACAGATTAATCTTTTAGAGCATGTCACACAAAAAACAAAAGTTTAGAGCATACCTTTGTTTAAGCCGTTTGATTTTGTTTGGTCAAGTTGCAAAAGACGAACATAAGCAAATCATTTGCCTCCCTCAACAGTGTTTGCATATGATCCTCCTGAGAGATTTTGCCAAATAAAGATGACAGTGGGATATTCTTCAAACAAGCACAGTTGAGAGAATTCGACCAAAAAAAAAGCACAGTTGAGAGAATTCAGGTCACTGAAAACATAACAATCGCCGAAGTTGTGGAAATTCGTGTGAAGCTTGTCCGTTGAAATACATGAACTTTCTAGCATCGAGTCGAGGATTCGGAATAGAAATGGATCCTGGAGCAGCAGCAGTAGCTCAGCGACAAGTGTGGAAAAAAGAAAGAAGTCTGAATCATTACCTGAAGAACAAAAACTAGACATTGGATAGGTATCTTATTGGATCCGAACTCGACCAATAAAGATGAGTGGGCTTTCTTGTATGAGGTGCCCGTAGTTGTCATAGAATTTGGAGCACCGATCTTTCGGAATCTCACATTGAGTTTTGTAGGATACATGGAGGGAGGGAGGGAAGACATCCTCTGTCAAGTACCTCAACTTCCGGCAGCTATGAAATATAACTGTTCGAGAGAGGAGTTGCCTGCGAAGAGCACTTGATAGTCTTTTCACGTTCCTCCTATTTCTCATCCAAAGAGAGGTTAGAGAGGAAGGAAACAGGAGGCTCCACGCAACTTATGTCCTCCACCGTTCATAGTCCTACCACATTCTTCGTATTTCTCATCCAAAAATCCTGGAACGGGAAGATTAATTAGCCCTGTATAAAAATTGCTTTCGTGCATAATGAACAACCATAGATCGGACAAACAGAATTAAATTCATACTCACCCGACAGCAACAAAAAATGAACAAACAAGACAACAACCAGGATCCTTCGCTTTCCTATTCTCAGAAATTAGTGACCCTTTGGATGATTGCTTGCTGTTGGAAAGAGCATTGCAGAGGCCAAGGTAGTAGTGGAGGTGGATGCAGCTGTGGTACACAAGGATAACATCAACTTAAAGGAAGCTCCTGCTTGGATTCAAGAAGCTAAAGATAACTTTTCAGTTCTAAAGAATCGACATCGATGCCTTGAAAACCAAAAAAACTTACCCCTAAACGTAGAAAACTGACTGTACGTGGAGGACTTAATTCATTGGATCCGAACCCAATCCATCTCGATGAGAGGGATTTCTTGGATGAGTGGCCAATATTCGCCAGTGAATTTTGAGCAACGATCCTTCAGAATCTCGCATTTATCTATGTACAGTTCTTGGAGGGAGGGAGGGAGGCCATCCTCTGGCAAGTACCTCAGATTCGGGCAACAGTCGATCCACAAATGTTTGAGAGAGGAGAGACGGTTGCAAAGACCGCTCGATAGTCTTTCCACGTTCCACATGTTGCAAATGCGAAGATGGGTTAGAGAGGAAGGGAAGAGAAGACTCCATGAATCAGGAAACCACACCTTCTCTCCCTCCCCTCCCATGCAAACGTCAATGTAGAGAGCCTTTAGCGACGTGAGCATATGTAAGCCCCATTCTCTCGCTGGCTGCTTCAGATTCTTGCACCCTCTTATTAAAAGGCGCCGCAAATTGGGAGGCAGACCTCCTTTGGGAAAGCGTCTGATACTTTGGCATTCCGAAATCCATAGCTCCTGGAGGGATGTAAGATGATGCCACTGATTTGGTAGAGACTTCATCTTCGGACAATTACTAATTATAAGACACGAGAGGGTGATGGGAAGGGGAGGGAAGTCCTCCACCTCCAATGCTGGACAGTTACTTATTTCCAAACGAGTGAGATGCGAGAGCGTGTGAAGGCACTGTGGCAGGCTTTCCAGATTCTGACAGCTATCGATTGTCATGTCTTCGAGCGATTCTACGGTGATCTCTTTCATGGACTCCACTCCCTCGCACTCACCAATACAAAGTGTCTTCAGAGCATCAAGTCTACCCTTGGCAAGCGGAAAGGATGTCAGAGAATCACAATCGATAATCCGAAGATATTCAAGTTGAGATATCGGGTTACTGCTGCTGGAATCATCCAGAGGAATGGTTAGTCCCGCGATTTTTGGACACTTCCTAATGATCAAATGTTTAAATGTGTGCCACTTGCTCGGAAGCTTTTCTAAACTCGTGCAATTACTCAATTCCATCCTTTCAAAGTTGCACGGCAGCTCTATTTCTCCTTCTCCTGCCACAAAAGATGTGAATCGAGGACAGCTTTCGATGGCTAATTTCTGGAGGCAAGTAAGGTTTAGTATTTCATTTTCATCTTGCCATAAGTATGTTAGCTTGTCACACCGTCCTATATGAAGCTCCTTTAGCTTGACCAAGCACCTCATAAACCCATTATCAAAGCAAACAAGCTCGGCAAGATTTTGAATTCCAAGAATGGTCAAAGAAGTTAGGTGGACCAAGCTCTTTAAGACCCCCTCATTACAATCGTCAAGGCATAACTCGCGGAGAAAAGGAAGACAAACCTCATTGGTTGAGTTATTCAAATGCCGGCATGAATGGATTTCAAGTTTTATGAGACAATCAAGCTGACAAGGCAATGTCCCGATCAATGAAGGACAACTTCGGACAACAAGGTGTTGAAGACAGGGAAATGCAGCTTCTTCTTTTGGGCCACCGACATAAGGAAACCAATTCTTCCATGTCAACATCTCTTCCAACCTCAAAGTTCTCAAGGATGAGAAAGGCCTTTTACGTCCGTAAAATTCAGAGCCTATCATTCTTACTGCGTGTAGACCTTCAAGAGATAATTCCTTAAGTGAAGGTAGTTGTCCAAGTGGGGGCAGCAATATAGCATTAGGACAGCCCCGCAAGCACAAAGACACTATTTTAGAATAGGATGCACCACCTAACCATGATGAGAATGTTGCACCACCATAGTTCGAAATATTGAGATTTTCAAGATTAATGTGAGGTTGCAGAGAGTTGAGCACTTGTGCTTCGAGCTCATGATTTTGGAGATTTTTCAAATGTTCATCCCAATGCAAGGATAAGTTTGTAAGGCCTCGCTTTTGAAGCAAATTAGCATCGACTACATCTCTAACTTCTTCCACTTTTTGCAATTCTGATATGAATAATTCTCCTTGAAGATGTGGCAAGCTCTTTAGCTCCTCTAACCGTGACCCTTTCTCTGATCCTACCACAAACTTGGACAAGATAATAAGGTTCTTTAAATTACCGATACCAAACGGCATCTCTTTGAGACTTCCTGTATCTCTAATATCAAGAAACTGTAAGCTAACCAGTTTTGTGATACCTTGAGGCAACTTTGAAAGGTTCCGACAACCTCTTAAGATCAAAGCTTGTAATTTGCACAAGCCGACAATTGAATCAGGTAGCCTTTTGATATGAGTGTACGAGAAATTGAGATATCTAAGATGTTTTAAATCACCAACACAATTCGGTACCTCTACAATATCACAGTGACATATTGAGAGCACTTTCAAGTACTTCAATTCTATTAGCAAGTCATGTAGCACCTTGATGGAAATAGAGAAGGACTCCCCTCTAGATCCAATGTGCAGCAGCATTAAACTTCTTAGTACCTTCATTCGGTGATATGCTCTTAAGCATTTTGCCGTAACAAACTGCGATGAGATGAATGACGCATAACGAGCTTTCTCAAGAGATGCATCATCTTCATTAACTTCCAAGTGAGACTCCCCAGAGCTAAAGCATGCGCCACCTGCAATAGACTTTGCTAGATCATTCAAAAGATCATGCATTGTAAACTTAGATGAATTGGCACTTGATTGTTGAAAAAATGATCTGGATACTAACTCATCGAAGTAATTCTGTCCTAATCTTAAGTTATTCCCCTTTGCTTTTTGTCCATCTAAAATGCCCTCCGCTATCCATAAGAGTACCAGCTCATCTCTCTCAATTTCGTAATCCTTGGGAAATACTGCACAATAAGCATAACATCTCTTCAAATACGAAGGAAGATGGACATAGCTCAATTTCAAAATAGGGAGAACCTCATCATTCTCTGCCTTCGGAAGATCCCATACTCTGTTATTTAAGGTATCTTCCCATTCATTCGGATTCCTTTTATTACGTAGGGCACCACCCAACATCTTCGCTGCCAAAGGTAAACCTTTACATCTTTCTGCTATTTTCTTGCCTATTTTTTCAAAATCTGGGTGGCACTCAAAATTTGTCGTTCCGAGAGCATGAAAGGCTAATAAGCTGGTACAATTATCAAGGGACAATTCCTTCAAAGGATACGGCGATGCTCTTGTTATGGAAGCAACAACAAGATTGCGAGTGGTGACAATGATCTTGCTTCCCTTAGCCCCTGCTTCAAATGGCTTTAAGAGGGTAGCCCATTTTTCATACTTCTCATTCCAGATATCGTCTAAAATCACAAGAAACTTCTTTCCCGATAGTTTGCCCTTCAACTTAACTTGAAGCCCGTTAAGATCTTCACCCTCATAGGACAACCCGGTGATTGACCGCAAAATAGTCTTCGTTATGTCATGAACATCGAAAACATCTGACACGCAAACCCATGCTCTCTTCTCAAAATAGCTATATACTCTGGCATCATTATACAGCCGCTGAGCCAAGGCAGTCTTTCCAACACCACCCATCCCAACTATGGGGACTATGTTCAGCGTGGCATCTGAATTTTCGACCTCATTGATCAATACTTCGAGTATCTCTTCTTCTTCCTTTTCCCTGCCAAAAAACCGAGGCTCCGGCAAAGAAGTTGTGGGATCCCTTTTGTTGGTGTAGTTGGATCTGTCCACAACATTCTCTCTCAAGCTTAGACAAGCCTTCCTGGTGACAATCGCTTTCAACCTGCCATTGATCTCTTGTACCTTAATTTCAGACACGGGCGAGTGCATGTTGGAATTTGATCCAGAGGATTTATCTCGGCCAAAGAAAGACAATTTCCATTTCTTCAGGCCTCTGCTTGTGCTGGATTCCGCCTCCAACTCAACCTGAGCGGCTTTGATTGCGAACTCATCAAGAAAGTCTTCCATGTCATAGGCCAAGTCCCTAACATCGTCCAGCCAAAGCTTCACTAGAGGGTTACCGCTGAGTTGCCTGTCCTCTGCATCGGCCAGCACTGCATTGATTGTGACCAGCATCTCCTTCCACTCCTCGAGCAGGGTGGTGCTGATTCCTGCCCATTGTGCATAGCCCAATACCAGAGAAGTCAACTTCTCGAACAGGACCTGAAAGAAGGAAGCCAAGAAGGAACCCAAAACTATCTCTCCAGTGGCCATGGGTGAATCGGTCACTGTAGACAACAGCAAAGGTGTTACGGTGAAGCAAAGTGAAAATGAGCTAATGGAGAGGAAAAAAACTATGAAGTCCAGGAAGACCAAGACATTCACTTGCCAAAAACATTAAAAAGAACAGAAAAAGACCCAACCCTTTCAAGGGATTCTTGGTCCGGTTTCGATTCCGTGGGAAGATGAGAGACTTTGCAGCACTCACACTCCAGAAGTGAAGATGTTAATAAAAGATTTCTCTCTCTTGATTGGTGTCTTTAGCAAGCACGAGCGCTGGGTTATGGTGAAGCCAAGTGATAATGAGCTAATGGAGAGAGAACACACTTTATAAAGTCACGGACGACCAAGACTTCCACCTACCAAAAAGTTCAAACGAAGACCAAGACTTTCAAGGATGCGTTCTGTCCATAAGCGCTCTGCTCTAGTAAATGCTCCATAAACTCAAGAAGACCAAGACTGTACTGGACTATCATCTAATGTTTTGGGGTAAGTGTACCGTATATCCTAAAATTTATCACGAAAGTGCAATCGATTCCTAAAACTTTCAAAAAGTGCAATATAACAGAATGACTTAGTTCGACAAACTTGACAAGTTTTATGACTTGATTGTACTTTTTAAAAGTTTTAGGACTTAATTGCATTTTTTGACAAGTTTTAGGATACGGTTACACTTCTCGAAAGTTTTAACATTTAATTGCACTTTCGTGATAAATTTTATGACTTCGGATGACTATTTTTTTGGGGGGCGGGTTGTTTGTGTTCTAGAAAGTGACGCAGAAGTGAAAGAGAGCAAATGAAGAACACAGAGACCTTGCAGGACGCTAACTGGCACTGTTGCTTCAGTGTTCTCATTCCTCCTCTTTAATCCCTATGTTGCGCGGAACTAAGCGATCGAACAATAAATAGACGAACAAGAAAATAAATTGGACACCTGGATGTACGTGGTTACGTCGTATGAGACCTACGTTCAATGGGGAGAAGCAGAATAAATTCCATTATAGATCAAGCGATAAACGGAGATTACAAAACCACATTCGAGTCACTCAAACACTCTCAGTATTTTTCAAGCTCCAATTACATCCAAGAACGCATATAGTGTTAGCTCCCAATTCCTAGCAAAATAATGTCTCAATCTCACAAAGGAATTACACAAATCTAACCTTAAGATTTAATTGGCTTCGACACTTGAATTCTTGATGTAATTCCACGAATAAAACGAAGTCCCAATGTCAAGCACTCGCGTGGAAACGGCGCTTCAAGAACTCGTTCAAGACTTAACTTCCAACTTTAACAGGAAGCACGTATATATATTACCTCCAAGTACCTCCAAGTCTGATCGAATCAAATTCAATGCCCATGTTGACTTTTCCTCTGAATGCGACTTTCACAAGAAGAGATAATATTTGTATTATCCAATAACATTTAAAGATTTCTTTCTCTAACTGACTTTCCTCTTCTTGTTCTTTCTCATAGTCAAAGTCCAACAAATCTCTCGACCCCACCCTGCGAATATCGCAACAGACTTCAACACGGAATAACTTCCATTCTACTTGGATCAATACCGAAAACAAATATGATTTCTACGGCGAACGTCCATAAATATTCAACTTTATCTATAGTTAGGTTTCGTTCACGAGCTCAAACTCGAGACATATTTTAACACCCTATGTGAATGCCTTTTTCTCATCAGTAGTAAAATTTCCACGCGTCACATGACATGCTTGAAATTAACCGCTACTATAATTTTCATCCGACTGTTTTCATGTCTAATCATATAGTAGTTTGCCATTCAGTAATCTCTCTTGTACTTGTCTACTAGAATTATAACTATATTTTCACGTATCTTTTGCAATTTAAGTTCAATAAAAGAAAAAAAAAAAGCAAAGCAAAAAAATCTTAAAGAGGGATTAAAATTTAAAATAAAAAAAGAAGCGAGAAGGGAGCAAGAGAGAGCACCACCGCCCCACGGCCACCGGCCCACCGCCATGCTGTTGCGATCAGCACGGCTGCTTATAGTCAGCTTCATTGACAACTTAGCCGCCCGGGGTCTCACTATCTCGCTCTTAATCTCAGCCTCTCAATTTTCAGCGCATGGATCGTGGGAGTCAACTTGAGTGCTCCATGAGGGCAATTGGTATGCGTAGATAGTTATCGCTCTCTATAATTACAGCTCTGCCTTCCAAACCGGGGATTCTTGAAATGAGATTCTAGGCAAAGAAAGGAACTTGCACAGAAACAAGTGTCATTCCCTCAGTCGCATGGGGATTGTCCATCTCATAGAGGAATGTAATCAGTGAGCCAAATACAGTTCTTTACCTTTTATTTTCATTTTACCGGTTTCATTGTACCGTCCGGGAATCGGATCAACCCGGACTGTGCTTACCCCTACCTTGCAGCTCCTCGAGCATCAGGGGACCAAAATCGCATCAAAGGATCGCTACTGTGTCAATATTTTTGAAACCTAAGTTACCGAGGATACAACAAACAATGGCATCTTATTTTCTGTTAGACATCAACAAGCCATCAAATACGGCTAAGTTGTCTGTGCTTTGGCCAAAAGAAAAGGTCCTCTGTTTCAAACGACATCCAGAAGTCCTGATCTCAAGAGAAAGGAGAACAATCTAACTCGAGGACATGAACGTGCATCAAAACATGCGCTCCTCTCAAATTTCTACGGCATTACTAGGAAGACCAAGACTTTTTTGTGTGGAAAGTGAAGCAAAACGGAAAAAAAAGTGATAATGGGAACGATACTTTAGTTAAGTTCAGGAAGACCAACAGTTTCACCAACCAAAAACATTAAACAGAGACCAATACTTTCAAAATAAATAACGTTTCGTCCACAAGTGCTTGTCTCGTAATGTTAGAGATTATCCCTTGATATCTGTAGCATCCACAATCATATGTTGTTTGTTTTTTTTTTTCGTGTACATAAACCACAAAATCGGGAAGGCCAGGACTTGCTGTTATACATCTACAAGTCATCAAAGACGGTTAATTTTTGGTCAGTTTAATAAGGAAAACCAGAGTACTAGCTTTGTGCTAAATAAGAATAAGGGTCGGCACACCAACCGATCTAGTAGCAAGTTGCTTTGTTTTACTCTGGCAACAGTTACCACCTCAACACCCTTCATCAAATCAGTGCCACCCATCTTGCTGCGAATTTTGGCACTGTAATTGCCATGCACAACTTAAAGTCAGGAGGATCGAGGCTTTACCGCACATCGTGTACTTTTTCTGTAAAGAAAGTGAAGCAAAAGTGAAAAAGAGAAGATGCCTAAGAAACTTCAATAAAATTCAGGAAGACCAAGACTTTCCCGGACGCGAATTGGCTTTGTCACTACACTTTTCACATTGGTTCTATTTTCTTTTTCCGTTTGAATTGTTGTTATTATTTGACAATTAGCATTAATTATTGTTCTCTTGCTTAAAATTACAATACAACAACTTTCATCGAACTTTTTTTTGTGTTTGATCACATTTTGATTATTCATACATTTATCTATATTGTACTTGTCTATTAGAATTATGTCTAGATTGTCATGTATCTGATCATATTTAAGCTTGATCATATTTAAGCTTGATAAAAGCAAAATAAAATAAAAAATAAAATCTAAACAGAAAAAAAAAGCAAAAAAAAAAACTGAAAAATAGATTTTGAAAAAATGAAGAAATGGGGAGAGAGAGAGAGAGAGAGAGAGAGAGAGAGAGAGAGAGAGAGAGAGAGAGAGAGAGAGAGAGAGAGAGAGAGAGCGTTGTTGTTCCTATGGCTAGTGCCATGCCATTGCTGTCTGCATAGGGCGACTCATACCAATGCCTCTGCCATTGTCGTAGCCGGCGAAACTAGCCAGACCAACCATCGCATCCAATTATCTTCAATTACCTAATGAGCAACTTAACTTGATCTAGAGGGGAATTCACTGTCAAAGCAAACGATGACGTGTCTTGATTTAGCTATAATTTCTCCATCGCTTGCTCATCAATCACAATCTCAGCCAACTACAATCTCTCCCTTGATTGCGCATCAAGCACAATCTCAATCGGCTGCAATCTCTCCACCAATTGATTATCAATCAATTGATTGCCCATCAAGCACAATCTCAATCTGCTGCAATCTCTCCACTAATTACTTATCAATCAAGATAAATTCTTTCCAAAGAGAAGAGATCATGATTGTATCACAAAGCACTTATCGGCAATCGCCACCCAATCTCTTCTTGTTGGTTTATTATTTTTACATTCACAACATAAGTATGAATTCTAGGATTCACGATGGGATCCATGTGAAGTCCACCTCATCCAACAATGGATAAGCCGTGCTCACATGCACCGGGTTCATTTAGTATCATTCCCTCATCTAGTGTCTAAGACTACCTATAGCTGCCATGACCCTATCATAAGCTCCATCGTCGTCTTTGGCGAACTCACCACCGGCCTCCGTTCTCGAGCACCACCAGCACCAGCAATGTCACTCATCTCTCTTTGACCCTATTCCTAGGTTCTCTGCCAGGGCCTATTGTCACGTCCCGAACCCTCGCGAGCCGTCGACATCCCATCTCGGCCAACACCGTATGCAGTTCTCCGGGATCCAAAAAAGCCAACAAACACATTGCGGAAGCGAAAGAAATCCCCGTACATAAAACATTATGGCTACGATAACTTGGGATGGTAAAAGCACACTTATGTACATATATATATATATATATATATATATATATAAGTTATTACAAACTTACAAACTAACAAACCTAGGGCTTCGGGGGCCACCGTACAAGCCCATGACCCTCTAACAAAAAGATACGAGGTCGAAACCCACTACACCACCAAAATAAACACGCTACAAAAAACTCGAGAGGCCAGCTATTCTAATCCTCGTCGGCACTCCCGATCAACTACCTCCAGCTCTTCCTCTTCCGTCGCAGCGACTGTTCGGCGTCGATGGCTCTCGAGACCTCTCCATCCTCTTACTGTACCACGACCTCGGGGACAGGCTGCAGGTAGTCCAGATTATCATAAGGGACGGCGTCGGGATGTATCACAATGCCATAAGGAGGAGGTGAACTAGTAGGATCCCATTCCCCAACACCATCGCAGGGAATGTCAAAGCCCGTCAACGGACCCATCACCATGTTTATGTTGCGGTATGTCCATGCCACATACTTTTGGGTCTTCCAAAAGAGTTCTCCAAGATCTACCCTAATCGTCGTCACATGCCTATAGTACACTTTGTCCTCCCTTACCGGGTACTCGGTCACTACGGTCTCCATATCCATAGGTATCCCGAACCTTGTAGGCGGGTCGTTCATTATTGCGGCGGAGGATCCGGAAAAACAACGAACCCACGACGGGGTGAGATAAAATCTCCGTAGGAAAACCTCTAACCCTAAATCAGGTCGCTAGTGCCTCCAGGACAAATTTTTAAAACAACAAAGCTCGACATATCCTCCTTTTTCCTCAATAATTCCACTAATAATTCCCAGAATATTCTATTTCCATTCCGAAAATTTCCACACCTTCTCAAATATTCTACGTTACCCTCATATTGATAAATCACATCTCGGATCTGGAATAACGATAACCCACGTTGCTCTAAAGCCCGCGTTCCACGCCTCAAGCTATCGTATAAAATTCTACGTTACTCCGAAAATTCCACGTTACTCCAGAAATATTCTACGTCACTCCATGAATATTCCACGTGACTCCACGACATCATACGAGTCCATAACACTGAGCCTCGGACCTTTATAGAACACGGCTCCATAAATAATTATATATATACATATATATATCGGGGTCTCAAACACTTAGGAATACGACCCGAAAATCACGGTCTCGGACACATATGAACACGACCGGATTAAGTCTCGGACAATTAGTCGAACACGACTCACTTTGGTCTCGGACGACTTAATTGAACACGACTTTCAAACTTTCTCGGTCTCGACAATTAGACTAATACGGCTCACTTTGGCCTCGGGCGACTTGATTGAATACGACCATCATACTTCCTCGTTCTCGGACAATCGCTCGAATACGGCTCACTTTGGCCTCGGACTGACTTGAATGAATAAGACCATCAAACTTTCTCGGGATAGATAGAGATCACGTGATTCACTCACGTTAGTGTATTAATAAATCGGACTACCCGACCAATTCACGCTACCACAAATTCCAATCCACGCCATGCATCCATAATACTCTAACGTGGCAATAAATAAATATCGTACAACTAATAATATACTAACGTAGGAATTTATCGGGGCCGAACAATTATTAATTTCTAATGTGCAAATAAATTCACAACTATAGTATTAAACTATAGTAATACCACATCTAATTAAATACCATGGCATAACAACATTTAGTCACATCTAAACATACACCGTGGCATAACGAAATAATGTCACATAAAAAGTAACTATAGTTAACATATAACCTAACCATAGTTTAAAAATAACTAGAGTTAATAAATAACCTAACCATAGTTAAAATATTAGCAAAAGTAACTATGGTCAAACTTTGACCACAGATTCTCTCTCTTGGATTTACTATTCATGCAAGACACCATTTTTTTTCTCCTTCTTGTTCTTGCATTTTCGCCCCCTCATCCAAGCTCAAATCCAACCATTTCTTCATCAAAAATCCACAATTTCATGGTTTATTAGCAACCTAACCGCCTAATTTAGGTTTAGAAGTAATCCTACCTCAAAATTTAGCAAAAACCTCCGTTGAACGGTTGAGAAAACTCGAATCAAGCGGCAATTCCGGCGGCCCACGGTAGCTCACGACCTCCGCGCTTCAAAATCGAGTCGGCGGCGGCTCAACGAAATTTTTCCGACGACGGCTGCGGCAAGAAGGGTGTTCGGCCAAGGTGATGGAAGGAAGAGATAGAGAGAGAAAAGTTGTCACAAAAATTGGTGCGAGCTTGAAGACAATGAATAGTATAGGCAATAATTGGTTTTGAAAGCAAGATGGGCAAAATGGTAATTTCCACCATCATTGACTAGTCAATCTCGGTCAAAGGGGAAAATGACCAAATACCCTTCGTTCCAAGTGAAAAATGGGATATTTTTCGAGGGCAAATGGGTCCTTTCCCATATCCAAATCCAAATCTACTTTTTCCGAACCTCTTTGGGGCGAACCGCGAAGGATTTGGACACCTGGATGAGGAAACGTCAAAAAATTTTATTTATTGAAACCCCGAAAGTCCGACGTCAAATTACGAGCTCGATTCATGACCAATCTCGATCAATAGAATTTTCAACGTATCTCAAACTAACGGGCGGCTTTTAGGAGTTACGCGTATCGACCCGTGATAAAATCACGTTTAAGAATTATTCGAGCCATGGCGACTTTGGTTGTCATTCAATTGCGAGGGTCAATCACTAGTCCCACTGGGACACGATCGTTAGAAATAATTTCGGGGACGTTCGGAACCCATACGAGGTCAAACGGAACCACCCGTGATCCAAGCGTAGGGTATTATCCAAATCGTTCCTTAATCATTCTAAGATCGGCCTATATTGGTCCAAAATATTCCCTCGACAAATTTCATGACCAACGAGTCGGTCCAGGATCAAGTTCTTAGGTCCACGTACTTGAATTTCCTAGCTAGCCATTCTCATTTGGTTAGTCTGCTCAAGATGGACATTCTCAAGTGAGATATAACTGAAATACATCAACGAGACTTTTCATTTATTCACAACTTTGAAAAGGTCGGAATATAGGATGTCACACCTATGATGCAGCCCGCATCAAAGACGAGCTCACTCGGCCGAGGAGATCAGCCCGCATTCAAGCTCGACAAGTCCTACCGATATGGCAAGAACACAAATTGGAAACCGTATCCGCGAGTCCACCCCGTAATAAAGGCTTTGTCATTCCCTATGCATTAGAAGCTTGAAGACACCTTGGGATAGTTACGAAGACGTTGGGAAATATCTCGCTCTTAATGGCTTCTAGTTTCTAAGAACTTTAATGTTTTATGGTTTCTATGTTCTCTCCAGTTTCTAGATTTGACTTTAGTATTTTCATTTGCGTATCTTTGGCTATAAAATGCCATCTAATTGCTGTAGACGTAGCGAGACAATCTTGATTAATGAAAATTTTCTTTATGCAATTATCCCGAACCTTGATGAGTTCATACCCTCCCGAAAACCTAGAAGAGTTTTCACTCCGTCCTTGAAGAGTCGGAGGTTTTCTAAAATCTGCATCCTTGAAGAGTTGCAGTCATCGATCTAGAAGAGTCGTTGTCCTATCAACTTCCTTGGAGGCCTAGAAGAGCAACCATCGAAGACCGTAGTTACTATTCGTTCGGATCCGTATGTGTAAGTTCCTCTCCCGATCCTCTTGTTCGAGTAGCCTATTCTAGGCTGCACCATTTTGGTACCCGAGCTTTGGAGGAGAGAACAATGCCCCCAAGACAAGCTAGACGTCGTGGCGGCAGAACCATCCCACTGGATGAAGTGCACACGCTTGCTGACAATTTACAGCAACACATGCAACAACAAATTGACGAGTTGACGCGGGAAGTTCAGCGTCCGAGGGCGGAAGCAAATAATCCTCCACCCCGTTCCAGGACCGAAGATTCCTATGGTGACTCTTGATCTTCAGAGAGTGTTCAATCTTTTCGCGGTCGGAGGAATGCTCAACATCGCGTACGAACGTTCGCAAACCGAAGTGGGAAAAGGAAGTTAAAAAAGATGTCCCGGAATTTTCAGGTAATGATTCTCCCGATGAAATTGTTGATTGGGCGACACTTGTGAATGAATTTTTTGAGCATCGGAGGGTTCCGGAGGATCGTCGAGTTGGGATCATCGCTATGCGATTCCGAGGCAAGGCCATCGCTTGGTGGAGGCGTGAGAAGCAAACCCGCCAATCCGCTGGCAAGGCGCCAATCACTTCATGGAGAAAAATGGAGGACAAGATCCGAAAATATTTTCTACCTAAAGGATATAAAAGGGAGCTCTACCAACGGTACCAAAATCTCGAGACAAGGTACGCGAACGGTGGACCAAGACACCAACGAATTCAACGAATTGGTGATTTGCAACAACATCCAGGATCCGGAGGAGGTGCTTGTGAACAAGTACTTGAACGGTCTTCAACTCCACATCCAAGATGCCTTGGAACTCCTCGACATTTGGGACTTAGGAGATGCACACCAATGGGCACTCAAAGTGGAGCATTCTCGCTCTAGGAGGCAATGGGCCTCTACCATGTCGAGCCGAACTGCTAGGAGTACCACCGGCACAACCAAAGTTGCTGAGGCTACGACGCAAACCACTAGCAAGTCTTCCATTCAGCCCAACATTTCGAAGCAACAAACAACGTCCGATATATGTTGCTATTCTTGTGGGGAGTTGGGTCATCATGCTAGCAATTGTTGAGTTAACAAGAATCGACCAGCCGGCGAGCCCTCTTGGTAGATAATGATTCGATGAGCATGCGGAGGATCCGCTCGAACAAGAGTTGAACGATGACGAAGAAGGCTGCGGTTGATGAACAAATAGTATATGCTTGATTCCGGCAAACTTCTCATGGTGAGAAAAATTTTCCTCACTCCTCGTGATGATATCGGAGATAGGTGGCTGTGCACCAATTTTTCATTCCGCCCGCACAATAAAGGGGAAGGTATGTCAATTAATTATTGACTCTGGTTGCTTTGTGAGAATATAATTTCTGAAGTAGCGGCAAACAAGTTGAAGTTGGAATTGAAGGCGCACCCGACACCTATGTAGCACGGACACTCCTTCGGGGGAGATTTTTTGCGTGTCGGACACGGCGGAGTGTCCGACACGCTCGGTACGCCTCGGACACGCGGTCAACGCGTGTCCGAGCGTGACACTTGGTCAAAGCAACGGACACGTGAGGGACTCGCGTGTCCGAGGGTGAGATGGGAAAATTTTTAGTGATATCAAAAAAACCCCAAATCTAACCTAGTTTGTTTTTCACCCTCGAACCTCTCGCTCCGCTCCTCGGCCTCGTCCACTCTCTCTCACGGCTCTCTCTCGCGGTTTATCCTCTGTGTCTCGTTCTCTCTCGCGGCTTCGATCCGTCGACTTTGACTCCCTTCGACGCCCACGCTCGCAGCCTTGTGGCCGCCGGCCTTGCCCGAGGTCCTCAACTCGTTGTCCTCACTCCTCGGCTCGCCACTAAGTTCCTGGACTGGTGAGGCCGTGTCTTCACCTTGCGTTGTTAGTTCGCTCGCGGCCTCGGGCACTCGGGTCACCTCCTTTCGGTCCTCGCAATTGTCTCCCTCGCTTGTTGCCGCCGTTACTCAAGAAAGTTTGTTCTTTGCACACACAAAAACCAGGTAAATTTTTTGGTTTTGATCTCAATAATTACTTGTGGATTATTAGATTATTGGCAAAGGTCTGCAGAATCTTGTTGTGTTGTAAAATACATTGTAGCTCATTCTTTTGTAAATATTTGTGTTCGTTCTTCCCCAAGCAAGAAATTGCGGAAGAATGAGACGTCAATTGGATTTAGATACTTGTATCCTATCATTTGCAATTGCAGCTCATTCTCCTAAGTCAAATGGTTTAACACGCGTATTCATAAGCGAGAAGATGAATATCTCAAAGGTTCAGATTTTTACTTCTTTTGTCTTGTTACTCCAATCGACCTTTTCCTAGCATTTTGTTTGTAATGAACAACTAATGAGAAGACGGAGAGGATTTAGCGGATGTGAAGACCTACCGTGTGTGATGGAACCCATTGATGGTGAATTTTAGTTCTTTGATCGAGTCGAGGTTTTCATTCTTAAAAAATGATGCGAGAGAGAGACTAGGATTGCATCTTATGCGCAATTTCCACCTGCTTGTTCGGCTTTTATAGTGCAACACTTTGTGTATCTATCAAGCTTTATATCTTGTGTGAAATGCCATTACCTACCTCCCATTTGTAAGGTGATTTTGTATGCTACTGCAGATCCTCCGGAGATTTATGGTTCCTTGCTTTGCTCATTGGAATTGGTAAGCTTGTGGTTCTTTGCAAGCCCGCAACTCATATTGGTTGTATGGAGATTGGGGCTGCTTTTTTGTGATGTGTTTGAATTTCAACAAACTTAGCAATATGGAGATTAGGGCTGTGTTTTACAACCGTTATTGGCCATCCGAATGTACATTTTCATGACCAACTCTAACCGACTATGCCTTCCATTGTTTCCTCTATCAAAATAATAGTTTAATGTTAATGGATCTGAATCTTAAGTCTTATGTGCAGCTCTAGTCATTTTCAATGCCACTTAGTAGTGGTTGTGCTTGTGGTATGTTTTGCTTTTTGCCATCACCCTGCTTGAATTTATAATTCTTGTGATTGTATTTTTGTAGAGCAATATCAAGCATGGATAGTAGCACTTCCAAGATACAACCCCTTACATCCACCAATGAAGAATTAAATAAACCATTGTGGAGGTATGTTACTAGGTTGGCTGAACATGACGATGCGGGTGGGAATTGCTCTTGGAAATGTAATTTTTGTGAAAAGGATTTTAAGAGTTCATACACGAGAGTTAGGGCCCATTTGTTGATGATAAGTCGAAAAGGGATTGCAAAATGCGGAAAAGTAGAAAAAAAGATCTTTTGGAGATGGAAAGATTAGATGAAGAGGTCAATGCTAGATTAAGGAGTAATGTGCCTAGAAATGTGCCTTTGCCGCCTTCTAGTTTTTCAGCTACCGGTGGTAATGTTGATAGGATAGATTCATCCTTTGACTCTAGGAAAAGGAAGATTGGAAGTGCGAGTGGGAGTGGGAGTAAAGGATCAATTGAGAATGCATTCAACATGACTCAACGGGAACATTTGGATCATGAGATTACTAGAATGTTCTATTCGGCGGGCTTGCCGTTTAATCTAGCAAGGAATCCTTATTTTCAATCTGCTTTCACATATGCCGCTAATCATAACATTGCGGGGGTATGTCCCACCGAAATATAATATGTTGAGGACAACTTTGTTGTAAAAAGAGAAGAAAAATATTGAGAGCTTGTGTGTACCTTTCAAAACACGTGGAAGGAAAAGGGTGTAAGTATTGTGAGTGATGGATGGAGTGACTCACAAAGGAGATCACTAATTAACTTTATGGCGGTGTCGGATGGAAAGGCTATGTTTATAAAATCGGTTGATTGTTCGGAAGAAAGGAAGGACATGCATTTCATTTTCAACTTAATGAAAGAAGTAATCAATGAAGTCGGGCATGAGAATGTAGTCCAAGTCATTACGGATAATGCTTCAAATTGTAAGGCCGCGGGACAACTTATTGAGAATGAATTTCCATCTATTGTTTGGACTCCTTGTGTGGTGCACACCCTTAATCTAGCTTTGAAGAATATTTGTGCCGCAAAGAATGTGGAGACCAATCATGTAGTATATGAGGAGTGTAGTTGGATTACAAAGATTGTTGATGATGTTATGCAAATAAAAAATTTCCTCATGAACCATTCTATGAGATTGGCAATATACAACGAGTTTGTTTCCTTGAAGTTACTTTCCGTGGCGGATACCCGTTTTGCTTCAATGATTGTAATGCTTAGGAGGTTCAAGTTGATAAAAAGTGGTCTTCAAAACATGGTTATTTGTGAGAAATGGAGTATCTATCGAGATGATAATCAAGG
Organism: Rhodamnia rubescens; assembly: GCA_021437795.1. Classification (NCBI taxonomy): domain Eukaryota; kingdom Viridiplantae; phylum Streptophyta; class Magnoliopsida; order Myrtales; family Myrtaceae; genus Rhodamnia; species Rhodamnia rubescens. Next base: position 2,962,440 of record JAILYA010000031.1, on the reverse strand, counting down.
GAGGGCTAGATTTGTCAAGGAGAAGTTGTTGGATGATCTTTGGTGGGATTCAATTGATTACATACTTTCCTTCACGGCTCCTATTAATGACATGCTTAGAATTTGCGACACCGACATGCCTTGTCTTCACTTGGTTTATGATATGTGGGATTCGATGATTGAAAAAGTGAAGAGAGCTATATATATGCATGAAGTGAAAAGGCTAGATGAGGAGTCTACATTTTATAAGGTGGTTCATGCAATTCTTTTGGATCGTTGGAGTAGGAACAACACTCCACTTCATTGCTTGGCACATTCGTTGAATCCTAAGTAAGTTCTATACTTATATGAGATTACTATTATATTAGTTTCTTTCTTTGACATGATAATATAATACTTCTCTTACTTATTTTGTTTTGTTGAATAAGGTTTTATAGTGATCAATGGCTCAATGAAGATCCGACTCGAGTTTCTCCATACAAGGATTATGATATTAACTTACAAAGAAAGAAATGCATGAGGAAATACTTTCCTATGGAGGATGAACGTCGAAAGGTGAATAAGGAGTATCTAGACTTTGCATCCGAAGTGGGCACTTTCAAGACTTTGACTCAATTCAAGAGCGGTATTCTATGGATCCTAAGGATTGGTGGTTAGATCATGGTGCATGTACACCTATGCTTCAAAGTATAGCTTTAAAGCTTCTTGCTCAACCTTCTTCTTCATCTTGTGCCGAGAGGAATTGGAGTACTTACTCATTTATAAACTCAGCGAGAAGAAACAAGATGATCCCAAGACGTGCAGAAGATTTGGTTTTTATTCATAGCAACCTTCGTCTTCTATCAAGAAAAAAAGCCACAATATTACGAAGGAGAGACCAAGATGTGGGATATTGGCGGAGATGCATTTGATACGTTTGAAGATGTTGGGGTGCTTCAAGTTGCGAGTCTTTCACTTGATGAGCCGGATATAGAATCCGTCATTTTGTCGAAGAAGCGAATCACATAGATGAATGACTTTTTGTTATATTTGATGATGAAATGAGGTTTGTTTTTTGTTTTCCACTTATGGTTAATTGTTAAATTTAATGGTGGAATTTGTGGATTGTTTTTTTCCCCTCCAAGTTTTATGGAATATTTGAATGAAATGTAGTTCTTCAACTTGTAGCGTTTGAGGAAATTTGGGAATGACCCAATTCATAGAATTGTTGCTTGTATTTTATCTTACTACGGGCATTTTTTAAGCCCCCCAAAGCAGTGAGGGGAGGAATTCCGATATGTTTCCGTTATGTGCTTTGCATCTTATGATCCAACATATATTAAGAACTCAATGTTGAACATATTTTATTCAAGTTCTTTTTTAACTTTGAAGTTTGGCAATTGTGGATTGCTAGAGCAGTGTGGTTTTGCTAGGAACAAATTTTGAACAGTTGATGACAATCCTCCATCCTTGCGATGCTTTCTTCTTCCTTTTTTTTTCTAGTTTTTGACTAACATTTTTCATCAACATTTTTCTGGAATATGCTGTGATCTTATGAGTTTGAAGCTACTATCCGGGGGTCACCGAGCGGTTTTACCGTAAAGCAATTATATTTGAATGTCAAATATGAAATAGTTATGACATTTAGACATTTTGTGATGTTTGGAGTTGATAAAAATGATAATTTATGATGTATATATAAAAATATACATTTAATATATAACGTGTCTCATCGTGTCGAAATTTTCTATTTTTTTGAGAAATCACGTATCGGCGTGTCGTGTCGTATCTTGTCCCGTGTCCCGTGTCGTGTCGGTGCTACATAGCCCGACGCCTTACAAAATGTCGTGGTTAATGAAAGGCACCGAGGTAACCGTTTCCAAACGCTGCCTTGTTAATCTGTCCATTGGTTCTATTTATTATGACAAAATATGGTGCGATGTTCTACCGATAGATGCTAGTCATGTTATTCTTAGGCGACCATGGCAATTTGATAGGAGAACTACTCATGACGGTTATCGTAACACTTACTCTTTTGAGTTTGGAGGGAAGAGGATTACATTAGCACCTAGTAAGGAGCCTCCTAAAAACTCCTAGAGCCGAAAATTCTTCATCCCCTACGTTGCTTACGATGAAGGATGTGAAAAGTGCTTTGAAAGGGGTTCGTATTATGTATGTTTTACTTCATAAAAAAAGTGTGGAGAACGAAGTTGTTTCTTCCATGCCCCATCGGGTTCGCGGCTTTTGGAAGAGTTCCAGGGATGTTTTCCCCGTAGGTCTCCCTCCTATGAGAGACATTCAGCATCAAATCGATTTGATGCCCGGAGCCCCCTACCGAATTTAGCTCATTACCGAATGAGTCCGACCGAACATGGGGAATTGCATCGACAGGTTATAGAACTCCTGAATAAGGGTTTTATACGAGAAAGCCTATGTCCATGTGCCGTTCCAGCTCTCTTGGTACCTAAGAAAAATGGTACTTGGAGGATGTGTGTCGATAGCAAGGCGATCAACAAGATCACCATCAAGTACCGATTTCCTATTCCTCGCCTTGATGATCTCTTGGATCAACTTTCTGGTGCTATTATCTTCTCAAAGCTGGATTTGAAAAGTGGATATCATCAAATCGAGAATCAAGCCCGGAGATGAATGGAAGACAGCATTCAAGGCGAAAGATGGGGCTGTATGAATAGCTAGTCATGCCATTCGGATTGTCGAATGCACTATCGACATTCATGAGGTTCATGACCCAGGTTTTGAAGCCCTTTTTGGGAAAATTTGTCGTGGTTTATTTTGATGATATTTTGATTTTTAGCAAGTCTCGCGACGAGCATTTGCAGCATCTTCGAAAAGTATTAGGTGTTTTGAGGCAGGAGCGCTTGTACACGCCCCGACAAGTGCTACTTCATGGTATCGCAAATCCTTTTCTTGGGATTTCATATTTCAAAGAAAGGCATCTCGGTGGATGATGCCAAGATCAAAGTGATTCAAGAGTGGCCGACTCCAACAAATGTGCATGAAGTGCGAAGCTTTCATGGTCTCGCTTCTTTCTATCGGCGGTTTATTGCTCATTTCAAGCACCATTGCAGCTCCACTCACTTCGTGCATGACGAAAGGAGTTTTTGAAAGGACAAGTGCGGCTCGGAAAAGTTTTGAACAGCTCAAAGAAAAATTGAGCACAGCCCCGATACTTGCATTGCCTAACTTTGATCTTGTTTTTTAAGTGCATTGTGACGCATCGGTACTTGGTATAGGAGGAGTTCAAAGTCAAGGAGGTCGACCCATTGCCTTCTTTAGCGAAAAGTTGAATGGTGCAAAACTTCGTTATAGCACGTATGATCCGGAGTTCTATGCACTTTTTTGCACACTTGAACATTGGAGGCAATATCTCATTCATAGAGAGTTTATTTTGTACACCGATCACGAAGCTCTCAAATATATTTCAGGGGCAACAAAAGCTTAACTCCGGGCGTGCAAAATGGGCTGAATACGTCTAGGAGTTCACTTTCATCATTAAGCATAAGGTGGAGTTCAGAATCAGGTTGCCGATGCTCTTAGTAGAAAGAAGAGCTTACTCCATACAATGCGATCTACTATTCTTGGATTTGATTCTTTCCAAAAGTTATATCATGAAGATCCTTATTTTTCCAAAATCATTCCCAAAGCACAAGAAAAGAGACTTGCTAATTTCACTTGAATGTGATGGTTTTCTTTTCAAAGGGAACCGTTTATGTGTGCTCGATTGTTCTCTTCGGCAAAGGGTGATCGATGAAGTTCACTGCGAAGGACATTTTGGGCGTGACAAGACCGTGCAACTTGTTTCATTCAAATACTTTTGGCCTCATTTGAAACGCGATGTACATCGACATGTGATGAGGTGTCGACGTTGCCAAATTGGGAAAGGACAAGCTACTAATGCTGGTCTTTATTTGCCCTTGCCGATCCCGCAAGCACCATGGGAAGATATCTCTATGGACTTTGTCCTTGGACTACCACGCACACTTAGAGGTATGGATTCAATCTTTGTTGTTGTTGATCGATTTTCAAAGATGGCGCATTTTATTCCTTGTCGCAAAATTATGGATGCTTCGCATATTGCCGAATTATTTTTCAAAGAAGTCTATAAGTTGCATGGCATTCCGAAGACTATTACTTCGATCGGGACACTAAATTTCTTAGTCATTTTTTGCGGCAACTATGGAAGAATGTCGGTACTAAACTGCAATATAGTACGTGTTTCATCCCCAAACGGATGGGCGACGAAGTCGTCAATCGAACATTGGGAAATCTTTTGAGGACTTTGATCGATGATAATCCCCGCTCTTGGGAGACGCGGTTGTCACTTGGCGAATTTGCATATAATTGTGTTGTGAACCGTACCCTTTGGATATAGCCCTTTTCGATCGTATATGGACGACAACCAAACACTTGCTCTTGATCTTGCACCAATTCCTTTTACTTGAAAGGTCAAGTTGTAAAGTCGACAATATTGTTTCTCAAATGAGAACAATTCATGAAGATGTGCGCCAAAGGATGGAGAGCAAAACTGAGTCCCATAAAATGAACATCGACAAGCGGCGGCGTGAAGTTATCTTCGAACCAGGAGATTTTGTTTGGGCTTATCCGCCACCGGAGCGTCATCCCGTCGAAAGCTACAACAAGCTCGGTGATCGAAAGCTTGGTCCCCTCGAAGTTCTTGAGCGCATCAATCCTAATGCGTATCGATTGAAGCTTCCTTCTCACATGAAGATACATGATGTATTCAACGTTCGGCATTTAACACCTTATGTGGGTGACTCAACTGATGATGACATGAATTCGGGGACGAATTCTTTTAAAGAAGGGGAGGATGATGCAGCCCGCATCGAAGACGAGCTCACTCGGCCGAGGAGATCAGCCCGCATTCAAGCTCGACAAGTCCTACCGATATCGCAAGAACACAAATCGGAAACCGCATCCGCGAGTCCACCCCGTAATAAAGGCTTTGTCATTCCCTATGCATTGGAAGCTTGAAGACACCTTGGGATAGTTACGAAGATGTTGGGAAATATCTCGCTCTTAATGGCTTCTAGTTTCTAAGAACTTTAATGTTTTATGGTTTCTATGTTCTCTCCAGTTTCTAGATTTGACTTTAGTATTTTCATTTGCGTCTCTTTGGCTATAAAATGCCATCTAATTGCTGTAGACGGCAGACAATCTTGATTAATGAAAATTTGCTTTATGCAATTATCCTAAACCCCGACGAGTTCATACCCTCCCGAAAACCTAGAAGAGTTTTCACTCCGTCCTTGAAGAGTTGCAGTCATCGATCTAGAAGAATCGTTGTCCTATCAACTTCCTTGGAGGCCTAGAAGAGCAACCATCGAAGACCGTAGTTACTATTCGTTCGGATCCGCGTGTGTAAGGTCCTCTCCCGATCCTCTTGTTCGAGTAGCCTATTCTAGGCTGCACCAGCCTAGCACGTGGGCTGGCACGGGCTTTGCTTGCCCCATACCTTCGGGAAAACAAGTATCAAATATTTGGAGCTTATTTCAAATATTAAGATTAGTCAACTACGATGGGTCGCTTGAATATTATATCATGGATTTCGCAAAATAATGAACACTGTTATACCATGGATAATGAAAGATGACTCGTCATTTTTTAATTTGCATATTTTGAACATTCGCAAACGCTTTTTTTTTCTTTTTGGGGGAGTTTCTCAAAAGTTATTTTTGCTCGCATATGTGTGAGTTCTTTCTCTTTTTGACCCTAGCAAAATGTATCACTGACTTAGAATCAGTTAATTAAATTTATTTCTCATCTGTCGATCAGCATATCATGCAGTGCTGTTTGAAAAATCAATCAATCCAAATCATTAGGGAGAAATATTTAGGTACTATCGAGAACCATTTATTGTTTAAGTCAATCATTGCATGGAAAGTATTAATGTATTTGGTAAAATAAAAGAGAAGATTCATAACACTTTTATACGAAGGCACCTAACTCGGGTTGACTAGCAGAAGAAATCGTTAAAAGGATTGCATAGTAATTGCATGAGAGATATAGTAAAACATAAAGCAAAAGAATAACGTAAACGCTAATCAGAGTCCATCTCACTAAGGCCCTAGAGATTTTGATTAATTTCCTGTCTTTTGCCAATCGCTGTTGTCGATGCGATAATTTCGTTTGAATTACAATCTATGGCGCGCAAAATGAAAATGGGAACAAATAACAAGTCTGGAGTGACAAAACTAGGTAGCCCACCGTGAAAATTATTTTGCCATGCAAAATAAACAATTACAAGAGTAATCAGATAAACAAAGTATATAAACACTCGCCCCCATGCAGCCAAAAACCAACAAGCTGCTCTAGGGTATTTCCCATTCCAAATCGGAAGAATACGCGAGCCTTTTGATGATTTTCTCTTTCCAAAATGGCCCTTATTATGTTAATGCAGAATTATACAGATATTTGGATTAAGCGCACAAGTTCGAAGAAATAGAGAATAAAGATGAGAAAGAGAAATTGGGACACAAGATTTATCCCTGGTTCACCCTTAAACTAGGGCTACATTCAGCATAGAATTTCACTATAATTAACATCTCTCATATCTCTCTTACAACTTTCAATTACAAAAGAAATGAATTATATATGGACGACACTAGAAAATCCTAGGGGCGAAGAAAGCCCTAGGCTATTGGGGCCTTCGGCTACCCTTGTGACTATTGCTGAAGCCGGCCAATAAACCCTCGCCAACTCAATGGAAAGCTGATTCCTCTTGCCTTCTTATCGATGGAGAGTATGAACCATACCCACCAAACCACTAGTCTAATTATACAAGCTGATATTCCACAAACGCTAGGTCATGAGGATAATCCACTGGCGATGGGAGTGCCTGTATCTTTGCCTTGCTCGTGACAGGAGGTCTGGCAGCTTGGTGGGGTTATCGTGATGAGACTTGTCTATCCAAGCTTAACTAGGTTGCGAGTGGTATTGGACGACGACCTTCTCGAAATTTTTTATCAAAATGCTTCGCGGTAGACATGAGACTAGGATTACTCAATAGGGTAACGAAGCATAGTCTCCCTGATTGCTCCTCCTCTCCGCCTTCCCTTTACAACAATGAAACAGAAATATGTTCTATGAGATGGCGTGGGAATTCAAATAGAAGAAAGATGAACTGTGAACTTTGACAAGAAAGTCAGATTTAAATAAAGTATATTCTGCAGGGTTCACTGAAATTTAGTCGTCATATTTGCTAACTCGAAAACCCCTATCTTAAAACCTAATTTTGTATCTTTAAAGTAGCTGTTATTCGAAGTAAGAAAGCATCTTAACTTGACTTAGAATAAAGACCCTGATAAGCGACATAATGATACAGATTAATCTTTTACTTAGAACATGCCACGAAAGATCAGTGCACCTACCAAAATTAATAGCTTGTGGTTTTTCTTTTGTCAAGTTGCAAAATACAGCAGTGTTTGCATTTGATCCTCCCGAGAGATTTTGCCAAATACAAAGATGACAGTGGGATATTCTGCAAAACAAGCACAGTTGAGAGAATTCGGGTCAATGAGCTAGGGCGTAAGAAACAGATATTTGGTAAGAGAAAATATGGCAAACGCTTAAATTGCGGAACAATATTAATTCGAGAGCAACAATACTTCATGATTCTCAACCAAAGCATAGTGCATTTCCATTTACAATTTCTTTGGTGTGTCATCCAAGTGCAAAGATAAGCAATTTTTTGGCATCACACAAAGTTCTACATATATCATCGATATAGACCGGCACATCTGATGCATCCCAATTCCAGCAATGTAAGAAATTCCATGAAAGTATAATTTGTTTTGAGGAATAGTCGCTTGTATGAAACAAGGTTGACTTGCTGTAACCCTGCTGGCATTATAACTTTTTCATTGCTTACTTCCTGGTCAACCAAAACAGAGCAACCGAAATATCAACCTTGGACCTTCAGTAGCTGGTTTGTGGAAATTTATGTGACGCATGTCCATGGAAAACCGTGGACTTTCTAGCATCGACTTGAGAAAGCAGTATGGAATTGCATCCTGGAGAAGCAGCAGTAGCTAAACGACAAGTGTGGAAGAAAGAAAGAAGTCTGAATCATTACCTGACGAACGAAAATTAAAACAGTGGAGAGAAATCTTCTTATTGGAACCACACTTGATCCATCACGATGGCCAATAGTCGCCATGGAATTTCGAGCATTGATCTTTCAGAATCTCACATTGAATGATGCGGAATACTTGGGAGAGAGGGAGGGAAGTCATCCACCGGCAAGTACGCCAGCTTCCGAAAGAGGGGAGATGGCTGTGAAGACCGCTTAAGAGAGGACACGGAGGAAGGAAACAGAAGCCTCTGCACATCTCACGTCCGCCACCATTGATAGTCCTTCCGCATTCTTCATATTTCTAAATCCAAAAATCTGGAATAGGACAATCAATTAATGCTGACTAATAATTTGTCGTTGGGATTGAGGCCACAAATGAAACAGGGGAGATGGTTGGGTGCAGGGAAGGGTGAATTTCAATTAGTTGCTGTTCGAAAGAGCATTGGAGTGGATAAAGGAAAAAGCTGGACACTCAAGGAAGCAGTGGCATACAAGAATATGATCAACTTTCGCAAGCAGTGCAATTGGAGACTAAAGGAAGCTCTCGCTGGGATTCAAGCAGCTAATTGAGCTCTGAATTTTAGTTGTACTTTCACGAGAAGCAAACGCCTTTGCCCATTGGGTAACTTTGCAGTCTAGGAAGAGGATCCCCTACTCTTCTCAGTGCATTTGCTTAAATATTTCGACTGTGGGTGAGAGGCCCCCTCCCAACCGAGAACGAACACACTCCCACAGTCGGTGGTTTTCTGGAAATTCTATGCGACACTTGTCCAAATGGGAAAAAAATGAAATAAATTCGAATTGAGCATCGAATGAAAGAAGAGAAATGAAATTGATGTATTCTAAGACCAAAAACATACCCGAACCCTAGAAAACTGACTCTAGTGTTGATGCACGAATCAATTCAGTGGATCCAAACGCCATCAATGTAGATGCTGGGGATGTCTTGGATGAGGGGCCAATCGCGGCCAATGAGTTTTGAGCATCCTTCTTTCAGATTCGAGCATCCACTTACGGACAGATATTGGAGGGAGGGAGGGAGGCCATCCTCTGGCAAGTCCCTCAACTTCGGGCAGCCATAAATGACTAAATGTGTGAGAGAGGAGAGATGGCTGCGAAGGCCGCTGGATAGTCTTTCCACCTTCCTCATATTGTAAAAGCAAAGATAGGTTAGAGAGGGAGGGAAGACAAGACTCCACGCATCCTCCTCGTCATCCTCCTCCGAAGGAGGAAACCACACCTTCTCTGCCTCCCCTCCACCCATGCTCCTTCCAAAGCCAATTGTCAGAGACTGGAGGGATGTGAGGAGGGGTAAGCCCCATTCTCTCACTGGCTGCTTCAAATTCTCGCACCCGCAGATTTCAAGGACCCGCAAATTGGGAGGGAAACCTCCTTCGGGGAAGCATTTGATATTTGGGCAATTACAAATATATATTGACTGGAGGGAGCTAAGATGATGCCACTGATTTGGTAGACACTTTATCTTCGGACAATCCATAAGCGCAAGAGTCGAGAGGGTGGTGGGAAGGGGAGGGAAGTCCTCTATCTCCAATGCTGGACAGTTAGCTATATCCAAGCGAGTGAGATTCTTACAGTTGGCAATGTTACTGCTGGCAATAGACTTTATCTTCGGACAATGTGAAAGAACAAGTTTCGAGAGGGTGATGGGAAGGGGAGGGAAGTCCTCCTCTATCTCTAATGCTGGACACCCGCTTATCATCAACTCAGTGAGATGGGAGAGCGCGTGAAGGCATCGTGGTAGGCTTCCCAAATTCTCACACCAGGCAATAGTCAAAGATTCCAGCGATTCTCCAGCGGAGATCTCTTCTATTGACTCCACTCTCTCGCACTCACTAATATAAAGTGTCTTCAGAGCAGCGAGTCTACCCTTGGCGACCAGAATGGATGGCAGAGAATAACAATGACTTGCCTCGAGAGATTCAAGCTGAGGTATCAGGTTATTACTACTGGGGCCATCCGAAGGAATGGTTAGTCCCACTATTTTTGGACAATTCTCAATGCTTAAATGTCTTGGTGCGTGCATCTTACCTGGAAGCTTTTCTAAACTTGCACAATCCCTCAATTCCATTGTTTCGAGGTTGCACAGCAGCTCTACCTCTCCTTCTCCAGCCACAAATGATGTGAACTGAGGACACCTTTCGATGACAACTCTCTGAAGGCAAGTGAGATTTTGTGTTTCACTTCCAGCCTGCCACAAGCAGTTTAGCTTGTCACATTCTCCTATGTAAAGCTCCTTTAGCTTGACCAAGCAGCTCACAAACTCAGCATCAAAGCAAACAAGCTCCGAAAGATTTTCAATTCTTAAAATGGTTAAAGAAGTTAGGTTGACCAAGCTCTTCAATATCTCCTTGTTACAATCCTTGAGGTATAACTCACGGAGAGATGGAAGACGAACCGCACTGGCTGAGTCATGTAAATGCGGGCATGAATGAATTTCAAGCTTTATCAAACGATCAAGTTGACGAGGCAATGTCCCGACCAATGAAGGACAGCTTCGGACAACAAGATGCTGAAGACAGGAGAATGGGACTTCTTCTTCTGGGCACCCAGCATAAGGAGACCAATCCTTCCATGCCAACATCTCTTCAAACTTCAAAGTGGTTAAGGATGAGAAAGGCCTTTCACCTCCATAAAATTCTAGGCCTATCATTCTTAATGCATGTAGACCTTCGAGAGATAATTCCTTCAGTGAAGGTAGTTGTCCAAGTGGGGGTAGCGATGTAACATTAGGACAGCCCCCCAAGCACAAAGACACTACCTTAGAATAGGATGAACCATTTAACCACGAGGGGAATCTTGTTCCACAATAGCGCGAGATGGTGAGAATTTCCAGATTAGTGTGAGGTCGCAGAGAGTCAAGCAAATGTGCTTCGCGCTCATGATTCTGGAGATTTCCCAAATGTTCTTCCCAATGCAAGGACAAGTTGGTAAGACTTAGCTTTCCAAACAAATCAGCATCAACTGCATCTCTAACTTTTTCCACCCTTTGCAATTCTGATATGATTAATTCTCCTTGAAGATGGGCCAAGTTCTTTAACTCCTTTAATTGCGACCCTTTCTCTATTCCTACCACAAACTTGGATAAGATAGTAAGATTCTTCACATTACTGATGCCCCATGGCATCTCTTTTAGACTCCGTGTATCTCTAATATCAAGAAACTGTAAGCCGACTAACTTTGTGATACCTTGAGGCAACTTTGAAAGGTTTTGACAACCTCTTAAGATCAAAGCTTGTAATTTGCACAAGTCGACAATTGACTCGGGTAGCGTTTCGATATTAGTGTATGAGAAATTGAGATATCGAAGATGTTTTAAATCGCCAACACAGTTCGGTACCTCTACAATGCGACAATGACATATTGAGAGTGCCCTCAAGTACTTCAATTCTTTTAGCAAATCATGCAGCACCTTGTTGGAAATACTGAATTTGCTCGAGACCCCTCCAGATCCACTTGGGCACTAGAATTAAACTTCTTAGCACCTTCATTCGATGATATGCTCTCATGCATTGTGATGTAACATACCACGGCGAGATGAATGATGCATATCGAGTTTTTTCTTCAAGAGGGGCGTCATCTTCATCACCCACCAGCTGAGACTCCCCAGAGGTAAAGCACGTCCCACCCGCAATTGACTTTGCTAGGTCATTCAAAAGATCGTGCATCACAAAGTTTGATCTGTCAACACTAGATTGTTGAAAAAAGGATCTAGATACTAACTCATCGAAGTAATTCCGTCCTAATCTCAAGACATTCTCCTTTATTTTTCTTCCATCTACAAAGCCCTGTGCTATCCATAAAAGTACTAGCTCATCCCTCTCAAATTGATAGTCCTTGGGGAATATCGCACAATAAGCAAAACATCTCTTCAAATGGGAAGGAAGATGGCTATAGCTCAATTTCAAAATAGGGAGAACCTCATCATTCTCTGCCGTGGGAAGATCCCATATTCTGTTATTTAAGGTATCTTCCCATTCATTCGAATTCCCTTCATTACGTAGGGCACCGCCCAACATCTTCGCTGCCAAAGGTAAACCTTTACATCTTTCAGCTATTTTCTTGCCTATTATTTCAAAATTCGGGTGGCTCTCAAAATTTGTTGTTCCAAGAGCATGAAAGGCTAGTAAGCTGGTGCAATTATCAAGGGACAATTCCTTCAAAAGATATGGCGATGCTCTTGTTATGGAAACAACATCAAGGTTGCGAGTCGTGATGATGATCTTGCTTCCCTTAGCCCCTACTTCAAATGGCTTTAAGAGGGCAGTCCATTTTTCATACTTCTCATTCCAGATATCGTCTAAAACCACAAGAAACTTCTTCCCGGATAGATTGTCCTTCAACTTAACTTGAAGCCCATTAAGATCTTCCCCCTCACCGGATAACCCAGAGATTGACCGCAAAATAGTCTTCGTTATGTCATGAGCATCGAAAACATCTGACACGCAAACCCACGCTCTCTTCTCAAAAGAGCTATATACTCTGGCATCATTATACAACCGCTGAGCCAAGGCTGTCTTCCCAACACCGCCCATCCCAACTATGGGGACTATGTTCAGAGTGGCATTCGAATTTTCGACCTCATTGATCAATAATTCGAGTATCTCTGCTTCTTCCTTCTCCCTGCCGAAAAACCGAGGCTCCGGCAAAGAAGTTGTGGGATCCCTTTTGTTGGTGTAGTTGGATCTATCCACAACATTCTCTCTCAAGCTTAGACGAGCCTTCCTGGTGAGAATCGCTTTCAACCTGCCATTGATCACTTGTACCTTGGTTTCAGACACGAGCGAGTGCATGTTTGAATTTGATCCGAAGGATTTATCTCCGCCAAAGAAAGAGAACTTCCATTTCTCCAGACCTCTGCTTGTGCTGGATTCTGCCTCTAACTCAACCTGAGCGGCTTTGATTGCGAACTCATCAAGCAAGTCCTCCATGTCATAGGCCAAGTCCCTAACATCGTCCAGCCAAAGCTTCACTAGAGGGTTACCGCTGAGTTGTCTGTCCTCTGCATCGGCCAGCACTGCATTGATTGTGACCAGAATCTCCTTCCACTCCTCGAGCAGGGCGGTGCTGATTCCTGCCCGTTGTGCATAGCCCAATGCCAAATAAGTCAACTTCTCGAACAGGACCTGAAAGTAGGAAGCCAAGAAGGAACCCAAAATAATCTCTCCGATTGCCATGGGTGAATCGTTCACTGTAGAGAACAGCACAGGTGTTATGGTGAAGCAAAGTGAAAATGAGCTAATGGAGAGAGAAAACTATGAGGTCCAAGAATACCAAGACTTTCCACTTACCAAAAAGAATAAAAAAAAAAGGCCAAGACTTTGAAGGGATGCCCACCGAAGGTTAGACAAATTTAAATAAAATAGGTTTTGTCGGCAAGTGCTTGTTTTGTCAATTGTTCTCCTTTTTCTTCAGATCGAAACTTTTCTTGTGGGCATCCAAAACAGAGGATAAAATGTGATTTTTCTACATATGACCAACTTAGAGCGTACACATATTTTGTTGGCTTTTTACGGGCTCAAGGGAAAATATATATAGAGAGAGAGCAGAAATCAATGGATTGATGTGTTCTTGGCTTCACACCCGCACTTATTGAAGTAACAATTTTTGGTTATCAAAAACGTATTATTAGACTTCACATCAATCAGCAAGAACGAGCTCAAGTAAATAGATGTCTCTTACATGTTTCGAGTAGAATTCCTGAAGCAGACTGGTGAACGGAATTAGTTTCAACAACAGCAATCGAGCGAGCACAAGCACTAGGTTCGGACAAGCAGGACGAGAATACTGTTGAGCAAGGGGGCGAGCAGGGGTTATGGTGAAGCCAAGTGATAATGAGCTAATGGAGAGAGAACAGTATACAGTTCAGGAAGATCCAAAACGGAGGATAAAAGGTGATTTTTCTACATATGACCAACTTAGTGCGTACACATATTTTGTTGGCTTTTTACGGGTTCAAGGGAAAAAATATATATAGAGAGAGTAGAAATCAATGGATTGATGTGTTCTTGGCTTCACACCCGCACTTATTGAAGTAACAATTTTTGGTTATCAAAAACGTATTATTAGACTTGACATCAATCAGCAAGAACGAGCTCAAGTAAATAGATGTCTCTTACATGTTTCGAGTAGAATTCCTGAAGCAGACTGGTGAACGGAATTAGTTTCAACGACAGCAATCGAGCGAGCACGAGCGCTAGGTTCGGACAAGCAGGACGAGAATACTGTTGAGCAGGGGGCGAGCAGGGGTTATGGTGAAGCCAAGTGATAATGAGCTAATGGAGAGAGAACAGTATACAGTTCAGGAAGACCGAGACTTCCACCGGCCAAAGAGATGAAACGAAGACCGAGACTTTCGAGGATGCTTTCTGTCCACAAGTGCTCCGCTCACGTGAATGAACCATAAACTCAGGAAGACCAAGACTTTAATGGACACCACGTACTTCTTGTCTAGAAAGTGAAGCTGAAGCGAAAGAGAGCAAATGAAAAAGGCAGGAGACTTTGCAGGATGCAAATTGGCATCGTTGCTTCACTTCTCAGTTCGCACATCCCTTCTCTTCCATCCCTGTGTGAACGCCTTTGTTTTTTCCACTACTAGTAGAATTTCCCCACGCGATACAAGCCATGCTTAAAATTGACTGTTACTGTGACTTTCGTCCACCTCTTTCCATGCTTAATCGTACTGTGATTTTTCATTCAGTAGTCTCTTTTGTGATTGTCTATTAGAATTATGTCTAGATTTTCTTGTATCTTTTCAATTATTTTTATTTTCTGATTTTTCATATTTTTACTTTTTTCTTTTCCTTTTTTTCTATGAAATCCGGCAAGGGTCGCTAGTGCCGCTGGTCGTCGGCCGGTGGTCGCCGGACGTAGAAGAAAATAAAAGAAAGGAAGAAAAAGAAAAATATGTTCAAAAGCCAGATTTTTTTGGAAAATGTGTTTTAGCAATATATATATTTGAAGAATTACAAGAAACAAGTTTTTTAAAATTGGATTTAATATTGAAGTGTTTTGACAATATGGGTCGGGTCGAATATGTGTCGCTAGATTTGCATTACATGGAAATTGATCAAAACGGGTTAAATGGATCAATATAGGTCGAATCCAAACCCGACCCACACCCATTTGACAGCACTAACTATCGGTTCCCTTGATAAACTAACAAAAAAATGACCGTTTTTCAAATTTGGATCCACCCAATTTTAGAGTCTCACGGGTATAGAGCTGAGCTTTTGGCTTCTGTTGCGCACAACACTTTTACCGCGAAAGAGAAGATGATAGCAAGTGACTATACCTGATAGAGGTTCGTGTACTATAGGATTACTGCTGTGTAGGCTCCTCTCTCTCCTTAAGCATATGAGACGCGGAAAAACCTCGGTAATGCTCCAAATGAGGCTGATGCTCGACCTCCATGTCCATGGTACATTACTCCTGTCCTTGCTCTAGTTGGAGCTGTGACTGATGCTTGACCGTGGCACATTACTACAAATCGTTAGACACGGCTAACTTTGCATGTTCAATAAGGAAAATAAAAGTACCCGCTTTGAGCTAAACAAGAAAAAGGGTCAAACAAGTTAGAAAGTATAAAATTTATTTTGGAAGAAGAAATATATTTAGACTTGTTCACTGTTGATATTGATTATTGAAGTGGATTTGAGGTGCTCTCAACCGACTCCAATCTTGTGAACAAGAAGAATTCAAGTGGCAGCCAAAATTGTTGACTAGTGCAAGCTTTGAAAGTCTCCCTCACGTGAAGTTAGCGGCAGCATCCCCACTTCACATTTAAAGGCGGCAAGTTGTGGATGAAGTGAAGACCAATTCAAACTTTTTTCTATTCCTTGGCGGTGGAGACTCGTCCAACGTGCTGCAAGTTGATGGATCAAAAAATTGGACAGCTCATATTCACCTTAAAGTCGGCAAGGTGGGGGAAGTCCTTTGGCGGTGAAATTTTCTTACACATAGACATCAACATCATCAACATCAACATCATCATCAACACATAGAGATTGGAGAAAAATATAGAAGTCTTAGAGTTAGAGCTTATAGTTGAGCTTCCATTTTATTTGTAAAAGCCTTAGCAAAGACTATTTGAAAACTACTCTCATATTTGCAGACTCGAATTCTCTCCCGCATTAAAATCTCTAAATTTCCGCAACTTTTTTTGTTCCTACAAAACACACCAACCAATTCATTAACTAAGTTGCTTTGTTTTACTCTGACAATAGTAAACAAGTTGCAAATCACCATCTAAAGATTTATGGTTTTACTGGAAATCGTGCTCTACGCATAACACTAATGAACAGGAAAATCGTGATAAAAAAATATCAGGATTCTCCTATCAAGCGGTTCTTGATCATTAATTACTACCTCGGCACCATTCAACAGATCATTGAAACCCATCTCGCTGGGAATTTTAGCACTGTAATTGCCCCGTATGCCATAAACTCTGGAAGTCCAATACTTTACTGGACATCACGTACTGCTTTTTTTGTTTTATAAAGAAAATGAGTAAAATTGAAAATGAGGAGATGCGTAAGAAACATTAATGAAATTCAGAGAGACCAGGACTTTCCAGGCCGTAAATTTGCTTTGTTACATCACTTGTCACATGGGTTCTATTTTGTTTTTCTGTTTGAATGAAAATTACTTGACAATTAGTTTTTATTGTTGTTCCCTTGCTTAAAATCAACAATACAATAATTTTCGTCCACCTTTTTCATGTTTAATCTTATTTTGATTATTCATTCATTTATCTCTATTGCACTTGTCTACTAGACTTTTGTGTAGATTTTCATGTGCCTTATCAAGTTTAAGCTTAATAAAAGAAAAGAAAAGAAAAGTGTAAAAGTTATCTCTAATTTGGGCTAAATTAATTATTATTGTAATTATTAATTGGTCTACTAAAGAAACTTATTAGTCTAATATGGGGTTGCATAGCGTGGGTTGATTTAAACCGTATTCGTAATGAGAGCGTTATGTTAGAAACTCTATAAATAGAGCTCAAGTCCCTCCTTTAAATCTTAATGTTCACATAACCTCACATAAAGAGTTACCAAAGAACACGTTATGAGAGACAAAATCTCATTGAAGCCGAGTGATTCAGAGGGTTATAAAGGATAAGATCTTGAGCATCGGTTCATTGCTATTTCGCATCAAGAACAATGGATCCAAAACAAGATGTATAAATTCCTCTACTTCATTGTTGTCATTCATGTATCTAATTATGATAATCACCTGCTTATTGTATCAACCTAAAATTGGGCTAATGGATTATCGGGTTAATTAAATTAACTAACCTAACTCGGACTCTCTCAAGTCCTACCAAATCGCAACTTATGTTCAATTCATAAAAATTATTTAATTGGAGCCGCCACTAATAAGTTATGGTAGGTTAATTAGAAATCTATGTAAAATAGCGAGAGAACTATTTTATCTCTACGAACCGCAGAAAGTGAGTTCGGGAACTTGGTTACATTAATTTGAAAAATTAATGCAATTTCGGTATCAATTTCATGAAAAAAATCCCTTTCAATTGATCAATGTGATTTGATTGATTTTATTAGAAAAATGAGACATGACCCCATGATAAAATGATTTGATTTTTATTTTTATTTTTTTATTTTCAGATTAAATCCAAAAAAGAAACGTTCAAAAGCAAACAAAAATGCTCATAATATACCTGTAAATTCCGAATTTTTCCAAAAAAATTCTCTCATTCCCAAATATTTGGATCAAAGAAAAAAATTTTATCCGCTACATTCTCGAAGATTCGATCCAATATGCGAATAGGGGTATAAGACGACAATGTCCCTTTTGCCAAAGGGAAAAAACACGAAGTCTTATACTAAATTACCATCCCATTCCACAAGATCATGGCTAAGGTGTGCAATTTAATTTTTCGAATGGTCTAGGCACATTGGGGGCATATATTATGAGCATGTTTGTTTAAAAATGTGCAAATTTTATAACAAACAAGCACGGAAAAAAATAAAAGAAAATGATGAGTCAATTTGATTTGGTATTTTCAAAACTCAAAGAGGGGTGGCCGAAAATGTAAGAGTGGGGTGCACCTTTCCTCATTTAAAATTTTATCCGATTTCTCATAAAATTAATTTTTAGATTGGAAAATTTTAATTTAAGATAATTGTCAAAAATTCAAATAAATATCCAATTCATATCAAATCTTATATCTAATCAACATATTCAGAAAAATTTGCACAATATGAGATAAAGCTTATATCGGATAAGCTCAATTCAACCAATCCCTATCCATAACGTCAAGGATCATCAGGATGACCAAGGATAAGGCCAATTCAACAAATCAACGTGTGAGAGATAACATCACAACATGGGAGAGATTATCCACGTTCAAAGAGGAGTTCGGTCGAGGAAAAAACATGTGGGCGAAAATCATTGTCCAATTTATCCAAAAATTCAACCTTTTCCGATTTAACCAATTTGATCTAAATTCGTGAACGATTTTTAGAAAGATATCTTCCAAACAAACTCATCAATTCTCAGAAAGTTCATTCAAATTCACCCAATTTCGTGATCAAATTAATCTTACTCAGGAAAGTCAGAAATTTATGCCAAAAAAAAATCCGATTTTTCGGTTCTAGCACAAATTGGTAAAAAGGCTCAAACTTTCTCCAGTTGTAATGGCAAATCGTGTGTGTTTCTTAAGATGTAAGTTTACACGTGCTAATTTCCAATCAAATAAGCATTGATTAGCAATCAAATAGTTGAGAAATTGTAGCTTTTTCAAGCTAGATTCCAGCACGCGCGCAAGCTGGAAATTCGCCCAAAGTGCACCTTTTTGAGCTCGATACGTCGCCAAACCACTCGAGTAATCTAACACAAAGAGTAGTTAGGTTAGATCGTCGAATAGCAACAAAATGAGGCTGATCAACCTTAGGAATAGTGCTGAACAGTGATGATATTGCGCTCAAAACATCAAGGGAGTCGTGTCTGATCAGTGAGGTAAAAATCTGCACCAAGCAGCAAAGTGAAAACACCAAAACAGTGCTGGTTTTGCCTCTGGACAGCAGCGAAATAGGTCCAAAACAGCAGTGTTTTATCTTTGAAAGGCGGCAGAAATTTTGGACTAAAAGTGCGGCGAGTTTGAGGCACCAATCATGAGAAAAACAGCACTAAACAGAGGCAAAACGGGCAGCGAACAGCAACTAGAATGCACCCAAACAATGAGCCAATCGTCCTCGTCACAGTAACGAAAATCAGCTAGAGAGAACCTGAAAAGAGAAAAGAACAATAAAGGGGTGAAATCATCTAGTATTAATGAAGGATATTG
The DNA here is from genome assembly GCA_021437795.1 of Rhodamnia rubescens. Lineage (NCBI taxonomy): Eukaryota > Viridiplantae > Streptophyta > Magnoliopsida > Myrtales > Myrtaceae > Rhodamnia > Rhodamnia rubescens. The sequence goes on along the minus strand of JAILYA010000031.1, from coordinate 2,943,043 downwards.
GTCCCTTTCTTGTCCTTTTGCCGAATGCTCCCTTTTTCTTTCGTTGTGCATGGGAAGGATTTCTTTCTCACCAATAACCTTCCCCCCTTTTTACATCTGCCCATGTCCAGAGATAGAAGAAGACAAAGAAGGCTTCCCTCTCGTGTGGCGTTCACTTTCTTCGTGTGAGTCCTCCACCGAGATCCCAAAAGAGAGATTCTCTCAATGGCCGCCTATCCTCCATGAATTGGCCTCTGAGCTTCTGCCGCATATTTAATAAAAGTGGCCTCCTCCAACCCTAGAGCTAAGAGTTATATATATAGAGCTTAGTCTGCGAATCCCAGTAGCAGTAGGACTTAATCTTAGCTGTAGGATTAGTAATCCTAGCTTTGATAGGACTAAATGTGAGCTGTTAAATCCTTAGAGTCCACATCCTTCAAAATACTAGCTTAGATAGGAGTTATAAATCAATTAAACTCTTAATTAATTTGAACCTGAAAGAGTCCAAATCCCTTAGGACTCTATAAATCTCGGCCAAAGGAGGTAATGGTGAAAGAAATGGCCGAAAATGGCCTCTTTTGTGGGTTTGGAATGCAATTTTGGACCTAATTGGGTTATAGTTAATTAAATGGATAATTAACTAGAGGCTTCACTCAATTAAATGACCAGAATGGGCTGATCATGGTCTATATCATATAAAAATTTCGGCACCCTCATATCCATGACCCATCCGAACTCTACAGTCCAAATCATGGACTCGTCTCATATTATCGGGCTCAATTAAGGCTTGTTCTAACCGGCGGACATTTAACTCGAAAGCCTTAATTAAGTAATTAAGCTCAAATGGACTGAAACAAGCTTGAAAATTAAGTTCACTTGGCCCACACAAATTTTGGCACGCCCCATTGTCCTAATCGAAATTTTTAGACTAAGTTCGGTCCAACCGCTTCTCAAACTAAGCTCAATTGACTCACCTCCGATTTTAAATATAATGACATGATTGACAGAAAATAAATTCTTAGAAAATAAATATGCGATGCATGAGAATTTATTTTTGGTGAGAATCGTGACTAACTCTCATTTTATGCTAAAATGAATGGTTTTCTAAAAATCAAAATTCGAGGATTTTCCGCCACATGAGCATTGATGTTATGACAGATCCCTCTTTGTGGAATGGACCAGTCTATGCAAGTAGTATCAAATTAATTCACTTTTTAAATTTACTTATTTTTTTTTTTTTGGGATTTGCATCATTTTTATGTATTCCTTTCCGACAAAAACAAAATTGTGATATCCCAAGGGATTGTGTCAATAGGGACGGTAGAATTATGGAGACGGACAGGCAAGGGTTATCCAGAGATAATTATTATTGATAGATCCCGATTAATGAAATTTCTAAGGGAGAATTCCCTAAAAAGTCATAAACCTATTGTAATTATGCCATTTTAGTTTTTTTTTCCCAACTAAACTTTTTACATTTGTGTTAATTTGGTCCATCTATTTGCATTTTGCTTTTCTAACAACAAAAAAAAAATTAGTCCATCCAGCAATTTTAGACTAAAATCGCTAAGTGGCGCTAGAAGTGAGTGGCTCCAAATTCTATAGAGGTCCCACCAAGAACGTGGAACCCACCCGTCAAAATAGGTTCAAAAAATATACCTTGGAGGTTCGGTTCCAAAGTCTTCTCAAGTTTCACAAGTATTGTTAATTTAATTATTTCCATGAGTCATCACATTTAGTGATCACCACTTGATACTACAATTCACTAACTATAACTAATATTTAGACACACGAATAAATATGAAACACTAACAAATTAATAGTCCCACTCATAAATATTTCGGACTAGTAGTTTCAAATAACATGGTTATCATCGGACGCCAATGGAATGTTACAGGATTGCGCAAAATATATACCAAGAAAAGCGCAAAAACTTATTATAGGTTTCAAGTTTTACGTAGAACCCGAAACCTATCCGTCGGAACATGATATCTAATTTTTGGAATTCGGAACCTACTCCTCATGCCTTGAACCTAAAGCCGGACGGGTTCCCTACCAATCCGATTCCAGGTTTCAGGTTTTACTCTAGAATCAAGTTCGCCCCTACTTGCTCTATCCGCACCGACATGGCAATTTTTTTTTCAATTTTCTTTTTAAATTTTTTTTCTTTCTTATCTTTTTCCTCAGCCATTTGGACGAGATCAGCCTCGCCTAGTAGACCTTGGCAACCCGATGGCGGAGGAAAATAGGTAAGAAAAAGAAAAAGAAAAAGAATATAATAAAAAAATTCGAAAAAAATATTAAATATTATTAAAAGTTGTGCACTTCAACTATTTTTGACCAAAATTGGTCCGATAGACCGAATGAGCTCAAAGCAAACATTTTAGGACTCAATTGGCACAATAATAATAAGTTTTAAAAAAATTAGTAATTCTTTTCCGAATTTCTACGGCTGAAGAAACATTTTCAAGTCGAGGCATAGGAGGATGATGACACTTGACACCATCTCGTCCGCCCCTTGTTGATGGAGGGAGCAGCTCGTAGCATTGATATTTGTAGCTTTCTTTCAAGCTGTAATTTTCGTATGAGATGTATTCGTGTAAGTTTGGATCTTAAATGTTTGTATCTTGACCAGCGTAATGTAATTTGATTTTATAATGGGATGTAATTAATTGTCTTTTAAGCCTGAATCTTGTGTACCGTGTTTTGTATTAATGTTATTTTTGCAATTATCCCTACTTCGGATCCAACCATGTTTTGCATCGCCACCGATGGACTTTACAAGCTAAAAAGCGAAAATGCATTTAGCCTGCCCACTGATTTTCAGCTTTCAATCTCTAGACTTCATTGACCCAAGCCCCGCAAGGAAAATTACTACATTACTCAACAACAACCAATACTCCGGAATTTAATCAATTTATCCATCACTCACCATGAAAAAAGACGCATAAACCATCTTAAATGTCGAAGAAAAGAAACCAAAAACAGAAAAAGAAAAAGAGAGAATGATGAGGATGAAGAAAAGTGAGACCCACAAAAGTAGATATCGGAAAAAGGTATATTAAGAGGATGCAAAGCATGCTTGAAAAGTGGAATCTACAATGGGTAAAATGGCCAAAACACTTTGTTCGGGAGTTCTATAGTCAAATTTGGAGTGAAAAAAGCGCGACCCTAAAAATAACCATGAAGTAAAAATGAATTTTCAGTTGTATTTTCGCTTAATTTTAAATATATATAAAAAAATTTGAAAGCCGTACAAGAGCATAACGTGCTGGGCCTAGTACGTGGGCTGGCAGGGGGCGTTTGACCCATGCCATGCTATGGGCCCAGAAAAGCGTCGGGCCTTTACGGATGCTGGGATCCTGCACGCCTTCAACCTATGAATTTGCAATAATAAACAAAATGGACGTGACGTTGGAGGAATTAACGTGTATTTTAAATTTTTTTATTGAAATCTCTCTTTTACCCTTGATTTCTATAAAATAAAAATATTAAAGAACATGCCAAAGAAAATTAGCTAAAATATTAATAGCAGAAAAATAAGTATCAATAACAATATATTTTAATAAATATTATTCAAAACTGTGACAAGATTGATATAACTAATAAAATATTTTTTTTAAAAAAAATAAGTACAATTTAGTAAAAAGGAAAAATTCCACAACAACAAAAGGTCAAATAACAAAAATTGTATACTCAATATGTACCTTTAAATTTTTAATCAATACAAAAATGGTTAATATCACGAAAAACCTCAAACCGATATACATATGATAATTTTATCCAAACTAATTATTTGACTATCAAAAACTCCAAAGTGGTATTGTCTATGACAAATTTACTTTTCGTTAGTTTCTACTAAATTTTACCGTTAAATTTCTGAGTTGAATTACACATGACGGTTTGACCGGTATATCAATTTGAGATTTTTTTCCCCTCCATTTGTCCTAGGTTTACTGATTTGGGATTTTTCATGGTATTAATCCAATTTAACGAAAATTAATTGAGGGTAAATTTATCACAAGTATACCAGTTTGAGGTTTTCAATGGTCAAAAAATTAGTTTGTGGTAAATTTACCACGAGTGTATCAATTTCAGGTTTTCATGGTATTTGATGGATTAGTAAAATTGAGAATATCCATTTTCCAGGGTAGTTTTGGGTAAAATAGAGAGATTTTCTTCAACAAAAAAAAAAAAAAAAGAGATTACAGTATAATTTTTCACTTTACAAGTCTATGCACCACACATGTTTACGAAAACAATAACGTAAGGTTAATGACTGTTACAAAATGAAAGATCAGGGGGTATTTTTTTTATAACTGAAATTGGGGCAATCATGTACTACCCAAAGTTCAAGGAGATTTATTGTAATTTCACCTTAAATAAATAATAATGCCAAATTTAGCTAGATATAATAATCCCCTGAAAAGAGTAAACCTTGTAAACCTTGTGGCTCCTGTAGGGGGCTTAGGCAGGCATATTATGTATATATGCATATACACACATAGTTGATAGATGTTACCCAGGTATTGTAAAAAATAATCACCAATGTTTGTCAAGAAAATTACCAAAAAAATTATAAACCTATTATGTTTGTGCTAATTCGATTTTAAACCTTTCAATTTGGTCAATTGAGTCTAAATATTTTCACAATTTACCAATTGAGTGGTATACCTTTTGATTGTGCCAATTTCGTTCAAAATATTTTGACGATTTACTAATTTTAGCCATATACCTTTTGAAGGTTTGCTAAATTAGTCATTCCGGTTAATTTAGACCAGAAATCTGTACAATTTTTGTAAATTTTTATAATTTTTTATTTTTATTTTTTTCTTCTTTTTTCTTTGTTTTTCCAACCCTGGGCAAGGAAAAAGAAATAGATAATAAAAGCATTTGAGAAAATTAAGAAATTATAAATATTGTCCACGTTAACAATGACCGTACCACATAAGATAGCAGGCCTTGACTATACCGCCACGTCGACAATGGCGTTAGTAACAACGATTAAATAAAACCAGACACCTCGCTATTGGCAAAATATAACAAGGCGGCCCCTCAATACGTTAAATTGAACCTGTTGCAATGGGCCACATTGAAAGTCTGTTAAAGTACAACGAGGCCTGAGCTCAATGCCTAAACGAACGGTTACCCTCCAAGTCAGGGTACCATTTGCCCCTCTTTCGATTTTTTTTTTTTCGAAATGAGATTATATCGATGCGACGAAATCAATTAAAACGGATTATTTTTGCTAGATAGAATCATTGCTTATAAAATGACTTCAATGATTTTGTTCTCTGCATGCCCAAATGTCTTCTTATGTTTTTCTAACTAAATTTTCTAGATGCTCCACTTAAAATATGAATCGTGAATCCTTGTTCTATTTGCACCTGTTGGGACAAATAACAAATGTTGCTTAATGTCGAGATGGTTAAATATAGGAAAAGATCTCAAACTATTGCCAGCGATAGTGAGTTAGTAACAATGGTTAAATAGAACTGGACACCTCACGACTGGCAAAATATGAAAAAGGTTGTCACACCTTAAATAGAACTCGTCGCAATGGACCACACCGGAAGTCCGTTCAAGTACAACGAGGCCCGGGCTCAATGCCTAAATGAACAGCAAACCCTCCAGGCCTGGGTACCCATTTGGGCTCACCCAAGATCCGAGGGGCATTTCAGTCGGATTACAAAAGGCGTTTCAAGGACCACGAATACCACGAAACGTAAGGGTCTATACAAGGAGAAAAGAGCAGAGTTGATGCAGCTACTATCCATAAATAACTTTTCAAGTCTCATTGACTTCGAATTTGTGGACTAGCCAAAAAGCCCATGCCTATATTCTGTATTACATCATCATGCCCAGTCGTCGAAGCATCCATATCCACACAAATCACAAAATGTTCATGTGGAATTCACGAGATCGGTGATCGACTTTGGCAATTGGAACAAAGTATTAACCTTTCCTTTGGATAAAGCCACCGTAACAATGTGGTTGCTAGGAACATGGTCGCACAGATGTGCCTAGTTTGCAATGGTCAATTCTTCCATGCATGCTCCGTGAGTGCGATGTTATCAATCTTTGCTTACAAGATAGTCTCCGAAGATTTTTATGATTCAACAAGTTGTATGAGCTTGGCTAGTTGTTGACGCCTAAATTTTGACTAATATATTTTTGCATAAAAATTAGAACTAATTTTAGTTCTAAACAAAAATCATCTCACATATTCATTTAGCATTGGCATATAATTTGAGCTTAATTTAACAAGTGCCGGGACTAGGCATGCGGTGGAAAAATGCACCAAGAAGATTTGGGCTTGAAAGAAATATTTTCTCGGGGATCAGATTGCAAATACTCGGAACTTCGGGGACCAGATTGCAAATACTTGAAACTTCGGGACCGCATTGCAAATACCAAAAGAAGATGGGGAAAGGAAGATGGTGAAAGGAAGATGAAGAAGAGAAGATGAAAATGGAAGATGGGGAAATGAAGATGAAGAAAAGAAGATGAAGATGAAGAAAGGAAGATGAAGATGAAGAAGAGAAGATGAAAATGGAAGATGGAGAAATGAAGGTGAAGAAGAGAAGATGAAGATGAAAAAAGATGAAGATGGAAGGTGGGGAAATGAAGATGAAGAAAAGAAGATGAAGATGAAGAAAGGAAGATGAAAATGGAAGGTGAGGAAATGAAGATGAAGAATGAAGGATGAAGAACTTTGCCTATAAAAGAAGAAGAGTTCTTGAAGAGATGGAGAGTTTTGGGGAGTGAAAGAGAATTGAGAGAGTTTTTTGGAGTGAAAGAGAATTGAGAGAGTTTTTGGAGTGAAAGAGAATTGAAAGAATTTTTTTGGAGGAGGAGAATAGAGAGAGCTCTTGAGAAAAAATTTGAAAAGAGTTTTGAGAGGGTATGAGAGTTTTGAAACCCGATACTACTATTGCCAATTTTTGCACCGATCAACACAAGCTCTTGGTCCATCCCCATCGTTCAAGCTCGCCAAAGAAAAGAAAGTTAAGTGATTCCCTAACTTTCTTTAATTTCGAATATAAATTAGCTCGATTTTCTACCCCGATTTTTCTCTCTACGTTTTTATGTTAAATAACAATTGCATATCAACGATGAGACATCAATGGTACAAGAATAGAAGGAGAGCAAAAAGGAACAAATATCAACGCCCGTATTGCGATCTCATGAAATTCTAGCGATATGAGAAAGAAACGTGAAAGAGAGATAGGACCAAGAGATTTCTCGGTCTAACGAGTCACCAAATCGGTCCAATGGTCAAGACAAGCCCGAATCACGAGTTTGGTGCACGAGTTCAAATTGGGGAGTAACCTTGAACCTATTTCATCCTAATTTCATGTAATTTCTTTATTTCAAAAAATGTCATGGGAAGAAAAATCCAAAAAAAATTGATTCTTTGATCTTCAAGTAGAATTCATCAAATTTGTCAAATCCATTATTTGTTTCATGAATTTTAAGGTACCGAAAGGGCATTAGTTGTAATTAATGTAACCAAGTCCCCGGACTCTTAATCTCCGGGTTCGCAGAAATAAGATAGTTTTCTCCCGCTATTTTATTTAGGTTTCTAATCGACCTACCGAAAATGATTAGTGGCGACTCCAAATTCAAATCACATTGCATGTTAATCATTCGAACCTTAAGTTGCGATTTGGTATGGACTTGGGAGAGTCCGAGTTAGGTTAGTTAATTAATTAACCCGATAATCCATTAGCCCGAAAAAGATGACTTGTTTATTTTTTTTTTTAGGTCGCGACGACTTGGCGACTCACTGGGGACCCAAAGAGGACTTAAGCCGATAAGTTCATGAAAAGAAAAATTACTTGATTTGACAATCTTGGTTGAATTTTAATCCCTAGGTGTTAAATGGTTTTGCGGAAAGGGAGTTATAAGGGGAGGAGTCCATGGCTAACCTCTTTTTGCGAGCTTGGTGATGAGAATTTTATTTTTTGAACTATCGGAGTGCCGATTGCCCTTAAAATGTCGTGCATGCCGCTAATATAATTGCACTACACCACCTTGACTTGTGACCGAACCCGGGTCACCCGATAGTTTCGGGATGGTATTTAAGTGGTTCTTTAACCTTGGCGGTAAGGCTTCGCTAAAGGTTATCCCACTTGGATCCCGAGTTCTTCAAAAAATGGCTTAAGGGTTGTTCTCATGCGCGTGAGGCTATGATGCATGAGAGTTGCCCTTGTCGACCGAACCAAGCCGAGATGATTGGACCCGACTAGTCATGACTATGTATGCGAGGCGGCAACTAGTCATGATGAACGTGCGCGAGGCTGCGACATGTCGTTCTCGTCCTTCATTTCATTTTGCTAAAAAAACTAAAATTTGAATCCACGACTCATGCGCATGTCTTTGTGATTGACATTTTCTTCCTATGAGCGGTAATTTCTTGTCTCTCACACCATGTTATCTCATTTTTATTTTGGGCTGGTCCATGGTTTAGGTTGATTGTTTATGAATCTCATTGTCTTGTTTCCAATTTCACACTTTGCTTCCGTAGTTTTTACAATTTCATCGCTTGTCCTCAATTCTGATTTGGCTTGTTCCTATTGTACGATTTTTACTAAATTCTATGATAGAGTTTTGAGTAAGTGCCAAACATGAAAGTTGTAGACCTATGTTTCAACTAATATCCTACAAAATTTCAGAATTAAATTCATAATTTAAGATGGCCTTTCGTTTTTTTAACTACCCGTGATTATAACAGTTTTCTGAATGCGATTTTTTGGAAAGACATATTAAACTGATTTGATCCGCTCATTTCTAGTCCGATTGGTCAATATAAAAGTTGTTCATCATCTTCTCAACTATAAGCCCGTAAGATTTGGACGTATTTTGACCAACGTGCGAATTAATACGGATTTTTTCGTAAAAGCGGACAAACTGAAAATTACATGTTTCAATTCTTTGGTCATAATCACTTTGTTCGTTTGAGTCTAGAGGGATGCCATGGGCCGGCTCGCTATTCTCGCTCCTTGTACTCATTTTTGGTTTATTACTGCGTACGGGTAATTTTTCACGGATTCTCCACATATTACTCGATCGATCGCGAAGAGGATGGCCGACATTAACGCCACCGCCGGTCTTGCCCTAGATGAGAAACTTGGCTCCTTGACCGAGCGCTTTGAAGAGATGATGTCCCGAAAGATGGAGGAAATGATGGCCGCCTTCTCCGCAAAACTTCAATCATCCGCCAAACTTCGCCGCTAACCATTCCCGCTCTAATTCCTCCTACGAGACAACTCCGGGGATACATGAGGAGGGAAACCTAGTGGATTCAGAAGTATACGACCTGGATGAGTTCAGTCCAGATTATGAGGAAGTTCGTCAAGATTTCGAACGACATGAGGAGATCAAGCCCTTGACCGGTGAACAAATTATCTCGATCGGCCTAGGCGATGCGGAAAACCCTAAAGAAGTTAAGATCGGGGCAAGCCTTTCCTCGAAATGTCCGAGCGCCCGATCGAACTCTTGAAGGATTACCAGGACTATTTCGCCCGGTTCTATGCAGATATGCCCGGTCTTGACCGTTCCATTGTCGAGCATTGTTTGCCGATCGATCCTTCCCGCTAAGCCGGTGGTGCGAAAGTCAAGGAGGGCCGGACCGGAACTAGTGCGGAAGATCAAAGAGAAGGTCATGAAGCTTCTTGATGTAGGATTCATCGAGACTACGAGAATATTCCGATTGGGTCGCTAACATAGTCCCCGTCATGAAGAAAGACGGCCGCATTCTGGCATCGAGAGGTTTGAATTGTTTTCATTCATAGATGGTTTCTCCGGGTACAATCGATCCCGATGAATGTCAATGACAAGTTGAAAACCACTTTCACCACACCATGGGGAATGTTCCATTACCGGGTAATGCCGTTCGGTCTCGAAACGCCGGAGCCACTTACCAACGAGCCATGGTTGCCCTTTTCCACGACATGATGCATAATGAGATTGAGCTTTACGTCGATGACATGATAGCAAAAACAAGGCATGGAGAAGATCACGTCAAAACGCTGAAGAAATTGTTCGACAGACTCCGAAAGTACAAGTTACGCCTCAACCCCGCCAAGTGTGTCTTTGGGACCGGGTCGGGCAAGCTACTCGGATTCGTGGTAGCGGTAAGGGCATTGAAGTCGACCCTTCGAAAGTTAAGGCTATTCGTGAGCTTAAGCCGCCGACGACGGTTAAAAAAGTTCGAAGTTTGATGGGTAGGCTAAACTATATTGCTCGATTCATCTCTCGGTTGTCGAAACTGCTAAGCTATTTCTCAAGCTATTAAATGCGCTAGTCCAATGGGATAGCGAATGCGAAGAAGCTTTTGGAAAATCAAGCAAAGATCTCATGAATCCACCCGTGCTTGTTCCTCCAACGTCGGAGCAACCTCTAATCCTCTACCTCACAATCCTAAGGTGCTATGTTAGCCCAAGAGAAGTAGGAGGACGGGAAAGAACGAGCTATTTATTATCCGAGCAAGAAATTCACAACTTCGGAAATGAACTACTCCGAAGTAGAGAAAACATGTGAGGCGTTAGTGCAGTACGCACGTGCTTCGGCAATATACCTTACATCACCAAGTGCTTCGGTGACAGAATGCGATCCTATCAAATACTTGCTTAATCAACCCGCCTTGATTGATAGACTTGCCAAATGGCAAATCCTCATCTCCGAAGTTTGACGTTCAATATTTGTCCCAAAAGTCAATCAAGGGACGAGTTATAGCGAGATGTCCTAGCTGAAAATCCGGGGCAAGATGATGATGCCTATCGTTCGAGGATCGAATCATGTCGGTGGAGGATTACATCTGGACTATGTATTTTGACGGAGCTGTCAATTTATCGGGATCGAGCACGGGCGCGGTTCTTATATCTCCAGGTGGTCGAAGATTATCCCGTAGCAAATAAATTGGTATTCCCTTGCACAAATAACATAGCGAGAATATGAGGCATGCATCCTCGGTCCTGCAGGCTGCAATTGAAATGGGGATAGCCCGACTCAAGGTGTTCGGAGATTCCGCTTTGATTATCCTTCGATCGTTGGAAAGTGGAAGACGAGAGATGCCAAATTGCTACCCTACCATGAGTATCTGGATGAATTGGTAGAAGAATTTGAGGATATCTCATTTGAGTATCTGCCCGGGACTCATAATCGATTCGGCGATGCATTGGCTACCTTGTCTTCAATGTTACAAGTCGCCAATGGACTTGAGGTTGACCCACCGAAGATCGAGGTATTAAAAAAACCAGCATATTGTATGGCCGTGATCAATGAACCCGATGGTAAACCATGGTACCATGACATCAAGACTTATATTCGAAACAGGAGTTCCCTGAAAAAAGTACCGTATCCGACCAAAAGTACATAAGGAAAATGGCCTCGAAGTTCTTCTTGAATGGAGAGAATTTGTACAAGCGGTCATTCGATTCCGTCCTACTAAGATGTGTTGACTCGACCGAAGCGGTTCGTCTAATAATGGAAGTACATGAAGGGATCCGTGGTCCACACATGAACGGCCACTTGTTAGCTAAGAAGATTATGAGGTTGGGTTATTATTGGCTCACGCTCGAAAGAGATTGTATTCAGCATGTCCGGAGCTGTCACAAATGTCAAATTTATGGTGACAAGATTAATGTCCCTCCAAATGAGTTGCATCGCTTATCCGAACCATGGCCGTTTTCTATGTGGGGCATTGATGTGATCGGTCCTATCAACCCTAAAGCATCTCAATGGGCATCGATTCATCTTGGTGGCGATTGACTATTTCTCCAAATGGATCGAGGCCGCATCCTATTTAGCGGTTACGGCACGAAATATCGCAAAATTTATCCGCCGAGATATCATTGCTCGATACGGTTCACTCGAAGCCATAATCACCGACAATGGCTCGAACTTAAACAACAAACTAATGGGCGAATTGTTTAAGGAATTCAAGATCAAGCATCCGAACTCTTCCCCATATCGCCCTCGAGATGAATGGAGCAAGAGAATCCGCCAATAAGAACATTAAGAAAATTTTAGCGAAGACGGCTGAAAATTATTGCGATTGGCATGAGAGGTTGCCATTCGCACTTATGGCATATCGGACCTCAATCCGGACATCTACTGGGGCAACCCCGTATTCTCTTGTATATGGAATGGAGGCTGTTCTACCGATTGAAGTGGAAATTCCTTCCTTACGTATCTTGTCTCAAGCTAAGGCGACGGAAGCCGAATGGATCCAAGAAGAGCAAGCCAATTGAATCGATCGACGAAAAAAGACTTAAGGCCGTATGTCATGGCCAGTGTTATCAGCAGAGAGTTGCTAAATCATTCAACAAAAAAGTTCGGCCTCGATATTTTCGGATCAATGACCTGGTCTTGAGAAAATTATTGCCAATAGTCCCACTCCCGAAAGGGAAATTCGCTCCAAACTATGGTGGTCCATATATAGTAAAGAAGGTGCTCCCTGGTGGTGCTTTGATTCCTGCCGAGATGGATGGTCGTGTCTTTACCAATCCAATCAATTCGACTTTGTAAAGAAATATTATGCTTGATTCACTCGATTTTTCATAATCGAGTTATAATATTAATACTGCATTCACGAGTTGTTCACATTTGAGCATTCGTTTGTTTTCTCGCTACTAATCTTTGCCGAGAGATTGTTTCGAATGGGGGAGCCTCTCCGGCCCAATTGGATTGACCATCGGGAGCGTGAGATTTACTTATTCGCAGAGTAAAAGAGGTTATCTTGCGAAAAAAATATGACGACCAAGATGAAATGAGTAAAAACTTGCATTCATTTCATTCATCGGAAAGCTTTACAAATAGATCAACGGGGTGGGAACGTAAAGCCAAACCGAGCCCTAATGAGCATCACAAAGGAGTTTAACCGACTCTCCATACGGTTGATGCTCCGCCTACACCGATCGCTCCGAGAATCGAGATCCGCCAACTTAAAGAGGAGGAGCTCACATTTCTCTTTGAGCTTGGCTACCTTGTCCTCGTGATGCTCGGCAAGAAATTCCGGTCATGGATCACAATTCTCCCGCGGGCTATATCCAGGGTCGAGATCGTCCAACCTTTCTTCCAACCATGTGCATTGAAATTTTAAAACAATATTGAGCGGATCGCGCTCGAAGATGGTCCGGGACATGGCCAAACACCCCACCAAGTTTCCCCTCTCACGAATCAGCGGGGAGACTTGTTCATTACCGTAGTCGAGGGCCTTCTTATAATTGTCGGCTCTACAAGACCGGCCAACACCAAGCTGTCCGACCGATCCCGATAGCGTGCCTTCACAAGGTGGGCCAAAGTAACATCTTGATAAGCAACATGGTAAGCCTCCAGGAAGTTAGTAAAGAGGGTGGGGAAGATCCCCGTATTCCTCCTCTAACTTGGTACCTTCAATGGAAGCGGTGCCCATATCCCTAAACATAAGACGAATCTCGGTTCGGCCTCCGGATGGTTGGCTATATAAGAGTAGCCCTGGCCTAGGAGATTATAAAGTTTCTCCCATTTGGCCAAAACTTCAGCCGAGAAGGCGTGCGCGGAGGGGAAGCCATTGTTGTTGAAGCGGCTAAAAAAGAGAGTGGATGCAAAAGAGTGCTTAGAAGGTTGGAGATGAAGATATGAAAGCGATAATTGTCTCGGCGTTAAATCCTAATTTAAAGGGCAAGAAAAGCTATAGCAATAATTATTGTGGATGTCGAGTCAATTATCCGGGTAAAACTACGAGACGTTTCATCCGTGAATCACGGATCTACCATCTCGAGCCTCATAAATCCGAAAAAGTTACGAAAAGATTTGAGGACGCCACCATGTTGAAAACCGAGTGGGAGACAAGCATACTTTTTGGGAAAAGAAACAGCAATTCTTGCGGAGCCACGTTAGTTACTCGGGTAAAACTACGGGCGTTTCGTTCATTGGATCCTGGATCTATCGTCAATCCGTGATCTCGAGCCTCACAAATCCGAAAAGTTACAAAAAGAGTTGAGGACCCCACCATGTTGAAAACTGAGTGGGAGACAAGCATACTTTTCGGGAAAAGAAACAAGAATTCTTGCGGAGCCACGTTAGTTACTCGGGTAAAACTACAGGCGTTTCGTTCATTGGATCCTGGATCTATCGTCAATCCGTGATCTCGAGCATCACAAATCCGAAAAGTTACAAAAAGAGTTGAAGTCCCACCATGATTGAAAACTGAGTGGGAGACAAGCATACTTTCCGAGAGAAGAAACAGCAATTCTTGCGGAGCCACGTTAGTTACTCGAGTAAAACTACGGGCGTTTCGTTCATTGGATCCCTGGATCTATCGTCAATCCGTGATCTCGAGCCTCACAAATCCGAAAAGTTACAAAAAGAGTTGAAGTCCCACCATGATTGAAAACCGAGTGGGAGACAAGCATGGTTATCAAGAAAAGAAAATCGGTGCGAGTGGATTCGGGGTCCCATCACGTTGAAAAAATAAGGCAAAGCGGAAACACGAAATCTTGGGAAAAACGTCGGCTTAGTGATTTTCATCCGCGTTTAAAGGGAGGCTTTGGAACATACCCGATTACTCGAAAGAATTTGGAGAGAGCAAGCATACATCGGAGAATAGAGTGAACAAAAGGCGGTAAGAGGTATTTCAATCCAACATGTTTAGAGACCATCGGCACTTACTGGAGGCGATCAACCTAGACATCCCCGAAAGCGAACCGCTGGATTTCGAGACAAGATCCAACGCTGAAGCCGTAAAACCTAACTCCCTTGGCGGTGAAATTCAAGATCTCGACAACAACAACAATGGAAGTAGCAGCCGCAATGAACCCCGAAAAAGAAAATATCAAATCGAGTGCTCGAAGCTGCCTTCAAGGAATGCTCTTACGTGAATAAGAGACGCAAACATGAATTGAGCCGGATGATAGGAATGGAGCCCTTGAAGGTCAAGTTTTGGTTTCAAAACAAGCGGACCCGATTGAAGGTTAAAAATGAAAGTCACGAACTTGCGTTTCGAGAGAAGAAAATGAAAAGCTTCGAGCAGAGAACAAGAGGTATATGGATGCTATTAACACCGCTGTTTGCCATGTCTGTAGCGGCCCCATCTTCTTTGGTGACATGTCCCTCGATGAGCCACATCTCGAGCATTGAAAATGCTCATTCACCAGCTTCATCACCCGAGCAAGTTCTCGTACAATCCGATTTCGTTGGAGATACATCCCGAAAGTCGGTCTTGCAGAGGTAGAACCGATACCCTTCGAGGGAAGAGACATGCATCACTACAATTGGAGTTTCCTTGATGTCACAACCAGCCAATTCAACGCTGATGGAACTCCGAATGTGTAGCCTACATGAAGCTTTAGTTTTTATTATAGGCTCTCAAAATATCTCTTCTTTGAGCATTACTAGCCAGCCCTTACGAATCCTCAAGAGAAGTAGTGACATGTATGAATGAATGTACTGTTTGTTACAAAATCCTCATGTGAGACATTCTTCTTTTAATCCAGGGCAAAAAACAAGACTATCCACGAACATCATCATGCTTAAATGCGTGAATTCCTTGCCCGATTTGACTAAGCATTGAAAGCCTTCACGTAAGTAAATGCGAAAAGATTTGAGGAGGGAAATAACGCCTCGTTAGTGGAGAAAGCGAAAAGATTTGAGGAGGGCAAATAACTGCCTCGTTCGTAGGAGAAAGCGAAAAGATTTGAGGAGGGCAAATAACCGTCTCGTTCGTAGGAGGAAGCGAAAAGATTTGAGGAAGGAAATAACCGCTCGTACGTAGAGAAAGTGAAAAGATTTGAGGGCTCCTCCATATCGAAAAGTAAAAAAAAAGAACGACGGATTAAGCGAGAGGTAAGAGTTATTAATGGATCCAAGGCACTAGGACCGAAAAGGAGAGAAAAGCCGTGTCACGAGACCAACGAGATCGAAAAAAAGTTTATAAAGGACTTGAAGTCTTCATGCACCTCCGTAACTCACACGAAAGGCCATCGTCGCTTTTGTGATTTTCTCGGCAATTTATCTTTGCAAGTCCAAAGAACATCTAAAGCCCGTCTCTAGTCCAAACACCCATTTTTCGGTCTACATATGGAAGGTTTTGAAAGGAAAATAAGTCTGCGTACATTCCAGGCGGAAGTATGGGAAGCCTCCTATCCCGAGGATCTCGAAGTCATGGCCATTGATGGCAACCCCGTTTCCCTCTCGATCCTCGTTGCCATGCTGAGAAAGTGCATGTATAGGATTTCACTTATATGAAAGCAACAGAGCCTTAGAGGAGGCCGAGACAAGACAAATATGATTTTGACATCGTCGTCACAGCCATGGTAGGGATCGATATGGACGGTCTTAGTCTCTTAAAGATCATTGATTCCGAGTTGAATATACCGGTCATCGTCACATCAGCAAGTGATGATCGCGAGTTCATAACGAGGGCCACATTGCATGGTGCTCGGGGCATCCTAAAGAAGCCGGCCTGCAGTTCGAGTGCTCCAAAACATATGGCAAAGATGCTTTGTAAGGAAGCAATTACTCGAACAAAAGAACTATGGCCAAGCCGCCTACGACGATTTTGTCGGAAAGAAAAGGCCCCTTTGGTCCGCCGAGCTTCATTCTATATTCATCGAGGCGATTCGACAGCCTAGGAATCAATTCAGGACGACCAATGGCTGTACTCAAAATGATGAATATAGACGGACTCACCCTACGAAGTGTCACAAATCACCTTCACAGATTTAGAGATAAGCTGAAGAAGCACGATGTAGCTTGGAACCAAGGCGACCGAGCAAAGTTGACTCGAAGATTAATCCCAGGAAAAGCTACTGGAGCAAAAAGTACCCGGCCATTTCCCAATCAAGAATACCGGCCATACCGACCTTCCGCTGGTGGTTCTAGCAAAAGACCGATTGATCATCCCTACGAGTTCCCGAGCGACGGCGGAGGCTCAAGCTCAAGGAGTCGACCGCTCACGGCAAAAACAAAGTGGAAAATCATCGCCAGTATTAGCAAGTAATAATGCCCAATTTCGAGTATCAATTGCCCGAAAAATCAAAAGGTTACTTTGATGATGAGCTCACCGCCTTGGTCGCCCGGTTCGGAGTCGAAAGACCTCCGCAGTTGTGATCCGAAGCAAGTGATTATGGATCCTCAAACAACGATCGTTGGTGTATGATCCAAGACAAAATCAGCCAATCATTGGAATAGCCAAAAAAAGAGGTGGAACCAATCTCGCATGAATACTCCTTTAATTCCATGTATAGTTCCCCTGCGTGGGATACTTTTACTTTCTAGTTGTCTAGAATTTGCCTGGAGTTAAAGGGCGAATTTTTCTCCTCTCTTATCAAATGCGTAAGTTCCTTATTAAGCTAGGCCCGTAGCAAATCAATTTGTGGACGACGCCCCGAACGCCCGTAAAGAGAGATTCCCAATAGCCTTACTTGGGAGAATGCAAGTAAAACATCAAGCGGGCTCAAAGATCGGTAACTCCGTATCGTCCCAATTGGCTCTCGGTCGTTTCAAACTCTAAGTTAAGCTTATTTTATTCTCCACAGAGATTGCCAACTGCTTTGAGAACAATATAACAAAAGCGAACCACCCGTGGACGCCAACAACACCGCAAAGATAGTGGTTGGGGGAATGACAGTGGTCCGAGGCGTCCCAGGGTCGATCCCGGGATTTGGCATCAATGTACAAAGATTAATAAAAACTTTTTGCTTCGCAGATCGAAACTCAGCCCCAGGACGGTTACGTAACCCGGAGAGATAACATCCTGGACATACAATCCGATCAAGATGAATCGATCTTTTCAATTCAAAGTTCGCGAGGAATACGTACATGGGTAAAGTGGTATCGTTTCAACTCTTTTAGAACATGAGGACATACATTGATGCTTTCCCTTTTGATTTTTACAGGGGGTCACTACTGTCCAAACAGAGAAGTATCCCTTCTCCCCGAAAAATTAATGAAATGAGAAATTCTTAGAGCCTTTGACAATCTCATGTCTCGAAGCGTGACAATGAAGTTTTGCAACGCATTTGCATGAACAGGGGCAACTCACGATCCACGCCTCTAAGAAATTTTTTATGTACTTGCGAATTTTGTCCGCCATAATGAAAAGTTGCTTTGCATAGTTTGCGCATGATTGTTCCTCATGTTTAATTTACCAACTTTGAATAAGGAACATGAACTACATAAGATACATCGAATGTATAGAAGGGAGCATGACGGGATGATGAAAGGCAATCCTTTCCCAAACACGTCCAATTTTTTTCAAAGCGAGATGAACGGTGGCAAATTCCGCATTCCCCGAGGTAAAAAGTTTTCTCGCGAAAGGTACGATAACCGAAGTGATGGAGGCATTCATTTCTCTACCCTAAACACTGCAAGTTATCCGTTGATCAACCCATTTGAGCGGAGATTTCACTTCCACAACCCCATCAAGAACCACCCCACATTGGGGCAAAACAGAGGTAATTCCATCAGCATCACGAGACAAATGGTTAGAAATCTTCTTGCTTGGACTAACATCAATCTTCGGGTGGTTTTTGCATTGTACTTGCACTTTAATTCAAGTGCCTTAGGGTGACGAAGAAGCATTTCTTTTTCTATCCCACACATCTATATCCATTTGCACAATCCATTTGAGCTTGCAAATTCGTTTCTAAAAGCCCTTATTGGTGATCATTGTTGTCCCAAAATAAATATGGCCCATCTTTGAGTAGAAGGACCCGAAAAGCTGGATCCATAGAAAATCTCCCAATGAACTCATCAAGATACAATCGTAAAAGAGAGTTGGGAGTAAAAAAAAAGGAGAAGAAAGAGGAAAAGCTGATTCCACAAAAAAACTCCCCGGGCATTTAAAAAGCAAAGTGCCTACCAAAAGCAAGGCCAATGCCCTTTCAATTCATTGTTCATTTGTAGAATATTTCGAACTTGAATGCACAATTTTCCCGTATATCCTAAAAGGGTTGAGAGAAAAATCTCCATGAAGTGTCAAATTGCAAATGCAATCTTCGGTTCATACCATCCTCGAGCAATGATGGTATCATAGAAGGCCACGATCGGTGACAAGATTGTAATGATCACCAACATCAAGCCCCTTCTCAAATATCTTCCGAGCCAAAACGAACCCTTTCGTTTCTCACTCCCCAAATCATTACCTCCATTACAACCCTTTAAAAGCCTTTTCCGACTAGGGCACTTGAATTAATGTGGAGTTCCATGATTTTAAGCATCACTTGAAGAAGTTCGAGCAAGATTACTTCTCTCTCATTTTTGCAGAGTTCTTGACTTGTAAACCCGGAGAGATGACGAAGAAATTCATTTCAAGACCTTTGACTCAACTAGAGTCCCCTTTGTAAACCTTTGACCTAGCCCTCATTACGGTCCTAATCAAGACCTCCGGGATCGGCTCGGTCGTATCAATTGCGAGATTACTCGGATCCTTATCGAATGCGATGATGGAAAGATTGAGTGATTTCTTTTGAATCCTGCAGACAGGATAAATAACTTTTCTTGAGAGTGAGAGAAAACCCTTTCTGACTGAAGTCCCCCATTCAGCTCACATTCGAGGTATTCATAATGTGAGAACATCCCCTGGACAGGATTGATAATGCAAACTTGATAGAATGGTTATGCCTAAACCATGGTATGAGTGATTGCATTATACACATGTTATTTCTAATCATTGCAAGCTCGGTAGGAAAGTTTTGCATGAACTCATTGTTGAATATGTTTGCGCATGTTGCCTTTGACATTTCTATGATGGGTAATACATTCCCGATGTTCGATGTCCCTCCCAAGGTCTCGAAATTCATCCAAGGATTATTGAATGAGTAAGTTCTCCTGGCAAATGCCTACCATGTATGATATGAGCGATCCGTTTCGTTCTTTGATTAATCGTTCGGAGAACCCGGGTAAGTTTTCGAACCCATTTTCAAATCAACAACTCCTCCGATGATAGTTGTTACGATTCAATTCGAGCGATATGCCTCTCTGTCAAGTCGTGTAGACATATGCACTTGCGATCTTGACATCTTATCATGACGACGTAGCTCTTATGATTTCGACCTCGATCACGAAGACATATGCACCGGTGATCTTGACCTTTAGTCGGCTCATAATGACATAGCTCTTATGATTTTCGGCTCCTTTAAAATCAAATGACATAGAAGGCACCGTGATTTTGATCCAAACCAAATCATAACGACGTAGCTATTAAGATTTTGGTTCCCCTTTCGTCATCACGAAGACATATGCAGTGATCTTGACCTTTAGTCGGCTCATAATGACATAGCTCTTATGATTCTCGGCTCCTTTATCAAATCACGAAGACATAAGCACCCGTGATTTTGATCCAAACCAAATCATAACGACGTAGCTCTTAAGATTTTGGTTCCCCTTTGTCGAATCGTGAAGACATATGCACCGGCGATTTCGACATTTAATCAACTCACAACGACGTAGCTCTTGTGAACTTGATTCCGCTTCTTTCGACTCACAACGACGTAGCTCTTGTGATCCGGAAGGATACACATATCTTGCGCCGTCTCGCATTAGGGAAAAGTCTCCGATAACGATAGGCCAAATACCTTAAGATCCTCGTGTTTGCAAGAAACTTGGAAATTAAGGGAATCACCACCTTATGAGGTATTTGGTAAAACAGGTATTCTCGTATGCGATCCATGTGCGAGTTTCTCTAACATGGAAAAGAGAAATTATGACACATGTTATTTACAATCTTGCATATCATGCATCACTTCACAAAAAATGGGACTAAAACTCCCGCCAAAAAGTTCATCCACCATTTGCACTATCAAAATTTAGGGTTCAATTTTGTCTTTGAGCGGAACCTCTACGAGCCTCCACTCAAAGAGGGGCAGTGTTGACGCCTAAATTTTGACTAATATATTTTTTGCATAAAAATTAGAACTAATTTTAGTTCTAAACAAAAAATCATCTCACATATTCATTTAGCATTGGCATATAATTTGAGCTTAATTTAACAGGGTCCGGACTAGGCATGCGGTGGAAAAATGCACCAAGAAGATTTGGGCTTGAAAGAAATATTTTCTCGGGGACTGTATTGCAAATACTCGGAACTTCGGGGACTGTATTGCAAATACTTGAAACTTCGGGACCGCATTGCAAATACCAAAAGAAGATGGGGAAAGGAAGATGGGAAGGAAGATGAAGAAGAGAAGATGAAAATGGAAGATGGGGAAATGAAGATGAAGAAAAGAAGATGAAGATGAAGAAAGGAAGATGAAGATGAAGAAGAGAAGATGAAAATGGAAGATGGAGAAATGAAGGTGAAGAAGAGAAGATGAAGATGAAGAAGAGAAGATGAAGATGGAAGGTGGGGAAATGAAGATGAAGAAAAGAAGATGAAGATGAAGAAAGGAAGATGAAAATGGAAGGTGAGGAAATGAAGATGAAGAATGAAGGATGAAGAACTTTGCTTATAAAAGAAGAAGAGTTCTTGAAGAGATGGAGAGTTTTGGGGAGTGAAAAGAGAATTGAGAGAGTTTTTTGGAGTGAAAGAGAATTGAGAGAGTTTTTGGAGTGAAAGAGAATTGAAAGAATTTTTTTTGGAGGAGGAGAATAGAGAGGCTCTTGAGAAAAAAATTTGAAAAGAGTTTTGAGAGGGTATGAGAGTTTTGAAACCCGATACTACTATTGCCAATTTTTGCACCGATCAACACAAGCTCTTGGTCCATCCCCATCGTTCAAGCTCGCCGCAAGAAAAGAAAGTTAAGTGATTCCCTAACTTTCTTTAATTTCGAATATAAATTAGCTCGAGATTTTCTACCCCGATTTTTCTCTCGTTTTTATGTTAAATAACATTGCATATCAACGATGAGACATCAATGGTACAAGAATAGAAGGAGAAAAAAGGAACAAATATCAACGCCCGGATTGCGGTCTCATGAAATTCTAGCGATATGAGAAAGAAACGTGAAAGAGAGATAGGACCAAGAGATTTCTCGGTCTAACGAGTCACCAAATCGGTCCAATGGTCAAGACAAGCCCGAATCACGAGTTTGGTGCACGAGTTCAAATTGGGGAGTAACCTTGAACCTATTTCATCCTAATTTCATGTAATTTCTTTATTTCAAAAAATGTCATGGGAAGAAAAATCCAAAAAAATTGATTCTTTGATCTTCAAGTAGAATTCATCAAATTTGTCAAATCCATTATTTGTTTCATGAATTTTAAGGTACCGAAAGGGCATTAGTTGTAATTAATGTAACCAAGTCCCCGGACTCTTAATCTCCGTTCGCGAAATAAGATAGTTTTCTCCCGCTATTTTATTTAGGTTTCTAATCGACCTACCGAAAATGATTAGTGGCGACTCCAAATTCAAATCACATTGCATGTTAATCATTCGAACCTTAAGTTGCGATTTGGTATGGACTTGGGAGAGTCCGAGTTAGGTTAGTTAATTAATTAACCTGATAATCCATTAACTTAAAAAGATGACTTGTTTATTTTTTTTTTTTTAGGTCGCGACACTAGTTCACTACATAGGTTCCGCCGCCATCAAGGGTTCAAGACATGGAGATGATGTGCGTGGAACGTGGAAGGAAGCCCCTAAAGCTCCCTTTTGATGTCAAAACTAGGTGGAATTCCACCTCTTTGACGTTGAAGAAGGCCTGTGATTAGATGGATGCGTTGACGTTGTTTTCTTTACACCAAACTGGCAACTATTCAAGGACTTCTCGGAGGTGTTCAACGGGGCTAAGGAGGCATTATTCATGAGCGACTGAGTTTTGTCTTTCCTCTACTTGATTTCACATCAATTGGGCACTACTCGCGAAATATAGCGAGAATTTGGGACTCGTAATTCCGTCAATGCCCAAGATATACTAGCGATGGTGTGAAGCTGGCTGGACAATCTCCGTGGCCTATGCTCTGCTCGATACGTTGCGAGCAATTCCGCCCTCGGCCTGAGACAACATCCTCATCGAGCCAAAAAAGGACAAAAAGAAAAAGAATTGTATGGGATCTCGTACGAAGAAAATGTTTTGGTGCAGACTTTCGTTACCGCATTTGCAGTGTCTTTGCATGGTCCTGTAACATGTATGCAAGTACAAAGCCAGGTATTATACGAAGCAATTTGGGACAAAAGGGGAAAAGGGAAGGAATGGGTGTTCGTCAAAAAAAAGAAAAACAATATAGAGCAAAAAAAAAAAAAAAAAGAGAGAGAGAGAGAGAATCAGAGCAGAGTTAAAAAGAAAGTACGTCTATTATGCCTTTCATGTAGAAATTGTTGGATCCGTATCGCATGTGGCTATATTTTAACTTTTGCAATCTAGATTATTAGATTTACCACGAAAGTGTTGAGGGGATCTTCATGATTGATAATAGAAATAATGACATAATTGAGCCCTAAACTTTGACTCAATATGTAATATGGTTCATGAACTTTCGATTTGTTCAATATGGCGCTTATACTTGTAATGTACAATATAATCTGTGAACTTTTAATTTGTTCAATATGATTCGGACTTTCTCTACTTGTTTAATGTATTACATAAATTATATGAAAATGTACAATATTATCCTCAATTAATTCAAGATTAAGGACAATATTTAACATTTTCATATGGTTCAGACTACAAGGGATCATATTGAATAAATTAAAAGTTCATGGATACATTAAACAAATTGAAAGTTTAGAGACCACATTGCACATTGAGCTAAAATTCAAGAATTATTTGTATCATTTTACCTTAAGAATAAAAAGAGAGAGGCTATGAAAGAGCGCATTTATAAAACTTAGTTTTCGTGCAAAGTGAGCATTTATAATGCATTTTGACTCGGGTATGTCCAAGGTCGGTGCATTAAAATTCTCCCTGCTACGGCTCGCATTCTTCATTTTTATTAAATTATTGATTTTTATATGATGTTGATGTTTATTGATTATGGGTGTCTACTTTTATTGTTTGCGCCCTCCCCATGATCGCATGCTATTGGCTTAATATAACAAATTTGATGAAGGTCGCACGTAATTCTTTTCATATAAAAAAATTGTATCGAAAGGGCATTAAATATTAAGTGTAACCAAGTCATGAGATGTGTGAATATATATAAATGGTTCACAGGAGTAAGGTAGAGACTCGCGTCTTATTGAGGCTCTTCCATTATAGGTTAGGTGACTCCTAACTAATTGAGGAAACCATGTTGGGTTTGGAAGCACTTGGGAGAGTCCTTGCGATGGTAGCAATAATAATCCTTACTTGAGACTCCCTATAGAACATAACCATGTAGTGGGAAATAACTTTTACTATTGAGATTTTCGTTACTTAATTACATTTTTTTTGTCGAAACTTAATTGCATTAATTAACTAAATGTACTTTTAATTAGTTGACAAATTCATTTAAAAAAATATTAAAAACCAGGCATGTGCTCTAGTTTGGCATGTGGGTCGCCAGGGCCTGTCATTGTCACGAGCGATGCCGGCCCGGGCACCTGAATCCCTTTGCTGTGCTACGGGCCCATAAAAGTGTTTGGCCTCGCAGCAAGGCCATTACTAACTTTGACACTTCTTACGCAAGACATTTTTTGACCAAAAAAAAAAAAAAGCAAGACATTTCTTTTATGAAAAAAAAATATCAAAAACCTTAAATTATGCTCATTGTGATACATCTACTTCAAAAAAAATTTGTAACATCAAAAACTCCAAATTTGTACTCGCATGACAAATTTATCCCAAATCTTTTCTTGTGACATCGACAACCCCCTAAACTTATACACGTGCGACACATTTACCCAAAATTATTTTTTTGTGACACTAAAATCCCTAAACTTGTAGGCAAGTGGCCCTTTTACACTAAATTTTGAAGTAAATGTATCACTCAAATATGCAAGTTTAGGATTTTTTATGTCATAGAAAGGAAAATGTGTTACACCAAGTATAAGTTTGAGGCAAATGTGCTACATGGGCATAAGTTCGTAGATTTTTGTCTCACAAGAAAAAATTTTAAGATAAACGTGTCACAGTAATCATAATTTAGAGCCTTTGGCGGCCTTTTTCCTTTCTTTTTGTTTTCGGTGGGTGCACCATTAAGTGAACCTTTAATTGGATTCGACCAAACATGCCTTTAAGGATGCTGAGATCCTGCATGTCTTCAACTCGTGAAAGTTGGTTCATAGGAAGGGAAGATTCAAGGTATAGATTACATATTTGATTGGACGGGCAGATGCTGAGAATTTGTGGCGTTGTGGTTCTTTCCTCAACCACAACAACAATGCCAGTGTATCTAATTCTCATTTAACAAAAAGAAGTAAAAAAACATCGTACCTAGTCGCATTATGACTGGCTTCACAAGGACCACAAAGAGACATTTCTTTTTTGTTTTCTTTTTCATTACTCAATTGGTTATATAAACGAAAAGAATCTTCTTACAATGGAACTACTTCTTATTTTCCGTACAAATGTTTGCTTCTAAAAAATTTTGGTTCGTTCACTCTAGATTTCGGTTAATCATTTTCCTTTTATGAGTCGACGACATTATTTCCTCTTATAACTCTTTATGAATTTCTTTTTTGTTAATTGATACTTTCACATAACTAAGCATTTAAATGTTAAACCAATTATTGTCTCTTAACCTTTTTGTTATTGAGGTGTTTTCCCTTTTTATTTTTATGACTTTTCAATATCATTTTTTACGGGAATCTCTCTTATACCATTGATTTTATGAAAGAAATGAAAAGTGTAAAGAGCATGGAGAAAATTTAATTAACTCAAATATATCTATTAGAATAAAGGAGATAATAATAATTAATTATTAATTGGTGAAAACATTAATAGAATTAATCAAATATTTTAAGAAAAAAGAACTACGATTTAAAGTGAAAAGGAAAGATGCCTCAACAAAAAAAAAGGTAAAATAACAAAAAAATGGATACTCATACTTTTAAATAGCTAATTAAGGCAAAAAATGACTTGATCACTACAAAAATTTTCAGGAAATAATTATTGGTCAATAATTTCCTTTCATGAGTTGAGGTTCTCATGTTCTTTTTTAAAATTTTTAAAAAGATGTTGTGAATCAATTTTTGTTACATTAATTAAGTTTTTAAATATGCACAATGACTAATCAAATTTTGTCGTTTTACTTGAGGCCTTCTATTTTTTTTATTTAAATATTTCTTTAACTTTATTAATATGGCTATGATCAAATTTTGTTGACATAAATATTAATATTTATTTTGTCTATAATTAGCATTAGCTATTTTGTCTTTCCCCTGTATTCTATATTTTTCTATTATCTATAACATTATGGGTGAAAGAGTGATTTCCTTCCAAATATGAGATGAAAAATATACTTGTACACCTTACAAGTCATGTTCATTTTCATACTAACAAAACTAAAATAACTTGGGGTTAATTACTGTAGTTAAATAAAAGTCAAAGGGTACTGTGTAACAATTGAAAGTTTGGGAATAACATGTACTACCCTCAAAATTCAGCAAGACTTTGTGTAATTTCTCCTAAAAACATAACTAAACATCAAATCCACCTGGATTGAATAATTATTATATAGTATTCTTGCCCTTCATAAAAGTATATTCTACAAAAGCATCAGGCTCTATCCCATAAAAATGTTCAACGATTACAATTTGACATTATATATATATATATATATATACACACACACGCACCCACGCGCGCACGGAGTTAAAAGACGTCATCTAGGTATTGTCATTGAGCTGAGCAAGAAAGTTTACTAGATGGAATAATAAAGTAATATTCTGGCACTTCGATCGATATGCACTAAAAACACAGCAGGCTCTACCAAAAAGTTTATTAAATAAAAGAACATTAAACGTCATCTAGGGGCGCATGATTAGTTACATGTACATGTGATATGTATATTTCTAGGTATATCAGGGAACTAATAGACATCATCAAGCTATTATACCTTTTTTATATTGGAGGTTGATGGATGATTCCAAAGGGTTCAAGGATTGTCCAGTGAATGTTTTGTGGAGGCTGTTTCGGCTTTTGGATTTTACACATAAGTATGCCACCAAATAAGACAAGTGTAAATATTGCTACAGACAGAATTTCCATGTCCCTAAATCTTTCTATCTCTAAAATTGGCGGAAAAGCACGTGGGGTGATGCACCTTCCCCTTGTCTTATTGACATCCACTAATCCATGAGTGACCACCATAATTGGTGAAGCCCCATTATCCATGTGATTCTGCATTACTAATTTATATATGAAATTAGAACAAGTCAATTAAGTTAATTCGATTCACACTAATTGAATTGCTTTTAACATTTTTTTTCCGACATGTGACAATACTGATGCAATGACATCAACAAAAGATACAAACATTGAACCAACAAATTTTCTTGAGGCGCAACAAGCAGCTATGTGGAGGAATGCCGGATGAGGAACTCGAACCCTAAATGATGTCAATGTCATTCCATGTGATTAGTTTAATATATGAAATTAGAATGAGCCATCAAATTAATTCGATCCACATGAACTATATCGCTTTTTATATGTGTTTTTTTTTTCTGACATGCAACAATACTAGTGCAACGGAACCAATTCCTGTGGATTCTTTACTCTAAATAGAGTTCTCTTTCGGACTCAAATTATATGTATTTCGGAATCTTTTAATATGTTTTTCCTAAAATGGAAATCACAGCCCTTATTCTACATGCATTTTTTTTTTGGGAAAAATAATAAATGTCGGTCGATGGTTAAATATAGAAAAGAAGGTCAAATTATTGCCAGCAATGGTGAGTTAGAGAGTGAGCCAGCCGTTGATGGAAAATCACTTATTGGTTAATCATTTCCTTTCAAGAGTTGAGGTTCTCATGTTCTTTTCTAACTTTTTTTATTACATTAACTAAGTCATTAAATATGCACAATAACTAACCATGTTTTATGGTTTTACCTTTTAGTTAAATTTTTTCTTAAAATATGTATTTAATTTCATTAATATGGCTATGATCAAAATTCGTTTCATATGATTATTAATATTTATTTTTGTAAAATTAGCATTAGTTGATTTATTTTCCCCTATTTTGTCTATTTTTCATGTACAACATTATGGGTGAAAGAGAGATTTCTTTCCAAATATGAGATGAAAAATATACTTGTACACCTTACAAGTCATGTGCATTGACATACTAAAAAAAATATAAAATAACGTACGGTCAATTACTGTAGTTAAATAAAAGTCAAAGGGTATTGCGTAACAATTGAAAGTTTGGGAATAACATGTACTACCCCCAAAATTCAGCAAGACTTTGGGTAATTTCTCCTTTAAAAATATAAATAAACACCAAGTTCACCTGGGAATAAGTATTATACAGTGTTCTCGCCCGTCAAATAAGTATATTCTACGAAATCATCAGGCTCTATCCCGTAAAAATGTTCAATGAGTACAATTTGACAGCGTGGCACCTTTATATAGAGAAGGAGTCGATAGACATTGTCCAGCTATTGTCATTGAACTAAGCAAGAAAGTCTGCTAGATGGAATGACAAGTAATATACTTGCACTTCCATCGATATGCACTAAAAACACATCAGGCTCTGCCAAAAAGTTTATTAAATAAAAGAACATTAAACCTCGTCTAGGGGGCATGATTAGGTACATGTACATATGATATGTATATATCTAGATATAGCAGGGAATTGACAGACATTATCAAGCTATTATACCCTTTTAATGTTTGAGGTTGATGGATGATTCCAAAGGGTTCAAGGATTGGCCAGAGAATGTGTTGTGGAGCTCTTTCGGCTTTTGGATTTTACACTTGAGTATGCCACCAAATAGGACAAGTACGATTATTGCCACAGACAGAATTTCCATGTCCCTAACATCTGTTCATCTCTAAAAGTGACAGAAAAGCACAAGGGTTGATGCACCTTCCCCTTGTCCTATTGAAATCCACTAATCCACTAGTGACCGCCATAATTGATGAAGCCACATTATCCATGCTATTCCACATTGTTAATTTATACATGAAGTTAGAACCATCTATTAGATTAACTCGATTCGCAATAATCACATCGCTTTTAATATTTGTTCTCGACATGTGACAATACCAAGTGCAATGACATCAACTATAGATATAAACGTTGAGCCCGCAAACTTTCTTGGGGGCGCAACAATTACCTGTGTGGAGGAATGCCATGGATGAGGACCTCGAAGCCCTTGATAAAAATTAGACTTGAGATATTATTCCATCACTTAGTGAAAATCTAGTGCTTGGATGAGGAACTCGAACCCCGGATGATGTGGATGTCATTCTACATTATTAATTTAAGACATAGAATTAGTACGAGCCATCAAATTAATTCAATCCACAAGAATTGCATCGCCTTTTATATGTGCTTTTTTTTTTTTGACATGCGACAATACTGGTGCAACGAAACGAATTCTAATGGTTTCTTTACTCTATATAGAGAGTTCTCTTTTCGACTCAATTGGAAATAAAAGAATTGCGATGATTCCAAGTTCTATGTATGCCGAAACGTTTTGTTATGTTTCTCTAAAATGGATATCATGAGCGTCCTTATTCTACTTTCTTTTTTGGGATGAATAATAAATGTTGGTTGATGGTTAACAAATAGACTAGAAGCTCGAATTGTTGCCAGCAATGGTGACTTAGGGAGCGAGCCAGCGGTTGATGGGCTGCAAAAGGCAGGTAATTTCGTTAGAGAGAGGCTGGACAGGCGGAGCTAACTTTGCTCTGGCCTCCCCCAACATTCTCTAAGTCTTTTTCCTTTTCTTGGATTCTTTTCACCATCATTTTATTCCCCGAAAACCAATAAATAAACTGAAAACACCTTGTTCTAGGACGACAATCTCTGTCTCTGTCTCTGTCTCTACTGTGTCTTTTCCGTTCTCCTCTTTCGTCCATCTGTTTAAATTTGGCTAGCGTTCGTCCCCAAATTTCTCTCCCTCGCTCTCTCTCTCTCTCTCATCTGCCTTAAAGTTTTCCTTCCGTTTTGGCTTCCATTTGTTCATTCTTCCTTCTCGTTCTGGTTTCCATCTGGGTCTGGGGCTGGTTCGAGAGCTGAGGAGGAAATGAGGTCATGACGTGAATGGGTCCGCTGCTTCGTCGTGGCTTCTGACTCTGGGAAGCTTCTTTTGACGCCCGCCCGCCGACTCTTTTGCCTTTTTCCGATTCCTCTTCCGCAGACAGGTTCAAAGTCAACTTTTCCGTCTCTCCCTCTCTCTCTATCTCTCTTTAGATCGTTGATTTCGGGTCGTGCTTGTAATGGGTCGCGCATGCGTGTCTGTTCAGGCTTCGATCTCAGTGGCCTTTGGCCGCGTTTAAAGGTTGAATTTTTATTTTTATTTTAATCGTCCTGGGGAATAATTCTGGTTCTTTGGTCTCAATCGCGTGAGAGTTGGATCAGGGGTCTCTTACGACGTGTTTACTTTTACTTACTGTTGTTCTTTTTGAAGATTGCTATTCAAATTCGATGAAATTCTAATCCGTAGTGACGATCGGAGGCCCGGAGCTGCGAAAAGTCAATTGATTTTGCGCAGGGGGAAATCCAAAGAATGTTATTTTGGATCGTTGCGTCGTCAATTTGGAGGGAGTTAATTTAAAAGTAAGAATAAGAATCAGAATCAGAATCAGCGTTCGAATAGGAACACAATTAGGACCCCTTTGTTTTCTGCTATAAGTTGCCGTCTCGTTTTGCCCCAGTTCTTTATTCTTTTGAACTCAAATAATTTTATTTGAAATTCAGCTGGTGTTTGATTTCGGCAATTCTCTGTGTTGGCAAAGATCGTTAGATCTTTGAAGGAGATCGTCCAAAGGGCAAGTCTGCTGAAACAGAGGGTCTTGGTTTCAAAATTCAATCTTCATCAAAGGGTTTCGACGGTTTTCTGTTGAAATTCGTTTCTGGGTAAGAGCTTTTGGGTATCGAGTTTCACTTTCGCTGGGTCGGTCGATGATGGATTCGGCAAAAACAGCTGACTCTGATGGGGCGAGAACACCGGAGATGCTGGGTTCAAAGATCAAGGGCTCGGGGAATTTGAGCAGCAAGGACACGTTTTTGAGGGCAGCTGATTCTGGTAGAGTGAGAACACCGGAGATGGTGGGTTCAAAGATCAAGGGCTCGGGGAATTTGAGCAGCAAGGACATGTTTTTGAGGGCTGACAAGTTTGATCTGAGGAGTCTGGACATTCAATTGGAGAAGCATCTGAGCAGGGTCTGGTCAAGAAGCGTCATGGAGAACCAGAGGCCTAAAGAAGAGTGGGAGATTGATTTGGCCAAATTGAATATCAGATATGTTGTGGCTCAGGGGACTTATGGCACTGTGTACAGGGGCACTTATGACGATCAAGATGTTGCAGGTACGTCATCATCATAATCAGTTCGTTACCAGCCCATCACCTTCATTCGCTATTTAATCGTTGCTTTGATGCCCCTATTTCATGGCCACAAATTTTTCCGGCTATTTAGGATGTGAGATCAAATTGTTGACTTTGTTGCTGTTTGTTTTGTGTTGAGTCTCGTCTCGGCTTGGGGGTTGCATGATTTACAAGTTTCGAACGACATGAATAGTGTGTAATTTGTTATTTGCAGTGTCTGTTGTCTATTATGATTGGTGACATTGAACAGTTTCTTGCTTTTGGTTTTATGTAACTGTTCTTCCGCATGCCATCTTGATATGGTATCATAGTGTAATCAATTAATGATCTCGTTCTGGTCTATGTTAAAAGATTGAGAAGACAATAAAACTTGATCGATAAGTACTATATCAGCACCACAACTGTTTATAATGATTAAAATACAGACCTTCCTAGCGAGCTATTTTCTATACTTTGATGCCTCGTGTACTGTGTTGGAGTTGTTACATTTTGAGTTATGGCACTTGGATATAATATTATATGATTGTGAGAATCCTATATTCGAAGTGAATTATAGTTATGTGAGTCCTTTACTGGAGGAATTTCTTTGTGGATTGTAATATCATTTGACTATTGTTTCCCTTACCACTATGCCATTTTGGGTGTCGTAGTGAAGTTGTTGGACTGGGGCGAGGATGGTCTTAACACAGCAGCTGAAACTGCTGCCTTGCGGGCATCGTTTCAGCAAGAGGTTGCCGTTTGGCACAAGCTTGACCATCCTAATGTCACGAAAGTACATAACTCTTAGCCTTTTACCTTGTATCTTTCCTTTTACGAAGTAGTTCTGATGACATCAGACTGAATGAAGAGATGATGTTGCAAAAGACTATGTTCACAGACCTGTTTACCATGATACATTTGAACATCTAATCAGTGGCATAGAAGCATCTGTTGCTTTAGATGATTTTGATAATTACCACTTTGGATTCAGTTTGTTGGAGCTTCAATGGGAACTTCGAATCTTAAAATCCCTGCAAAGGCCGCTTCTGGCGAGGCTTCTGAATCTCATCCAACTAGAGCATGTTGTGTTGTTGTGGAGTATCTACAAGGAGGGACTCTAAAACAATACCTGATACGGAATAGCCGCAAGAAACTTGCCTTCAAGGTTGTCATCCAGCTGGCTTTAGATCTCTCAAGAGGGTGAGTGTTGGCATTCGTTTTCATCCTTCATGCTTCAAAATTATCCCAATAGAGATCTGTCCAGGGGGCGACTATGAACATTCGTTCCCATGAAACCTTGCTTATACTATCTTTAAAGAAGAATCTTGAGAAACCAGTATATAAATATGTTGGTTTGCAGTTTGAGCTATCTTCATTCAAAGAAGATCGTGCATCGAGACGTCAAGACGGAAAACATGTTGCTAGATACTAGCAGGAGTCTAAAGATCGCTGATTTTGGAGTCGCACGTGTCGAAGCTCAAAATCCAAGAGATATGACCGGTGAAACTGGAACCCTTGGTTATATGGCTCCGGAGGTATTTTCTTCATCAAATTTTGTTGAAACTTTACGAGACAACTAACATAGCACTTGGCATTGCCTACTGATGAGTGAGATATTATACCTGATGTAGGTTCTTGATGGCAAGCCTTATAATCGACGTTGCGATGTCTACAGCTTCGGCATATGTCTATGGGAAATTTATTGTTGTGATATGCCCTACCCGAATCTAAGTTTTGCCGATGTCTCATCCGCCGTAGTTTTGCAGGTTGGTTCTTCAGAATTTCGGCATATGCACTCTTTCTATAGCATGCTCAATAAAAAAACAATTTGACCAATGAAATGCTTTGGATAAGCTGTTTAGCTGTCAATCTTTTTTACTTGTATCAACCCAGCATTGGAGATGAAATGGCAACTCTCTTGGTTTCTGTACATGTTTTGCTCAATCCACAACATATAACCAAATTTACCTTATGTTATTGTGCTCAACAGAACTTGCGACCGGACATTCCTCGATGTTGCCCTAGTGCTCTGGCAAACATCATGCGCAGATGTTGGGATGCAAACCCAGACAAACGCCCGGAAATGGATGAGGTGGTTCGTTTGTTGGAAGCAATTGACACCAGCAAAGGCGGAGGGATGATTCCCAATGACCAGGTTCGCGGTGGCTGCTTCTGTTTCCATCCGGTTCGTGGTCCTTGATTATTTCCCTTCGATTTCAAAGAATCGAAGACGGCGGAATTGTAACGATCCATCCTCTTCCTTGTGTTAAATTAGGTTATCACTACTTAACCAATTGTAGTTCAGTTGAATTAGGTCGGAAGGGGCTTCATTTGTAGTTGTGATTTTGGGAGAGCTAAAACCTGTGTAAGTTTTGTTACTCTTTCCTATTTAGGATTTATTCAAT
Organism: Rhodamnia rubescens; assembly: GCA_021437795.1. Taxonomy (NCBI): domain Eukaryota; kingdom Viridiplantae; phylum Streptophyta; class Magnoliopsida; order Myrtales; family Myrtaceae; genus Rhodamnia; species Rhodamnia rubescens. The sequence goes on along the minus strand of JAILYA010000031.1, from coordinate 2,909,337 downwards.
CTGAGTGTATCATTCTTACAACAATTTTCTCCTCTACGGTTTTCTTCTCGCTTGATCTTGCCTAACGTGCCCCAAACATAGCATCCGTAAATAGAACGATTTGATTTCAAAACTTAATCTTTCTCGGGCTGATTTTCTGGCAGATCATTTTTGGGCTGATCCGCCTTGGACTAATCTGCTGGCTAATTCTCCACAAGTTGTTAAATTCTGACAAAATATGAGTTTCGATAATTTTCAGTATAAACGCTTGTAAGCTTTATCTCTAAAGCCAAACATATATTATTCGCTGGCTAGTTCTAACAAAATATGAGTTTTGATAATTTTGAGTATAGATGCTCGTGAGCCTTACTTCTCTCTCTCTCTCATATAGCATAAGATGTCAACTACGTTGATCATTTATCATTCCATGATTTTCATACGGCATCAGGTGTGTAGTTGGCTCATGTCCATGGGCGAGCACGACTTGATTTCAAAACACTTAATTTAAGCCATTGGCTAGCTTGTAGGAGTTGCGTTATTCTCCGGTTGATCCATTGGTTGATTCTCGAAAAGTTAGTCAAATTCTAACAAAATAAGGGTTCTGTTAGTTTTGAAAGAGAAGCACAATTAGGAGGGCTTAACAAAATATTTTGCTAGAAATAAAACTATCAGCCGGATCAGCCCAAAGGCAGATCCACCAACGGATGAGCTGGATAGTGATTAAGTTTTAAGAACAAATCGTGTTGTTTATCCCATTTGGAGATATTCTGAAGTTTTTTTGCCTCATCAAATTTTCAAAGTTTGCGAACAAGTGATAGGAGTATAAATTAAGGCTATGTTTGTTTATCATCCCTCCAAATGATTTTTCAAGGAAATCGGAAAAAAAGGTCAACATCAGCCTTTTCAACTTTTTTCTCATTCTCCCTCAACAAAATCATTATATCCTAGGTTTTAACTCCTACCGACCGCGTCTTGGGGGCTTACTCACGAGACGGCCTTGACTCCACCGTCCCAAGAAATAAGTCCATTGCACGTGAAAAACCTCGAATATAAAAAAAAAAATCATTATCCCTACGTTAACACCTTGATTTTCTCCTCATTTATACAATCTTTCTAGAAAGCGCATTCCTTTTCTCTAGGGTTTTACGAGAGCATTTCATGTGACCATCTAACGCACTAAATCACGCTCCCATCATTTTATGATTTCGATTTATTGACTCAAGCGTAAGAGAAATATTGTCTTTAAACATAAGGTCTTCATTTGATAGAGTTAACGACATAAGACAAGTTCACACAAGGTCACACACCGATACGCTACAAACAAACAACTATAACCACAACTACCACATAATCCTCCACCACTTCTAGGTAGCTTTCCTCCTCAGCCCGCCATTCCCCGTTCCCACCATTGCTGTCTCCGCCGTTGCCTCCTCCATTGTCGCCGTCGTCGATAATTAGGGGTCCTAAGACATATTTCCCCTATTGAAAGTACTATGCGACAAATCTAAACGTAACCACGGACATGGGACCCATATTGACGAACAAAATAGTAGTATACTTGACAAAAACGGTCAGTGAATCAAGGAACACTACATCCTCATGCCATGATCGAATATGAAAATGAGCTCCATAAAAATGGTTTGGAGGTACATCCATATCTAATGATCTAAATTTTTTAGCAACAAGAATGAGTTACAACCAAGCAAATAAAACATATAAATATTACAAAATATGATTTAAACATTACTCGATGCCAATTTATTCAAAATGTACTTTTCTAATGGGTTACCACATATCAAGCAAGCATTCCCAAAGTGAGAATGAAATTCATACCAAATGAATATGCTATGCATTCACGAATATGCAAATATGCATTTAACTCATCTTTAAGTCATATTTCATTTCACAATTCACGGTTTCTCTTGCCAAGAATCCACGGACTCCTCTCCAACATCCTCGCATGGCACTACCAAACTTTCCGCGCTTGGGCATTTCCATTCCGAGACTTCCTTGATCACACAAACAGGGCTATCTTGATCACACAATAGGGGCTTTCCAAACACCCGGGGATCTTTCGAACTCTACCCGATAGGAATCTCTTTACATCTTTTAACTCCATGACTAATGAACACATATTTGAATATGCTACAAATATGATCATGTCATATGCAATTCAATCAAATTATCACTACTCGACAATCATAGGAATATTTTTTCATTCAAGGAATTAATTCATGCCAACTCTAAAATCAGGGCGGATTAAGGCCCGATTGTTAACTATGGTTAATTCACTAATTAAATTCATAAAATTTCAAGATTTCACATAATGATAGTTCCCTTAGTGATGATCAATTTTCGTTTGAAGCTTTTGAGCATTAGATCCACAGATTAAGAGGTTTTGTCTAAATTTCGTGACTTACTCGTTCGGAGATGGATTTACACGTTGACCGAAATTTTCACTTTTAACCAAGTAAATCAACTCTAAAAATTACCAAGTTTTAGTATGTTATAGGCAAGACCCAGTTCAACAACTTCCATACCAGAATGAAGTTTATGTCTCTTTGTATAAGTTACGGTAAATTGTGAGAGTGACACCAAATTTCAGACCCATAAATAGAATACAGTTGGCTAAAGGAATGATCGTAATCCCAACTTAAAATGTTCTAAAAATTATCAAATTAATATATGTTTTATTTTAAAATGTTTTGTGCTAAGACGATAAGCATTCACAAAAAATATACAAAAATAGTTAATATCAAGGATCGTGATCAAATTCAGAATGGCCCATACGGACCCATGAAAATGTAAAATAAAAAGGCTAATCACATATGCTCTAAAAATTCTCAATTTACTATATGTTGTATTTTAGGATGTTATGAGTGACTGCCATATTTTGACTTCAGTCATTTGAGGCTCACAAAAAGGGGTATGAAAATAGTGAATGCGAGAAGTCGAATAGTCTCGGATTAAGCACGATGCCTAGAACAATGAAAAGGAAATGACTTTTGGCCGACCAAATGAACTAAAAAAATTCTCAAATTAACATATATTATATTTTAGGATGTTAACATCATCTTTTATGTTTTGATCTCATATATTTAGAGCTCATAAAAGGTGACATGAAAATAGTAAAGACAAAAGGTCGAATAGTCTTAAATCGGAGCAGCCTTCTATAATCCACTTGCATAGCCATTTTTCTTTCACATTGTCACTAAATTTACCATATGTAGAATCATTGGAATAGCATACTTCAAATAAATCATAGTATAGCAACATTGAATCACAAGAATGCAATAAAAAGATGTTGAACTTGCCTTAATTCTTAAGAACAACTTCAACTTTTGCAACTACTTGAGAGAGTTTTTGTGTAAGATGAAAACTTGAGGATGAAGAGAGTGCGTGAGTGAGAGCTCGGCCAAGGAGATCAAAGGTGAGGGGAAAATATTGAATCCAAGTTTCAATTTATCATGGAATCCTATTGGGCATGATGGGAGGCATTATTAGTATTTGTGAATAGTATTATAAGATGAATCATGATGGATTATTAAGTGAAAATTGGGCACAATTGCATAAAATTTTCGGCCATCCTAGGATGGAAATGTCTATTTCGCCCTTAGTTATCTTATTATGCACATTAAGTTCCAAATTAAGCTATGAATTATACTATGGTCTTGGTAAATGTAAATAAAGGTCATATTAATACTATAGTTTTTTGATTGACCTCTTAATAAATCCAATTAATGACAATCAATGCTTAGCCTAATACCATTATCTAATCGGCTGAAAATAATTTTGGTTATTACATTTATACTATGATCATTTGGTATTTCTCACACTAAGGATTAAATTAGTACCATCGACCCTTAATTAACTATATGACACATTCCAATTAATGTCAAGTAGTTCGATTATAATATCAAAATTGCCTTTGATTAGCTAAGCAAAATTCAGCATGTCACATTTCATGCGCCGCCTATGGACATAAACCAACCGCATAACGAGTGCCTTATGGTCATGCATTGGTCGTGCTTTTATAGTTAGCCATTAGGTGTTAGGTCGAAAAGATGAAAGCATGGAAAGCATATAACCGTATATGATCAACGTATGATCTTACTATATATATATATATTTTTGCATTTTAGAGGTAAGACTTACAAGCATCCATACTTAAAACTATTAGAACTCATGCTTTGTTAGAATTTGACAATTTATAGAGAATCGGCTAGTGGATAACCCCGGTAATGATCCACCACCGAATTATCCCAAGAATGATTAAGTTTTGAAATCAATAATGTTGTTTGTCCTATTTGAAGAAATTCCAAGTTATTTTGCCTCATCAAATTTTCACATTTTACGAACAAGTAAAGGGAGTATACATTAAGGCTCCATTTGCTTATCATTCCTCTAATTTTTTTTTTAAGGAAACCAAACAAATAGATTAACCTTAGATGTTTTGTCTTTTCTCTTTTCTCTTTCTCTTTCTCTCCCAACAAAATTATTATTCCTACGCTATCATCTCGATTTTTTTCCTCGTTTATACATTTTCTCTAGAAAGTGCATTCCTTCTATCTAGGATTTTTTTAGAGCATTTCATGTGTTGCCCATTGACATGAGTCAACTGCAAACCCGATGCCCTATGATCATGCGTTAGTCATGCTTCCATGCTTTCATCTTTTCGACATAACACCCAATAGCTAACCACGAAAGCATGACCAATGCATGACCATAGGGCACCGGGTGTATAGTTAGCTCATGTCTATAGACGGCCCATGAAACGCTCTTCAAAGTCCTAAAGAGAAGGGAGACTCTTTCTAGAGATAATGTATAAATGAGGAGAAAATCGAGGTGATAACGTGGGGATAATGACTTTGTTGGGGGATAAAGAGAAAAAGAAAAAGAGCTGAGGTTGACCCTTTTGTTCGGTTTCCTTGAAAAATTCATTGGAGGGATGATAAACAAATAGAGCTTTATACGCCCCACTTGTCCCAAAACGATGAAAATTTGATGAAGCGAACAACTTTCGAATTTCTCCAAACAGATAAATAGCACGATTTGATTTCAAAACTTAACCATTCTCGAACTAATCCGTTGGCGATTATTCTCGAGATTATCTCGCTGGCGTATTATTCTCAAGGCCGATCCGCTTGTTGATTCACCGGAATATTCTCCATAAGTTGTCAAATTTTAACAAAGTATGAGTTCCGATAGTTTTGAGTATCGATACTTGTAAGCGTTACCTCTAAAGTGGAAACATATATCACGTAAGATCATGTTAACTAAGTTGACCATTTAGCGTTACCATGCATTTCACTTTCATCTTTTCAACCTCACACCCAATCGCCAAACATAGAAGCACGACGAACGCATGACCATAGGGGGTGTACAGTTGGCTCATGTCCGTGGGCGGCGCATGAAACTCTTTCGAAAATCCTAGAGAGAAAGAAAACGCTTTCTAGAGAGAATGTATAAATAAGGAGAAAATCGATGTCATAACGTGAGGATAATGATTTTGTTGAGGATAAAGAGAAAAAGGCGAAATAGCCGAGGTTAATCTTTTTGTCCGGTTTCCATAAAAAATCAATTGGATAGATGATAAACAAACGGAGCCTCAATTTCTCCAAACGAGATAAAGAGCACGATTTGATTTTAAAACTTAATCATTATCAAGCTAATCCTCGGGCAGATCGTTCTCGGGCCGATTCACTAGCCGATTCTCCATAAGTTTCCAATCCTAACAAAGTATGTGTTTTGATAGCTTTGAGTATGGATCCTTATAACCGTTACCTTTAAAGCACAAACATAAATATAGCGTAAAATTCTGTCAATTGTGTTGATCATTTATCGTTTCATGTTTTTCACGCTTTTATCCTTTCGACCTAAGGCCGACAACAAAAGCACAATCAACACATGACTATAGAGCACTGGGTATACAATTGGCTCATGTCCATGGGTGACACATGAAACCCTCCAAAAAAAATCCTAGAGAGAAGGAAGACACTTTCTAGAGAAAATGTATAAATGGGGAAAAAATCGAGGTGATAACATGGGGATAATGATTTTGTTGGGGGAGAAAGATAAAAATGCGAAAATGTTGAGGTTGACCTTTTGATGAAAAATCAATAAAATGAATGATAAACAAATGGAGCCTTAATGTATACTTCCCTTGTTCGCAAATTGTGAAAATTTGATGAGGCAAAACAACTTCAAAATCTTTCCAAACAGGATAAACAATACGTTTTGATTTCAAAACTTAATCATTCTCGGCTAATCCATTGGCGGATCATTCTAGGGTTAATCCACATCGGGCTAATACGCTGGCTAATTCACCGGCCGATTCTCCATATGTTGTCAAATTCTTTCAAAGTATAGGTTCGATGGTTTTGAATATGGATGCTTGTAATCATTACCTCGAAAGCGCAAACATATATATAGAGTAAGATCATGTCAATTATGTTGATTATTTATCGTTCCATGCTTTTCATACTTTCATATTTTCGACATAATATCCAATGGTTGACCATGGAGGCACAACCACCTCATGACCATAGGGCACTAGGTATACAATTGACTCATGTCCATGGGCAGCCCATGAAACCCTCTCGAAAAAATCCTAGAGAGAACGAAGACGCCTACTACGAGAACATATAAATGAGGAAAAAATTGAGGTGATAATGTGGGGATAATTATTTTGTTGGGGGAGAAAGATAAAAAGGCGAAATAGCGAGAGATTAGCCTTTTTTATCCAGCTTTTCTTTGAAAACCATTGGAGGGATGATAAACAAACGGAGTCTTAATGTATACCCTCTCGTTCGTAAACTATTAAAATTTGATGAGGCAGAATAACTTTAGAATTTTTCCAAACATCATAAACATCACGATTTGATTTCAAAACTTAATGATTCACAGGCTCATCCGCCGATTGAATCACTAGCCGATTCTTCATAAGTTGCCCAATACTAACAAAGTATGGGTTTTGATAGTTTTGAGTATAGATGCTTGTAAGCGTTACCTCTAAAGCATAAACATATATATAGCGTAAGATCCTATCAACTACATTGATCATTTACCTTTTCATGATTTTCACGCTTTTATCTTTTTGACCTAACACCCAATGCCCGATCACGAAAGCACAACTAATGCATGGCCATAGGGCACCGAGTGTAATGTTGGCTCATGTCCATAGGCGACGCATGAAATGCCCTAAAAAATAGAGAGAAGGAAAACGCTTTCTAGAGAGAATGTACAAATGAGGAGAAAATCGAGATGATAACGTGAGAATAATAATTTTGTTGGGGGAGAAAGAGAAAAAGGTGAAATAGTTGAGGTTGACATTTTTGTCCGGTTTTCTTGTAAAATCAATTGGAGGGATGATAAAGAAACAGAGCCCTTAGTGGATACTTCCCTTATTTGTTCGCAAACCGTGAAAATTTGATGAGATAGAAGAACTTGGAATATCTCCAAACAGGATAAACAACACGATTGGATTTAAAACTTTTATCATTCTAGAGCTAATCCGGCGGAGCATTCTCGAAGCTAATCCACCGGCCGATTCACCGGTTGATTCTTCATAAATTATCAAATTCTAACAAAGTATTGGGTTCTAATAATTTTGAGTATGGATGCTCATAAGGCTTACCTCTAAAACGCAAACATATAAAAAGAGGAAGATTATGTCAATTACGTTGATTATTTACCATTTCATGCTTTTCACGCATTCATCTTTTCGACCTAACACACAATTGGCTGATTAATGTATTTGACATGATCGTACACTAATATATACATATATAAGTTTGCCCTTTAGAGGTAATGCTTACAAGCATTCATACTCAAAGCTATCGAACCCAAACTTTGTTAGAATTTGACAACATATGGATAATCACCAAATAGACGCCCAAGAATGATTAAGCTTTGAAATCAAATATTTTTTTTATCCCGCTTGGAGAAATTCTAAAGTTGTTCTACCACGTCAAATTTCCACGATTTGCGAACAAATGAGGGGAGTGTATATTAGGGCTCCATTTATTTATCATCCCTCTAATTAATTTTTCAAGGCAATCCGACAAAAAGTTAATCTCAACTATTTCGCTTTTTTCTCTCCCCCCAAACAAAATCATTATCACCAAATTATCACCTTGATTTTCTCCTCATTTTTATATTCTCTCTAGAAAGCGTATACCTTCTCTTTAAGGTTTTTCGAGAGTGTTTCATGCGCCGTCCATGGACATGAGCCAACTATACACCCGGTACATTATGGTCATACGTTAGTCGTGCTTCCGTAGTCTATCGTTAGGTGTTAGGTCGAATTGATGAAAGCGTGAAAAGCATGGAACTATAAATGATCAACGTAGGTATCTTACGCCATATATATATGTATGTATATATGTATGTATGCATTTTAGAGGTAATGCTTACAAGCATTCACATTCAAAACTATCGAACCCTTACATTGTTAGAATTTGACAACTTATGCATTATCGCCCAAGGATCGCCCAGGCGAGATCAGCCCGAGAATGATCCGCTAGCGATTCGCTTGAGAATCATTAATTTTTTAAATCAAATCAATTTATTCATCCTACGACCAAGTGAGAGGAGTATACATTAAGGCTTTGTTTGTTTATCATCCCTCCAATTAATTTTTCAAGGAAATCGGACAAAAATGTGAACCTCAATTGTTTTGAATTTCTCTTTTTCCCCCAACAAAATCATTATACCCACTTTGTCGTCTCGATTTTCTCCTCATTTATACATTCTCTCCGTAAAGAGCTTTACTTCTCTCTAGAATTTTTCGAGAGTGTTTCATGTGTCACCATGGACATGAGCCAACTATACACCCGGTGCCCTATGCTCATGTGTTTGTTGTGCTTCAATGGCTAGCTATTGGGTGTTAGGTTAATAAGATGAAATTGTGAAAAGCATAGAACGGTAAATGATTTGCGTAGTTGATATGATCTTACGCTATATATATATGATTGTGATTTAAAGGCAACGCTTACAAGCATTCATAGTAAAAAAATATTAGAACCCATATTTTGTTAGAATTTGGTAACTTATGAAAAATTAGCCGTGAATCGGCCAACAGAGCAACCCGAGGCGGATCATCCCGAGAATGATCGGCCACGGATTAGCCCGATATAACTAAATTTTGAAATCAAACCATGTTTATCATGTTTGGAGAAATTTTGAATATGTTTTGCCTCATCAAGTTTTCATAGTTTACGAACAAGTGAGAAGAGTGTACATTGAGGATCCGTTTGTTTATCATCCTTTCGATTAATCTTTCAAGGAAATTGGACAAAAAGGTGAACCTTAGTGATTTCTCCTTTTTCTCTTTCTCCCCCAAGAATATTAGTGTTCCCATCTAATCACCTCGATTTTCTCATCATTTATATATTTTCTCTAAAAAGCGCTTTCCTTCTCTTTTAGGGTTTTTTAGAGTGTTTCATGCGCCGCACATGGACATGAACCAATTATACACCCAAAGTGGTCATGGATTAGTCGTACTTCGTGGTGGGCTATTGTGTGTTACGTCAAAAAGATGAAAGCGTGGAAAGCATAAAATAGTAAATGATCAAATTAGTTGACATAATCTTACTGTATACGTATGTTTGCGCGTTAGAGATACGGTTTACAAGCATCTATACTCAAAACTATTTGAACCCATACTTTATTAGAATTTGATAGCTTATGGAGAATCGCCCAACGGATGAGCCCGAGAATGATCCACCAAAGAAATTAGCCAGAGAATGATTAAGTTTTGAAATCAAATCGTCTTGTTTATCCCATTTGGAGAAATTCTGAAGTTGTTCCGCCTCATCAAATTTTCACAGTTTGCAAACAAGTGTGGGCAATATACATTACTGGCTCCTTTTGTTTATTATTACTCCGATTGATTTTTCAAGGGAACCGGACCAAAAGGTCAACTTCAGCTATTTCGCCTTTTTCTCTTACTCCCCCAACAAAACCATTATCTCTATGTAATCAACAATTTTCTACTCATTTAAACATTTTATCTAGAAAATGCCTTCATTCTTTTTAGGATTTTTCGAGACCATGTCATGCGTAACCCATCAACATGAGCCAACCGCATACCCAATGTTCTATGGTCATGCGTTGGTCGTGCTTCCGTAGACGGCCGTTGGGTGTTTGGTCAAAAAGATAAAAGTATTGAAAGCATGGAACGGTAAATAATTAACGTATTTAACATGATCTTACTCTATGGGCCTATTTGGTTCAAAGATTTGGCCAAGGGATTTTGATAAAATTCAAATACCTCTAGGCTAAAGGCCTTTTCCAAAATGCAAGTAGTGTTTGGTAAAGGGTATTTTAAAAACACATTAAAAAATAACTTTGATGTAAATGATGTTTGGTGAAAAATGAAATTTGTAAAGCATTTTTACTTTTTCAAAAATGCGGCGGTCGGCGATGGTGGGAGGCTGTGATCGGTGGTGGTGGTGGTGATGGCGGCGGGCGACAATCGGCGGCAATCGGCGATTAACAACGATCGTTGGTGGGCGGCGATAGTCGACGGACGACAATAGGCGTCGGTCGGCCGTGGTCGACGGGCGGATGGCGGGGAGGCGGCCGTGGGCATCGGTCGACAACGGATGGCGGGAGGTGGCCGGTGGCGAGTGGCTGGTGGTAGTGGGCGGCGGCGGCGACAAGTGGCGGCAAGCTAAGGTAACAAATTTAAAATAAAAAAATTAGTTGCATTTCGCAAAAGTGCTTTAGCTCGAGGTACTTTGGGTGAAGAACTTTGAAGCGCATTTGAGATGCAATTGCATCTCCCCAAAGTGAACCAAAAATGAACCAAACACCATTTACATTTGGCTAAGGGACTTTAGAACCCCAATGCTCATTCACAATACCGAACCAAATAGGGCCTATATATATGCATTTGCGCTTTAGAGGTTAGGCATATACGCATCCATACTCAAAATGATCAAAACTTATACTTTGTTAGAATTTGACAACTTAAGAAAAATCAGCCATAAATTAGCCAGGATTAGCCCCGCACGATCAGCCCAAGACAAATCAGCCCAAGAATGATTTGCCAGTGGATTAGCTCGAGAATGATAAAGTTTTGATATCAAAGCGTGCCGTTTGTCCCATTTGGAGAAAATCTGAAATTGTTCTGCGTCATCAAATTTTCATAGTTTGCAAACAAGTTAAGAGAGTATACATCAAGGCTTAGTTTGTTTATCAACTCTCCAAGTGATTTTTCACGGGAACCGGACGAAAAGCTCAACCTCGGGTGTTTCGCCTTTTTCTTTTCCCCCCCAACAAAATCATTGTCCTCACGTTATCACATCAATTTTCTCCTCATTTATAGATTCTCTCTAGAAAGCAACTTTCTTTTTTTTTTTTTTTTGGATTTTTCGAGAGCATTTCATGTGCCACCCCGAACATGAACCAACTGTACACCCGGTACCCTATGGTCGGGCATTGGTCGTGCTTCGTGGTCAGCCGTTGGGTGTTACGTTGAGAAGTCAAAAACCTGGAAAGCAAGGATCGGTAAATAATCAATGTAGTTAACATGATCTTATGCTCTATATATATTTGCACTTTAGAGATAATGTTTACGAGCACCCATATTCAAAGTTATCGAACCCATACCTTGTTAGAATTTGACCACTTATGGAGAATTAGCCGCCAGATCGGCTCGAGGCGCTTCAGCCCGAGAATGACCCATAGCGGATTAGCCCGAGAATGATTAAGTTTTGGAATCAAATCGTGTGGTTGTTTGGAGAATTTCCAAGTATTTCCACCTCATCAAATTTCACAATTTGCGAACAAGTGAGGAGAGTATACATTAAGACTCTTGTTTGTTTATTATCCTTCCAATTGATTTTCCAAAGAATCCAGACGAAATGGCCTTTTTCTCTTTCTCTTTTAACAAAATCATTATCCACACGTTATCACCTCAATTTTTTCCTCATTTATATGCTCTCTCTAAAAAGCGCCTTCCTTCTCTAGGATTTTTTTAGAGCGTTTCATGCGCCACCCATGGACATGAGCCAACTGTACACCCGATGTCCTTTGGTCAAGAGTTGGTCGTGCTTCCATAGTTAGCCGTTGGGTGTTAGGTCAAAAAGATGAAAGCGTGGAAAGCGTACAACGATAAATGATCAACCCAATGGACATGATTTTATGCTATATATATGTTTGCGCTTTAGAAATAACACTTATAAGCATCCATACTAAAAAACATCAAAACCCATATAAATAAATTTCCACGGTTTGCGAATAAGTGCTGGAGTATACATTAAAGCTCCGTTTTGTCTCGTGAAAATGAATGATTTATAAAATATTTTTCTAAAATTGATAGGTTGTATCGCTTACAAAAATAAATAAACTTATTGTTTAGGATATTATTTAGACATAAATTGTTGTGAGTTATGAAAATATTTTTAATAGATTAATTATGTGAATCAATACAAGCGATAATTTTTTTAAAAATATATTTTATAAAATTATTTATTTTTCACGAACTGAACTCATCCTAAATTAAGTGGACGGAGCAAAGGACATGCGCCTAGGACGAGCATCACTCACAGCCAGTGTATTATTTATCATTTTTAAATGTTTATTTTAGGACTTCAGTTTGTTCTATCCTATTTGGGAAATAAAATTGTGAATAGACTAAAACAACGAAGAAAAATTATAATATAAACTTCAAAAAATCAAACGTTCGGTCAAAAACAATAAAAAAATACCGCAGGAAAAGTTTTGTGAGGTTGAAATTTTTTCTTTTTGCCCAACAAATGTTGAAAATTGAGGTGCATATAATTTATAGGAAAAAGTATACTAAAAGTATCGTAACTTTTGTACGGTGTTCACTTGAAGATCATAACTTTCAAAACATTCACTTAACGCCATAATTTTCAAAAATCGTTCACTCGAGTCATGTTGACGTGAACGGCGGAAAAGCTATTTTGACACATCGAAACGACGTGAGTTCGGAAAAACTAACATGGCACTCAAGTGAACGCATGTCGTGACGGACGTGGACGAAAAAGCTATTTTGACACATCGGAAGGCGCGTGGCCGGAAAAGCCTAACACAAGACTCAAGCCGAACGGTTTTGTTTCGACGTGACAATCAAGTGAACAATTTTTAAAAATTATGACACTTAAATACCAAATGAATATCGTACACAAGTTATAGCTGACACTCACTATGTACTTATCCCTAATATATATGTATAAGTTCTCAAGGATTCTGATCGTTTTCCTTGTAATCAAGTTTTCAGACTCCTCATCGTCCTCGCCAGCCGCAACCCGGCAACCTCACTGGGACTCGCCACTCAGTTGCTCGTTCAAGTCGCATAGAAGAAGATAACGGCTGACTCCATAGAGAGAGAGATAGAGTGGCGGCGAAGTTCTGCGGCGGGCCAGAGCACAGAACTGAACCAGCAATTTCCAGACACGGCTCCATGACCTTCAAGTTCGTGTTTTTCGACAGTTTTTAGGCGCTTATACCAATCGGCTATGGCTCTCTCAAGTCTCGCCGCTCTCTGTTCATCTTCTCCTGTCTCGGCGATCCCGGACTCGCTAACAATCTCTAACCTCAATGGGTTCTCACCCACCACGGACGACGCTGCTGCCCCGAACGCCTTCCTCAGGAGCTACACGATCCTGAACGAAATCAAGCAATTACACTGTCGCGTCGCCAAGAAAGGCCCGACCCACAATAATGAGCTCATTGCTAAGTGCGCCGAAGTGGGCACGCCCGAGAGCTTAGACTATGCGCTCAAAGTGTTTGAAGGGTGGAACGAGGACGAATGCGTCGCTGGGTCATTGTTCGTGTGCAATTCTTTGATTAGAGCTTGTTCTTCCGCTGGGCTCGGTGATAGAGCTATCTTGGTGTTTGTTCGGATGTTGGAGATGGGCGTGATGCCGGACAAGTATACGTTCCCGTTCCTGTTGAGCGCTTGCACGAGGGTTTCATGGTTTGGTGAAGGGGTTCAAGTTCACGGGGCAATAGTAAAGATGGGATTTGCGGAGGATATTTTTGTGGCGAATACTTTGATTCATTTTCACTTTGAATGTGGGGACGTCGTGGATGGCCGCAGGGTGTTTGATGAAATGCCTGAGAGGAATGTCGTTTCCTGGACCAGTTTGATTTGCGGTTACTCCCGGAGGGATTGTCCGAAGGAGGCGGTTTCCTTGTTCTTTGATATGGTGGAGGCCGGTGTGGAGCCCAACTCAGTTACAATGGTGTGTGCGATTTCTGCTTGTGCTAAGTTGCACGATCTTAAATTGGGAGAACGGGTTCATTCTTATATTGGCGATATAGATATTGAGCCTAATGGTCATATGGTGAGTGCTCTTGTTGACATGTACATGAAATGTGGAGCTTTTGTTACTGCAAAGCGGATTTTTGACAATTGTATCGAGAGGAATTTGGTCTTGTATAACACAATCATGTCGCACTTTGTCAAAAGAGGAATGGCCAGAGAAGCATTAGCTGTCTTGGGTGAAATGCTGGAACAGGGACCACAACCGGATAGGTTAACAATGTTGTCTGCTATCTCAGCAAGTGCCACTTTAAATGAACTCTTATTTGGGAAGTGTTGTCATGGTTACATTTTGAGAAATGGATTACAAGAAAAGGACGATAACATTAACAACGCAATGATCGACATGTACATGAAGTGCGGCGAATCAGGAGTAGCCTGCACGATTTTCAATTCTATGTCAAATAAAACTGTTGTGTCGTGGAATTCACTACTTGCAGGTTATGTTAGAAATGGCGATGGGAGATCAGTTAGGGATATCTTTGATGAGATGCCTGAAAGAGATCTGGTGTCTTGGAACATCATGATCGGTGCTCTAGTTCAGGAGAGTTTATTCGAGGAAGCAATTAAGTTTTTCCGGATGATGCAGAGGGAGGGAATACAAGCAGATAGAGTGACAATGGCCAGTGTTGCATCTGCCTGTGGAAATTTAGGTTCGCTAGGTCTTGCAAAGTGGATTTATCATTACACAGAAGAAAATGCTATTGAACGTGATATGCTCCTTGACACAGCCTTGGTAGACATGTTTGGACGGTGTGGTAATCCAAGGATTGCAATGCAAATATTTGAGAAGATGGAGAAAAGGGACGTGTCATCTTGGACTGCAATAATCTGTGCGATGGCCACGGAAGGAAACGGCAAACAAGCGCTAGAGCTGTTCAAGGAGATGCTTTATCAAGGAGTTGAACCCGATGATGTAACATTTGTCGGACTCCTTACAGCATGCAGCCACAGCGGATTAGTTAAACAAGGCCGCCAACTTTTCCAGTCCATGGAGGAGATATATGGGATTTCACCTCAGGTGGTTCATTATGGGTGCATGGTTGATTTGCTTGGCCGAGCTGGACTGTTGGAGGAAGCACTAGATTTCATAAAGAGCATGCCAATCGAACCCAATGACATCATTTGGGGTTCACTTCTATCTTCATGCCGGATCCACAAGAACGTGGAGATGGCGGCTTATGCTGCCAACAGAATTCCCGAATTAACATCAGATAGGACTGGGATCCCGGTGATTTTGTCAAACATATATGCGTCCGAGGGAAAATGGTCAGAAGTAGCGAAAGTGAGGCTAAAAATGAAAGAGAGAGGGATGCACAAGGTTCCAGGGTCGAGCTCCACAGAGGTAAATGGAATTGTTCATAAATTCTCCTCAGGAGATGAATCTCACCTGGAAATGAGCCGCATCGCCCAGATGCTGGATGAAATTAATTGCAAGCTACGGGATGCAGGCCATGTTCCCGATCTGAGAAATGTGCTGCTTGATGTGGATGAGTACGAGAAGAAGCTTTTACTGAGTCGGCACAGCGAGAAGCTGGCTATAGCTTACTCACTAATTAGCACAGGTCAGAAGATACCAGTCCGGGTTGTGAAGAATCTGAGGACATGCTCTGATTGCCACACATTTGCCAAACTAGTGTCAAAAGTATATAATCGGGAAATCACCTTAAGAGATAATAACCGGTTTCACTTTTTCAAAGAAGGGGTTTGTTCATGCGGTGATTTTTGGTAGGCTGAGAATGAAAGGTACAGTTTTTCAATCAACAAGGCAGAGAATTTGGTCCTGGATAATCGAGTCAGCAAGAATCCTCCAAGTGAATTAGCACAGGATGTGTAACGGATTGCACTCTCCATGATGAGGAGGATATGGTTTTCGGAAAATTTAGAGGAAGACATGGAGCACTGTGCGAATTCCAGCTTTGATTTGAGATGAGTGGTGTCCTGTTCAACTACCCTAGTAAGCCGATGAAGGGCTACAGTTCTGTGAAGATTTATTCTAATGGTGAAGGGGTTTGCTCCCTCAACGCCCTTTTCTACAGCTTGTTAAACTTAATGTGACATAAAGAAGGCAGCTTTTAGTTGCGACGATATAAAGGAAACGCGCATAGCCATTGCCAAAATTTGGTATCACTAATCTGCGTTTTCTGTAATTTATTGGCCAGGGTCTAGATATAAGCAGTCACGGAATTGGTAACAGCTACTATAAATCAATCTGCTTGTTGACAGACCCAGCCAACTTCTGGTGGTACTTGTCCCATGCTGTTGTGGTCCATGGGTAGATATTCTCTTTACTGATATTGCGTTTTGATGGTTGTGCGGATCAAAATGCAGATTGAGGGCTAGTTCAATTAACATCAGTGCTTAGCAGAAGTTCGTTAACATTTTGCTTTCTTTGATGCTTTCCGTTCTTTCTTCCTATGAGTCCTGTTCTGTTATCTGTAACCCATTACTTGTATTCATGTATTTATCGCCTTGTATCGGACTAATTCTGATGTTAAGCATGGAGATATGTTCACACTAATCAGACTTTAGTTTTGTGCATCTCTTTGTGCATGCCAAAACAATATTATACAGCCTCAAACTTCATTTCACCGACAATATAGTAGTTGAAAAAACTAATTATCTTCCTAGCCGTATGTGTTGCGTGCCTCCATCAACAAAGGGCCGTCACTTCGGTCTAATGATCGTAGTCATTCTGACTACAAGGCAAGAGCTATTTTGTTGGTCCGGCAAAGTATTTTCTTAACACGGATCATTCACGCGCATGTCAGTACCGACAAAGTCACCAGCAACTCCAATGCACGCTCGCCTACACCAATTTGACACAGTCGCCCGAGACGCCACTGTGCACACAATGCACAGGCACACAGATGGAATTCTGCGCATGCATAGAATTCAAGGACATTTATCTCACGAGGAATATCGTTGTTAATTCATAAAAACCACTATCAGCAGTAATGTACAATGTAACCAAAACTTACAATTACGGAATGGCATGCACTGGATTGCAAACAGAGTTTGCCAAGGAAACGACTATAGAAACGTTGGACTGTATGTTATGTCGAGTGTAGTGTAATGTTTGATTGCAATGTGGTCCCAATCTAATCTGTGGGGGTCAGAGATTTCCATGGTATTGTCCATTTTTCTTCGGTCCTTGGCAGGTTTACTTGGTGAAACTCTACCAGGCTGGCGGGATGGGATACAGGCGTCTGACAGGGCACGCCGATCTTTTCCCATTCCACCATCCATCAGGTGTTTATGCCCAATGCTGGTGCGAAGTGTGGCAATCCAATATAAAATATGTCTTCTTACTGGAGTATAGAACTAGAGCTCTTGCGCAACGGCAACTTCGTTCCTGTCAGCATCTGCAACCCGTATCTCTCCAGGAACTCCTCGATCAACCTACATTTCGGAAAGGCAATAATGATAAACAAAGTCAAGCCAAAGCCAAAGCCAAAACCATAAGCCGCTTGAAGCCCAGGTCTACTTACTGGCTACAGATAGCCTTCTGGGAAGCCGCCACCTCAGAGTCGGGGAATGAATCCTCCATTCGGAAACTCAACCAGACATACAGCTCCAGAACCTGTCATTCGTTTCCAAGGAAGATGAAAGCTTTTAGCTAAAAATAGATAAGTTCTAGGCAGGGTCTGCAGCTTCAAATATCTTTGTTCTTCAGGTAGTTCAATTATGCCCGCCTTCTTCTGTTTGGTGCTTCCACATTAGCAGTGGGAGGAGTGAAACGTAAATAGCTAATTAGCCAACCTAAAAGCATATATCCTTGGTTCCATCTTAGATAAATTAGAGATCCTCAAGTAATTTGTCTTATTTTCTGCTTAGCTCATTTTCTCCAAACATCACAGCAACATCATGTTGTCCTCTCTTAGTCATCTATCGTCAAAATTCACGTATGACCTCCTCTTATTATCTGATCAGCAAGCCTCTGGAATTGCGTAAGCAAAACCACTAAGCAGCCACTGATTATCAACAGCTTATCCCTACAGGCGCAAAATTCTAGAAGAGAATGTTTTTTGACACTAGTTCCAATTTTTTATTAAAATTGATAATTTGGCCACCTATACCTCCTTTTGGAGAGCCTTGAGCCTCTATATGCACCAACTCTGTTGCTCAAGCCTATAAGTCGGTCTTACTGACATTCTAGGATTCATTCCTAATTTACCACCTATAAAAAAAGAATGAACAATTAAATTGGTAACCACACATTGACAGTCTCAAATAGATGTAGTTGCAAGTTCGCTACCAGAATACTCCTATGATGCCTCTATTCTTATTTCAGATCCTACACAAATTATTTATCTAAACAAGCTAGAATAGACCCATTTAATTCAATCTAAAAGAGGTGAAACATCTTAACCAGCAGAAACTCATGTCGTATAACATTCAGATGAGAGAGCGAATTTTCTAACCTTGTGAATTGATTCAAGTTCCTTCATTGCTCTATGTGTTTTTGGCACCTGAAGCGTCCCTGGAGTAAATATTTCTCGGAGATGGACAATGCCTCTCTTCGAATAGTTCTGTGCAAACTGGTTCACCAAAAAGTTCGATCATCTTAGTTCTTTGATATGGAATAGCCATAAATACTCCCAAAAGATCACCAGGATTTTAACTGTTCATCTAACCTGTATAAGACCTTGGGTTGAAATGTCATCGTTCACGTCAACTGGACTGCAAAACACGTGTCCTCATAAATTAGCAACATTGAATTACCACAATCCAATTCACATGTGAATTGCCAAAATATCATGCAAACCAGTTTTTACTGGTAGGTAAATGAAATTTTGCTGAAGTAGGTTTTCACTTTTAATTGTGTGCAATTGTGTGCTTGCACACGTGCTTTGGCAAAAAGGGGGGAAGAAGCATCTCATTATAGCTAACTCCATTATGACAAAATAGGTCAAAACATGACTAAAAGCAACTCAGATGGTGATAGTATTACCTGAGACAAAAAAGGTACTTGTCATGCAAAGCGAGGGCCAATTCATCGACAATAGCGGCTACTTTCTGATTTGTATTGAAACAAGGTTTAAATTAATCATGAGGGCAATCTTAACTGGCTAAAAGAACAAACCTATCCTGCCACACCGCCTACTTTCTTATAGATGAAGGAACAAAGGTAAACGTACCAACATATCTTCGCAGTTAGCAATGAAGTAGTTTTCAGATAGCTTGGCATTCTCTAGAAAATGCTCCTGTTGAGGTAGTTTGAAGAAAAAAATTAAAAGTCGAAAAGGAACAGAAAAGGAAGCGAATGAAAAAGATGCACACACCATGGATTCGTGTTAAAGACAAAACAGAAATGTCACAGGGTGCTGACAGTTTGTCTAACGATTGACCGTCTAACTTTTTCTTTTTGATGCGAGACAGGCTATAACAGGACTAGACAACCGGTACTAATCATGTGTGCCCTGTATCTCGCCACATCTATGTTAATTTGATGGAAGCTACAATTTGTATCTACCCACTACACAACCAACATAATGAAGGGGTAAAGTAACCTGTTGCTTGGGTAATATTTGCCTGATGCTCATTGGTACCACTCATCTTTTCCTCCGCTCTCTTGATACTTTGATGCCATGCAGTCAAGAGCATAAGAGATGATTTATTTCAACTTGTGAGCTTAATCATTTTATCTTCAACTGGGGAAAAATTCAGGCAATTTCTTTGTTACAATGCACAAGCAGTCCCTGAAGCATTCTATCCTTTCGGCTAGTAATGCATTTCATATTCCTGGTGTGTGTACCAGAACAATCCTAAGTATCGTTATCCATCAATTATCAATGATTTCATTTTATCAGGAAAGGACATCATGATATGGAGCTATAGATTAGGATAGCACTATGTAAATAACTCAATTCTCTTGCTCTTTGCGGGGGTCCATACAGCTAAAATTAGCTACAACTAGCAGGCAGAACATCTAGAATTGAATCTAGTGAAAGATCAACCTACCAATATCTGCCGAAAACCATATTGTGGGTTTAAACGCGAGTACATCAGTAAAAGATCGAAGGTTGGGAATAATCCTGCACACTGCAAAATAGAACATGTGGGATAGTAAGTATGTTATGAATATCCATGTATTTTGGTTGGACTACAATTGGCCTTAAAAACCACATGTAGCACAGGCACATAGGTGTTGTCTTATGATCTCTCCAAGCATGAAAAGGTCACCTCTAGAGTAGGAGATGGGGCATTCAGAGCTGCGTGAAGCAAAGGTAAATCCTCTTTGTCTACACAAGTCACTTCACCAACAGGATATTTTGATCCATACCTGCCGGCCCTCCCTACGTTCAAGCCAATTTACAGATGCTTTAATATAGAGCATCACTCCCATAATGTTTCAAGCAATTAATAATCAGTTACAAAATCACATTAGAGTTTGCACAATGATGTACAGACATGACATACGAAGCATGCATTTGACAAACAGCTGTCACCAGGAGAATGTACTACAGTTTGATAGCTTTTACAGTGTTTAAAGCGCACTCTCTTTGTAACCAATTTCACAAGTAAACCACGTGTAGCGACATTTAAGCAAGAACTGGAGTAAAGGGGAAATAAATACAAGATGGCTTTTGGCGCGCTACCCATAAGGCCAAAAATTTCCAAGAACTATTTCCGAAGCCTCTTTTCCATGATGGACAATAGTATGGCTAAAAAGAAGCAGCACAAGCAACCTTTTAAACTAACAGTTTGTGACAATATTAGGTTCATCCGGACGTGGTGAGCCTCAGGTTCTAAACTGATGAACCGAAAAACTCCAACCTTCTCATTATAAACTATATGGTGCATATAGCCCCATCCACGGTATGACTTCGTTGCATAAATCCAATAACATGTTTCTACCTAAGCCATTGAAGCCTCAAAATTCCATTAGATCCAAAAACGTGCGTATCTTTTGGTACTTTTAATTTGCTAAAACCCTCTCATGCAACTAATGTATTTTGATTGAACTGGCAGTTTTGTGCTCTGTTGATGAACTTTCTGCTTCTTGGTTAAAAAGAAAACATCTGCATGGCACAAGCTTTTTCAGTGAACTTATCAAGAATCTAGATGTGGCTTAGGGGTTGGGGCGGATTTTCCCGGTGAAAATAATGTTCAACCATCACAACCCATCTAAACAGCAACATATCAAGACCTGATCATTGAAAATCGAGTCATGGACTTCATACATGAGAAAAAATTGCATATACATGAACCCTCAAGTAGATGCAAAGGATACAAGGCTAACAGAGGACGTCTTTATTGTGCCAACATGAAAAACATATGTACCTGCAATTTGCTTGATCTCTGGTACGGTTAGCTCACGAAACTCGATACCATCGAATTTTGTCATCGATGAAAATATGAGCCTGGAAATTTGCAGATTGAGACCCATTCCAATGGCATCACTAGCAACAAGAACATCAAATTCGCTATTTGCATCATTGAACATGGTTGCCTGCAGTCCTAAAGAACATGCATCAGAACATCTTAATTATCCAATGCTTTCAAAAACACGAATATGCATTTTCTACAGAGAAAGAGGGGGAGAGATATAAAATATACAATGCATGGAGGTCTCATCTAGAGCTCCGGCAAAACAAAAAGAAAAGAGAAAATATTTTAATATAGAGAATGGACTAGGAACATGTCATATGAAATACAAAAATATGTCTTACATAATCATTAGGACCATTCTTATGCAGGTTCTATATCTCTAACAAAACATTAGTTACATTTACTGGCAAAAAATTTTGAGGAACAGTCCTCAGGGAATATTAATACAAGGCATCATAACAGCCATTTCTGACAACACTGAAATTGACGAAATGCATCAATTGCCACATGGTGCATTTATTTCATCATCTTCTTGTTTGCCGCTTTTGGAATGACATGCTCCTAAACCTTGATATGTGAAACCCCAAAGAGTTCCACTAGTACAAAG
Organism: Rhodamnia rubescens; assembly: GCA_021437795.1. Classification (NCBI taxonomy): domain Eukaryota; kingdom Viridiplantae; phylum Streptophyta; class Magnoliopsida; order Myrtales; family Myrtaceae; genus Rhodamnia; species Rhodamnia rubescens. The sequence goes on along the minus strand of JAILYA010000031.1, from coordinate 2,887,117 downwards.
TGATATATTAACTTGACTGATCATGAAATTTGATGAGAGATTTTGTGGTGAGGAAAACTTCACAGCGATTTTGTGGCGAGGAAAATCTCAGATTCACGTTAGCTACTCTATAACAATAGGAAAATGTTAAAGAGTGCCTCTAGGGCACTTGTGAAGAGTCACTAGTCGTGCTTTGAAAACAAAAATATTTCCGTTTGAAGTAGACTTGGGTGAAATATATTATTGCTCAATTGCCAAAGTTTATTGTATGCATCATTACCATTTTAGTGGTGGTCTTAACTAGCACCCTCAGAGCACTCGTTAACAAGACCCTATCAATAAATATATAGGAATTAGAAAAGCAAAATCGGCATTTTCTTTCAACCTGCTCAAGTGGCAAATAAGCCTTTCTTTTCATTGTAATGTTTAATGGACTCTAGCTGCCTAGTTGGGCCTCGTCAAAGCAGGCAAAAGTTAACAGGAGCGAAATACTACCTGTCTTGTTCGAGTCTGAGGTGGCAATGAACCGTAAACAACAGCACAACGATGTTCTCCCACTTTTTCAATTTGCTTCTACATTTTAAAGGAGGGTTACAAGAATGGATTGATATTTCATTGCAACAAAAATTACAGCCAGAGAAACAGGAGCCAAAAACTAAAAAGGGAGGAGATTCAAAACCTTCAATCGGTAAATTCCAGGACGGGAAAAGGTGACCATGCAATCGCCTTTTCGTATTTCAGAAAAAGATTGCAGAGGGACTTTCAGTGGGACCAGAGGTGAAAGTCTCTCATAATAGTGAATCTAATAGCCAGCAGAAAGCAGAAAAAGTAATTAAGCAATATGCTCAAAGCAGGCCAAAGCAAGAAGACATCAACATTTTGGTAGGTACTATATTGTAACAAATGAAGATTTAAGTTTACCAGGACATTTATTTGCATAAGAAAATTTTTTGAAAGCAAAAGTCATTGAGATGTTCGATTTCTAGATTCTCTACCAAGTACCAGCTAGATGAAGAGGCCAAGGCATCGTTTCCTGAGCATCCAAGGTAATGCGTTTCTTGGGATCATATGGTATTAATTCTCTCACAGAAGGATGAAATTCAAAGAGATGTAATGCATAAAATACCATTAAATAGTACACCCATTTAACTGTACATGGCATTTGTTAGTGAGGGAGTTGAAAGTACAGCAAAAGGCAAGTCGGCTTTTCTTGAAGCCATTGACACTGAGAATCAAATGGTACATTCTTCATACTGACTAGAAAATTTCATGTCAGTAATACGAAATATCTTTCTTGAGTTGCCATTAAAAGCTATAGCAGAAAAAATCCCATCCAAATATGAAAGAAAAGACATCAGTACCTCAAGATCATCGCCTGTCACTTTCACTATATCTTCAACAAGAGCAACTACCGCTGCATCTCCGCAAAGATGGAGCTCATCAGCAGCAAGTCCCAGTAGCGCTCGTGTAAACGAATATCCCCTCGTCTTACATCCCACCATCTGAAAATGAATCCCCAAAGTTAGAATTCTAAACTAAAACTCTACATATCTGTGGATTTGGTATGCCATTATACTGAGGCAAAAGGTGAAAAGATCGATAGATGTATGGTGACCGCAAATTGCATGACGTTTCCAATGTGTGCTCATATTTGAGTCCTAAATTAGCTCTCTTATGTTATTGATAGCCACAGGTATGAGATATTAAATTGATTTATGTACTATCCATTAAGTCAACATTCCACCATGTGCATGATCTATTGCGCTTTTAGTGAATTTACTTCAGCAGTTATGTGTTTCACAGCAAAACTGTCTCATGAACCAGTCAACAACATGCCTGGATTTCATCAATAATGGCACAATGATAGTCTGACGTAACATCAGCCATCTCAACTGTCATAGACTTGTGCTTTGCTCCTTCAACTTCCTCCCTTTCTTGTCCCGTAATCAAATCACAGGGAACTTTTGCTTTATTCATTCTTGTAGCCACTTCCCAGGCCAATAACCTCAAGGGACCGCAGTATACACCTGAATTTTGTAAAGTTCATTCAGATAAACAATAAATCTGGGGCAAAATTGCAAGTAATGCATACATATTAATCATGTGAATCGACAAATTCCCTGCCAGCGGAGAGGGCTATAAACACATTGCCTACGTAAATCTAAGAATAATAATTGAAAAGCCTCCCTCGACTCCTTGCATGCAAGTCGACTATCACATTTCCAATTCCGACAAAACAAAGTTTCACATGCTTTAGACATGTACAGGTTATCCACATGTGAACGTTGGCTGAAAGAGTGAATCTTCTTACTATAAACAAATTGTGCCAGATTTATTAAACATTCTGAAAATTAGGCAGGTACATCGAAAATCTGCCTTTCTATACATGGGTGTGCGATTTGTGATTTTTCCACTAATCAAAGAACTCCGAAACATAAAGAAAAGCTTGCCTGACAAACTCAGCTCGAGTTGCTTCAGTGCAGAATGTGTTTTGCCACTGTTAGTAGGACCTACATGGAGAATGACCTTGCGCTTTTTCTTCCGAGCCATGGGGTACCATGTATGAGGACGACTGCAAAATTGCACTTCTTCATAATGATGGAAATTAAAAGATTGCGGATGCATATTGAGGGTTTGAGTTGAATAACAAAGTTGAAGAGATCAACTTTTCAGCCAACATTGCTTAACATACCATACGCATACAAATGGACCAAATACTAGATACATTGGTAAACATAATTTTGCGCAGCCCCAAAAAGCCATCTATCAAAAAATGGGTTATCCCATTACAAAAGTACCTTCATCACATACTAAAATATATTCTAGAACAATATGAAGACAGTGATGCATGGCACTGACAAAAAAGAAAGGCAATATGAAACAAAGCACTTTAAACTGATAAGGAAAACGAACATGAGGATGATGAAACAAGCACATGATATCGTACGTTAGGTCCGTGAGATCCAACTTGTTGGAAATGCTGCAACGTCCATCTTTTAGGTCTGTGAATTCAAACTTTCTGGCGCCGCTGCAGCTTCCATAGTGCCTTTTCGTCTTCGATACAGCCGTTTCATATCTGCCCTTTAATTCCAGCCACAGCCAAAACGACTCCACATTATCTATCAACAGCAACACCATACCAAAAGGTGCAAGAATACAATCAAATCAAAGCGCCTCCACAAAGTTTGATGGAAGTACAATGTTTTTTTATTTTTTTGCTAGAAAGGAACACACAGAACAAAATCCATAATGTATGGATGTCGACAACGGCAGCGTATGGTCTCCTGTTGTACATTGCTCACATGACCCCATTTAGTGGAAGTTGCACTAAAATACCTTGTGCTTCTTGCGTTTCCATCATATTATCGTGTAATCGTCAACGAGTAATATTGTCAACACAAATTGTTATCTAAAATCATATTGATCTGCAAATATCTACTTGTGAACGTGACAATCAGCAATATCCTTTGGATGCCCGAAACAAGTACGATAGAGACATATACTTCAGTTATATTGAATGACAAAAGTTTCTGGCAATGGAGTTTCGGAAAGAGCAAAGATATAGCCTATACAAGCAAACTAAAGTAGCGAAACAGGATATCAGGAATGTCAACATTGACCAAAGTGCCGGACTCCGAAGACCGGTCTACCCGACTATAAGATCTACATATATTTTGGTGGACATCCATAAAAGTTTGAAATTGGTTACCTCTCTCCCAAGACCGAAAAAAAAAAATTACTTTTAGTAGACAAGACCCTACTTCTCACAATTCACCTCAAGTTACAGAAAAGCTAGAAGTCAATGAAGCAACAACAGAAATACAGAACAATGAAGAATTGGGTAGAACTCGAGTTCAAGGTCAGACCTTTGAGAAAGGGAGGGACACCCAAAGCCGAGACTCGCCGCCGGAGTAACAGAGCAGCCATTAAAGGTCGCGGAATCGCTGTTGGTGGCGATATAAATCGTGGGCCCGCGAGCTCAGTTTATTTCACAGACGAGAGACATCACGGCAACGAAACGCGTGTCGCCGATTCTTGAGGTATGACCGTGATTCCAGAGTTGGAGAAGGAAGAAGCGAAAGACGAAGACGTGCGCTTTAAGCTCCCCGAACTCAGCGTCCACCCAAGCATGTGGGAGTTCGCCGGACGATCTGCCGATTTAGCGTAAATAATGAAGCCTTCGAAAATGTCCCAACTTTTTTTATTTACGCACGAGAAAATTTTCAAATAAGCCCCAAGTGCTTTCATCTTTTCAAATAAAGACCTTAAGTTGATCTTATTTCAAATATAGGATATCTTATTATCTCAAATAAGGATCTAAAGTGAATATTATTTCAAATAAAGGCGTGGTATATCAATCTCAAAAAAAAAAAATCTGAATCACCAGTTGATTAGGGACATTTTCATAATTTTTTATTTTACTTTTCTATTTTTCAAAAAAATTAAAAAAACTAAAATTGTAAAATAAAAAATGAGATACAAAGGGAGGGGGCTACCCCCGCCTGTGGCGCTTGTCCCAACGCCGATGGGTCGGTGACGAGTGTTGTCGGGGTCACCAACGCCTCGAGGGCGGGCAACCAAAGGCTAGGCCCTCTCCTAGATTTGAGTGAAGGTCCCCAGCCTTCGCCAAGTCCAGGAGTGGGCTACGGCCCTCGGCAAGAGCTGGGCAAGGGTTGCTGCCCTCGGCCAAAGGTAATTGCTTCACTTATTTGGATAACAATTTATGTTCTAGGTTTACATGTACTTCTATCTGTTGTTATAAAATTGGGAAGAATTTTTTTATGAAAAAGAATCAATATTGTTTCCTGCTCACACGAGCCCATATTCTTGCTTTTCGATCAATCTCTAGTTCTAATCTTCCTTCCCAATCCGATATTATGGTCCCAGTGTAGATCGAACTTCGTTATGCTCCAATTCGACAGGTAATAGATATCGGGACTTTGCAATATTTGATTGATCACAATTTTGTATATTCCATTTACTATAGAAGTTTCCAAGGAATTCATTAAAGGAATGTTTTCAATAAAAAAGAATTTGTTCTTGCATATTCCTACTTGGTTTTCCAAATTAATCCCACGGATACGTATAATCCAAAAGAATATGTGAGTGTTTCATATACAGAATCTCTTTCTTTTATCAAAGGTTCTACCAATTGATATGTTTCCACAAATAATTGAAATTCAATTTCTTGGTATGTATCTTCAATTTTTGGAAATTAATAAAGTTCTTCTGTTAAATCCCGATCAAGAAATCTATAAAATCTTTCATATTTGTATCTAATTAAAATCGGGTATTGTAGATATTCCCTCATTTCCATCCCCGAGCATTTTGAATTTCCCTTTTCTCAAAAAATTCCATTATGGACCCATTCTTCATCAAATTTTTTGGATTTATTGAGCAACAATGGAATTTCTATTTTGTTTACTTAATCACATGAAATTTTACCCACCCCATATATGGAATGTATTAAATGCATATGAACGGCGGAATAAATAAAATTTGATATTTAAATTGGAATTTGTAACAGATACAAAATCGAAAGGAATTAATAAATGCCACTTAGGCCTATGGAGTTTTGCATAGAATATATATATATATATATATATATATATATATATAAAAGTGATTCCATTTCTAATGTTATTATGATATTGCATATTCTAATCCGATTGGGTACCAGAAAAATAGATGGATATAGAATTTAATCTATTCGATGATATAAAGACATTATAATCATCAAAAATATACAGTTGATATTTTTTAGCACTTGACTTTTTCATGGATTCTATTGTTCAACAAATGATTCGCATAAAAGAGAGATACTTTTATTTTACCTTTTTTAGTGGAATACGATCGAAGGGCATAACATAATAATAAGGTTTTTTATTTATTAATCACATGTAGATAGCTATCTATGTTTCAAGTTCTATTTACGACAGCGTGTGCTATACTACATCAACATTTCCATTTTCTCGTGCCATCTATTGAATGAAAAATTGAAGCACTACAATTTTCTGATAATTCTCTATAGGCATCATATATAGATATGATGTGCAATTAGATATTTGGATAACAATTTATATTCCGGGGTTTACATATACTTCTATTTGTTGGTATATGGAAATTGGGAAGAATCTTTTTTATGGAAAAGAATCAATATTGATTAGTTACGTATCAATTTGGATTCTCTTATATCATTAGGATTAAGAAAAGACAATTTTGTATTCAAATCCAAGAATCTTTTATGAATTTACAATCACATTTAACAGTTAATGGTTCCAATTTGTCCAAAATTTTGGCTTTTGTGAAAGAGAGGGAAATTTTTTAGATATTTAGGTTTTGAGATACTATACATGCAACAGAAGGGATGGATCCAATCCAATCCTCCGGTCGCAAGGTTGTCGGCCCTCGCCACTGCCCCACTAGCGTTGGGGCGACAGCCACCATGGGAGGGTAGCCCTCTCTCGCCTATATCCCAATCCTTTCTTTCTTTTCCCCTTTACAACTTAAGTTTTTTTAAATTTTTGAAAAGCACAAAAAAGTAAAAAGAAACAAAAAAGAAAATTACCAAAATGCCCCTATTCGGATGGAATATTAGGTCGGCCGGCTAAGTAAGGCTCTTATTTGAAACAGATATATGGCAACTTTAGGCCTTTATTTGAGACAAAGTGAGCACTTCGGGCCTTTATTTGAGACAAAGATGGCACTTTATGCCCTTATTTGAGAAAATAAGGTGATCCTTTTATTTGGAATTTTCCCTTTATACAATGTCCTTCTTAAACTATTTATTAGGAAAATTCTAAATAATGGCACGAAATGCTCTCATTTTCTTAAATAAAGGTTGCAATAGAGCTTATTTCAAATAAAAACTTGAGGTACCCTCTTTATTTCAAAGAAAGACCGGACCACGGAAATTTTTTTGTTTTTTATTTTGTTTTCCTTTAGTTTGGCCGTCGAGGGTCGCCGTCTTCGCCGGCTACTAGGCGAGGGCCAACAAGGGCTCGTTAGCCGGCAACCCTTGCCCAAATTTGCGGGCGCCGGCCTTGCCCGGATTTGGGCGAGGTCGCGGCCGACGAGGGTTGCTAGAGGCCAACGAGGCCTCGCCGTCCCTCGCTTAGTGGCCGGCAAGCGTGGCAACCCTCGCCGGCCAAAACAAAAGGAAAAAAAAAAGAATTGAGAAAAAAGAAAAACAAAAAAAATAAATTTAAAAAGGAAATTACGAAAATGCATTTTGCCGGACCGTTCTTTGAAACAAAGAGGACACTTTAGATTTAAAACAAGATCCACTTCAGGCCCTTTATTTGAGAAAAATGAAAACACTTCACCCCTTTATGAAATTTTTCATTTTTTTAAATGGTCAATAAAAGAAATCTTTTTTAATGCAATAGTCTTTCATTACGTTTATTGGTATTGGCCATACCATTAACCAATGTGAATATTAGACGACGTGGTTGTTAAATGGTTGTTAAATACCAAATCAGCACGTAAATGGTAGTCACGGAAAGCTCACGTTCAAAGAAATCGATTTTTTTCTTAAAAACACGAGAACAAAGTTATTTTCTGCAAAGAAATTGGGAGAAAAGTATTAAAATTTGTTGTTCCGGGCCTCGCGCGGAGCATAGGCCGAGCCACGAGAAGCCGAGGCGAGCGTTCGATGACGAGCCACCACAAGGGTCATTCTCAATGGAGAAGAGAATATAGCGTATTAAGACCCGCATTGCAACGATTCCTATTCAGTGATTCCGTTCTCCGAAAAAAAAAATGGACGAAAAACATATTTGGTAATGTAAATGATTCTTATTCCGTTTCTCGGGGAATATTTTTGGAGTAAAAACAAGAACAAAAAAAAGTCGATTCTAAAAAAAAAAAGAATCACTTTTCAAAAACACAAAACAAGATATGAAATCCCACATCTCACTTTTTCCTTTTAGTTTTCTCATCATTTTCCCTTGTCTAAAATAGAAGTTTTATGCAGTTATGAGACACATTCCGATTCTCCAAACTTCATTCAAGAAACAAAATAAAAAAATTAATTCTAATCGAGCCACTTTTACGGATCGGAGTTGTTGCCACGCAGGCCTTTAGTGCAATCGCAATGAACTTCAAAGCTCTTCTTTGTTACTCTGTCAACCATACTATTAAACCTAGATCTAGGTCGATAGAGATGACGCCATTAAAGTTTTGAACAGATAAAAGAGAACTAATAATTGATGAAACTCATAATCCGACTGGACATCAACTTTCGAAATTGGAATAGCATGAACCCTACACAGAATATGTTCTAGATAAATTTTACTTCTTCCCCTGCTCTCTCTATGACTGGTTTAGGAAGTCCTTAAACTGCTTCATCTAAGGCTCGTTCGGGACCTCGAGAACTCTCGGATGTAAAATAAATAGAGAGTATTTTCCGTCGTCAAGGGAAGAAAAAGATATAAATTTTACTTCGTCCCCTGCTCTCCCTATGACTGGTTCACACTAAATTTTTTCTGTCTAATAAAAAAAAAAATCTATGATAGCTTGGGTCTCAATTTGGGACCCAAACCTTTTTTTTAGCACAAAATTCACCTCAAACCCATATTGTGGCTCAAAACCTTCTTCTTTTATGGCTCATAAGTTGAGGGTGCGGATTGAAAGTTGGCGGTTTTTCACGAGACAAAATAAAGTTCTGGCTAGTTTGGGCACCCGAGTTGAAATTGGTGTTTTCCAACGACAAAAAGAAAATTAGGGCCAAAATCGCGAACCAAACTAGAACCGGTGCTTTTTAAGGAGACAAATAAAAAAGATTGGATTAGAAATTGAGACCCAAACTAAAGTTGATATTGTTTAAGGTAATCATGCCCATTTCTCTCTTACAGAGGGGCCGTGCTTCCTTTTCGGTGGCAGCGGCACCATCAGACAAGGAGACCTCATTGGATCGAACAACATAATCCGGCGTAACCAAATTGTTTTGCTTCTGAATTTTCCTAATATGAAAATATGATTATTAAATATCCAAGATGAACAAATAAGAATACTCCTAAAAAACTTTTTAGGATTAATTCCTCTATGTATTCAAACCATTGTTGCTGACATCCAATTTTAACCGTGTTGGTCCCTAGATCATATACATGTCCGGATAGGTCTAATAGTTTTGTCCATAACATAGGCCTTTCTTCAACGAGCATAGATGGAAGGACATAGTTGATATTAGCACAGACAGAGCAGAAACATGTGCTAGGATGATGTCAATAGCACAACACCTTAGCTAGCAAGAACAGAAACGCAACATTGTACAGCAGCTCTGTGGGCATGTCTTCCCCAGCTGATGTCTCGTCGCTTGGCTCCCCGAATGCATCCAATTTCTCAGCACTGTTCTGATCTGCGGTGGAATTTTGGCGCACTCCGACGATTGCGGAGTTGGCTCCTCCTAAAGCAGTAGATAGTTCGCTGTCGTCCGGTGTGATCGGCGGAAACACTTCTGGCGGATCGCGATCTGTGATTGCCAGGAAAAAGGGAGATGAACTTTCGTAGCCTCAATAAAAGGAAACAAAGAAATTAGACATACGAAACCGGTAACGACGATGCCCCCCAAAAAAACAACCAAGAGAAATAAGGGCTGGAATGGGCTTAGTGCGTGAAAATTTACCTCGACAAAGGGCCAGAGAAGGTATCGAAACATAGCAGTTCGACGATAGCAACGAAAATCCATCCCCGAGAAGCGGTTCGGAAGATGTGAACAGGGAGCAGAAGCAGTCGAATCCCTCTCGAACCACCGCATTAAGGGCAATGCAGCATGTTTCTATAGACCCCTTGTCTTGCTTCGAGCACTGCTTGAGGCCTGTTTCCTCCTCAAGACAGCCTTGATATGGGGCTCTCGCTATACATTGCGTCGAGCACAACATAAGAGCTAGACAAAGAGACAACTTGAAGAAACTTAGGCAGCTCGAGACCATGATGTTCGTCTTAATTTCTCTTCGATTCAAGTTGCTGTTAAAAATCCATTACCTTCACAAGTTTATGAGCATATGCAATGCAAGTTCTCTGATCAGGAGGGACGATTCGCATGATCGGGCAGGCGTTATTCCCAGAATGCCCCAAGTCATAGTCACAATAACATGATCTAAATAGAACAATTAATCGTGACTTCTTAGGTTATAATAGTCGAATACATCTTTAAGGAAGGGGCGGGAAAACCGGCATTTACCGCGATCTCACAGTAGTCAGAGCATGAAGTTGTGAAGGCGTGATCAACTTTCTCCCACAACTACTAGGGAGGTTGAGTTTTGTGATAGGAGCATGTTGCCTGTGTGAAAGCGTGAATCTCAAATGGCTGCAAAGCTCGCAGCTGTTTCGCAGTTAGAGATCTCATCCTTCCAACTGAAAACAGGCCTAGACCGCATATCGGACTCATTTTTTCTGTGAGTGACAACATGCATTCTCGAGACATCTTTGCAAGTTCGGAACGAATTCGTGAATGTGCTCTTCATGCGAAACCGTTTGTAATTTCTAGCAATCAGATTCAGGACATTGCATTTCGATAAGGATCAGCATTGGCTTTGCATCTATGATTAATATCCTCTAGCTCAAGCCTGAGTTCTTGAAACGGTATAAAAGAAAGCATATTTTTATTCCCACTCTCATTACTGCATTACAAAACAAATAAACAAATAACCAAATGATTCTCTCACCCTCTATCCTGAAAAGCCCTATTAAAATAGTCACACCCCCAAAGAATCACCACAGATAATATTGAAAGAAGAAAAATTAATACAAAATCAAGTAGACAATCCCATGACAGATCAGTAGTACTTCAAGAGAGCGGATGCCAATGCAACTAGCAGCAGGGCCGGTGAGAAAACATTGGACGGCCTAGCGGCTGACGGGTTTACATTAGAGCGGCCCCGGTGGTTTGCGTCGGATTCGCCGAAGTGACTGTCGGAGATGGAGGAGTCGAGACCGAAGGCGTGTCGGATTCTGGGGACAGAGCTGGTGAGATGGGCTGAGAATCTGTGGACCCTGCCGCACAAAATCAAGAAGACTAAACACATGCACCTGATAAGGCTACAATATTTAGTAGCATTTGCTCGTTGATTTTCAGAAACGTGTGGCTCGTTCGAATATCGGTTACCTGTAGGACTGCTCGCTGGAGAGGATGAGGGAGAGAGAATCGGTCCGAGCGTGGCAGGACCTGAAAATCGATGAGAAGAGTTAATCAGTCAACGATGATTCAATTGATTGAGTTCGCAAGTTCTCTTCTCTTGCGATGATTGAATTCCTATTCTTAAGGGGGTTTGTTTTTGGCTTCCTTAAATTCGATCTACTATCCCACGTCGCTTGTATGAGATTTATATGCTCTTTATACACATGTAGTCTCCTCCACCTAATGACTTAAAATTTCTGTCAGACATTCTAACATGCATCATCAGCAAGTATCTCACGGTAACATCCTTGGGAAACGGTTTCGTATGGCAGTTGAGATGGGGCAGCAATTCATAGTCGAAAAGAAGTAGCGAAGTATCATATCAAGTTCATGCTTTGTGGTTAGCAATTCGATCAACTAATGACTATGATAACTGCAGAAGCACGACGATTAAAGGCGAAAGGGCGGTACCTGGAGCAGGAAGAGGCGCGCCCGTAGCTGCAAGTTACAATGAAATGGAGAACATTAGACGGAGTCTAGGACAACACTAAGGAAGATATGATCATATGAGTAGAGAATAAGTGGCAGTGACACCAAAATTAGCAGGATTAGCATACATTTGCACTGGAGGGGAACACCAGGCATGTTGCAGGCCCGGGGAAGCGAGATGGCGAGGGTCCGGTTGATGGGTAACTGGAACGGAATCCCACCGGCCACGATGAGGCACAGGCAGCCCATCCCGCTGTTCGTGAGCGACTTGAGCGAGTCGCAACACTGCGAGGTCGGCGTTGTGCTGTTGAGGCTGCTGTTGGTGACGAAGTTCATGCACGGCGTGAAGCTCGACATCATGGAGGGAGTGCAAGGCGTGGTGATCTGGCCGCGCACCGGGGCGGTGGTGATCGAGAGCGTGATGGCCATGGCAAGGAGTGGAAGAGAGAGTGAGAGGGGCCTGGAATGCTTCATCTTGACCAGGATTGTAGGGAAAACTCTTGCCTCTTTGGAGAAGAAAACTGAGAAAGCTTTCTGGGATTGGAGAATGGAGTGGTCCTTGGTGATGAGGGAGGGGAAAGATGGTGATGGAATTTATAGGTGTTGAGAATTGGAGGGAAGTATGACAGGAGTTCAAGATTTTTCATTTTCCATTTTTCCTTTTTTGGGTGAATTTGTTGGGAAAATGAAGTTGGTGTTGGAGTTAAACTACCTTAACAAACTTCTAGCTTTCAAAGAACAGGTGTTGAGGACTTGTGACAAGATTGGTGGATTGGCATGTATGCTTGTGGACCCCATTTTGACCTATCTTTTGGTGGTAAGAGGGTCCCTTGCTTGCGTGTCAGTTGCTAATTGGTCACCTTTCAAGGATTAGAAGGTTGTAGTAGGTCTAACAAGGGACCATGGGAGGGTATTGACCTAGCGTTTCCGTCCTAAACCAACCTTGATTCAAAACAAAAGGAGAGAATTCCAGGAATTGAAGTTTGGAATGATCAAGAGCAAGTTGAGGATTCTGTGCATGATGCTCTTGAAGGTGGATGATCCTGAACTCAAACTCTGGCTAACAATCAGACCCATTTTTCTAATTCTTAGCAATTTTAAAGGGGATAAAGATAAAGAGATGTCCTTGGATTATAGAAAGAGATGTCATTTGTATTGAAGATTATTGCATGAGGACTCATGTGAACCCAATATATCGCGGCCAGATCTTGGTTGAAGCACATCTTAGGAATTTAGGATGGTCTGGCTGGGCAAGCAATTCCCTCCTTGAGGCCGGCGTCCGGCCAAGCAGGATCCTTCTTTTTAGTAGGAAATCTAATATTTTTAGTAATGTGTGGTCTTTTTAGGGTGAGGAATTCTAAGCCCGATATGTAATCGACTCGACCGGTCCAATGATCAAACCTAATGAGTGATTGCCGATTTGCTTGGGACTTGTAATTTCTCTTGGGCAAGAAGAGTACTCGAGTCCATTTGTTTCGCGGAAAACGTGATGGTTTCGGAAAATGTTTTACGAAAAGTTATTTTTCGGTGTTTGACCGAGACGTAAAAATGAACCGAAAACGATTTCCGCCGTTTGGCAAGGAATTGATTATCATGGAAAAATTATTAAGTAGTTCAAATTGACGAGGATGGCCTGGCCAAATCCGGCAAGGTTGAGCCTCACCTATGGCCGGTGAAGAGTAAAAATTAAAGAAAGCAATTTAAAAAGTAAATGGTAATTTTTTATTCAAAAAATAAAAAATAAAATTTCAAATCTGAAAAAAATTATTAAAAAATGAAAAGAAAATAAAAAAATAATTAAAAAGACAGAAAATGTGAAAGAGAGGATGAAGGAATTATAAGAAAAATGTTTTCCTCTTCTCAAAAAGAGGAAAACATTTTCTCCACTTTTAAAAGAGTTTTTTTCATGGTAAGAAAAATTTCCGGGACTAGCTTATTTTTCGCGAACCAAATGCCGGAAAACCCGGAAAGCGTTTTTCAGAAAGTTATTTTCCGGGAAACATACCGAGCAGAAATGGGCAATCGAATTTGTTATGATAAGCGAAATTGCTTCTTTTACCAGTTTTTAAGCAACGGCATGTGCGTAATTGCTCTCTTGCTAGCATCAACCAATAAACCATTCTCGAGATATGTCTCAGCTTACCAAACATGAGTTCCGAGTCATGTGGAGATACAGACGAAAAAGCATGGTAGCAGTAGACATTTTCATCAAAGCATTCTGTTAAACAACCTTCATCAGCTGATCACACAAGTCCAACTCATCATGCTCATTACTTGTTGATGCAAGTTTCCACAGCTTTGAACTCATTGTTTTTATTACAAGTAAAACATGTACCAAATCAGTTGAAACCAATAGTTAGTAGTTGGCCACCTGAAGAACCAAACAGATTTCATTCACAACAAGAACCAAAGACATGGACTTGTTCCTGGGAATTATGCCCAATCAGCATGGTCCTGTCCCTAGCATCTATGTTTATGTGACCAGGATCACGACATCAAATGAATTTCTGATAACGAGTAAAGATCCTTTGAGGAAGTAGTAGGAGAAGTTGGTGACCCAAATCAACAATTCCTGAAACTCTTCCCTCTCTCTCAAACTTCCCCCTACATAAAAGCCAAACCAGCTGTTCTCTTTCTCTTCACCCCCCACTGAACTGAACTCACAATCCAGGACTTTGCAAGTTCATCCTTTGGCATCAGCCCAAATTTGGAAACAGGAAAGATCATCCAATGGCACAGGCTAGGATGAGAATTGTGGCCCTGGTCTTGGCCATGGTGGCGGCTGGAGCGGCGGCTCAGTCGTCGAGCTGCACGAGCGCTCTGATCAGCATGTCCCCCTGCCTCAACTACATCACGGGCAACTCCTCATCCCCGTCCTCGAGCTGCTGCTCGCAGCTAGCCAACGTGGTCCACTCGGAGCCGCAGTGCCTGTGCCAGGCCCTCAGCGGGGCGGCTCTTCCCTCGGTATCAGCATCAACCAGACTCGGGCCTTGGCCGTGCCCAGCGCTTGCAACATTCAGACTCAACCGGTCAGCCGTTGCAACGGTGAGTGTCTGCACACAAAAAACATTGAAACTGACATCTTTCATTTCCGGTTCAAAATCATATGATCTAAGTCTTACTTTTTGAGCTGATGGAATATATCTGCAGCTGCTTCGCCCTCTGCTTCGCCTACCGGAGCTCCTGATACCCCCAATGCAGTTCCTTCAGGTACACTCTCCCTACGTTATCGTCAGAGAAAAATCTATTGATTCGAGCATTTCGGTCATTTAGGCACGATTTTAGTAGTACCCAAGCAATAACGAAATGCTATCTCAATTGCTAATCACCCTGGCCCCCATGATTTTCCTTTTTTATCCATTGGTTACAATTTGGCTGTGAATATTCATCTTGTTGATTAGAGACATACCCCATGCATTGTCGCAGATTCCGGAACGAAAGAGGTACCAACGACCGAACAAGAAGGCTCATCAGCAGGAAGCATCGCCGAGCTATCGATTCCGCTTCTATTCACCCTGCTCTTTGCAGCATCATATGCGTCGGCTAATACCTAATATCTACTGTCTAGTTTGAGACCCTTTCGTTGACCCCCACCACCACCGTTTCCACATTTCTTTTGTCATCAGAATGTATTCGTTCATCTTCATTTTTCTCCTTTAGCTCGAGTGGCACATGTATTACATAATTCTTTATGATCTTAGACGTATAGAATACGTATCTATGGGGCAGATCTTTCATTTAATAACAGGAGTCCCTAAGATTACAAATTGGGCTGTTGGCATGATTTTCGGTTTCAGAGGACGACGAATTACTGGATTTGAATGAGAAATCTACTTTTAAAACATTCAGTAGCTGGTGGAGATGGAAATTCAGATTAATTGCCAAGTTCATAATTGCAACCGAAGAATTTCGCCGGTTTTGAACAATTTAGTAACACCTAACTCCGACAAAAAAGCACGGAACATCTGTCCCTGGGGATAGAGATTCATTCGCCCCAGGCCAAGTCCACGCGAATCGAATCGAGCCGAGATTTTGCCCCAGCGATAGTGATACTTGACTACTACTCCTAGCACACGGCTGCTTTCGCCAAATGAGGTCATGAAAAATGGCGATTCTACTATCATAATTGTAATTACATGCTCCCTACCGTGAGCTACTTCTGATAAATTAGTGGACAGAGTGGTTTATTCAAGGCTTTATGCAATTGCGGATTACCTAATCAGCATCTGCCGCTAAGCTCGTATCGTCGGATTAATTGGTAAATTAAATCTCTCAAAGACTACTAAAATCAATCTATGCAGATTATGCGAAACTTAAAATATTCCAACGGCAGAGTGCATACGATGAAATTGCTCTAAGCAAGATGACCACCTTTAGTTTGATCCGAGAGACACACTTTGGGCTCACAAGGGGAAAGGCTAAACATCACCATGTCTCTAGCTCTTCCCTTCAGGACTATATTACTTCCTCAGAACGCCCTCCCTCCTGAGCCCAGCCTTCTCCAACACCCTAACTTATCCTACATTCTCGACATCAACAAGAGCCTGAAGCCCCAACAGCTCCGGCTACTCTAGGAAAACGCCACCGCCGCCATCTTCACAGCCCACATCATGATTCCCCGTCCCCGGACGCCGAGCCTAGGCTGTGACGCCCGGGAAATTCAAATTATGTAATTTGCCCGAATTCAATAAAAAGGAAGAGAATTGAATTTTAGTCGGTGCAAATTTTGGATCGCAAGGACGAAAGGGACGAATTTTGGACGATTCCCGAAATGTCGTTCGATTTCGATTGGGTCTCGAAATCGTGGTCACCGCGACTTAGGATTTCTAATCCTCGCGCCTAGCCACTTTTCCCGACCGAACCTAGCCCGTGAAAATCCAATTTCATTCCCAATCGGTTGAGCTAAAAATCCGATCAGTCCCGATTTATCAAAAGACCGTTTCGCCCTTTGATATTATGCATGTGGGACGAAATTAATTAATTTAGATGAGACCCGTGGGCCCCACCTCATTTAATTATCCCAACTACCAGTCAAAGCTGGTCAACTCAGCTCTCTCTCTCTCCTCCCTCTTCTCTCTCTCTCCCGTTGCTCCCTCCCTCACTCACGACCTCACTCTCTCTTCCGGTCCTGTCTCCACAAAGACGACTCCTCGAGTCTCCAGCCCTTTTTGTGCGACCACGGCCCCGAGCCATCACCTCCGACCACCGGCCTCCTCCGTCCGCTCCGCTTGCCGCCACCTCGGCCGCCACGCCGCCGCAAAGCCCCGGAAAAGCCCCTCCCGCGCGCCGCTCGCTGTTTCGGGTCCGGTGGGCGTTGGGAGCTGTCCGGCCTCCCCGCACCACCTACGACCACCACCGACCTCCTCTCCGTCCGCCCTCCGACCCCCCGACGCCGTCCCACCACCGCGCGCAGCCCCGGAAGCCTCGAACAGCCCCATAACAAGCACCCCCGGCGCAGCTTCCCCTGTTTTGCGTCGGGTTCTTGTTCCGTCGCCCTCCGCCGCGATTAAGCCACGCCCACCGCCCGCCGACCACCTCAAATCGTCGTCCCCACCCTTAGTCGTCCCCACGAAGTCGCCGGAAGCCGGCCGCCGCCCGTAGAGCCCGAGATAGCGCCGGACCCGGTCTCCCTGTTACGCCCCCGAGTCCCCGTTCTGCGCCTGTTTTACCGCCGCTTGCTCGGCCTCCTCCGGCCGTCCGCCGCCGCCACCAGCGCCATCTACGGCCACTCGGACACCACCCAACCTTGGCCGAACCATCCCCACCTTGGACGGCCCGAGCCACCACAAAGCGGCTCCGACGCCCCCTCTCTGCTCTGTTTTGCCTCTGCCGAGCACCATTCACCGCCGGCCGCCACTGTTCCGGCCACCGGCAGACGCCCCCGAGCCTCGTGCCGCTGTCTCGAGGTGTCGCCAAGTCTTCGGGCCATAATTGTTCGAGTTAGAAGCCCGAAGCTTAAGTTGGATCGCGGGTCGCCAATAATCGTCGCGAGCCGGGCCGAGTTCGTGTCGCCGTCGCTACGGTTGAGACCGCCCAAGCTAATTGAAATTGTGAGTTAAACCCCTAAATCCCGATTAGGGCGCTAATTGCGCTTAGTTAGTGTAATTAGCCTAATAGGGTGTTTAGGTAGCCTAATCGTGGTCGGTTAAATAGAGACTTGGTTTAAGTTAAATGACCACGATTAATTAAGTTAGTCTCGTTAGTCGGGTTGTCTCGCTACTATTTGGTGATTAATTGGATTGATTGTTTGGGCGGTGATTGCCATTGTTTGATCGCGAGCGAGCGATAGGGCGAGCCGAGTGAACATTGATTGTTGATTGGACTTGGACTTTTGATATTCGTTTTATAAATCTGGATCGACTTTTATCGTCGATTATTAAAATATGTATGGTCGATTGTCCTAATTGTGTGTCTGGATGCTTGGTTTTGCGTGTTGGATGTGATGGGTGAAAATTGTGGGTGTCGGTCTCACGTTTTCTAGATATAAAGTCTGGTGGATAATTTGTGCATCCATGCGAACCGAGTGAAAGCAAACCGCATATTTTGGCATGAAAATGGCCGAGGGCCGAGTTTTTGGGCACGATTGCGTGAGCATCCGGCGGTATATACGAGATAAAAATTGATTGATTGCCGAATAAGTTGAGTGGTCATATGACGGAATGGTGATGGGATTCCCGACAAGTTCATACAGAGTTTGTGCCGTGCCAATTGCACGAAACCACACGACTTGTCGGATGCACGACAATCCATGCCCCGTGCCGGTCGCACGGATTTAAGGGATTGTCGGATGCCGGTCGCAGACTTGTGATGGACCGACGCTCCTTATTGGAATGCCTTTTTGCTATGCCGCGCGCCCGCCTACTGGATACATAGCTTTCGGTCGCCGTCGCCGAGAGGATATGAGACGATGCCTGGTCTCGCCGGATGACACCGCCCGGCCGTAGTGTGGGACCACACCCGCCGTGTGAGTCGGTGTCACGCCCGATCGCGTGGGTCACCAGTTAATAAATGGACTACGTGTGGCGTCCTATGCATGCAAGCGCTGTGATGCTTTGCCAATGAATTGGTTTGATTAATTTGACTTGTTGAGTCATCCGCATCGCATTATGTCCGGTCGAAGACCGGTAAGCTTGCATGTGGTTGAATTATCCGCTCTGTGATATTATGGTTGTCTCAGGACGCCTCGAGCGAATCAACGCCCTAGCCGGGCTTAAGCGTTGACTCACTAAGATTTATTTCTCACCTCGTCGTTTAACCATTTCGGGTTCCAAGTGATGAAACCCGTGGATGTTAGGGCTTGGGTGTTAGAGCAGATTTTTGGGAGTAGATGATGGCTTAACCTTACCCGATCGAGTATGTTTTTGAGGCCCTAATGAGCCGCCCCGAAGAATGGGGTTAATAATGTTTTTTGTAGCTTAGTAGGATTAAGGTTCATCTACTTTGATTGTATGAATGAAATTGCATTTTGTGAAATGACCATTGCGGTGTTCTATTGTACTATCCCCGCCGATCTTGCGTGTTTGGGAGTGTTGCACGTTCGCGCATGCGCCGTAGGTTCGTAGGTCGATAGTGTACCTAGGACGCTATCTTTCATGACCTGTGGCGATTTGGTAGGGATGTCGCGGGCCCGGGGATCGGGGCGTGACATAGGCCATAGCCGATCTCGAGCTGTCGATCGGTGGTCCCCACCCGATGCCACCGGCCCCATGGAAATGTCGCCGACCGGAAGCATAGGAAATTTGCGTATTAGAATAGAAGGCATATGCGACGATGCTGTTGTCGTTGCCATGGTCGACTCCTCTCCAAAGAATTCAGATTCAAGGTACCTTGCTATAGATTTTTGAGAAGACCTACAACTTTTGTCCTAATTGACCTTTTTGTGTTCTGTTTTCGTAACTCTAGCATTGTTCTCTTTCCCGCGATAAAGTGACTTGACCGATACCGTTTCATAGTAGCCTAGCACCTGACCTTGGAAGATAGTGTTGTCGAATGATAAAACTCGTCGAATAATCTTTCCGTTAACTCCGTCCAATTTAGCTTATAAAAGATATTCACTAATTTTTATTTATGAGGTTCTTAGTATACGCGGCGATGATGTGGCACATAAAAAAAAATAAGAATTATAGAATAATCTCTCCTAAATCACAGTGATTGCTGCACATAAAGGATAGGTAGGATAAGGAACATGAAATTGCAAAGTTCCATCTTTCCCTTCTGATGCGTGCCTTTGCTTTTGTCGTTGCAGGGCACTTGGTCAGGTATGATCAAAGGTATTTGTTACCAAACCATAATCCTCATCAATTACCAAAATGGAACAGAGAGGTTGGTGATCCTTGCTCTTGCCCCCATTTTCTTTTTCAAGTCAGTGCCCATGATAATCCTGACTCCATACTGTTCTATTTATACCATTCGTCGGCAGGCTGACGATGCCGAAACTCGTGTGGAGAAGTAGGGAGGATCTGCCGGGGAGCACGATCTATTAGAACGCCGCAAATCATAGTCGAGACAATGGGTGGTAGCGATACAAATAACAACGTAGCAGCATGTTTTTGGGTCAAGTTCAAGTTGCCCTGGTGCCAGAAAAGCCGGGGAAAGAGATGTAACGGTCACGGTTTTCCGTTACTCAACTTTCACCAGCTCAAAAATGTGATTCAGCCTGTAGTCGTCTAACTTTAGAATCCACTAGACTCTGCTTTCTCAATTGGGCTGCAAGTTCAATATGGTATCTGGTTTAGAAACCTTCAGCTTCTGGTTAACGAGTTGATGTTATAATGCTTGGAAGATTAACAACGTGATCAGTTCTTTACTTCTGAGTGAAATTTCTAGCAAATTGCAGTGCAGAACATTCTCTTTCTTTTCGTGCATGCCGTGTATACCGCTAACTTTGTAAGGAGGGAAAGTGTTTTCTAGGAAAATGGTTTCTGTTTAGAAGAAAAGTAGAGTTGTTTTCATCTGTTTTCCTTTTCTATGGGCCCAAGACAAGATGGCGCGAAGCGATGTTACGGATCTTTCTCTCGTCGACAGGGGCCGCTTGGTGGACCTAATCGGAGGCCCATGCGGGAAAACTGCCTTGCCTTTCTGGCCCGGCCGATTGTCTTACCGTCGGAGGCGACGCTGCCTGGGATGGGCTTAAGTCGCTTCTTCAGCTCTTTGATCTCATCCCGGATGTAGGCAGCCGTGACCATTGCCACCCTAGTTAGTCGGCCTTGGCCAGCCGCCGAGCGAGGATCGCTAGCCCTCCCAGACACTGGTGAAGCCACCACCAGTTACATCTTTTGTCATTTTTTGTTTACGAACGATGTCTTTTTGGACAATGGTTCCCGCTCCAGTTAATGCTAACAACCACCAAAGAGAGATATAATTATAAAACCAAAAAAAAAAAAAATCACGTGAGTCTTTTTCGTTGGTCATATCGGACCGAGTTAACAAAAGCTCTTCATCGCATAAATTTGACAAGTTGGAGAACTTGATTGAACTATCTAAAAGTTTTAATATTCAAATGGACTTTTACAACGAAAGAATTTATAATGCGTTTTTCTTATAAGTTTACGACATGGTTTTGACATGAAAGCGAGTAATTGCGGTTTGCTGACAATTTGCGATAAATGATGGCCCCTCGTGTAAGCTCGTTTTCCTTTTTGTCAAACAATTCGACTCATATCTGATCATGTATTCTGGTGATTTTATCTGGATTAGGGATAATTACATCACGCCCCCTAGATTTTTGGGGCTGTGGCACTTTGCACCCGAGATCTCAATTTTCGCAATATCAACTCCTGCATTTTCTTCCACAATTTTCCCTTTTTAGGTAAACTAGTCCTGCAATTCATTTTAGAATGTGGCCTTGAGGGCCCATACAAGGCCGAACACAGATGTTTTTGGGCCTAAGAAACAGTTGGTTCGATTTTTGTTTGGCCCAATTGAATTTAAAGACAAAATAGCTAGACCAAATCATAGGTACTCTTTTGTTCATAATCTATGAAAATTGTAATGCCACATCCGAAAAGTTCCTCAGTGATTGGGTGGCCATGAATGACGTTCCAATCTCTTGTGGGGATTTGAGAAAAACTCAAGCCTTTGCGGCTATTAAATTTTTTGCCAAAGCTTTTGATAATCCATTCTAATGGTCAAATATGCTCGTTAACGATTTAGAACGAAATGAATGTAGTTGATGAAAGAAATGAATGATACATCCGTATAAAGATTAGGACAAAGGGATTGATCTATATCCGACGGCAGGTGCAACCTGTGACCTCAACCGCGCAAGGATTGAACCCGATGCAACAAACGACACAGGTTTGACACATTGTTACTCGATGGCAACCATCAAATGTGATTTTCGTTCTTAGCCGCAAACCAAGTTGCTCCTATCGAGAGCAAGTTGTCATGGGTGATCATGGTACATGTGAGCCCAAGTCACATGCATCATTAGATCATATCGGTCCCGTGTGGGACCACCCCCGCCCGATTGTGCAAACAATTGAGTGGTAAAAGTTTTGTGCATGTCGACACGGAGGGGGAGAGGTTGGGAGTCACAAATCATCTTATTAAAGATTCAAGCTCAAGACAAACTATATATGTGTTTTTGCTTCTATGCGAATAATCTATTGAAAGCACTCAATTAGCTTAGATAAAAACCCCTCGGGCTTAGTGGAGTTTGCTAGGATATCGGCCTACCGAGAGATTTTTAGCTCAAAAGCCGAAGGCCGTCCATTCGAATTCTATCAATTGAGCGTAAAGCTTCTCGAATCATGTCATTCACACAAATCAAAAGTTTGGAGTTAACCGATTCATAGGGCTTACAAGATATCTCATGGATATCCAAGTAGCCGGATCTCCACACACGTGTCCCTCATTATAGAAAAAATAAAATAAAATAACAAACACCATAGAGTAAAACTCAAACTCAAGTACTTGCTAGGCGAAATAAAGGAAACTCTCTAAGTGGACGAATTATTTGTGCTCTTCAAGACCCCTAACCTTTGCCCACATTGGAAGACCACAAAATCCATCTTTGCCTCCACCAATCTCTCACTTTTTGCCCTAGATTGCACCCCCACCATCTTTTGTTCCCCAATAAAGATCCCTCCTAACTCTATTTCCACCCACATTACGTCGGTATAGATAGGATGCCTTATAGATTCGACCACTTCTGAGTCACCTTTCAAGTTCTTATCATGAAAGGAACGTGCCCGTGTTTTTCCTTTAAGATCTCGATTCACCCCTCCACTATCTTTTTGACAAATTTGGGCATCTTCACCACACAAAAAAATTGATTAAGACAACATAAATTTCACTCTTCCTCCTTAGTGAGGTTCAAAAAGCACACTAAGGGCAGGCTTGAAATTTTCTCCAGAGCGTGTCTATCCTATGCAAACTTTTTAGAACATGTGTCATAGAACAGCAACATCCACTACGAGCTGAAAGGCTTTTCCCCGTCAATTTCCTTAACCATCCGTCTTGTTCCAAGTGCGATGTTTTGCCATTCATTGGACAATTTTATGAAATGAATGTCATCAAATGAAAGTTAAGGAGTGCAAGAATCCTATCTGTTTCATTTGGGCCAAACCTACTTTGAATATCCATAAAAAGGTGGCGAAATAATTGAGGGTCGGTCTACTTAGGCATAACATCACAAGTCCTCAACCATCTGATGCGGGACTTGAGATGCTGCAAACCCTTCCTGCTTAAAACTCATTGTGGCTTTGTCAGTGTTCGTCGTAATGCACGGTAATCCCTGTACTTGTCGTGTGGCCAATCTATTCTTATCCCCGCCACCGTCCTAGAAGCTTGTGAGGAGCCGATCTTGTCTAGGCTCTCTTGTGACGATGGCTCTCCTCACCTGTCAGATCGGGCATGGACTCGGTAAGTTCATAAACCAGACATCTTTCTAAGGAGGTCTTATGATGATATGTTATGAACAACCCGACTTCTTTCGTATGGGTAAAGCCCCCAGAAGAGTGGCTCTGAGATTAGAAACGAATTAGAGAGAATTGCATTTACGCCGAGTCGAAACGACGGGCTGGAGCTGCTATCTATAGCCAAATTTGTGCATCAAAGAAAGCATATCCCTAAGGATATAAAGCAAAGGAAAATGATGGAAATTGATAAGAATAATGATGGAAATTGAAAATAAAAAAGTCGGAACCGCAATATGGGCCTAGAACTGCATGAAGTGGTGATGTGCTTAGCCCGTGCTGCGTAAGCTAAAGTTGGCCAGGGCGGCCCAATGCTTGTGTGTTGATCACGGGATGGGCACGTGCAGCCCAGCCAACGGCCATGCCTTTTGCGACTGCCATGTGGCAGTTGCCTATTGGCAGGCTTTGCCACTATGGATGGTCAATAATTTACTTTTGAAAAACACAAAATCTTAACATGATTTCGAATAAATTGACCCCAACTTTGGTCTCTGATAATTTTTTCGTTTGATTTCTGATTGACCCCATTTTTTTCATTCGTGAAGAGCTCGTCGCATTAAATTTTTTAAAACAAAGTTCAAGCTTTGAAAAAGATATCGAGATTGTGAATTTCTAGGAATCGGGCAAAATGGATGGTCGCCATAATATCATGCTTAATTATGAAATTCAGTTAATCATACGTACGAGGCACTAGTATTATGCTTATCATTAGACTTTGAATCACTTTTAATAATAAAAAATTGTGTATGACATATAAATTATTACACCAAACATATGTATTATGGCTCAGCCATTTACATAATTCTAATATTTTATGTAATAACATATAACACGTTGTTATGTTAAAATAATTAAATTTTGGTATTACTATATAACTAATACAGTTCACATAAATTTAAATCATATTCAATGTAATATACATTGGTAGAGTAAGTGGGAGGAAAGAAACAAGAGACTTATGACTTGCATAACAACCATTCCTGGTTCTCCGATTCTATCTCTCGAACAAAAAAAATGAGAATCCTGTTTGGAAATGTAAATGATTCCGATTATGCTTCCACAAACAGTTTTAGAACAAAAATAAGAATAAAAAAAATTAGTTCCGAAGAAAATAATTACTTTTGAGAATCACAAAACAGAATGAAGTTCCGTACCTTTCACTTTTTTTTTCCCTTTCGTTCTCTCGTCCTTTTCCCTCAACCTAAAACAGAACAACGAGGTCTCATTTTCAAAAAAAAAAAAATTAAAATCCCTAAAAATAGAAGAAACTTATATTATGCTAGTTTGACCTCATTTTAAAAATTTAGGCCTAGATTCCCTAGATTTCACAGATTCTATTCTTTTTAGAAAAATCATAAGCACCTTTGAAATTAAACCCGAATCTCATTCTCTAGGTCTTTAGGACTTCATTAGGATTTTGTGATGTGATTCATCAATGTCATAATTCCTTGATTGTGCACTTAATTTCATTGCTTGTGATTTGTCTAGGTTTATGTACTTTAGACTTAGTCTAGTTTTAGAAAATAAAAAATAACCAAGTGTGAACACTTAGCAAGCTCTCGTTCTTAAGTTTAAGATTTGATTTTTTAGAACCAAAAGCGCACACGTAGGGCGGTGCGGTGCATTTTTCTTGCGAAGCGAGAGTGTCGCTCGTGTTAGTTGTCCACTCGCTCAAAAAAAGTTAGATGAAACCTCACAATAAATGGCAAAAATAATTCATGATGATTCTTGATATTTTCAATATGTAATACATTACATAAGAGAATCAATATGAATTAATCTAATATAGGATAAAATTTCACAAAGTAATTACGTAATTATTTAACTTAAATGATAAAAATTGGGAAGAACAGAAATTATATGCGATTACCAAACACATTTATGTTATATGAACAAAAATTCTATGGAGTTACCAAACGCGTTCGATTCTCTAAAACTCATTTAGGAAATAAAATCAGAAAAAATCATTTGAATTAGAATCACTTTTTTGGATTAGAATGATTACCATGTAGGCCCTTATAGGTTTATCGTAACAGGAATTACACTGTAATAATTATTACTGCTAGCAAACACTGAAACGTATAATCAATGTGTACTAGCCCTGAAATACAATAACCATTACTATGACGAAAGGAAAGGAGAGGACCATTTCCGCGAGCTTACATGATTAAACAATGGGAGTCCCCACATCTTTTGCAAAGGGGTAAAAATCAATCCTACCCTAGAGTCTCATCAAACCCTTTTTTCGGATGGACTCCAAATTTGTCAAACGTCTCCCATCACAAAGCTATCCTCAACAGAGATGACGTGGGCACAAGCACACTAGCCAAGTCAATGTGCGGGGCCCCACAGCTTTTTGAATGACTAGGATGCCGTGGGATCATTCATTCGTCCATTGGGTGTGTGGGATCTTGATTCACCACCCCATGATCTATTATAGTACCCTGTATGTTCCTCAAAGCAGAGATGATGACGTGGACACAAGCAAGTGCCAGGTCAATGTGAGGCCCAAGACTCATCGGGCGGATCTCGATTCACCACCGGACTCTATTCTTCTATAACCTCAATCATCCGTGCGTTTCTCAGGTCCTTGTGAGAAGCACGATCAAGACATTAATAATGAGCCAAAACAACATTATCAGATCATTAATGAAGTCCCTAACATGGAGACCCCACCCACCTATGAGAAAAAACATGAAAAAAAAAAATTCGGGGGTTGTTTTGTCAACTTCTTAGTAGGTTTGCCCCTAAACATGAGACGCCACCACCTTTGAGAAGGCTTAACTCCTAATAGGGTCTACACAAGGCTGTCTTTGTCCTAATGATGTGTGCTCACGTCAAGACAAAACCCTAAACTGGAGATCACATCCTAGTCTAGGTTTAGGAATTTGTAGTACTTGTGTTCCGATGAATGGCTTACAAAAATCACGACGTGACTGACGATCCACTGTTGAGTTGAATACTTTCAGGTAAAAGGTCAAGTTATAGCTGAGTGGTGCGAGGCCGAAGTTAAATGATACTCCGATCAAGGGGTAAAAAAAAAAAAAGTCATCGACGCATCGGGTTGTCGAATGCGGAGAAATTGACTGGATTGATAGCGCAATCAAAATTGGTGACGGTAATCACAGTTGTTTACATATAAAGAACCAAGTGGATGACTGTGGGAATAGCTTTCCTAGGCCATAGAGATCAGCTGATAGAAACTTCATAAAACAATAACATAGGTAAACTTATGGGAGCTTGTGTCGTTGTAATATGAGGCATTGTTTAGCCAGAGTCCAATAATACTGCAGTTAATCCCAAAGATTAATTGCACTTCATTGTGGCGTTGGAGATTTTTAGTTCGGGAATCGAAGATAATGGCCCGAACTTAGTAGGTTAATCGAGCTTATAGCATGTTTTACGGGCGTTCAGGTAATCATATCTCTTCAACTGTATTCTTGATTATAAAGGAAAAAAAAATTAATGAGGCAGCAATTTCCGGATATTTTCATTAGGAGTTAACTTCTCCTAACCTTAAAAGGGTCCTTGTCCCGAAAGCCACGGATCTTCACATTGCATCACTATCGAGCGAGTCAAAAAGGCTAATAAGGACAATCACTTCAATTATCATAGGAGCCTTCATCTAGACAACTACTTTCCAGGAAAAAAAAAAATACATTTTCGACATAGACTTTATTAACATAATAATTTTTTTTGATAATTATGAGAATAATAGTACAGTAGTTGTGGGCCATATAATTCTTGAAGGAGTGGACCTCATAATAATTTTTTATTATTTATTAACTATTTTTTTTGTAACTCGTAATATGTTGTCAATCGCACAGCCAAAAAAAAAAAAAAATTGTCATGCACAATAGAGCATGGAAAATGTCATACATAAGAACCTCACTATATTGCATATATCTAAGGTATGTCTCTTTTTAACTTTGTTTTATAAATAAAATTATTGTTAGACGTTGTAATGAATTAACTTCGTCACTGTCTAATAATGTGTTATACGACATTGTTAATCGTTTCTTTAATCGATTATATCTTTGAGACAAAAAAGGGTTTTGGTATCGGCGCACATGTCAAGAGCTCGGATCATGGCAATCTCTCTCGTTAGGGGTGCGGTTGAGTCTAGTCGAACCAACACAGTACCAAACTCGAGCTGGACTTGACTCGTAAAATTGAAACTCGACTTGATGAAGTACTATTTTTAGACTCAATTCTCTAGGAAAATAAGAAATCCCAATTCAAGTTTCTTTAGATAATTTCCATAATCGATATCACTTGATCCGGGAGTGGCCATCGCGACCACAGGCGAGGCAACCTTGCCCGGTTACTGCGAGGGCCCCGATGATCCTCGAGTGCCACAATAAAAAAAAGGGGAAGAAAAACAACAAATAAAAAATTCGAAAAAACTAGAATATTATTAAAAGTTGTCTACATCGGCCAGCAAACGGCCGACCTCTGCATCAGCAATTTTTTGCCACAATTAGCCGGATGAACTCAATTGGCAAAATGTAAAAATATTTATCACGGAATTAACAAAATTAAAAGATTTAGGACTGAATTGAGAAAAGTACAATAGATTTAGGGCTTTTTGGATTATTTTCCTCCTAGTGATGTGAGAGCACTTGATCGAAGTTCCAGTAAGAATTTAGCCGGAGGAGGCAACACTAGGGGTACATCAAAACAGATTTCAAAATATCAGGATGGATATAGCAAAAACTGAAATATTGTGGGGGGTTTAAATTGCATAACCCCAAAACCTAGGGAGCTTGATGTGATTATCTCCCACTTATGTACCAACAGGATTTATGTTTGGGCTAACTGGACTCAAACTCAAAACTTAGTAAGCTACTATGACCTTGCTAAATGGTCAAATTTTCCTTACTCGTGTGCCCAACAACAATTGAGGAAAGAGTTAAAATACCATAGGGAGGTTTCTCGGCATTTTGAGAATTATTAGACAAATGGATCAATATTCTACCATGTAAATGATTAATATCAATATTCTACCACGCAACAACAATTCTGTCGAAATATGCGAAACCAAAAAGGAGGTGAAAAAATAGACAACATTAGTAGAAAATTAAAAGTGAGATTTTTGTACAATCTACCTCTATGATCTGAGTTCCATAACGGGCACGAAAGTAGAATGGAAAAAAAAAAATAGGATCGTGCTTTTTTCACTCTTTTTTGGCTGAGACACTTCCTGTTTTTATATTCCTGCCATATTAACCGTTGTGTGGTTCACAACTTCTCTCATTTTTTTTTTGGTTTTGTTTCTTCTTTATATTTCTTTGCGGGTCTCACCTTCCTTTTTCTTCTTACTTCTTTGTTTGAGACAATTCTTTCTTTCCATGTTTTTTATGTCCCTTTTCTCGTCTTGTTGTTCATGGTTTTGAGTTCATGTCAAACGGTTTCAATAAAGCATGGGAGAGCACATGATGGAACCTTTGATCTACCTAATGAGAGGCTTCCAAGATTTGTCCATGAAATCTTCCATGCTCATTCCATCATCATAAGCATGCTCCTCGTCTTCTTTCCACAACCACCGTGTGTGGTCGAAATCTCCAACTTGGCTCCTCAAGAGCATTGACTGTTTGCCTTCTTCAAGGCCAAACCGTGGTCCATTTTCGACCCACCGGTCCCACTATCACCCCTGTTGGCCGATCGTGCATTTCAGAGCACAACCGGATCAATTTGTACCCCCTCAAAGCATCCCTCTGGAGTCCGAGGATGTGCTCGGCCCTGTCGACTCCGCCATCAACTGGTTGTCTGGTGTGGGTCGCATAAGGACCGTTTTGGCCAAAGCACTTGCCAGGTATGTCCAGCTCATCGTCTTAGGATATGCTGACGATGAGGCGGCTGGATGTCCATCTCCAGAACTTGACAGCTTGAGGCGAGTTCGAGCGACGACACAGAGGAAGATCTTTTTATGGGCCTTTCGGGGTTGTCATTATATGCTTGCCTAGTCTTTGCGCATTCAATCTTTACTAGTGTAAATGTAAGCTTATGGGAGTTCATGGGATTGTAAAATTGAAATTCAAAGAAGCAATACAATGTCCCGAATTGAAAAAAAAAATTGTGTTGAACATTGGATCCGTAAGAGAATTTCTTGCAAGAGAGAGACCAGAGAAGTTAGAAGGAGGAGGAAACGAGGACCCACAAGAAAAGAAAAAAACAAAACAAAACAACATGAGTGAGACTTGTAATTGAAGTGGTGAGCCAAGCAAGTGTTAATATCATAAAGAAATAAAATAAAGATGAAGAGTGTCTAAACCAAATGAGGAGCGAAAAAGTGCGGCCCAGAAATTATAAGTTAGGAAAGGATAATAAAGACAACTTAAATATAGAGATTCAGGCAATTCAGTTTCTTGTATATAGAGCAAAAGCAAAAAGTAGTTTTATACTGTCCCACTAAAATCTAAAATATTATTCAGACTTTTCAGTAAATTATAACAGCTACAATCATGCATACGTGTTGACATTTGAATATTGTCCAGATTTTGGGAATTTGGATTGAAAAGAGTCAATGTGCATGAGTAGCAGGTAAGAAGCAAGTAAGAAGAAATGTGCTCTCCCACACTCCATGAAAACGAAATAAACAATAGTAACCCAATGGAGCTTCCAGCTAGCCCTCTGAGATAACTACTCCAAAAAATTTGAAAACTGCCCGGAAGATAACACTGCATTGGAGGGAACAGTTGCGCAAACTAAGCTAAGACTCCGCTTGTTTTCCGGTTAGGATCACTTGTATAGGTCAATGATTTGGACTTAACCCGTTCATAAGACTTAACAGGGTCTTTCATGGACCTTCTAGTAACTAGATTTTCACGCTCGTATTCTTGGATTATAAAACAAGGGTGCGTTTTGTTCGGCTTTTCCAAGAGACTTTGGGGCTCCAAAGCCCACGAGGTAAATGTTAATGGGGCTTGGCAAATATTTTGGAGGATTTTGGGGAAATGCAATTTGCATTTCCAAAGGCCTTTAGTCCAAGATAGGTTTGGAGGTATTTTGGAATGCTACATTTTCGAAATGTAAATACAATCTTTTTCTTCCAACTTTGCCCTCGCTCAACTTTCATAATTTCAAAAATGCCCCCACCTTATGCTACCTCACTGGCGAGGGTTCATGCATGCCGCCAGTGATGCCAAATCTGGTTGCCAGCCTGCCACGTTTGAGGTTGCCCTACCTTAGGGGGCATTGCCAGGTTCGCTGGAACCAAGGCAACACGAGGCGACGCCGACGGCCGCCAGCGATTGGAGGGTGGCCGATTTGGCTTGCTAACAGTTGAGTTCCTTTGACAAATGGTTTGAGAGTTTTTTATAATAAAAAAAAATTAGCAAAAATCATTTATAAATTATAGTTTTTACCAAACAGCATTTAAATCAAAGTTACTTCCTCATATATTTTTAAAATACACTTTATTAAAGAGTGCTTATATTTCATAAGGTCCCAAAGGTCTTGGCATTTTTTCAAAAACATTACCTAAATCAAATGGACAATACTTGATAGTAAAACTCACATGCAATCAAGTACTTGATTTGGGAGAGAGGTGAAAAAAACCAACAACAACTTTCTAAGTGGTCGATGATTTGTGTTCTTCATGAGCTAATCTTTGCCCATATTCGAATACCATAAAATCCATCTTTGCCTCCACCAGTCTCTCACCTTTTGCCCTAGATTGCACCCCCACTATCGTTTGTTATCCAATTAGAAACCCTTTTTAACTCTATTTCCACCCACGTCACGTCGGTATAAGCAAGAGG
The DNA here is from genome assembly GCA_021437795.1 of Rhodamnia rubescens. NCBI lineage: Eukaryota > Viridiplantae > Streptophyta > Magnoliopsida > Myrtales > Myrtaceae > Rhodamnia > Rhodamnia rubescens. Next base: position 2,855,849 of record JAILYA010000031.1, on the reverse strand, counting down.
CCTTTGGATTCGACCACTTGGAGTCCCCATCAAGTTATTATCATGAGATGAACGTAGCCATGTTTTTCCATCATGATCTCGATTCACTCCTCCATTATCCTTTTGACAAATTCTGGCATCTTCACCACACAAAAAAAAAAAATATCAAGAAAAAGGAAACTTCACTTTCCTACTTTACTTCCATAGTGACGTTCAAAAAGCACAATAAAGAAGGGCTTGAAAATTTTTCCCGAGTGTGTCTATCCTGTAATGCCTTTATAACACATGTCGTGGAATAGCAGCCTCCACTACGAGCCGGAGGCATTATCGAAAGGTTTCCCCGTCAATTTTCTTAACCATCAGTCTTGTTCCAAGTGCGATGTTTGCAGATCATTGGACAATGGTTGGGACTATACATGAAAAAGCAATCAATAGTTGGGAGTATTACTCGGAAAAGCTAACTCTGAATGGACTCTTCAATGTTAGGAAATGAAAATTGAGGAGTCTTGGGATCCTGTGTGGGTTCAACTGGACCAAGCTAACTTTGAATACCCATATAAGATGGTAAACAATTTGAGGGTGGATCTTACTTAAATTTAACATCGCAAGTCCTCAACAATCTGATGTGATACTTGAGATGCTGCAAAATCTCTTACATAAAATCAATAAAGTCCTTATTAGTATTCGCCGTACCCCTTAGGAATACTCTCCATATTCGATGTCTGATCCGCTATTCCTATCCCCTCTACCATCCTAAAAGCTCCAAAGAGTTACAACTTACGTAAACTTTCTTGCTGCGACAATCACTCTCCTCCCTCGTCAGATTAGGCATGGACCCAGTAGGTCCACAAACCACACAACTACTGGAGGGGTCTTGCTCATTACATTATGAACAATTCGACCCATTTTACATGAAATGGGTCAAGCCTCTAAAACGAGTGCTCTGAAAGATGATATAAATGAAATGACATTTCCTTACATTTGGTCAAAATAAGGTGTTAGAGCCCCCTGTCCATAGCCAAATTTGTGTATCAAAGGGGACTGTTTGAAAGCACATCCCCAATGAGGTAAAGCAAAGGAAAAATGATGAAAATGATAAGAAGAGTTATAGAAATTGAAAATAAAACACTGGGAATCCCAATATGGCAATATGGGCCTGGAATTGCATGAACCAGTCGTGCTTGGCTTGGTGGTGCAGACGCCCACACTGGTCGGCGCGGCCTAGTGCTTGTGGCTTGATCGCGCTAGCATGTACCATATTTCACGTTGCCAACGAAGACGGCACGGTCAAACTTCGATTTAGTTTTCTGATACCTTGATTTTTGTGCTTCTTTGTCGGTAAATTTAGGCTCTGGGTCTGTCCCCTCGTTTTCTTTTCTTCTCCAAAGGAAACTCTTTGGCTTGGCTTTCTTCACGACAGGGCGTTCTTGTTGTCGGTTTAATTGTTCCAACGTGCAGCCCAACCCTTGGCAATGCCTCGGTTGGATGGGCAGTGTGACTACCATGTGGTAGTAGCCTATTGACTGGAGCCGTTTACGGTTGAAAAATGTAAAATCTCATATAATTTTGACACCAACTTTGATCTGCCATAACCTTTTTGTTTGATTTCTGATTCACCCCATTTTTTGCAACCACGGAAGGCTCGGCGGCCTCAACATTGTGAAAGTAAAGTTCGTTCTATGAAAAATTATTGAGATCGTGAATTTTCAGGACTCGGGCCAAGATGATGGTTGTGATAATGTTGTGCTTAGTTATGAAATTTCGATGATCATACCTGTAAGGCACTAATGTTATGCTAATCTTCATAGTTTGAATGAATGTTAAAGGATAAACGATTATGTAAAACTTATTTGTTATCACATCAAACATATGTATTATTGCATCAATCATTTACATAAACTTAATGTTTAATTTTTTGAATACGTAATAAATGCTATGTCAAAATAACTATAATTGGGGTATCATAATATAATTGTTTTAGGTAAATTAAGTCGCAATTTATATGAGTTTGAAGTACATTCAATGTGATATAATATGGGTTGAGTGAGTGGAGGAATAAGACGTGAGACTTGCAGGATCACTATTACGGATAGATTGTAATAGGGATTACGCTGTAAATTACTTCAAGCAAACATTAGAACATACAATGTGTTCAAAATTTCAACTCAAAAATAGATGGAGATAGATTACATGAATATAAAGAACATGTAGGACTCATGCTTAGCGATGTGGGTTAATAACTTCAACACCTTCTCTTACGTGTAAAGCCGGATTACGAGCCACACGTGAAATTTAATTAATGGAGGGTGGACGCACATTCGCGGAAGGGTGTCATGTTAAAAAATCCTACCTAAAGACAAAAGCTTATAAGAGAAAGGAGATCACATAAATAAAAAAAATATATATGACATATTCTCAAGCGATATAGAATAATAATAATTTCAAAATAGTCATTTGTAATAGACCTGAAGTACAATAGTTATTATTCTAATGATAGGAGAGTGAAGGTTTATTTCCTCGAGCTCAGATGGTTAACTAATAGGAGTCCCCAAATCTTTTGCGAAGGGATAAAAGTAACTCCTATTATAGAGTCTCATCAAGCCTCCTTGCGATGGACGCCAAATTTGTCAAACGTCTCCCATCACCAAGCTATCCTCAACAGAGGTGACGTGGACACGAGCAATTGCCAAGTCAATGTGGGCCCCCACAGGCTTGAGTGATAGGATGCCATGGGATCATCATTCATCCATTGGGGAGTGGACCTTGATGTACCACCACCATAATCTACTATAACCCTAAACGTTACTCAACAAAGATGACGTGAACACAAGCAAGTGCCAAGTCGATGTGGGGACCAGCTGCGGCCCCCGCGGGATCGAATGATTAAACACGCCATTGGGTCATTTCCTTGGGTGGATCTCGATTCCCCACCATCCTCTGCCCTTCTGTGTATCAACCATCCATGTCTTCTCAGGTCCTTGTAAGAGGACACCTAAGACAAGCTAAGCTCGCACGATCAAGACACTAATAATGATCCAAAACAACATTATCAGATCATTTAATGAAGTGTCAAACATGGAGACCCCACCACCTATGAGCCAAAAACGAAAAAAATCGGGGTTGTTTTGTCAATTTCTTAGTAGGTTTGCCCCTAAACATGATTAATAGGGTCTACACAAGGCTGTCTTTGTCCTAATAATGTGCGCTCACGTCAAGACAAAACCCTAAACTGGAGATCACATCCTATTCTAGGTTACAATTTAGACGCAAACTATTTTGTGTTATCGCCATTTTGACTTTGCTGTAAATCACATCACTTCATCTATATTTTGATGAACGCTTTACAGAAGTTACGATTTGGCTGATGATGTACTGTTAAGTTGAAGAGTTTCAGGTAAAAAGTCAAGCTAAAGTTGGGCAGTGTGCGTCCATAGTTACATGATATACGGACCCTGGACAAAAAGTTGACGAAGCATCGGCTTGTGGAATGGGAAGAAATTGATCAAATGGATAGCGCAATCAAGATCGGTGACTTTAGTTGCAATTATTTACATGCAATTATGAAGAACCCAGTGGATGACTTTGGATATCGCTCTCCAAGGCTACAGAGATTAGCCGATAGGAACTTCATCTAATATTGAGATTGGTAAATTTATGGAAACTCGTTTCATTGTTATATAAGGAATGGTTCTAAGACCTTCGTCATCACCCTCTTTTTTAGCTACATTACAATGACATGGCAGGTAAACCCAAGGTTGGCATAGTTCATTGCCGCGTTGGAAATTTGGGAAACGAAGGTTACGTGTCAGGTCCAACCAACTACAAGCAAATTGCTCTGTGTATGGCCACCTACAAAAGATAAAGCCCTAGACTTAACCAATTCATGGGACTTACAAGGTATTTGATAGATTTTCAAGTAGCCAAGTCTCTCCGATCGTGGCTTCGGATTATAAAGCAAAAACATTAATACAACGACAATTTCTATAGATTTTCAATAGGAGTTAGACTTCTCCCAACCTTAAAACCCGCCTTGCATTACCATCGAGGGAGTAAAAAAAGTCTAATGAGGATTATTGCTTGAATTATTATAGGAGCCTTCGTCTATTAGAACTATTTTTCAGATGAATTATAGTTTCTGCTAATTATAGAGCATGAGAAAATTTACTCATAAAAACTCCTCTACTTTTATTATTGCTAGTACTATTTGTTGGAGTTGGCGAATACTTGGACCCTTGTTTCTCACACCGCACGCCCACGTGAGTTTAGGGAAACCGAAGTGTTACCCAACGACATGTGACCCCCGGCGGGATGTGGGGGTTCGGGGCGCACCCCGACGTGGATGTCCACGCCTCGGCCGGGTGGGGGTTCGGGCGCTTCCGACGGGGTTCTAGCGACCGATCGGCGGATACCGCCCCCGCGCCGTGAGCGGGTGTGGGTTCAGGGGTAGAGCCCCGAAATCTCTACGGATTTGGGCTTTTATTTAAGCCGGCCCGTATGATTGGAATTAAGAGGTTTTAGGTTTTTTTAGCTCGTTTTTGGAGCATATATATTTTGCTCGATTTTATCATTGTATAAGCAAGAATTGGCTGTGTCCGACAAAATAGTAAAATCTCTTTGCGGGACGTAGCCCTAATCTTGGGGTGAACCCGGGTAATCTCGTGCGTCATTTCAATTTTTCTTAATTCTCCGTATGATCGTCCGATTCGGTTTCGATAAATTCTTTCACTATTGTTATATGTTGTAATGAAATTAATGTCCTCATGGTTTAATAATATGCCATGTAGACATTGTTGATCATTACTTCAATAGCTTAAATCTTTGAGAAAAGGGGCTTGTCTAACATGGCAATCCCCGTCTTAAGGGATGCAATCGAGTCGAGTCAAACCAAGACAAGTGTTAGGCTCGAGCTCGACTTGACTTGTAAATCTGAAGCTTGAACTTGTTCTAGCATTCTTTTCCAGCTCAAACTCGACTACATACGAAAACCCTACATGCTCGAACTCATCTCGATCTCAAAGTAATTAAAACTCAAATTTTCTAATCTTTTCTTGCACAATTGAACTCGACTCGATTCGAAATACTCACACTTGCCCTTTGTTTTTGTGTTTGAAAGAAGATTGAAGAATGAAAGTGTAATTACATAGTAAAAGGTAATATTGTAAGTAGATCTTACATTATATGTCACCAAAATTAGAAAAAAAATGAAAAAAAAAATGCTCAATTAGTCTCATGAGCCGATCGAGTTAAGTATCTTAGGACTAAAGTTTGTGTATGGCGCTCACTTTGGTGTCAAATTAATTTTTGGATCACTTAAGTGCCAATTTTTATGAAAAACGATTATCCGAGTGCCAACTCGGTCACTTTACCGAAAATCTTACTTGGCTTCTATGTGGCTATCCGGAAGATCCCAATCGGTAGTAAAAAATAAAACTAAAAAAAATAACAATAAAAGTTGCTTGCAATGTCAAGGGCTGATTCGTTCCTATAGACGTCGATTAGGACGAGGACGGACCAGAGGATGACCCCGGTGGCGATGGAGGCGAGGAGAGGCGTCATGGTTGCGCCCCACCATGGCTGTGCCGGCAGAGAGATGGTCGTCCCGAAGGCGCACGCAGCCGCGCCTTGCTAGTCAAGCTCCCTGTGAGCTCCTGATTTGGAAGTAAAATTTTGGAGAGGAGAGAGAAGGCAGGTGGCGTCGACAATGGTGGAGTCGGGTTTGAATTTGAACACTCGATTCTCAGCGGATCTAGAGATGAGGGCGGAGTTCGGTGTCAAGCGATTCTCACTAACCATTGCCGGCAATGGTACTGCTGCAAGCCAAATTTGCTATTTTTTTTTTTGCTTGTTTTAGTTTAATTTCAATTTAAAAAAATTGATTATTTTTTAGTTTAAGAGTTCATGTGAATTGATTTTTTAGAATAATTTGCCATGTGGATTATTTTTTAATTATAATTGACATGGCACTATAATATTTTAATTCTACATGCCACGTTTGGTAGGAATCTCTCATTTGGTATTTAAGTAATCTTTTTTCTTCGATTTGACAGTTAAATGAGTCGACAAAAAATTTTGACACTAAAGTAAGCGCCGTACACAAAATTTGACACTTGAGATATCTTTCTACTATAAATGATCGTTTAAGTTTGTTTCATTTACTAGTTCAAAAAAAAAGAGAGTTTGTTTCATATACCACGAGAAGTTTGATAACAATGGAAAACGTCTGGTAAAGATTAATCTTCATTTGGTTCCATGATAAGAAATCTTTAAATAGATGTTCATCCAATTATGAAATAGCATTCCCTTTCGGTTGTTTGGATTGTCAAAAAAAAAAAAATTGGTCTTCAACGAGAAAATACAAGTCATCGGTGGTGACAACCGGCCACCAGGCAACAAAGTTTGGCCTCTAGCGACCGACGACGCAGAGTTTAGCGGCCGAAGACCGGTAGTGGTCAAGGTTGGGAACCGACGGTGGCTGTGAGAAATCGGTGGCCAAATCAAGCTTTTGAAAGTTAGGTGGTCATAAAAATGCGGAACGGGCTCCCAATCCTAACATAGTTAGCTATCCAAGTCGCAATATGTTGAGGAATTTTTGTAAGAGTTTTTCTATGTGGGCTTACATAAATTGAAATTGATATTTACCAAATTGATATTTGGTATTAGAGCCACCTTTTTGAGAATCGAAACGCAACTGTTCTAGCGTGTTTTTGATAGTTTTGTCCGATGAAAATTGTATTTGATTGCATATTCGGATTTGTCTTGTCGATACAAGAAAAATGAGTGGTCGCACGCCTCAAGGGGGACGCCGAAAACCACCATACACACCTGCCCGCGCCATAGTAGAGGCGACGCACGACGACCACCGACCATCGTTACGTTTTTGGCATGTTTTGGTGCTTTTTGTTCGGTCAAATTTAGAAATAATCATAGAGTCGAATAGAGCTCGAAAATACGAGCATCCGGAGTGGTCGCAGCCTCCGGATAACGCCAGACGGCAGAGCACGTGCTAACACGCGCCGAAGGCGTGATTGCGCATCTCGTGCTAAAGTCATCATGACGTCGCAAATGGCGCGATCCGGGTTAGACCCAACCCGATTGTCCATTGACCGACCCAACCCATTGACCATTGACCGTTGACCTGACCGATCATTGACCTAACCTGTTAACTTTGATTGGTTGGACCGGCTAGGAGTTGGACTAGTGATCCGGTCGGATCGATTTTTGAACCGGATGGGGGACTCACCTATGCGCCGCACATGCAACACGTGTCCTTCACGCCGGAGCTTTAGGTGGCATTGTCGACGGCGTCATGTTTGTATGATTCTCGCTCTATATTGTGGTATATTTATGTAACATGTTTGAGGCCTTTATAGATGAAAAAAATGCATATAGAACCCTATGTACAAGAATTTTTTAAGGGTATTTTAGGCATTTTTCTTATATTCCATATGGTTTTGGAAATAATTATACTAACTCACATGTTTGTGACCACATACAAAATGTATAGAGCTAATTTATTGATATGTATCAATGAATGAAGTAATGTGATTGGCATCACATGTGATTTTAGGGACAAATTGCCCATGTAATCAAGTCTAAAATTACACACGCACATACACTTACACACACGCACATATATATATATATATTAAGGTTTATATCCCTAGTATGAGAGATCTTTAAGGATTCAATTGGGTAGTGACCACCAAAATGGCACACTTGATTGGATTTGAGAAATATTGATTTCATATTATGGTGGGATGTCTCCAGTTCTAATGCGTGGTCATACTCCCAAATGAGATAATTGTGTATTGTTTTATGGAGGTATGCATGTACAACATGTACTTGAGAATTATCTAATCCTAGTAGTTCATACACCCAAAGGTGGTGAGTTCGCGAAGGTTGAAATATATTATCATGGTCGTTGTCACGTTGAGAGTATATAACCGCATATTGTGTATTCTCGCCCAAAAGTGATTACATGATGATGCATGTACCTCTCGGGATGTATACTTATTCGATATCAAGTTACACATTATATGTTTATTGAGGGTGACATGTACAACATATGGTTGCGGAGTGACTCGATTCCTAATGGTTCATATACCTAAAAATGGTGATTCACGTAGACGGAATATGTTCTCATGATCGCTGTTATGTGGTGATTCTACACCGCATGCTAGGCATTCTACCCGCATGTGATATCATGATAATGCTTATAACCCTTAAAATGTGTACTTATACGGTTTTGAGTTATATAGTGCTTACATGGTGCTGATTATAATTATCTTCTCTGTAATAGGCAACTCCATTAGCATTGAGATTCATACTAGTTCAATCATTAAGAAATAGATAGAGGATTTTCTATTTTGAATGGAGTGGGAGATGTTCATATTGCTCTTACTAAGAATTGGCCTGTTGGTCTCATTGATATCATTTTGGATCCCCGAAAGTGCATTTTGCTGCTTGAAAAAAAGGAGTAATAGGATTTGCTTGTTATCTATGTAGCAATCCATTTACGAACATTTAAAAAGTTTTTTGCCAACTAACCGCACTGCCAGGACAAATGATGAAAGTCTTGGAAATTGAGAACTGTGTCTTGTTTGATGCTGAGATTGGGACACATTTGCAAGGATTTTTCAACATGTGTTTTGATGGTTCCGGTGAAATTAGAAATTATGACATAAGGATGGTAGACCATCGTAATAAGAGGTCTAAAAATCATACTCGTAAAGAAAATCATGAAACTATTGGTCATTCCGATCGTTTGGGTCTTAAGATATCCTTTTTTTTATGTAGGATGGTGACCGCTATTTTTTTTAATAAGAAGAAATGTCACATATAAAAATTGCGATGAATTCTAAACTTGATTATTCAAGTGTAAGTGTACAAGCAATGATTCTTTAGTATTGGTTTATGAATCCAACCTATATGCAGCCCCATTCGGTTCTTAGTGGGTAGATATCGGTGCAATCAATCAAGATTGCGTTCACAATACAGGGATTCATGAATCGGAGAAAGCTAAATCGGGGTGAATCAATGCTCACTATAGGAAATAACAATAAAGTTGATGTTGAGATCGTGGGAGATGTCATTTTAAATATAGATTCTGGATTTAATCTTGACTTTAAAAGACACATTTTATATACCTTCATTTAGATGAAATTAGTATCCGTATTATGTTTGGACATGTGTGGTTACTCTTTTGAAATAAGGAATAATAATATTTCTATGTATTTTAATTCAAGTAAAGTTGGGTGCTTTAATATGTCCAAGAATTGTACATACTATGTTTAACTCCCAACGATAAACATACCGTTTATACAACTGAAAAGTTGTTTCCATAAGGCTTCTACCTCCAAAATAGTCTTGTATATTATGGCATAAACGTCTTGATCACATCTCTAAGGAAAGAGTGAAAAGGCAAATAAAAGATGGTATCCCCTCTACTATGAAATGTGACCTATAAAGACTTGTGTCAAATTATAGGGGTAAGATGACTAAGATAATAAAGAAAATTGCAGTTCGTAATTCGACCTATTGGAAGTTATTAACACCGATATCAATAGACCATACAAGGCAACTTTGTGTAGATTTTTTTTTATGTCATCATATTTATTGATGATTATTCCCAATATAGTTATCCGTATTTGATTAAGAAAAGGTCCGAGTATCATGACATGGTTAAGATTTTTTGGACTAAAATCGAGAAACAGGTTTGGAAAAGTCATAAAGGTTGTCAAATATGACTAAGTTGGTGAGTATTCAGTAGACATGGCGATGCCATTTACCATACACTTAGAGGATTTTGTGATAGTAACGTAATTTACTATGTTTGTGAGTCCTAAAGAAAATGGTGTGGTCGAAAGGTGTAATCGCACTCTTATGGTAATAATGAGAAGTATGATTAGTATAAATCAATTTACCCGGTTCGCAGTTGGGTGAAGCTTTGAGAGCGACCCTTTATATTCTAGACTCGTGTTTTTACCAAAGCTAATCCATTGACTCATTTTGAGTCATGGACTAGACGTAAGAATAGGATGAACCATTTTAAGGTTTGGGTATGCCCCATCGAAGTGAAGTAATAATCCAACATTAAGTAAGTTGGACTTTGAAATAACTCAGTATCATGTCGTATATTACCCAAGTCATTCATAGGGGTATCGTTTTTTTAATCCATATAGAGGCACAAGAATTATGGAATTACGTATAGCGAAATTTCTAAAATTTGACGTGATCGAATAGGATAGATGCTCACGGACTATTAAGGATATTGGTATGGTGGGAGTACTGTATTGTTTTCTCTACCTATTCAAAACTATCATAGAGCTTTCCACATCATAAACCGATTTTGTTGGGGTTCGGGATCTTGTTGTAGAGATAGATTCTAATGATGTTCCTCAAGCCCTACGGGTGCGTGATAAGATTGAAGTAGCTTCACTTAGAAGATCTATCAAGCAGAGATAATTGGCCATACAATCGTGCTATACGGTATATATGGCAAAACATGACTACGATATCACTTGTTTGGTTGATCTAGTGACTTATACGAGATGCTATTTATTGTCCTCATTTATATCTATGGTTGGATACAATAAAAGACGAGATGCGATCTATGAAACATGATGGCATTTGGGAGCTTGTTGAATTGCTTAAAGTAACAAGCTCATTAGCCGTAAATGGGTGTATAAGACTAAAATGAATTCCAAAGAAAAATTGAGAAGTTTAAAAGTCGACTAGTAGTCAAGGGTTTCACTTAGAGAGAAGGAGTAACCTATGAAGAATTTTCTTTCTAATCTCTTTTAAGGATTCTTTTAGAGTGATCATGGAATTAGTAGCTCATTTTGATTTGGAGTTATAGCAAATGGATATTAAAACCGCCTTTCGAATGGAGACCTTAATAAAAAAGTTTATATGGCAAAACTCAAAAGCTTTGCAGCTAATGATTTAAGTAAGCTTGAGCCTTGAAACAGTTGATTGCATTGATATTTATCAAATCTAATTTGGACCCCATACTACCTATGGGTAGGTAAAATTTTTCGTTATTGAATGAACCACACTAGCCATTCGGAGTCTATTGCATACATTTCTATATATAGAAATATCTATATAATATGTAGATAAATCTTATATGCATAGTAGAGTAGGAACCGATTCAGGAATTGAATCACATGGGCCCTTTTAACTCGGTGGTAGAGTAATGCCATGGTAAGGCATAAGTCATCAATTCAAATCCGATAAGGGGCTTTTTTTTATTATAAAATTCCATCGCTATTATTCGTATATGAATGGAAAATAGATATATTATTGCTATTTGTAATATATATAAAAAAAGGAACTAACTCTATCATTTTTATTATGATAAGTTATCATTATCATGAGTTATAGTAATTATAGTTATAAAATAAAGTGGAACATTTGTTTATATTTATTATAATGAATAATGATAATTCATCTCTTGAATTGCGAAATATTCGTATTTTCCATTATTCCAATCAAATCTAGTCTAAAAATTAGAAATCAACAATTGAAAAGTCTATCTATGGTCTCAAGAAAGCTTCTAGACAGGTGGTATTTGAAGTTTCATAATATTGACACTTCATTTGATTTTGTCGAGAACAAAATAGAACTATATATACTATAAGGTCGAGTGGGAGGAATATTATTTTCATAATGTTTCCCGTAGATAATATCTTGTCCGTGGAGGAGTAATCATGGATTATTGCATGAGAAAAGCGAGATGTTATCAAAACATTTTTAAAAACCTTGATAAGGCATCTTTTATCCTAGGCATTAAGATTCATTGGGATCGTTCTCGCCATTATTGAGTTTATCTTAGAGGACATATGTTTATTGTATTTTGAAAAGATTCAGTATGCGAGATTGCTAGATAGGAATTGCTCCTATCATTTAGGGTGATAAACCGAATCACATTTGTCCTCATATGGTTGTTGAGAAAGCCCATATAAAGAATGTACCCTATGCTAGTGCACTTGGAAGCATTATGTATGATTGAGTTTTCGCTAGGCTAGCCATTGCTTTTGCAATTGGACTTCTAGGCAAATCTTAGGTAAATTCAGGACACGATCTCCGGGTTATTGCCAATGAGGTTTTAAGATACTCAAGGAGGAAAAATGACCATATGCTGATTTATAGACATCTTGAGGACTTGTAATTAGCAAGGTATTCAAATGCAGACTTTGCTAGGTATCAAGATAACAAGAAGATGGTCATCTTTATGTTAGCAGGATGTGCAATATCATGGAAAAGTGAGAAACGAAAACCTAGATTAACCTCTATCATATAAGTGGAGTTTATAACATGAGTTTCAAATGCTACTCAAGTTATATGGCTCGGAAGCCTCATTCGGGAGTTGGTTGTATTTGGTTTTGTGGATAGACCCATACAAATTGTATTATGATAAGAGCTTTGTAGTGTTGTCTCATTAACAACAACGAGAGGTCTCAAGGGATCTAAGCATCTAATGATCAAGTTTTTTTTATCATAAAGGAAATAGATGAGAATAATGACATTAAAGTAGAGCATATTTTTCACGGATGATATAGTTGATGATCTACTAACAAAAGGTCTTTACCCTTGTGCATTTGAACAATATGTCATGAGCATGAGCTTAGAAGTATCATGGGATGTTATTACAACATGTCATTTGGATGGGCATAGAAGCAAGCATGGGATGCTTTGTTATTCGATGGGAGCTGTTTTGCTTTACTCTAGTAAAGTTTATATCTCGGGTTTGTTACATTTAGTAAAAATATTTGATATGTATCAATTTCTTTTGCATTCCATATAGTATTTATGAATGAGTTGATGCTCAATAAATATATCCGGTGAAAATCTTAAGGTATGTGTAAACCTTGAGTAAAGGTTAAGGGTATTCAGTTGTTAGCCTTAAGGATATGTTTTGTTATACATAAAGTATAGTTAACTATAATGATAATACATATGTAAGTTCATTGGAACCATAAAGAATATTCTCTAGTGGCACATCGGGTGTCTTAACACATAAGAAGAGAGAATGTGATCGACAAAGGTGATGACACATAAATGAATCACTATCTTGTGAGGTGTTTTTATTTGCCACACTACTATATTGAATCCATATCCATAGAGTTAAAGGCATTCGTGACCATGGAAGGCTCTGTCTTCGATGCAATTACCGCCATGATTCGGTGTTTGAGTCTCTGTGGAATCGGATTAACCGTTAAGAATATCTCTAGACTAGCATAAAGGTGCGCACATACCGTACATTTTCAATTAATATAGTCAAAGTGGGAGAATGTAAAAAAAAAATTTATGTGGATTCACATTAATTGAAACTAATATTTACCGATTAATGGGGTTAGTATAATAAGGTAATATATAAAGATTCTTAATTGATTTAATATGAGCTAGCTTAGTGTGGTTCGAGTTTGCCCTAGTCCGTAATGAGGAGTCGCACAACCGAAAACTATATAGATAGGCTCAAGTTCCTCCTCTAGCCCTCTAACGCAGAATTTCAAACATACCTTTTCGTTCGAAGGTAATTGTCTCATTCGGCCAGCGCTGCCGGGAGGAAATAGAGAGGAAGCGCTCGAGTCTCGATTCGTCATCATTCCGAATCGGTTTTTCGACGGATTCTAAATAAGGCGTACGCCATTCTTCTCAACTCCAATGTAGTGTTTCGATTCCGGTTAGACGATTGTTAGCATTACAATTTTACTCCGCGTGGAATCTAAATCCGTATCCGGATACTTGTCCAAACATGAAAAATAATGAGAATCGAAATCTTATTTCTGGCGAGACTTAGATTCCATGTACGCTTAAAAAGCCATAATCTTTGCTTGTGAGAATTCAATCGGTCCAATAAATCAGTCCCTAAGTGGGGAACATGATCCACGACTTATAGTATGAACGACAATGATCATTTCTTTGAATGTCCACGAAGCCAAAAATCAATTTCGCTTTTGATCTTGTGCAAATCGGGCCAAATCAAGAGAGAAGCAAAAGAGCAACTTCTGCAAAATCAAACTTCCACAAACGCATACTTTAGGAATAACTGAACTTTCCGCCCTCTTGACAAGCCAAAAGGATACGTCCCCCTTGGACTATATATGGAAAAAATAATGAAAAAAATTACAAGATGATGTCTCTGACTTTATGTCTAGTTTCTAGATGCTAGCAATAATTAAAAGCATCAAGATTTATAAAATTTTGGAAGCAACTTCTACTAATAAAAATTCGAGGATTGCCAATGGAATTGACTTTCACTTATTACTTTTTATTTAATTTAAATTTTGCGGCGTTACGCACTTTTGACCTTTTTTAAAATTCGAAATAGTTTCTATTTCGAATGATACAAATATTAGAACGTTAGTATTTTTAATTCTTTTGTAATTTTCAAAATTCTAATGATTTTTTCTCAGATTTTCAAATATAAACGCCTTACGTACTTAAGAAGTCTCGCAATCGCAGAAGAAATACATAGTGCGCACGCATATATGGAGTTGGATAGAGTAGATAATTTCTTTGTTATATATCCGATGTCAAATTCAATAAAGATTTATGATATATGTACAAGATTACCTCCATATAGGACGATTGCCATCAGGCCATCTCTATTTCTCTCTGCTCTTCCCAAGTCGACCCAAGGTACCAAAGGGATATTGGCCAGAGGGGCAGCGACGCTGGCATAGAGGAGCTACATCTCGCGATGAGGCGATATTGGCTAGGCAACTCCAGTGCAAAATCTGCAATTTTCGATTTTTTTTAATTTATTTCTTTTTTAAAAACAATTCCCAGAAAATACATACTTCCTTTCAAATAAAAAACAAGAAGGGAAACTGGACCGAACTAAACTGTTTCATTTTATTCAAGTCGATTGGTCAAATGACTATTACCATTCTCTAAATAGGTAAGGTCGATTCGAGTTTTACCGGCTCCTTTTCATTTTTAGATATAAGTAACATGGCATCAAAGACACGTATAACGGAACATAATTGCACAAAGAGGCTTTGCAAAGAGAGGAGCATTTGGCTACGACAAAACTAGGAGAAAAGCTCACCGAGATAAAACTCAAGTCGTAGAATCAACAAATCGGATCATTATGAATATAGTAATTAATTGGTCATATCATGTTAACTGTGCGATCCACGCACAAAATACTTTTTTCTTTAGAGCGGGTCGGATTATTTTCGAGTTTCGTATCCTTCTTTTCATCGCGAAACTTACATATGATTACTTCTTAATCGCCATATTAATGAGCATGCTTCGCGTTAATACGTTACACCATCATTTTCTTGAAAATATTATTTTTTTTATACCTAATTTTGTGGTGCCAAATAACACACGAGGTCCGACCAAAATAATAATAATAATTATAACACACGAGGACAAAAAAGGTGGTCTCCATCAATCGGTCAGGCATTTTTTTTTCACTAGGCCTTTTTATTACTCTTGGATCCCGAGACTATGATCACTCATCATGCCCCACCCCCGACTTTATTATTTTATTAACTCCGCCTGGGGCCCATCGAATCTCTCCGGTACCGATCATGCCCCCACCCTCGAACGATGATCACGGGCGCCGTACAAGGGCGTTCTGGTAAAATGACGCGCGTTCCCCTTGCGTGCACTTCAATTTCAGGCAATAATTCAGGGGGGGCCAAAAATGAAGAAAGAGGATTCGAGCGTGAGGACAACGACGCGACGCAGTTAAGGGAAAGATGAGTGGGCCCCGCCAGAACTTAAGGTCGCGTGGGATGGGGCCCAGGTAAGGACGAAAGGGCAAAAAAAAAAAAAAATCTTCGGTTTTTGTTTTCGTAGGTTCGATCGAGGGCGGAAATAATTTGTCAAAGTGGAAGTCAAATAGTAAATTATTTCCGGTCTTATAAAATCTTAGACCGACGATGATTTTAACGTCATGTTATTAGGCGTTTAATACTGTTCTCACTTTTTTTTGTCTCTTTACTTTTCTTGTGAGTTGATCTGATTTTTTTTTAATAGCATGAATTAAATTTTATATATATATTTCAGTTTTTTTTGCCAAGATATTTCACTTATAAAACATGAATTACCTTTTTTTTTTAATCATCATACATTTAAAAAAAAGTAGATATACGTTTTAAATTACAGTTAGTACTTTTTTTTGTGTGTGTGTCCATTCTATTTATAATTCTTCTCATTCAAATTCCTTCCACAATCGATATGGAATAATTCGCACAAATTTCGCCTCACACATCGAGTCCCTGGATCGTTCGTAATAATTCATATCTTTCCAAAGTGAGATTGTCCGGGTCTCTTATATCAGATATTATGTAATCTTGAACCTCTTTCATTTTAAAAATTAATTCAAAAGATAAGCTTTTTGTTATATTTATAAATCGATCATAAGTCTTTTAATCGACGCGAGATAACCCTCGGTGTAATCGTTAATACTCGGTCGATGCAATTTGGAGGGTTAGTGATGACGTGGCGGGAGAGTGAGTGGGAGTCGTAGAAGCGCAACAGGATGGTCCGTCCGTGAACCTCCCCACTCCGCCCCGCTTTCCGGTGTAAAGCGGCAGCTTCAGTCATCCCCTCTCGGGCCTCTCCCCTTCTTTCTCTTCTCGTGGACCATCACCTACCCGATCGCTGCCCTCGAGCCGAGCCGAGATACAGTAGGTAGCTTTAGGGAGTAGCAGCTAGGCTTGCGTTCGCAAGAGAGGGCCGAGCTCCTCTCGGCTCAAGGGCTCAGAAGCCGTTTAGCCAGTCGAGCTCTGCGTGACTGTGGCAATCAGTGCACAGTTCGTACGGGGAGCGTGGGCAAGGCTTGTCAGAGAGGAGGAGAGAGGGCCTGTGCATATTATCTTTTTTTTTTTATTGCTCTGCGTCCATTTTTTCAATTATATATATATATATATCCATTTTTTCATTATTCCCCTTTAAAAAAAAAATTCCAATTTTCAATGTCCTTTCACCCAAACACTCAACTCGTGTCCAAAATCACTAAGTTTAAGTCGTGATGTAAGTGAATCTCTCACGTGGAGTTACCTTTGATTCAAATTATATCATGTGGAGTTACCTTTTTTTTTTTTATAACTCCGAGCATTACGACGGTCGGATTATACACTAGTGAGTGGATTAAATAGCCGACACCCAAAGTCGAATCTCGTTTGTAATAACTAAATAGGCAATTTTGCTCGTTATCTTTTCTCATTATTTTTTTGATACGCCCATTGACAGTTGACACAAGGTCGTGTTTTTCTCTGTCCTCGGAGGAAAATCTCTCTCTCTCTCTTTCCCGTCTTTCTTATTGTTGGATACTTTCTTTTAAAGGATGAAGGCAGAATTCTTTATTTGAATTAATGCTGTGCAGTCCAATTATATTATTTTAATGTAATCGGTTGTATACTTCGTTAATCAATGCGTTCTGTTTTTTTTTTTTGAATACTTACAATAAGTGAAGAAAGAAGGCATTCCTACCATATCTTTTGCTTCCTCAAATCTCAACCGTTCTGTTAAAAATATTACAATAAAAGACAGAATTGTGAATTTTTTTGCATATTTCGACACGTCATAATGAATATCACATCAACCTATTTATAGCTTTATGAAATACTGTGGAATGTAATATGTATCGATCACTATACCCATAATTAAAGGGAGATAGACACACAATCTCGAGGAATTAAAAAATTAAAAGAATTATCAAATATCTTTAACATATAAAAATTATTCTCAATAAATTCTAATTATTTCTAATTCGCTAAGTCGGACTTGATTTTATGTTTAAGGATATGAGAGTGTAAATTTGATGAAAAAGGGCTATCGTCGAACTCGCAATTTACACGCTTTAGAGCAAGAAAATATTATTATAGCGTCGTCACAAAATTATGCAAAAAGAATTTAGGGTGTGTTCTTTTAGCGAAAAATAAATAATTTAAAAAATATTTTTTAAAATGATTGCTTATATAGCTTAAAAAAATAAATAAGAGAAAATATTTTCAACTGACGAGAATGTTTAGGCATATATTGCTGTCTATAATTGAAATATTTTTTAATAATTAATTATTTTAAGCTATTTAAGTAATTTTTTTTTATAAAAATGTTTTTAAAATTGCTTGTATCGGGTAAAATAAACTAAGGCTTGAAGGGAATTTGTCTCGTCCAAAGGCAAAAACAAAAAAAGAGAGACGGGGATTTTTGTGTGCATGGCCATCGATCTATCTGCTCCAACGGAAGCTCTCGTTTACTCTCTTTTTTTTTTTTTTTTTAACGTTTTGGTAAGGACAACGACGTAAATGGAACTGCCATTTTTAGAGGACTACAGGAAGGTCCATCCTAGAGAGAGAGAGAGAGAGAGAGGAGAGAGAGAGAGAGTGGTTTCAATCAGATGCCCACTGATTCCCATGCACGCGCAGTTTTTATAACATCCATCCACGAGCCACTCTCCATGTACTCTCCACCTCGCTTTCTCTGCAACAAATTCCTCCCTGGAGATTTTCCCGGGAAAAACTCCAGTCGTGGGCTTGGGTTCCGAGATGAAATAGAGCAGACACTGCCCACTAGAGAGAGAGAGAGAGAGAGAGAGAGAGGGTCTTCTGCAACTGCAAGTATCCCACTAGAGAGTTGAAAAGGGATAAGGAAAAGAAGAAGATTCTTTGTGAGAGAGAGAGAGAGAGAGAGAGAGAGAGAGAGAGCGCGCCTTGTTCATTAACGATTTAGTCTGCATTAACTCTTGATTGGAGAGTGCTTTTTGATGATGGAAACCATTTTCCTTGTTTGTATTTTGGGGGAGTGAGGGACCGAAATAGATATATTTTTCCCAGAGAGAGAGAGAGAGAGAGAGAGAGAGAGAAGGAAAACGACGAAACACATAAAAGAGGGGAAACAGAGAAAGGCTGAACCAAAGGAGAGAGCTAAAATACAAAACTTTCTTTGGTTCTGCTGTCTGATAATTGATGATGACTCCTGCGAGTCTCTCTCTGCATGTCCGTTCTGGGAGCAGTTGGATTCTTCTTCTTTGGTGAGAAATCTGAGCTAGAAACACTTGCGGGGAGGAAATAGAGCGAGAAAACCGGGGAAAAAGTTGGAGCCTTTGCGCCATCTCGAGCTTCCATTTCTCTTGGGGTTTGCTCTGTTTCTGGAGATGGAGGTTGGAGAAATCTAGCAGAGTGAGAGAGAGAGAGAGAGAAGAACTTCAACTTCATGGGCTCTTCCTTGCGTGATTTTTCTTGATTCTCTGGCGCTCAAAAAACGGCCTCTTTGACTGTACTATTGCTATTCCCTCTCGTTCTTCATTCTCTGACACTTAACTTCGAAAAGAAAAAAGCCACAAACTCTCTGCAATTTGGTGGAGCATAAAGGCGATCCTGCTTGTGCCCATTTGAATTCACGGCTGTTTGCCTAAGAACTAAAAATCTTTTCAGGTCTCCTTCTCTCTCTACCCAGCTATAAATTTTCAATTCCTTCTTTTATTTATAATTATGTGAGGGTCTTTGTTTCTTGGTGTTTCTTCATTGCAGATTGAGCTGTTGTTGAGGCCGTATACATAGAGAGAACAATTTTTTTTTTCCCTTAGAAAGAAGCTTTTTAATGGCAGAACTTGGTTCTTTCTCTTTACCATCTCCCAAAAATAATTACAAGAAAGTCATCGGATCGTCTTTTTTCAGCTTGCCTAGACTGTTCACTAGCTTCACTGTGAAGGGGTTCTCTGAAACCGACTCTGTGATTAGCCCCACTTCAATTCTTGACACCAAACCATTCTCATTCTCGACCATCAGAAACTCCTTCTGGTCTGATTACACCAGCAGTTCGTCTTCTTCACCCAGAAACACAGACACAGAGCACAAGCGCTCTCACTGGGAAAAGAAGAAGATAGAGTCAGTAGGAATTGGCCTAGGCATTGTTGATGCTCTGAAAGACGAGAGCTTTGACCCGAAGCAACCCAAACCCGAGACCCGGCCTGTCGTCTTCTTTGGATCGAAGCTCAAAATCCAAGTCCCTCCCCTGCCATTCTCTGTCCCTCCGAACCCCGAGACAGCAAGCCCGAGGTCTCCACCCAATTTCGGGATCAAATCAAGGAATTCCCAACTGGGTTTCGCATCACCTCGCCTTTCGCTTTCCCTGGATACGACACCCCGTTCCGGGTCATCGTCCAATTCACGCGGCCTTGGAGTGCCGGCCTCGCCCCGGGTTTTGAGTGCCAGCGAGATGGAGCTTTCAGAGGACTACACTTGTGTGATCTCCCACGGCCCGAACCCGAAGACAACACATATATTTGACGATTGCATTGTTGAGAGTTGCTGTGGTGATTACGGGTTTGCCTCTGATATGAAGGAGAATGGGTTTTTGAGTGATGAACAGAGTAGTGGTTCTTGGTCACAGAGTTTTCTTAGCTTCTGCTGTACTTGCAAGAAGAATCTTGGGCAGGGAAGTGACATTTACATGTACAGGTTAGTTCCAACTTTCAAGTTCTACAAATTTGTTGGGGCATGATTTTGAGTGATCTTTGAGTGTGATCTATTGAAATTTGGGCACTTTTTGTACACTTTTGTGGGATGAATGTGGCAAGAGAGCATGTGGAACTGAGAATCCCTTTCCAAGTATGGTCGCCAAGTTTACTTCATGTTAGCTTCTATAATTGGAAAATCTTGTGATTCTGAAACCCTTTTAGGAAGAAAATAACTTTTCCTGCCGCATGAATTTGAATTTACCTGGTCGTGTCTCATGCAAGAAGAAGCCGAGACTTTCACCTGCAAGTTTAGTACAGTGATCACTGCAGCGCTATTAGATTCACCACTGTTAGGAAGATGGATCAATTGATGCAAGTTCATGTTGTGATTTTAGCTCTCTTTTATTGTATTTATTTTTAAATCATAAGATGGTTTACTCAATGCCAAGGATTTCATTTCACTTGCTCTGGTATACATTCTGGTCACATTTACCTGTATAGAGTGATTCAATAAACCATAAAAAGGAAACATCAATTTGTTTGCTCCATTTATTTCTGAATCTTTTAGCTTTGGATCATACAAAGTTGCATTTTCACCATTTTCAGGGGAGAGAAAGCCTTCTGCAGTGGAGAGTGCCGGTACCAGGAGATTCTCTTGGAAGAGGGAATGGGAAGATCAGAACCAGATGAATATGGCTTTTCATGATAACAAATAATTATCACTTTGCTTCAAGGTAGTCTTGAACATACCAGCTTCACAAGGATGTATTCATCATTCTTACATAAATCTTTAGAGGCAGAGATAGAGACTGAACTTTCTATTGTATAAAAATGGGTTGAAGCTGGGGTTTCTTGATATCTTAGGCTGCTCTGCTACTGCTGCTCCTCTCAGCAATCCCTTTTTGTTTTCATTTTCCATTTCTCTCTCTCATAATGTTTCTTGTACAATCGATTTCAATGAAGTGGTAATTGAGGAGATTTGCTAATCTGGTGCTTTGGTCCAAAAAGGTTTTCTTGTTTGCAAAGTGGTGCTCATGATGATGACGGGATGACTGAACTTATGCCCATTATCTTCCCCAAATTAATATATTAGCGCACATCATCCTGGGTAGATAAGGACAGATTACATCATTTGATGCAGATTCTTGCAATTTCTTTTTCCTTGCCTGTGAGCCTGTGTTCCTCCTGATCATACCCCACTTTGACAAGTTTTTGTCCCCTTCCATCAATTTAGCATTAGTCTAATGCAAGTTGCATGATCTTCATCATAGCTCATTGATGCAGGAATGATTGTTTATTGTATAATTGATATTATTATGTGGTTGGTATCTTGAGCGGATATTTCTTTTTGATTTCCTGAGGTACTTTCGTATTGAAATCCCCACCATTTGGTAAAATATGTTTCAGTCCCACACCAGATTGTGATGATGTACATTCTTCGAATTATTCAATTTCTGCAACAAAGTATTATTCAATTTCAAAATATTTCTCGAATCTGACCCGGTTGGTTGTCATAGTAGAAATGCCCTACAAGCTCAAAAATTAGTTTGAAGCTGGGGAAGACAATGATTGAGTTCTCTTTTGCATGTTTTGATAGAGGTGTCAAACTAGGTGGGTTGGGTCTGGTCGAGTCGAATATGGTCCGATTCACATTGGCCGTTTTAACCCTTTTGACCCATTTTCATATAGTATTATTTTACGATCCATATGTAATCCGATCCGTATTACTTAAACACTTTTATATTTAATCAAATCATGCAACACAAATTCACTGATTTTTTTTCAATTTTTTTATTTGTATTAAAAATTAATTTATCATATTTTGGATTTTTTTCATTTTGTTTCAATTTTATTTAATTTTTTCGGCCATCGGGGATCGACGCCAGGGGTCTAGTGGAGGGAGGCAGCGGTGATCGGCGGCGGCTTGAACAACTTTTGCATTATTCCAATTCTTAAAAAAAAAAATAATTTTTATCAATTTTTTATTTTTCCGGGGGAATCTTGAATAGTTTTTGCATTTTTTCTAATTTTATTTTTATTTTTTATTTTACTTATAAAAATAAAAAAATAAAAAAATAAAAACTAATATATTTGAGGCCCATTAACCCAAACCTCGCCCAACCCAAATAAAAAATACAAAATAAAAATATAAACTGCTATTATTGATGCTTGTTTGCAAGTAGTGTTTTGGAAACTACAGGCCACAGGCCGAAAATGGGTTCAATTGTGTAACCCATTTTTGCCCATTTGATTTAGCTTTTAACTTTTTGGATCCATTTTCACTTGGGCCTTTAAAAACTTAGGACACATGTACAAAATATGAGTCCAAAAATGGGTCATAGACTCGTATTGACGCCTCTATAAATTTAGATTTGGTGATTATCATTTTAGGAAAAGAATGGGAATTATGGTATAGGTTGAAAAAACAGATATTCCTTAAACTGTTGAAAAAATCATTTTTTGTTCTTCATTATTTTTTCTAAAATAAAAAAGGAAGCAGGGGACAAATGGATAATGCTTTGTCGAAAATCATTCGACTAAATGAATATAAAAGGGAAACAAAGAGAGGATTAAGTTGATTGGCTGTACACGCGAGGAAGGTCATGCACATTCCTACCATTGTTCAGTTTTCACATCGAATACTTGTGAATTTAGTTTGCCAAACACAAATTTCTAGGATTTATGCACGTTTTTTTGAAAAGATTGTGAGGTGATATATCCCAAGAATATTTGAATCATTAGAGGAAAAGAAGTTACGCAGGACTTGGAATGAAAATGAGTTGCAATTGTATAATTTTGAGTTCGAGCCTCAGTCGTGCATTACAAAAATCCGTCATCGGAGCTAAATCCATGCAATTGTTTGGCCGGAAACCTAACAACATTGGTGATGATCTAGCCGGAGATAGATTTTCCCGGGCCAGTGTCTGTCAGTAGCCAAATTTTCCGCTTTCATATCTATACGCATGCCAAACATGAAACACGACCCGTACCGATCCGATTGCTTCAGATTGCATCCTTAGTGTTTTGGATCGGGTCAAGACAAGCACATTCCTCTGTTATTTCGGGTCAGGTCGGGTGTTATGGAAACACGACCCAACCTGGCTTCCAAAGAACGGGTCATGGATGTTGCGAAGTGATTGACATTCGCGGAGCAAAAATTTATCTCATAGCAGACACAGGATCCTCAAAAGTAACATCCAAAGAGTAGCTACGGCATTTGAGCCTCTCTCCCCTGCCCCCTCCTTTATATGTGTAGGGATTGGCTTCAGATGTCGTCAGGAGATGGGAGTGGGCATTTGATAGAAGAAACAAACATGAGCTTTTAATCTTTTTGACCAGGCATTAGTTTGTAAATGGGTTTTGATGTGCAGGGTTAAATCAGAATTCAGCTGTTATATTCGCATAATCAAAAACCTCTGTTGTCCATCCATTCTTCCATCTGTACAGGAGTTGTAATTGGAAAAACGAAAGCTTCATATTCTTGATATTGACCTGCACATGTTAAAGCATGTTATCTAATGGATTCAGGTATTTATACATAATTTTATCATAGTTGCTAAAAGCAATTTCGTACTAAGTACAAATTTTTTGTTGACCGCGAAAAATTTCACCTATAATTCTTCTAAACAGTGCCAAACAAAGTAACCCTTAGTTGCCTCTGAAGCTGTTGGCAAATGATACTGGATCCTCAATGTCAAGAACTTAAGACTCATCCTTCCACGAGTCCGACTTAAGTTTAAATGACAAAGGAGGGCCGATGTAACCGTGAGTACGTCCGGTCCTGTATATCAGCAGCCATCCTCTCTTCATCCTCTTTCGCCTTCTCTCTGTAGCGAAGCCTCATTTTCTGTTTTGTTAGGTAATGTGACCCTGTCGAACCGCCCTTGGCTGATGACAAGAGCTAAACTTGCCTGATTCGACGAGGACTGAAGTATCTTCTCACGATCCTGGAAATTCCCATGGAAATGTGGCACCTTGCCTTGAGAAACCACTCAGAGCTTGTCCGCGCTTCCACATATTAGAAGCTCATCGTGACTAACCTGCAAATCAAGGTGAAGAGAGGGCTATCAGCTGTGAAAATCAGTCTCACCATCAGAGTTCCTCCTTGGAACAAGACTGGACCTTGAATGAGCGCCTCAACCGCATCCATACTCAAGGTCTCTGGTCATTAAAGCAAAATCATACTCATTTATCTTTAGATAAGAAGGTAACAATTTGACAATAACAATGTAGTAGTCTCTGCTCATTAAAGCAGAATTTGAAGTCCACATTTAAAAAAGGAAAAGAAAAGAAAGGCCCACATTAATTTTGTGCAAAGCCTAATACTGCCTATTCGCACTGCTATCTTAAATACTTGATATCATAGACACTGTTAACACAAAAACACCGATCAGGCTAGCATAGATGTTCCATTCCCAATATTTTGCAAGTTAGAACAATTAGATATGTTTCAGTTCCATTATAAGTTAGATGTATGATGACGTAGGCTCCCTGCAGCTGTGATCAAGCAAAACTATGTGAGGTTTCTTGAAAGTTAATTTGGCAAAGGCAACTCTTCTTTTCTGACCACCTATTTATATGTTCAAAACACCATGCTATATGCGCAATAACATTCGAGAAGCTCCGCAGAAATTACACAGTGAACCATAGTGCAGATTACAAATTAACTGACCTCTAATAGAACTTCACGTGTCATACGAAAATTGCGTCAACAACAAATTCACATATCCAACAGTAGCAGAGGGGGAGGAGATGTATCAGAGAAAATATACCATGGTTGAAGCGCAAGATTTCCAGTTACACACCAAAGGAACCCAAGTGAGCTCGAAGCTTTTGCTCCAGAATTCCCTGCGGGAAGAATGCTACATATGAAGGTATTTTCAGGTAAAATGACATAATGCATGACGGAATCATATCCCACGGTAGAGTAAATGCAAACAGCTGTTACTTTAAAGAAGTAAATAGATTTGCCCCAGAGGTCACTGCCGACGATACAAACACAGAGGCCGGCGGCATGTAGTTACAATCTCAACCAAACAAGCATAGGTCTATTACATTGGCCAAAAATTTCTAGCAAGCTGGAAGTAACAGTTGCTAACCCACCAGAGATCAAGGCCCAAACAGAAGGTGATTTATGGAATAAAAATGCGGCCATGAGCCGTTCCAGAATTTTATTCCAGATCAACTGCTTCATACTGCAAAGGATCATCATCAGCAAAAAGAAGGTTCTTATTCTTAAGAAAACCATAAAATAAAAAAAGGAACTGCATCCCCCTTTCTTCACAATCATATCACAGATTCCACATAACTAATCATGTTTCTAGATCTTGGAAATATTACTCTTGTTTATATCAAATTCACAAGAAGGAAAATTTAGAACATACCAGGGCACCAAAAAAAAATTAGACGTATCCTTGCAAGAGAGATTTCGCCAGTGCAGATGACAAAGGTATCTGCAAAACAACCAGCGTGAATGAGGTAGGGCCCAAGAAAAAGATGTTGGCAAGAGAGGACACGACAGACGCTGGAAATGCGGATCAATTCATTGGATCCGAACCCGACCAATGTGGATGTCAGGGATGTGTCGGATGAGGCCAGAAATGAAACAGGGGAGGCTGAATTTTGTGCTGTTCGAAAGAGAATTGAAGTGGCTAAAGGAAAAAGCTGGTCCAAGGCAGCTGTAGTGGAGATGGATGCAGCAGCGGCACATAAGGATATCATCAACTTTCAGAAGCTCTTGCTGGGATTCAAGCAACTAAATATCATTTTTTCTTTTCAGTTGTACTTCATTCAAGAGAAGCAAATGTTTGTGGCCATTGGGTAACTTTGCATACTAGGAAGGGGATCCCCCATACTTCTCTACTGCATTTGCTTATCTCAACGAGAACATACTCCCACAGTCGGTGGTTTCTGGAAATTCTACGCATCCAAGAACAAAACTTACCCCAACCCTACAAAACTGACTGTACACCAAAGAAGGAATCGCGGGCAGTTAACAAATGAAAGGCGAAAGGACGAAAGAAGTTGGAAGCATTTTCACCTGAGGAAGAAGAAGCCGTCCAAGGAGAATGAGGATCGGGCGCGATCGATTTCAATTCATTGGATCCGAACCCAATCAATGCGGATGAAAGGGATGTGTTGGATGAGGGGCCAATAGTGACCAGTGAGTTTTGAGCATCCTTCTTTCAGATTCGAGCATCTATTTATGCGCAATGATTGAAGGGAGGGAGGGAGGCCATCCTCTGGCAAGCACCTCAACTTGGGGCAATCGAAAATCCATAACTGTGCGAGAGAGGAGAGATGGTTGCGAAGACCGCTTGATAGTCTTTCCACCTTCCTCATATTGAGAATATAAAGATAGATTATAGAGGAAGGAAAGATGAGACTCCACGCATCCGAAGGAGGAAAGCACGCCTCCTCTCCCTCCCCTCCCACCCCTCCGCCCATGCTCCTTCCGTCGATTGTCAGAGTCTTGAGGGAGGTGAGGAGGGGTAAGCCCCATTCTCTCAGTGGCTGCTTCACATTCTCGCACCCATCAATGACAAGGAGCTGCAAATTGGGAGGGAAACCTCCTTTGGGGAAGCATTTGATATTTGGGCAGTCTACAATCCGCAGCTCCTGGAGCGAGGTAAGATGATGCCACTCATTTGGTAGACACTTTATCTTCGGACAATCAGCAAGAAAGAAAGACGAGAGGGTGATGGGAAGGGGAGGGAAATCCTCCTCTATCTCCAATTCTGGACAGTCGGATATAAACAACCCAGTGAGATTCTTACCGCTGGCAATGTTCCAGCTGGCAATAGACTTTATCTTTGGACAATTCCAAAGAGTAAGACTCGAGAGGGTGACGGGAAGAGGAGGGAAGTCCTCCTCTATCTCCAATGCTGGACAGTTCTCTAGCACCAAATGAGTGAGATGGAAGAGTGTGTGAAGGCACCGTGGTAGGCTTCCCAAATTCTCACACCTGCTAATACTCAAAGATTCCAGCGATCCTCCCGCGGTGAGCTCTTCTAGCGACTCCACTCTCTTGCACTCCCTAATTATGAGTGTCTTTAGAGCAGCGAGTCTACCCTTGGCGACCCGAATGGATGTCAGAGAATCGCATCCACCTATCTCAAGATATTCAAGCTGAGATATCGAGCTATTGCTGCTATGGTCATCTGCAGGAATCTTTTGTCCCTTCAGTTTTGGACATTTCTGAATGTTCAAATTTCTGAGGGTGTATATCTTGCTCGGAAGCTTTTCTAAACTCGTACAATCCCTCAATTCCATCCTTTCAAGGTTGCATGGAAGCTCGATTTCTCCTTCTACTGCCACAAAAGATGTGAATCGAGGACAACTTCTGATGACCAATTCCTGGAGGCAAGTGAGATTTCGCGTTTCATTTCCATCTTGCCACAAGTATGTTAGCTCGTCACACCCTTCTATGTGAAGCTCCTTTAGGTTGACTAGGTACCTCATAAACCCAGGATCGAAGCAAATAAGCTCGGTAAGATTTTCAATTTTGAGAACGGTCAAAGAAGTTAGGTTGACCAAGCTCTTTAAGATCTCCTTGCTACAATCCTCAAGATATAACTCGCGGAGAGATGGAAGACGAACCACACTTGTCGAGTTATCCAAATGCGGGCATGAATGAATTTCAAGCTTTATGAGACGGTCAAGTTGACAAGGCAATGTCCCGACCAACGAAGGACAGCTCCAGACAACAAGATGCTGAAGACAAGAGAATGGGACTTCTTCTTCTGGGCCCCCGGCATAACAAGACCAATCCTTCCACACCAACATCTCGTCGAACGTCAAAGTTGTTAAGGATGGGAAAGGCCTTTTACTTCCGTAAACTTCAGAGCCTATCATCCTTACTGCATGTAGACCTTTGAGAGATAATTCTTTAAGTGAAGGTAGTTGTCCAAGGGAGGGCAGCGATGTAACATTAGGACAGCTCCGCAAGCTCAAAGAAACTAACTTAGAATAGGATGACTCATTTAACCATGATGGGATTATTGCACCACCATAGTGTGAAATAGTGAGACTTTTGAGATTAGTGTGGGGTCGCAGATAGTGAAGAACCTGTGATTCGTGCCGCTCATTCCAGAGATTTTCAAAATCTCCACCCCAACGCAAGAATAAGTTGCTAAGGCCTTGCTTTCCGGACAAATTAGCATCAACCGCGTCTCTGACTTCTTCCACCTTCTGCAAGTCTGATATGAATAATTCTCCTTGAAGATGTGGCAAGTTCTGTAACTCCCTTAGCTGTGACCCTTTCTCTGGCCCCACTACAAACTTGGACAATATAGTGAGATTCTTCAAATTACTAATACCCAATGGCATCTCTTTTAGACTTTTTGTATCTCGAATATCGAGAAACTGTAAACTGATCAATTTTGTGATGCCCGAAGGCAACTCAGAAAGCTCTTCACAACCTCTTAAGATCAACGCTTGTAATTTGCACAAGCCGCCAATTGACTCAGGTAGACTTTTGATACAAGTGTACGAGAAATTGAGATATCGAAGATGTTTCAATTCACCAACACAATTTGGTACATCTACAATATCACAATAACATAATGAAAACACCCTCAAGTACTTCAATTTCATTAGCAAGTCATGCAGCACCTTGTTAGAGATAGAAATTGTTTTGTAAGGTCCAACAGTTAGTAGTATTAAACTTCTCAGTACCTTCATTCCGTGATATGCTCTCATAAATTTTGATGTAACATACCCCGACAAGATGAATGATGCATAACGAGCTTTCTCAAGAGATGCATCATTTTCATTACGTACCACCCGAGACTCCCTTGAGCTAAAGTATGTCCCGCCCGCAATTGAATTTGCTAGATCATTCAAAAGATCATGCATTGAAAACTTAGATGCATCGACCCTTGACTGTTGAAGAAATGATCTGGATACTAACTCATCGAAATGATCCCGTCCCAGTCTCAAGATATCCTTTGCTTCTTGTCCATCTAAAAAGCCCTATGCTATCCATAAAAGTACCAGTTCATCCCTCTCAATTTCGTAATCCTTGGGATATATAGCGCAATAAGCAAAACATCTCTTCGGATAAGAAGGAAGATGGACATAGCTCAATTTCAAAATAGGGAGAACCTCATCAGTTTTTCCCGTCTCCCATATTCTATTATTTAATATAGCTTCCCATTTATCCGGATTCTTTTCGTTACATAGGATGCCGCCCAACATCTTTGCTGCCAAAGGTAAGCCTTTACATTTTTCAGCTATTTTGTTGCCTATTGTTTCAAGATCTGGGTGCCTCTCAAAATTTGCTGCTCCAAGAGCATGAAAGGCTAATAAGCTTTTACAATTATCAATGGACAATTCCTTCAACTGATACGGCGAGGCTCTTGTTATGGAAACAACAGCAAGATTGCGAGTCGTGATGATGATCTTGCTTCCCTTAGCCCCCGCTTCAAATGGTTTTAAGAGGGAAGTCCATTTTTCGTATTTCTCATTCCAAATATCGTCTAAAACCACAAGAAACTTCTTCCCGGATAGACTGTCTTTCAACTTAATTTGAAGTCCATTAAGATCTTCACCCTCATAGGTCAACCCGGTGATTGACCGTAAAATAGTCTTTGTTATGTCAAGAACATCAAAAACATCTGAGACACAAACCCACGCTCTCATCTCGAAATAGCCATATACTCTGGCATCATTGTACAACCGCTGAGCCAAGGCCGTCTTTCCAACACCGCCCATCCCAACTATGGGGACTATGCACAACGTGGTATTGCCATTTTCATATTCACCAGTCAATAGTTCTACTATCTCCACTTCTTCCGTCTCCCTACCAAAAAACCGAGTCTCCGGCAGAGAACTGCTAGGGATCCTTTTTTCGGTGTTGTTAGATTTCTTCACAGCATTCTCTATCAAGTTTAGCTGAGCCTTCCTGGTGACGATCTCTTCCAACCTGCCATTGATCTCTTGGACCTTAGTTTCAGGCATGAGCGAGCGTGGGTTTAGATTCGATCTAGAGGATTTATTTCGGCCAAAGCAAGAGAGCTTCCAATTCACCCACCCTCTGCTTGTGCTGGATTTTGCCGCCGACTTAACCTCAGCAGCTTGGATTGCCAACTCATCGAGCAAGTCTTCCATGTCATAGGCCAAGTCCCTAACATCGTCCAGCCATAGCTTCAATGGACCTTTACCGCTCAGTTGCTTGTCCTCTGCATCATCCAGCACTGCAGTGACTGTGACCAGCATCTTCTCCCACTTATTGAGCAACCCGGTGCTGACTCCCGAGAAGGGCGGCGCTGCTTTCCTTTGCGCATATTCCAATCCCAGAGAAACCAATTTTTCGAATAGGACCTGCAAGATGGAACCCAAAGCGGAACCCAAAATGGTCTCTACAATGGCCATGGGCGAATCAAGTCGCTGTAGAGAACAACGAGTGTTAGAATGAAGCAAACTGATAATGAGCTATTGGATAGAGAAAGCTATGAAGTCCTAGCTGACTTTCGAGCATGCACACCAGAGGTTTTGTTTGGAAAGTGAAGCGAAAGTGAAGAATTGCATGTGGGAAAGAAACTTTAATAGATTCCAGGAAGACAGAGACTTTGGAGGACTCAAATTGGCTTTGTTGCTTCGTGTTTCACATCCCTACTTTTCCATTACTAGTAGAATTTCCAAGCGTTACATGGGTTCTATTTTGTGTGTATGTGTGTGTGTGTTTGAACGAGATATTATTTACCAATTAGCACTGATTATTGTTCTCTTGCTTAAAATTAACAATACCATACATTTTGTCCGACTTTTGTCATTTTTCATCGTATTGTGAATTTTTACTTGTCTATTGGAATTATGTCTAGATTTTCATTTATCTATTCAAATTTGAAGTCTAATAAATAAAAAAAGGCAAAAAGGAAAAACTGAAAAAGAAAAACAGCAAAAAACTGATAAAGAAAAAGTATGCAGGAATGAGGCGATAATTATCTTCGTCACTTGGGGGAGTTCCAAAAGATAAAAGAATTCTAATGAAGATGCAATCTAAAATTACTAACCCGCAAAAATTTTATTTTCCCAGATTTTCCAATTTATAACATGTTACTTATGAAAGGAAACGTCAAATGCTTGTCCATGAAAAGTCTAAATTTTTATAATATAATTGTCATGCTACGAATAAACAAATCTAGAATAAACTATGTGCAATGTAAACATGAAATTAAATGCGAAGACGTGATGGAGAGTGACCTTGCGATGTGCAAATTTCATGAACACCAACGGCAAAAATATTCAACAAATCGCCATGGATTATGCAATAAAGCCATGCAACTTTAATCTGGACAGCAAGTACTTGACATCAACTTCCCCCAATTTTGTTATTAGACCTGCTGCATCAGTTTGAGGGAAAAAGAGAGCAAGTAGATAGATGTCTTTTACCTATTCCGAGTAGCCTTCCTGGAGCTGACCGGGCGAACGGGATCAGATCAACAACAGCAGTCTGGCAAGTACGAGCACTTTGTTCGGACGAGCAGGAAGAGAACACAGTTGAGCAGGGGAACGAGAATGAGTTATGGTGAGCTACTAGTGATAAATGACCACCATATGCTTTAGGTAGCGAAGTTCTTGCTCTATCAGCTTGAGGGAAAAAGAGAGCAAGTAGATAGAAATCTCTTACCTTTTCCGAGTAAACTTCCTGGAGCGGATCGGTGAACGGGATTAGATCAACGATGACAATCTAGCAAGCACGAGCGCTATGTTCGGATGAGCAGGAAGAGAATGCTATTGAACAGAGAAACGAGAATGAGTTATGGTGAAGCTACAAGTGATAAATGCCCACCATATACTTTAGGTAGCGAAGTTTTGGCTGCATTAGCTTGAAGGAAAAACAGAGCAAGTAGATGGATCTCTCTTACCTTTTTCGAGTAGACTTCCTGGAGCAGATCGGCGAAGGGGATTAGATCAACGATAGCAATCCAGCAAGCACGAGGGATAGGAAAGACCAAAACTTCACCGGAACTCATCAACTTTATTGTTTGGAAAGTGAAGCAAAATGAAAAAAGGGCATAATGACATTTCAAGTGTCAATATTTGTGTGCAGTCTTTCATTTTGGTGTCAATATTTTTTTTTTATCACTAAAATGCCAAATCGGAGAAAACAATTTAGTGCCAACGGCGAGAAATTCCGACAACCTCATTGAAGTTGGCATTTAAATAATCGTTTTTCAAAAAAATTGACACTAAAGTGATCCAAAAACGATCACTTTGGTGTTAAATCGAAAAAAAAACGATCACTTTAGTGCCAATGACAAGAAATTCGGGCGACCTCATTGGAGTTGGCACTTAAATCATCGTTTTTCAAAAAAATTAGCACTTAAGTGATAAAAAAAATAGGAAAAATTTCAATTAAGGGCCCGAAGTGCTCTCATTTTTTTCAAATAAGGGCCCGAAGTGGACATTATTTTAAATAAGGGCACTTGTTTTAAATAAGGGCTCGAAGTGCTCTTATTATTTCAAATAAGGGCATGAAGTGGATATTATTTCAAATAAGGGCCCGAAGTGGCCATATTAGTCTAAAAAAAGGGCCTCTCATCAATTAATTAGGGGCATTTTCGTCATTTAATTTTTTTTAAAATTTTTGAATTTTTTCTTTATTTATTCCTCTTATCTTTTTCTAAAGATTAAAAAAAAATAAAAAAAAAAAAGCACATAGGCAGGAGGCAACCCCTTCCCCTTGTGGACATTGCCCCACCGAGGTTGCCGGCTCCTTGGTGGGGTGTTGGCCCTTGCCACCGGTCGGCGGGGTCATCGGTCCCCGCCGAGGCGCCCGGTGAGCCGGACGGCAAGCTACCGCCACCCCACGATCGGTGGGGCGGCAACCACAGGCAAGAGGCAGCCCTCCCACTTGTGTTTTTTTTTTTTTGGGTATTTCAACTTTTAGTTTTTATTTTTTAATTTAATTTAGCTAAAAAAATTGAATTATAATTATATTTTGACCAATATGTTCCCGACCGGCTGGAATATTTAGCCCGCTTGCTTGCCGGTGAGGAGAGGCCTTTATTTAAAACATGCATAATTATTTTATGGCCCTTGTTTGAAATAAGGAGGGCACTTTGGATTCTTATTTGAAATAAATATCACTTCGCGCTCTTATTTGAGACAATGAGGATACTTTGAGCCGTTAACGGAAATTTTTCTAAAAAAATATTGACATCAAAATGAGTGTCGTACATAAATATTGGACTTGAAGTTTTTTTGCCCGAAAAAAGTGATAATGGGAAAGAAACTTTAATAAGTTCCACGAAGACCGAGACTTTGCAGGACTCAAATTGGCTTATTGACTTTTTCACATCGCTTCTATGTGAATGTCTCTTTTCCCATTGCTAGTAGAATTTCCACACGTTACGTCGGGCTTAAAGTCAACAATACTAGAGAACAAAAAGACTATAAAGTCCAGGAAGATCAAGACTTTGATAATATACTTTTTGTCCACAAGTGCTTGTTTCATAATATTTAGAGAATATCCCCATAGACTTTACTGGATATCATGTGCGTTTTTGTCCGGAAAGTGAAGGAAAGGTAGAGAATTTCCACGCGTTACATGTGAAGCAAAAGTGGAACAAACTTCAATAGAGTCCAGGAAGACCAAGACTTTGCCAAAAAAGTGATAATGGAGAAACTTTAATAAATTCCAGGAAGACCAAGACTTTGCAGCAAAAAAAAAAAAAAGTGATAATAGGAGAGACTTTAATCAATTTCAGGAAGACTAAGACTTTGCAGGACGCATGTGAATGTCTCTTTTCTCATTGCTAGTAGAATTTCCACACATTACATGTAAAATTAGCAAAACTATAATTTTTGTCCAACTCTTTTAGTGTTTAATCATATTGGGGTTTTTCATTCATTAAGTGGAGAAAATTAT
This sequence comes from Rhodamnia rubescens, assembly GCA_021437795.1. Lineage (NCBI taxonomy): Eukaryota > Viridiplantae > Streptophyta > Magnoliopsida > Myrtales > Myrtaceae > Rhodamnia > Rhodamnia rubescens. The sequence goes on along the minus strand of JAILYA010000031.1, from coordinate 2,821,566 downwards.
TGAAAAAGTCATAAACCTTTTCATGTTTTGCCAATCAAGCATATTTGATCGATTTTAGCCGAAATCGTTGAGGTGGACACTATATAGTGTTATATAGGACGGCCAGTAACTGCGTAGATAATTTTTTATAAGTTTTATAAAAAAATTAATTTTTTTATAATTAATAAAATAGTATAACAATCATCCTTGATCTTGCACTTATATTATTGACTGAATTTGGATAAATGTGTTCCCCTCAGAACATTCATCCCAATTGCTCATACCATATAAGAAGAATAAAGAAAAGTATGAAAAAAAAATACACAAATAAAAGTTTGATGGGTGGGTATAAACGGAAAGTCTTTACATTAAAAATTTGATGGGTACAAATTGAAAGCCCCCGCAAGGCGAGGGCTCGCGGGCCCTCGATGTGGCCGGTGAGGACCGCAAGCCCTTGCCCATCCCCGGCTCACCAGACGCCCTCTCTTGTTGCCAGGCCTTAATAAAAAAAATGTACATAAAAGCAAAAAAAGAGAAAAATAAGTAAAAACAAAAAAATCATTAAAAATATTTAAAAATATAAAAAATATCTACGTTAACGCCAACCATGTCACGTAAGACAACCGGCATTAACATAAGCAATTTCTCGTCAAAATTGGTGGATAGACTCAATTGGCACAAAAGCCAAAGGTTTAGGAATGAATTGGCATCAATAAAGATTTAGTATTAAATTGGCACCAAGACAATAGGATTTAGGACTTTTTGACCCTTTTCTCGCAACATTTGGTAGCTAGCCTTTGGCCATTGTTTTAAGAATAACCCAAAAACTAATTGAGAAATATCAATGAAAAATTCTTGTTCAATTAGACGCAAAGTAAATATAAGTACGTCTTCAAATTTGAAAAGCGAAAAAAAAAAACACGTACAAGTGTCTTAATAACGTTAAAAAGTACGTTACATTCAAGAGAATGCCTAATTATTTTGGTGTTTTCGAAATTGTGCCCCTCTCATAATTCCGATGATAAGTTGTCTTTGGCCTCTTCTTTAGAATGTGTGGAATCGACCTCTCCACCTCTCCATTTCCACTTGGAAAGAGTGGTCACTAAAGTAATCTTAGCGGTTCGATTTTTCATAAATAAGCTGCACCTATTTTCTTCTATAATCTATTGGCTAATATTGACTATCGACTCCGATGTTGCCGTAGATGCCGGGTCAGTAAGTCACAAGTCATGTGGAAAGAATCGCAAAATGCAAACCTCCGCTCTTCCACCACTTCATAATATCCACGTTGTCTTCACCGACTCTTCAAATGTATTCGGAGTAAATTATTGTCGAGTACGTTTCCACCTTATTGATATATGACGACGAGGAGTTATCAGAAGTTGGCGAGGGTATTTTTCGTTTACGAAGCAAAATGCCAAACAGATGATTGGACATTGCTTGATGAGGAGGGTGCCATCTCCGTCTGTGAAGCAAAGTTCGTTGTATTGAATCGGTTGGCATATACATGAAATATATTTGAGGAATTTCTATCTTTTTGGCCAGTACTGCTTTACCGAAGAAAGTGTCACCTTCTTTGTTCGCTAATTCAACACACATCATGTATAGAAAGGGAACACACTGTTGCTTATAAGATAGTTGCTGGATGACAAAGCGCCCATTGTATTTTTGAAAACCTGCTGTCGACATATGATTTTCACCTAAAGTGTTACACATGCATCCCATGAAAAAGCCATGGATCGAATTTGTCAATAACGTTACAAATGGACCCGTGGCAAAGGATATCGATATTGGATTCTCATTTGCATCTTCCACGAGTAGAAAATTAAAAACATTTTTGCTTGAGAATAGCGTGTCCGCATCAAACATCAACTTAGGCAAAATCGTTATTTTTCGAGCCAGCCTCGTTCGCTCATGGCATCTCCAGATTTCAAGAGATGTTCTTGGACAAGTTTGAAAAGCCGCGTGCTTCAGCTCTTTAAAAAGGACACATTTGCGAGCGGCAAGACACACTTGATTTCAAGCACATTCAAGCACCAGACACATTCTCTCGCAAAAATTTGTGTTCATTAGAAACAGAGGAGTTGTCTCGGCAAGAACCTAAATTTCCTGGGTAGTCTTATTGATATTCTCGAATAGTTTTTCACAGTAGCTTATTTGTTCTCGATCCGATAGTACGAATTGTTCTTTATCGTGCTCGATGGTTCGCTATTCACTTGGTGTTCACAGCCATCTCTCCCCTCAACTTCTTGCAATCTATAAAATATAACTGTTTGAGAGAGGGGAGAGAGGTGGCTGCGAAGACCAATTGATAGTCTTTCCATGTTCCTCTTAGCTCTCATCCAAACATAGGTTAGCGAGGAAGGAAAGACAAATTCCGAATGATTAATGTAACAAAGACAAAGCAGAGTAGCTTGGTGTGGTCATAAATTGATGGGTGTGAACTGAAAGACTTCAAATTTGGTCGTGGAAAAAGTGAGTTTTTGAAACGATGCATAATCTCTCCATTAAGATAAATGGAGGTAAACTATAAATATAGTTACCAATGGAGATGACGACCCAATAAGCCGTGACCAAAGGTGACATTTGTGTACTTTGTTCTGATCTAAATCTATCGTTCATGTGATAGACACATCGTACCATATAATATTCTAATATAGAAAGACACTATTTCCAAAGTTAAGTGGTACAATATAGTTATCAATACTCCCCCTCAAAATGGAGCGTGGAGATCACGAACTAGCTTGCAAATTAAATGATGAAAATTGTCTTTCACCCAAGGCTTTTGTTAGAACATCAGCCAATTGGAGCTTAGAGGGAACGTAAGTTGTCTTCAATGTACCCATTTGAATTTTGTCCCGAGATGAGATGACAATTAATTTCTATGTGTTTGATGCGCTCGTGAAATACATGATTAGAGGCAATATGAAGCACTACTTGATTATCACAGTAAATAGTGGTTGAATGTGCAGGTACTCGAAGATTTTTTAGTAATACTTGTAACCAAGTTACCTCACAAGTGGCGAACGCTTTGGCAAAGTATTCAGTTTCCTCGAAGAGCGAGAAACCATGTGTTGTTTCTTAGTTTTCTAAGAGAGGGGCTGTCGCCAAGAAACGTAATACAGCCCGGTAACGGAACGTCGGGTGGTAGGACAAGCACCCCAATCGGCATCACAATAAGCCCTTAGTTGTAATGCACTAGATGAGGATAAAAAATTCTAGTTCCCGGTGCCTTCTTGATGTAGTGAACGACCCATAAAGTAGCCTGTCAATGAGGCTCACAGGGAGAGCTCATGTGTTGACTCAAGATGTTAACGACAAAAGTAATGTCGGGTCGAGTGATGGTGAGATATAATAAATGCCCAACTAAGCAATGATAGATCGTTGGATCCGAGAGGGGTGTACCACTATCCATAACAAGTTTGACATTGGTTTCAATGGAAAAATCAATGGGACGACTACCCAAAAGATCCACATTTTTTATGATGTCCAATGTGTATTTCCGTTGAGAAAGGTAGATATCTTCTTTGGCACGAGCCACTTCGATGCCAAGGAAATATTTTAAGTGTCCCAAATCTTTCATCCGAAATTATGGGTTAAGGTACAACTTCAAAAGATTTATAGCAGCTAGGCCGCCCCCAAGTGATGACAATGTCTTCGACATACACAAGTACGACCGTGAAAGATGAGGGCCGACGAGATGTAAATAAAGAGTAATTAGCTTTAGATTGGGAGAAACTAGCACCTATGAAAGTAGTGGATAGCATAGAAAACCAATTTCGTGAAACTTGTTTCAACTCATAAAGTGATTTGTGAAGACGACAAACCCGATGCTCCCCCGTTTAGCAAATCCGGTTGGAATTTTCATGTAAATCTCTTTAGCCAAATCCCTATGAAGAAAAGTATTGCTAACATCCATTTGATGTAAGGGCCATCCACGTATGGCAAAGAATGGCAAGAAAGCATCGTACGGTTACCGGTTTGGCCATAGGGGAAAACGTTTCATTATAGTCAATGCCTTCAATTTGGGTGTAACCTTTGACGACGAGGCGAGCTTTGTATCATTCAATTGAACCATCGATCTGCGCTTGATCTTATAAACCCATTTGCAGCCAATGGGTACCTTCCCTGGAGGAAGATCGGTAATGGACCAGGCTTTGTTGAACTCTAAAGCCTTTATCTCAAAGAGCCATTGCTTCTTTCCATTTGGGATCCTTATTTGCCATTGTGTAAAGGGTAGGCTCTTGATCATGGGTTATAGTAGATAAAAATATGATAGACAGGGCAAAAATGAGACTATGAAATAGAAGAGCTTAACGGGTAAGGCGAACCCGGAGAAACACCCATGCGTGGCTCGAGAGTTGGACGGGAGACATGCTCGCAATAGTAATCATGCAATTTAAGGGGTGGGTGACGATCCCTAGTGGGATGTCGTGGCTGGTTGGATGTGTCACCGAGTTGATTGGGATGGGAGAAGGGATATGGAAAGCCGTAGTTGTGGGAAGGTGGATGGAGTGGTGGAGGGAATTGGTGGTTCCATAGTGTGGGTGAGGGTGAAGTCTCAATGGACGGTGTAGTAGGTTCTTCACCGATTGTGTGATCCAGAATGAGGATGGGAAGAACAACGTTTGAAGGATCGGGAGAAATGGAGGCAAGGGGGTGGTGGCATACGAGAATACGATTTCGTGAAAAATAACGTCACAACTCGTAAAATATTTGCGATTGGCGAGATTAAAAAGGCGATAACCCTTTTGTCCTTTTGGATAGCCAAGAAAAATATAATGGATGGCGCGAACACCAAAATTATCATGATGTAAATGACCACAAGAAGCATAACAAAGGCAATCGAAAACCGTAATATTATCCTACATTGATGGGGTGTTCAATAGCCTATGAAAAGGGGTGGTACCATTCAATAAAGGGGTGGGTAATTTGTTAATTAAATAAGTGGCTGTGAAATACAATCGCCCCAAAAATAAAAAAGGAATGGAAGCTTGAAAATGCAAAGCATGAGCCACGGTAAGAAGATGGCCATGTTCGCGTTCAACCATGCCATTTTGTTGGGGGTGGCAACCATGCTATGATGGTGAACAACACCATTAGTGGCAAAAAAAGATTGAATGGGTCGTGAAAAAAGTTCAAACCATTATCGGTGCGTGAAATTTTAATGGGACGAGTATATTGAGTAGCAACATGCGCCTAGAAAAAACAAAGAATGTTATAAGTTTCACTCTTGAAGTTCATAAGAAATGTCCAAGTACAATGAGAAAAATCGCCAACAATTGTGAGAAAATAACGAGCACAAGATAAAGTGGGGGAATAAGGTCCCAAAATATCGCAATAAATTAAATCAAAAGGTTCAATACTAGTAATAGAACCATAAGGAAAAGACAACCGATGGTGTTTAGCAAGTGGAAAAATCTCACAAAGTAGGGTGGGGGTGTGGGAAGAGAAAAACAACGTATCCCATAATGTCGTGATAGTGGTATAGGATGGGTGGCCAAGCCATTTGTGCCATAACTCACGAGTGGGGGATGACAATACAAAAGATTGTGGATGTAATGTTGTTTGTAGATTGTAAAGACCACTACTAGCATGGCCCCGTCCAATCTCCGTCCTCGTCGAGAGATCCTAGAGAATACAATAAGAAGAATAAAAGGTTACGAGACAAATTTAGTTCACGGGCAAGTTGTTGAACTAATAGCAAATTATGCTTAAAAGATGGGGCACATAAGACATTAGCGAGGGTAAGATGAGGATGAAGAAGGACAGAACCCGCCATGGTGATGGGAACCGTGCGACCATCTAGGACACCAATGGATGCGAAGCGGGGCATAAACATGGGAGGTAAGTGACATGATCAGGCTCCTGTGTCCAGGATCCAAATAGAGGAATCATGTACTACAAAGGAAAGGCAAGAGAAATACCTATGAGGTTAGTCATTGTCAGTATAGTTAACTCATTGATCAAGCAAAGAAGTTGTTGATACCGTTCGGTAGTAAATGAGTTCATAGCAGGAGTGGCCAAGGACGTGGTAGATGACGTAAGGGTGCGGTCATGGTGTCCGACATGGTTGAGAACGTCGAGCAGCTCGATAATGAGGAGGATAGCCATTGAGTTTGTAATGTACATCCCGAGTGTGACCAATAGTATGGCAATAAGTGCACCGTTCTTTAGAATGTTCACGCTAATTAGTGGACCGTGGTCCGATGGCTGCATTAACAGATCTAGCGAAGCATCACCCATGGTGGGCATGGCAAGTAATGCAGATCCTTCAACCATGGCATTGGATGATTGAAGAAGTTGTTGCGATTCATCTTGAAGGATGAGAGAATAGGCTCGACCCAAAGAAGGAATAGGAACCGAAGCAAGATCCGACTCCGTATTGGTGCATAGACATCATTCAAACACATTGAGAATTGCATCAGTTGGCGATTCCGGTGATGGGTGGAAAAAGTGTTATAAGTGCCACATTTGCAAAGAAGTATGGGAACCAAGGTACCCAGTTCATCCCAATAAGCCTTCAAGGCATTGAAATATTTGGCGACCGAATCATTGTTTTGTTTCAAAGTGGTCATGGTACGCTCGAGTGCAAAAAAGCATGGGCCATTTGAAGGAGAGAAACGGTCATAAAGGTCCTTTCAAATGGCAGCAGCGGAATCAGCATAGAGAATAAAAGAAGCAAGATCACGATGGATGGAGTTGAGGAGCCAAGATAGTACCATGTTGTTAACATGATTCCAAGCTTCGTAACTCGATTCGGTGGTGGCTGGTTTGGAAATGGTGCCATCGACAAATCCCATTTTGTTCTTGGCGGAGAGAGCCATGATCATGGTGCAATGCCAAGTGGTGTAATTGTCACTAGTAAGGGGATGGCTAGCAAGATTCGTCCCTGGATTATCAGAGGGGTGTAGGAAAAAAGGGTTTGCAAGGTTGTTGATAGAGACGACAGAGGTTGAAGAATCAAATGTGAAAGCAGGGGGTGGTAGAACCCATGTTAAAAACAATTGATGCAGATGAAAAAAAAACGGAGATTAAAAAGTATGCTCTCATACCATGTGAAATAGTATAATCAGATGATTATTATTAAAACCCAAAATGGGTATACGTGCACAAGAGCTGTAGAGATTTTCGCCTAATTGCTCTCTTAATTGATGGAGAGATTTTCTCTATTGATACATCTAATCAATCCACTAAGGCTAATTGATCTTCTAATTGATGAAGAGATTTTCTCCACTGATACATTTAATCAATCCATTGAGGCTAATCAATCTATTCCTATAATAAAAAATATACAAAGCTGTGATACAATTAATAGAAATATTAACATGCTGTATTTCAATCGGAGGCTCTTCAACCTGAATGAGAATAAAATAAGAAAATTAAAAGATCCAGTATGGGACGATTAATTAGTAGTAAAAACTATCTTTCACGCACAATAAACAACGAAAAGAGTGACCAGACAAAAGGACTACATGCATACCCACCCGACAGCAACAAAAAATGAACAAACAAGACAAGAAAGAACCGGGATACTTCACTTTTCGTGACCACTTATGATTATGTTAGTCCACAAGCATGGAAGACCCCTAATCACCAGTGATTTGTGACTTATTGGTTCGGGCTGATATTCTATAAAGGTCAGGTCACGAGATCGAAACCATTCGTAATGAAGAGTGTATCTCGTTACGTGTGATTGGTTCTGGACTTTTGGCACTTTGATGGGGTTAATAGTGACATGGCTCGCCAACTTCCAATGAATGGGTCATGTGTGTTGCGGGGCGATGATCTTCTCAGAATTGAAGTATCTCACAGCAAACGAAGAATCCCAAAAGTAACATCCGATACGATGATTAATCCTTCCTCCCCTCCCCTCCTGCACAGGAAAAATAATATGTAGAATCGCTTCAAATGTTGTCAAGAGATGGAGTGCGTATTTGAATAGAAGAAAGATGAACTAGGCAATAGTTTGTGTATGGGTTTTGATGTGCAGGGTTCTTCCATCTGTACAGTGGTTGTTATTGGAAGAAAGCTTCATATTCAGGTATTGATGCAGAATGTTGTACTTAAAGAGTTGAAAGTGCAAACTTTTTTTAAAGTGCCAAACAACCAAATGGGGAAAATGTTTCTGTACAGTTGACTTATTGTAAAATAGACCCTTAGTTTCCTCTGAGGCTATTGGCAAATGAAACTGCATACTCAATGTAGACGATGTAAGACTCATCCTTCCACGAGCCCTAATCAAGTTTAAATGATAAACAAGGGCATGCAATTGTCCGTACCTCCTGTATATCAGCAGCCATCCTCTCTTTGTCCTTTTTTGCTTTCTCTCTGTAGCTAAGACTTGATTTCTGTTTACTAAGGTAATGTGACCCCGGTGAACCACTCTTTGCTGATGAGAACAGCTAAACTATTCAGATTCTACGAGGACTGATGTATCTTCTGATAAATCCTGGACATTCCCATGGAAAGGCGCCACCTTGCCTTGAGGAACCACCTTGGAGCTTGTCCACACTTACAGAGATTAGGTGCTCATCGTGACTGACCTGCAAATCAAGGTGAAAAGAGTGCTATTAGCTGTGAAGACAATCCATCGTTGGTCAAATTGAAGTTTTTTGGCAAGAAAATTGATCTCACCATCAGAATTCCTCCTTGGAACAAGACCAAACCTTGAATGAGCACCTCAACCACATCCAAATCCTACAGTTAGCTATATTAACAAACGTAGAGTCATACTCACTATCTTTACACAAGAAACTAACAATCTACAAAGATAACACTTTAGGAGACATTGGTTGTTAAAGCAGAACTTAAATTCCACATTTATAAACAAAGAAATTCCCACATTAAGTTATGTGCAAAGCCCAATACTGCCTAAAGGCATAGATATCTGAACTACTTGGTAATATAGATTACTGTAATACAAAAACACTGATTAGGCTTAGCATAAATTTTCTATTCCCAATATTTTACCGGTTGGAACAATTAGATTGGTTTCTGTTCCATTATAAGCTAGATGAAAGATGGCAGAGGCTCCCTGTAGTTGTGATCACTGAAAGGTTCTACTGTATTTTCAATGTAAAAAACCAGATTCCCATAAGTTCAATTAGTGCAAGAACAATAACAAGCTAACTGAAAAAGTAATCAAAGTTGCAAAATCAAGAAAAATGAGCAAAACTTACTAGATGATTGGATGGCTCATTTGATATAGCCATTAAGAAAGGCACTTTTCAAATCCGTTTGGTAGGAGGTGAAATCATATGACAAGCATAATCAAGTAAGAGTCAGATAGCTTCTAGTCTAGCTACAGGAGCATATGTTTCATCATAATCTATGCCATTTTCTGACCACCTATTTATTATGGTGAAAGCACCATGTTATATGTGCAATAACATCCAAAAAGCCTTGGAGAAAGTACACAGTGAACCACAATTCAGACCACTAATTAACTAACCTCTAATAAAGCTTCACAATGTCATAAGGAAATTGCTTCACCAAAATTTTACATATGCAACAGTAGCAGAGAGGGAGGAGGTGTACCAGACAAGATACACATTGGTTGAAGCACAAGATTTCCAGTTACACCAAAGGAACCCAAGTGAGCTTGAAACTTTGTTCCAGAACTCCCTGCTGGAAGAACGCCACATAAGAAGGTATTTCCAGATAAAATGACAGAGGATGACAAAATAATATTCCGCGGTGGAGTAAATGCAAACAATTGATACTTTAAAGAACTGAATAGATTTGACTCAGAGATCACTGCTGACAATGCAAACGCAGAGGCAGGCAGCCCATTGTTACAAATCACAATCTCCACCAAACAAGCGAAAATATATTGGCAAAAAGTTTCTAGCAAGCTGGAAGTTACAGTTCCTAACCCACCAGAGATCAAGACCCAAACGAAAGGTGATTTATGGAATATCAATGCTGTTATGAATTGGAGTTGTATTGAAAGCTTGGAGCGACGAGTTACCCCTGGGTCGACTGGTTAATACTACTAAGGATCATCATCAACAAAAAGAAGGTTCTCGATTCTAAAGAAAACCACAAAAAAGAACAGCATCCCCTTTCTTCACAATCATATCACAGATCCCACATAACTAATCAGGCTTATAGTTTTCGACTTAATAAAAAATAGAACATATCAGTGCGCCAAATAAAATCAAATGCTTCTGGATTTTTTTATTTATAAATATATATGACACATAACATTGACAGACTTAGTCCTACCTCCACAGTATTTGCAAGTGATCCTTCCAAGAGATTTTGCCAATACAGATCACAATGGTATCTGCAAAAGAGCGAATGAGGTTGAGAAAAAGATGCTGGGAAGAGAACATACAACAAACTCTGAAAATGCAGAGGAATAAGATTGTGGAACCCTTTGATTATTCGCGATTCTCATGCAAAGCATAGTGAATTTTCATTCAATATTTGTTTGGTGGGTCACTCAAGTGCAAAAGTAAGCAAACTTTTTGGGCATCAAGCAGAGTAGAAGATATGTAATCAATATAGCAAGAGGCAGCACTGTGAACATTTCGTTCTGCAGATGTCAATGTTTCACCTTCAGCCACTGGTTTTCGGAAATTTATGTGAAAAATCTCAATGAGGAAAATCAGTTTGTATTAAGCATCTAATCGAGGAAGCAGAATTGCAGCTGATGCCTTCAAAACCAAAAAACTTACCGTATGTGGAAGAATCAATTCATTGGATCCGAACATCCTCAATGTAGATGCTCGGGATCTCTTGGATGAGGGGCCAATAGTGCCCAGTGAGTTTTGAGCACCCATCTTTCAGAATCTCGCATCCCAATATCTCTAGATATTGGAGGGAGGGAGGGAGGCCATCCTCTGGCAAGTACCTCAACTTCGGGCAATCGTAAATCCCTAACTGTTTAAGAGAGGAGAGATGGTTGGGAAGACCGCTTGATAGTCTTTCCAAGTTCCTCATATTGTAAATGTCAAGAGAGGTCAGAGAGGAAGGAAAGAGAAGACTCCACGCATCCTCCTCCTCTGAAGGAAACCACTCCTTCTCTCCCTCCCCTCCCATGCTCCTCCCATCAATTGTCAAAGACTCGAGGGATGTGAGATTGGGTAAGCCCCACTCAGTCACTGGCTGCTTCAGATTCTCGCACCCTACAATTGAAAGGATCCGCAAATTGGGAGGCAAAGCTCCTTTGGGGAAGCATTTGATATTTTGGCAGTCCCAAATGTGTAGCCTCTGGAGGGATGTAAGATGATGCCACTGATTTGGTAGCGACTTTATCTTCGGACAATTATCGAGATAGAAATATGAGAGGGTGATGGGAAGGGCAGGGAAGTCCTCTATCTCCAATGCTGGACATTCCTCGATATATAATTCAGTGAGATGGGAGTGCGTGTGAAGGCACTGTGATATGCTTCCCAGATTCTTACATCCGTAAACACCCAAAGATTCCAGCGATTCTATGCTGATCTCTTCCAGCGACTCCACTCCCTCACAGTCCCTTATTTCAAGCTCCTTCAGAGCAGCAAATTGAGTGGTTAGTCCCGTTATTTTCGGACAATACTCAATCCTCAAACATCTCAGTGCGCGCATCTTGCTTGGAAGCTTTTCTAAACTCGTGCAATTCCTCAATTCCATCCTTTCAAGGTTGCAAGGTAGCTCTATTTCTCCTTCTCCTGCCACAAAAGAAGTGAAACAAGGGCATCTTTCGATGGCTAACTCCTGGAGGCTAGCAAGATTTAGCATCTCATTTCCATCTTGCCAGAAGTATTTTAGCTTGTCAAACCTTCCTATATGAAGCTCCTTTAGCTTGACCAAGCCACTCATATACCCATGATCAAAGCAAACAAGCTCAGCAATATTTTCAATTCTGAGAATAGTCAAAGAAGTTAGGTTGACCAAGATCTTTAGGATCTCCTTGTTACAATCCTCAAGGTATAACTCACGGAGAGATGGAAGACAAACCTCATTGGTAGAGCTATCCAAATGCGGGCAAGAACGGATTTCAAGCTTTATGAGACGATCAAGTTGACAAGGCAATGTCCCGACCAACGAAGGACAGCTCCGGACGACAAGATGCTGGAGACAAGAGAATGGGACTTCTTCTGGCCCTTCGGCATAAGGAGACCAATCCTTCCATGCCAACATATCTTCGAACTTCAAAGTGGTTAAGGATGAAAAAGGCCTTTTACTTCCGTAAATTTCAGAGCCTATCATCCTTACTGCATATAGACCTTCGACAGATAATTCTCTAAGTGTAGGTAGCTGTCCAAGAGAAGGCAGCAACGTAACATTACGACAGCCCCGCAAGCACAAAGACACTATCTTAGAATAGAATGGACCATCTAACCATGATGGGAAAATTGCCCCAAGATAGTGTGAGATAGTGAGATTTTCGAGATTAGTGTGAGGTTGCAGATAGTCAAGCACTTGTGATTCGTGCTTATCATTCCGAAGAATTCCAGAATCTTCATCCCAATGCAATAATAAGTTGCTAAGGCCTCGTTTTCCAGACAAATTAGCATCAAGTGCTTCTCTAGCTTCTTCCACCTTTTGCAATTCTGATATAGATAATTCTCCTTGGAGATGTGGCAAGTTTCTTAACTCCCTTAACAACGACCCTTTCTCTTGTCCAACCACAAACTTGGACAAGACAATAAGATTCTTCAAATTACTCATACCCAATGGCATCTCTTTTAAACTTCTTGTATCTCTAATGTCAAGAAACTGTAAGTTGACCATTTTTGTGATACATGGAGGCAACATAGAAAGCTTTTGACAACCTCTTAAGATCAAAGCTTGTAATTTGCATAAGGCAACAATCGACTCGGGTAGCATTACAATGTCTGTGTACGAGAAATTGAGATATCGAAGATGTTTTAAATCACTAATACAGTTCGGTACCTCTATGATGGAGCAATAAGATACTGAGAGCACCCTCAAGTACTTCAATTCTTTTAGAAGGTCATGTAGAACCTTATTGGAAATACAAAATTTGCTCGAGTTCCCTCCAAATCCAAAACTCACAAGAATTAAACTTCTTAGTACCTTCATTCGGTGATATGCTTTCATGCATTGTGATGTAACATACCATGACGAGACGAATGATGCATAACGAGTTTTTTCAAGAGATGAGGCATCATGTTCGCTACCTGCTAGCTGAGACTCCCCTGAGCTAAAACAAGACACACCTGCAATTGACTTTGCTAGATCATTCAAAAGATCGTGCATTGAAAACTTAGATTCGTCGACATTTGCTTGTTGAAGAAATGATCCGGATACTAACTCATCGAAGTACCTCCGTCCTAATCTCAAGTTATTCTCCTCTGCTGTTTGTCCATCTAAAAAGCCCTCCGCTATCCATAAGAGTACCAGCTCATCCCTCTCAATTTCGTAATCCTTGGGAAACACCGCACAATAAGCAAAACATCTCTTCAAATAAGAAGGAAGATGGGCATAGCTCAATTTCAAAACTAGGAGAACCTCATCATTTTTTTCGGTCGGAAGATCCCACATTCTATTATTTAATATAGCTTCCCATTCATCAGGATTCCCTTTGTTACGCAGGAGACCGCCCAACATCTTTGCTGCCAAAGGTGAGCCTTTACATTTTTCAGCTATTTTCTTGCCTATTCTTTCAAGATCTGGGTGCCCCTCAAAATTTGATGCTCCAAGAGCATGAAAGGCTAATAAGCATGTACAATTATCAATGGACAACTCCTCCAAAGGATACGGCAAAGCTCCTGTTAAGGAAACAACCGAACAGTTGCGAGTTGTAACAATGATCTTGCTTCCCTTAGCGACCACTTCAAATGGCTTTAAGAAGGCAGTCCATTCTCCGTACTTCTCATTCCAAACATCATCTAAAACCACAAGAAACTTCTTCCCCAATAGACTGTCCTTCAACTTAGATTGAAGCCAGTTAAGATCTTTGTCCTCGCAAGACAACTTGGTGATTGACTGCAAAATAGTCTTTGTTATGTTGAGAACATCAAAAACATCTGAAACACAAACCCATGCTCTCCTCTCGAAACAGCTGCTTACATTGGCATCATTATACAGCCTCTGAGCCAAGGCTGTCTTGCCAACACCGCCCATCCCAACTATGGGGACTATGCTCAGCATGGCATCAGAATCTTTGGCTTCACCAGTCAACAGTTTGAGTATCTCCGCTTCCTCCTTCTCCCTGCCGAAAAACTGAGTCTCCGGCAGACAAGTGCGCTGGGGCCTATTGTTAGTGTAGTCAGTTTTGCCCACAACATTCTCTATCAAGCTTAGATAAGCCTTCCTGGAGACAATATCCTCCAACCTGCCATCGATCTTCTGTACCTCAGTTTCAGACACAAGCGAGCGTGGTTTCAGATTTGATCTGGAAGACTTATGTTGGCTAAAATAATAGAACTTCACCTGACCTCTGCTTGTGCTGGATTCTGCTTCTGACTTGGCCTGAGCGGCTTCACTCAAAAACTCATCGAGCAAGTCTTCCATGTCATAGGCCAAGTCCCTAACATCATCCAGCCATAACTTCACTGGACCTTGACCGCTCAGTTGCTTGTCCTCTGCATCATCCAGCACTGCATTGATTGTGTCCAGCATCTTCTTCCACTTATTGAGCAGGTCGATGCTGATTCCAGAGAAGGGCGGTGCTCCTTCCGTTTGCGCATAGTCCAATACCAGATAAGCCAACTTATCGAACAGGACCTGAAGGACGGCACTCAAAAGGATCTCCCCAATGGCCATGCGTGTATCCGTCAACTGTAGAGAACAAGACGGGTTATGGAGAAGCAAAGCAATAGTGAGCGAGACTTTCGCCTACCAAAACACATTAAACAAAGATGAACAATGCACGTCAGTGGTTAGAGGAACCAAAATAAAATAATTTTCTTCCACGAGTGCTTCTCTTGTGATGTTTAGAGATTATCCCCTGATAATTGTAGCTTCGAGAATCATATATTTCCTCATGTATAAGATGAGGAAATCATCAAAGATGGCTAATTTTGTCTGTTTAATAAGGAAAATAAAAGCACGCGGATGGAGCTAAACAAGAAAAAGGGTTAGGCACACCAACCAATCCATTAAGCAAGTTGCTTTGTTTAACTCTGACAATAGTAAACGAGTCACAAATCACCATCTAACAATATATGATCTACTGGAAATCATACTATATACATAACAATAATGAACAGGAACATTGTGTTCAACAGGATTCTCCTATCAAGCGGTTCCCGATCATTATACATTTTGTATTTGGGATCGTTCAGAAACCATGTGCTCTCAACCCAGACAGCATGTTTGCTTCATCCATCCTTTTCATTTGTTATCTTAGATCTTTATGTGCATCAGGAAGGCATCCTCTCTAGAATAGTTCATCTGACATTTTGTACTCAGAATCGTTCGGAAAGATGTGCACTTCACTCAGAAATCACATGCTCTCCATCTAAAACATGTACTTAATTGGTTACACTGGCACACATTAACTTTCCTGTGAATCTTTGCTGAAGAGGAGTGAATCTATCCTCTTACATATTTATTGTTGTTTACCCAATTTCATGGACGGAAATTCCAATATATTAACGGTGCAAAATAATTACTATGGGCGCAGGATAAAAATACCAATTCGATTATAAGTATTTACTTTGATCTCAAGACTGCTAATTGTGACATTTCACGTCAGTGTGTGTTTAGGCAAAAAAAAAAACACACACACACAATGATAGAGAGATTAAAAATTAGTCTTAATGTCCTACTATTACTATCTAACGAGATATATATATGTGTGTGTGTGTGCGTGCGTGTGCGCGTGTGGGCGTGCGGGTGTGGGTGTGGGCGTGCGTGTGTGTGTGTGGGCGTGTGTGTGTGTGTGTGTGTGTGTGTGTGTGACTGAACCTGACAAGTATTTGACATCAACCTGAATCGGGATTATAGATAGCCATGAAATCAGTTTAAGAACCAAAATATTGTTACTATTGCATTAGTTTGAGTGAAAAAGAGAGAAAGTAAATAGATGTCTCTTACCTGTTTCGGGTAGAATTCCTGGAGCAGACCGGTGAACAGGATTAGATCAACAACAGCAATCCAGCAAGCACGAGCAGGAGGAGAGCACTGCTGAGCAGGGGGATGAGCATGGGTTATGGTGAATCCAAGTGATGACGACCTTATGGAGAGAGAAAACTATAAGGTCCAGGAAGATTAAGACTTTCAAGGATGCTCTTCTGTGGTTAGAGGAATAAAAATAAAATACCTCTTGTCCGCAAGTGCTTGTCTAGTAATGTTCAGAGATAATCCCCTGATTTATTATGTGAGATCAAGACTTTTTGTTATAAATCTATTTACAAGTCATGTAAGAGAGCTAACTTTGCCTGTTCAATAAGGAGAACAAAAGCACATGCTTTGGGCTAAACATCTACTAGTCAGACACATCAAATAATAATATATAATCTGCTGAAGATAACTCTAATGAACAGGAAAATCGTGTTCAATCCTTATGTTGGAAGGAAACTTCAACCCCAATGTCGGAAGGAAACTTCAACGAAATCCATGAAGACCAAGACTTTTGCGGGACGCAAATTGGGTTTGTTGCTTCGCTTTCACATCCCTTCTCGTCCATTCCTACGTAAATCTCTTTTTTTCCATTACCAGTAGAATTTCCAATCGTTACATGGGTTCTAATTATTTCCTTTCTTTGGTTTGAATGAAATATTAATTGACAAATGGTATTGATTGTTGTTCTCTTGCTTAAAACTAACCATACTACAATTCTCGTCAAAAAAATTTCATATTTAGTCATATTGTGGTTTTTCATTCCTTAATCTCTATTGTAATTGTCTATTATAATTATGTCTAGATTTTCGTTCATCTTTTCAAAATAAAGTTTAGTAAAAGGAAAAAAAAAGCAAAAAGAAAAAACTGAAAAAAAAAATGCAAAGCGAGAGAGAGAGTGCCATCAATCCCATTGCCACTGTCGCACTGTTACCTTAGCACCACTGCCCGTGCAACTCAACCCAATGCCGCCGCCGCTGCCGTCACAGCTAGCGCTACTAAGTGAACCAACCATCACAGCCAGTTACCTTTAATTACCTAATGACTAACCCAAATTGATTTGAAGGGGACTTTACAATGTAAAGAATTAATTGTAGGATTCACACTTTGTCATGTGCATCGTCAAAAGTTGGGTTCCATTCAACGGTGAATGTAAATTGGGCTCACAAACTACAGGTTAACATTTTGTTATACATCTACGAGTCATCAAAGATGGGCTATCCTTGTCCGTTCAATGAAGAAAAGCCAACTTTCTCCGTTTGTACTTATATTTCCATAATATACTCAAGTTATTTGAGTATATTATTTTCTCAAACATATGTAAATTCTTAGCACAGTAACTATCATGTAAAAGCCTACATTGATTGCATATTCAACAAAAAAGCATTAAACAAGGACATTGAAACCACAAGGATACTGAAAATATATGGATGTTAAAAGACCATACAAAACACAAGTTAGCAATAGATTTTTTGAGAAAATATAAAATGCACTCTACGTTGGTCATATGAAAAACCTGCGTATTATCCTTTGTTTTAGATGGCCACAAGAAAAGGTCCTCTGTTTCAAACACAAGCCGAAACTCTTGATAAAAAACAGAGGACAAAAGGTGTTTTTTTTCTTCACATGACCAACTTAGAGTGCAAGCAGATTACGTTAAAAATTTATTACTTACGAGTTTTTTTTCTGCAACATTCTCAGTAACCTTATGTTTCAATGTCTTCATTTTATGCATTATTGGAAAATATGCAATCAATGTAGGCTTTTACGTGGCAGTTACATGTTGAAAATTTGCAGCAAGATGGGTAACAATGATCTGGTGAGGGGTGCCGAGGTGGTAGTTGATGATTGGGAACTACGTGATAGGAAAATCGTGGTCCTTTGCACAATTTTCCTGTTCGTAAGTGTGATGTGTAGAGTATAATTTCTAGTAGATTATATATTGTTAGTTCTGACCCTTTTTCTTATTTAGCAATGAATGAAGCAGACCACGATTAATAGGACCGACAAACAAGCATATTTGTGCAATCGGCACTAACTACAATAAGTATCTTTGTGCAAGTTGCATGAACTAACATCAATGTTTTTGAAACATATCAATAATGGCATCATACTCTCTGTTATAAATCTACAAATCACGAAGATTGCTAACTTTGTCTATTCAATGAGCAGAACAGAAACACATGCTTTGGGCTACACAAGAAAAAGGGTCAGGCACACCAACTAATCCATTGAGAGAGTAGCTTTATTTTACTATTACTCTGGAAATAGTAAATGAGCGTCGGCCATCCCTCGCCGACCATAGGCGAGGGCCGATGATCCTTATCAGCCATTAGGCGCAGGCCACAAAGCCCTCGTCGATCGTGGGCAAGGGTCCCGAAAGAAAAAAAGAAGAAAATATTATAATTGGATATTTAAAGATAAATATTATTTACGTCGGCATCTGTCGTGCCTCCATTTTAGCAATTTCTAGCTATTTTAGCCGGATTCACTCAATTGGCAAAATATGAAAAAGTTTATGACTCAAGTAGCAAAATTGAAAGATTTAGAATTGAATTGGCCAAAGTGTAATAGGTTTGAGACTTTTTCGACAATCTCTTTACTGATATCATGAACTTTTTTGTCGTGAAAGTGAAGCAAAATTGATAAAAGAGTTGATGGGAAAGAAACTTTAATAAAATCCAGGAAGACCGACACTTATGCAGACTCAATCAGGATTTGTTGCTTCACTTTTCACATCCCCCCTCTTCCACCCCCATGTGAATGTCCTTTTTTCCATTACTGATTGCCTATTGGAATTATATCTAGATTTTTATTTATCTTATGAAAAAAGAGCGAAAAGAAAAGCTAAAAAAGAAAAAAAAATGCAGGATGGGGCTATAATGCTCTTCGTGACTTGCGGAGTGTTCTGCTTTACATTTTTTAATATAAAATCACTAACATGCAAGATATGATTTTCCTTGATTTTCCAATCTATAACATGTGATTTATAAAAGAAAAAAATATGACAATAATGCACTTCCAATGGCCTAGATGTTCGTGATAATGCTTATCCATGAAAGTTCTACTTTTTCTCATATAATTATCCTGACAAGAATATGTAATGAAAACTCGTAAATATGCCCAAATATGCAAATATGAACACACTTAAAATTGTAAATACGACTTTCCCTAAACAACACCTAATAAATCTACATGTGGTTTTATTAAACATGCACCCAGATATGGATGTCTAGACTGCAATGAATGCGTGGATGACTTTTATGAAACGTGACCAATGTAAATATAAAATTACACGTGAAGATATGATCGAGAGTGACCTAGCGATATGCAATTTCATGAACACCGACAGCAAAAGTATCGATAAATCGCCATGAATTTTGCAATCAAGCCATGCAACTTCAATCTGGAAAGCAAGTATTTGACATCTACTTCGCCCAAAATTTTGTTATTAAACGTGCAATCGGGACTATAGATATGCATGAAATCGCTTTAAGAACCAAAATATTGCTGCCGCCGCCTCTTCTTTTGCTCAAAATATTGCTTATGCCTCCATTAATAGAAAGATTTCAGAAAGAGTAGGTGGTTGCTTTCGTGTAATAAATGCCCGCCAGATGCTTTAGGTAGCAAAGTTCTGGCTACATCAATTATGAGGGAAAAAGAGAGCAAGCAGATAGATGTCTCTTACCTAATCCGAGTGGACTTCCTGGAGCTGACCGGTGAACGTGATCGAATCAAGAACAGCAATCCAACAAGCACGGGTGCTAGGTTGGGACGAACAGGAAGAAAACACCGATGAGCAGGGGGAAGAGCGCTAGTTTCGGCGGTTCACGGTGTAGGCATGTGAACTCAGCTCCAGCAATGGGTGGCCACCGCTTGCAACGACAAATGACTATGTCGATGGAGCTACGACCAGAATAGGTTTGTACTTTGAAGGGGATTGGGCAGATCAAAGGGGTTGGTGTTGAATAATCAACATCCTACAATTGACGGTCAAGAAGAGAAATCAAAGTTTGCCACCAAATCTTAGTCAACATGCTTAATTAAAGAAGGAAAAGAAACTGGCTGTGAGTTATAAGTTGAGGCTCCAAGCTGTCACTTTCAGAAAACAAGTTGACAAGTTAACTTGCCTTGGCCAAACCTTTGCTCTATTAGAAAAAATGTCGGCGTACTTGTTCTGAGTCAGCCCCCACTTCATGTGAAAGCCAAAACTTTCCTCTATTATTACCCGAAGTGCCAAACGTGTATGTGCTAATTGTTGTTATTCAGGAGAAGTCACAATTATGCGCTGTCAGGAGCATGTTCCCAAATGATCCTCGACTTGAATTTAAACTGTCTAATGAATTTTGAAGCTGTAAATCTATATCCGAAGGCTCAAAATTATTTCAAACTCCATCATTAGGTGGTAATCGTGCCAACATCATCCCTGGCAGGTACTTGAATTCGCGTGGAAGGATCGCGGCTAAGTGGATGACTAGAGCAGCAGACACGACTATGAAGGTCAAAGTTGAAGAGAGGAGCGGAAGAGCCAGAGAAGACGAAGTGGTTCCCAGAGGGTAGAACAATCCAACCGGCTCAAGTGATTTCGAGATCAACACAACACTGAGACAGATTCAATCTAAGATGATGTTGAACTTTTATTGCCTTCATGGTAAAATATAAAAGTCGATAGCAAGTGCAAAGGTAGTCAGAGGCTGTTGCGACCCTCCGCCTAATAGCTTTAAAAAAAAAAAAAAAAGGGACCATCAATATCATGTGACAATATGTCAATTTTCCTTAACATTAGACAATTTGGAAAGAACTATTTCCGAACCGTGCCTCAGTGACATTTCATCGAACAGGTTGAGGGCATTTACTGAGGAATAAAATGAGTCATCAATGAGGGCATTCTTCATATGCGGTTAGTTAAGAGAGAAGAGAGAAAGATAGAGAGAGAATCCAAACCGTTGCAGACTTCGTCCTTCGCGTGACCTCAACCATGCCCGATTCCTCAGTCGCTCCTTCTCTGGGCCGTGCATCTATCTGCTTAACATGTAATTCACGCGAGCCAGTCGTTTTTAGTTGAATGACACAGCAGCTCCACACGTGGATTACAGTTAGCTTTGCCGCTTCTTTGTATTTGTCTCATTGACACGTGAATTTTTCCCGACAGCTCAAGCATTACATTTTTGTAAATAGATAGGTAATAGTAAAAAGAATTCGACCAATCAAAAAAGTAATAATAAAAAGAACAAATACAAAAACAGATAGATAAACAAAATAACAAATAACAAAAGAAGAATAAGAAGAAGAGAATGAAATAATAAAGCCTTGGCCCAATTCAGTCCAGTCCACAAAGCCAATTAAAGTCATATTTATTTTGGACTTAGCTTATCGGTCCATCCGGTTAATTTACGAGTGTTCATAGTTGAATCTATATATTAATATTGATTCACAAGAGATGAATGTCCTATCAAGAAAACAAACCTAACATATGGAATTCAACTTTACACCTCTGCTAGCACGTCCAATGGTGTCTTAAATCCTTCGATTCTTGCGATCTAAATCCTAAATCATGGCTAAAATGTGCAATCAAAATCTATATCGAAATCTACAAGTGAAGAGTACTGGACACAGAGTTTTCAAGTGCCACCCAGATAGTTTCAATCATTGTCCATTGAAATAACATGATCACACTTAAAAGGAAAAAAAGATTCAATGATTTGTTTGTGTTAATTTGAACCGCTTAGGACTTGATTACATGCCGTGCATTGAGAGTTAAAAGCTTTTCAATGCATTATTCTTCTTTGAAAATCTACAGCAAGGAGTGAAATTTCACGACTAAAAGGCAAATTTGAATATGTGATTGACTTTCTTCCCATTTCTTCACCTTTCTTGTCATCCTAACATCAAGAGGAGATTAGCGGGTACGTTTTTAAAATTCTTTGGTGAACGGCGGGTACAATTAGACCAAGTGTATATGTAAATTTAAATATGTGATTGATGTTTAAGCTTCTTTTGTTTCTCTACGCAAGTACAGGCACTTCATAATAAAATATAGGTGAAAAGAGTGATTTTTCAATCTTAATGGCAATATTGCATTTCACCCATCTTGAATTTCTATTCTTTCTTATAAAAAATGACAATTATTAGAAAAGGAAAACCACACTGAAAGTCCTAAAAGTTTCTCTTAACGTGCAATTAAGTCCTAAACATTTTGGAAAGAAGCGAATCAAGGAATAAACATTTTGGATCTAATGCACTCTAGTCTTTTCGGCGACCATTCAATCAATTCTCTTGGCGTGGCGTTCTAGAGATTTAACGCGTTGTCTTAATTTATTTTTTTAAGAATATGTGACACTGGCAAGCTACTCATATGGCATCACTTGAAAGAATAGGCATAATATGAAAAGTAACAAAATCCAAAAGAATAAAAAGAAAAGGACAAAAAAGAAAAATTAAATGAAAAAGAAAAATCACCTAAGGAAGAGAGAGAAAGAGTCACATTAGTAACTACTTTTGTTCATATAAACTACTTCTAAATACATTTAAAAAAAAGCTTTAACGTCCATAAGATATTTCATTATACATTTACATTTGGTCTAACTCTATAAATTGTAATAAGTTGTAGTCTCTCTCTCTCTCTCTCTCTCTCTCTCAAAGGTCTTCTTTCTTGAACTTGGGTCCCGCTCTTGTCCGAGCCCATCATCCTTATTGAGAAGTTTAGGATTAAGTCCAGTTTTAGTCCCTTAAGTTTTAGAGTTTATGCAATGCAGTCCTCTGATTTTTATTTTATGCAATCTTTCTCTAAGTTTCTGGATTAAGGCAATTTGGTCCTCCAAATTTTATATTGTGCAATCAAATCCTCTTAACTTTCTTTATTTCTGCAATCAAATGCTTTGTTTACCTACCGTAACTAATACTGTCTAATTAAGATTTCCTTTTTTTTTGGGTTTTTTCTCGTTTCTTTTTTGCTCATTTGGTGCCAAATCAGCGCTCGTGTCATTTTCTGTCACCATGTCATTAATCAATTTGACAGTTCAGTCAGAGAAATTGATCGAGGGATTTGATTACACAGATTGAGGAAGTTAAGAGGATTTGATTCGACAAAATAAAAATTAGAGGGCCAAATTGCAAAAATCCAGAAAATTAGGGGACTCGATTGAGCCAAATAAAAGCTAGGGAAACGCCTGAAACTTAAAAGTCTAAATCTGTACTTAACCCAAACATCTGGTACTAATTTAAATCATATGGAGGCTTGGATTTTGACTTTTGGGTCAGCGATCTGGAATGCCAAACCGACCGAGCTCTATTGCCCACCTAAGACGCCTCCTTGATACATCAGGCTTGTGCAATAAGGCACGTAGGGGTTGATCCATTAACGCCTTAATTCACCTGGCTTGGAAGTACGATCGGATTTGTCAAAACGCTACTATCAGTGCGGAGACCAGCTCTTGAACAACCGGTATCTTGCTTCAGCCCCCTCCAGGCTTTTGCTCGGATAATTGGTGCGGCGCTATCAGCTCTCCCAATCTTGGACTAACAAAGCACTGATGACTTCCTCGGTCGCTGCCAAATATACTTTGAAGAGGCCAGGTCGTCTCAGGGTTGAGACAGGGCAAGGACTCCCATTAAATCGGACCTCAATTCATCAAACGCTTGTTCTGCTCCTCTCCCACTGAAATGAAGCACCACCTCTCGACGATATGAAGAAAGACATACATTTGTTCACCGATTTCGACATATAGCGACTTAAAGCGGCGGCTCGCCTTGTCCATTTCTGAATTTCCTTCACAGTTCATGGAGCTGTTATATCTAGGATTGCCTGCACCTTTTCCGGTTTGGCTTCTATCCCTCTCTGGGTAACAACTAAGCCCGAGAATCTTCCCTTGACGAGACTCTAAAGACATTTTGATGGATGTAGCTTCATGTCGGACTGCCTTAGTGTATCGAAGGCCTCCCATTTGTCCCTGATCTTTAACGGCGGACGTCCTTTCTTCGTCAGCAGAATGCATCAGGATTTGGTTACATCTTGCATGAAGTGTCCATAAATGATGGTATTCCCTGCAGTCGAATCCACCAATTAATCAATTCTTGGCAACGCGAAGCTGTCCTTTGCGCACGCTCTGTTCAAACTGGTGAAGTCTATGCCCACTTGCCACTTTCCATTTGGTTTCTTAACTAATGCCACATTCGCCGACCATTCTAGATAAATTACTTCCCAAGAAAGCCCGCTAGCAATAATTTTTCAGTTTCTTCCATGATAGTTGGCCGTCTCTTTTGCCTGAATGAGAATTTCTTTTGGTTGACAGGCTCATTGTCCTTGAAACATTGGACTTATGGGACATCATTGCCGAGTCGAATGCCTGATAAGCCCACGTCCACTCTCTCATAGTAACAACCTACTGGCTGGATTTACGTAATCAAATAAGAGATTATAGAAATAAATGATTGCTTGACCACAAGTACTTTTAATAGAAGCGAGCTTTGCCTCTGCCAAGGCTATCCTACTTTAGACTTGACTCTGTATAGTACCTCTCACAAGATTTCAAGTAAACGCTCAAGTAGATAATTTTATCAAATAAAGCTCTTTTGGAATAAGGATGATGAACTCTTGATCTCTCTCACTTTGGTCTTCCAACTTGGTGCTCTTTATACTCCTCGTCTTGCAAACTTTCCGTCGGACAGAACCACTTCAAGGATCAATCTCTAAAAACTAGCCGTTTGTCGATTGATGTATAAAGATCACAAGCCATTGAGGTGAGAACGACTAAAATTTTGAGAGGATTTGTTCGCCCATGTAGTCAAATCCTAGCTTAAACTAAGCATCTAACAAAGATAATTGTCTAAGGGATGATTGCCAATCAATCAAGACT
Organism: Rhodamnia rubescens; assembly: GCA_021437795.1. Classification (NCBI taxonomy): domain Eukaryota; kingdom Viridiplantae; phylum Streptophyta; class Magnoliopsida; order Myrtales; family Myrtaceae; genus Rhodamnia; species Rhodamnia rubescens. The sequence continues at coordinate 2,796,709 of JAILYA010000031.1, read as the reverse complement.
CCTTGTATGGAAAGTCTCAAGAATATCTTTGAGATTGATTAGTCAATCAATTTAACTTAGGAATGCAATTCTAATAAGATAATTGACCGTTAATGAGGGAAATTTAATCTGCTAAAATAAGCAAGAAAATAAGATTGAATAAATAATAAGGAAAAATCAAAGATCAAGATATATCTCGTCATGATTCACGTATCGGTTTACCTCGTCACGAATCCTACTTCTATCATAATATAGACGTTAAGAATATTAAGTACAAAAGGCATAGAGATATATTGTAGTAAATCCTCAAAGTATTAGTCGAAGTCTTTTCAACAAAACATGGTAGTTTTATTTCCTTCGAAATCAAATATAATTTCCTAGCACATTGCTCAAAAGGATATATGAAAAGTACATAAACTTCATGGAAAAGCAAATAGAAACAAAACAAATCCCAAAATACTGCGAAACAACGCTAAACGAAGCAAACAAAGAGGATCAATGGAGCATTAGCAGGTCAAGCATACACTCTTGTTACAACAACGGATTTGTCAAATAAAATAATTGGTGGTCGACCACTGTAACTTGCATCTTCGTCATTATTGAGCACAAACTGGACTTCTCTAATAACTACGATGTTAGCAATGCACATTTAGGTTCGGCTTCCTCTATACCGTCATCATATGGAGACAACCAAAATAGGTTGAACAAATATAGATCTAATGTTTGGAAGAGCAAATCTTTATAGTTTAGCGAGACTCAATAGCTACTGCAATTGCCATTGAAACAGGAGGCAGAAGACATGTGCATTGACAAAAAAAGGGGTATAAATCTCCAAAAGTGTGTTTATTAAACTTCGCAAATCTAGATCGGAAGAGTTCAAACTCTTAGATCTAGATTTAGGCAGAGAGAAGAGAGCCGAGAGATCTAAATTAGGAGAGAAGAAAAGACAAAAAATCAATAAAACACAAACAACAACAAGAAGAAGAGAGGGAGGGAAGGGTGATAATAACTCAAACCCTCCCCCCATGACTATCAAAAGTGATGATCATTGAAAAGGGAAAATCACATTAGAAGTCGTAAAAGTTTCGCTCTAAATGCAATCAAGTCCTATGTGTTTGAAAAAGTGAATCAAGTCTTAAACATCCTTGGATCTAATGCAATCTAGTCTTTCCGATGACCAATCAATCAATTTTCACTGACTTAGCATTCCGGAAATTTGACGTGTCATTTTCAATCAGGTTACTCATGTGTGTTACTCGTGTGGCGTCACGCAAGAGAATAGACTAACTCTTCAATAATCAAGTATCCTACTTCAGCCCCCTCAGGGCTTCTGATCGTATAATAGACGGGGCGCTATCTGCTCTCCTGATCTTGGACTAACAAAGCAGTGACGCTGCCAGATATACTTGAAGAGGCCAGGCATTGTCAGGTTGAGCACCACCTCTAAACAATATGAAGAAAGGTAGACATCAATTCATCAAATGCTTGTTCTGCTCCTCTCCCACTGAAATGCAGCACCAACTCTCAACAATACGAAAAAAGAAAGATATTTGTTCACCGGTTTCGATATGTAGAAGTTTAGGATTAAGTACATTTTTAGTCCTTTAAGTTTTAGAGTTTGTGCAATTTAGTCCTCTGATTTTTATTTTTTGCAATTTTTCTCTAAGTTTCTGGATTAAGGCGATTTGGTCCTCCAAGTTCTATATTGTGCAATCAAATCATCTAACTTTCTTGATTTGGCAATCAAATGCTTTGTTTACCTACCGTAATTAATACTGTCAAATTAAAATTTCTTTTTTTTTTTTTCGGATTTTTTTCTCGTTTCCTTTTTGCTCATTTGGTGTCAAATCAGCACTTAACCCAAACCTCTGGTATTAATTTGAATCACAAGGAGGCTTGGATATTGACTTTTGGGTCGGCGATCTGGGATGCCCATTGCTTATGTCTATTTTCTACTAGTATTTGGTTACTTCTGGTTTCTTGTACATATCACTAAAGTTGGTGCGTCACTAACTGGGAGTAAGTAGTCACTATGCAAAGCCACATGTTTAGCCCAACATCCCCCAGCCGTTCACAACCCAACTATTACTGTTTCATACTCTACAACATCATAAGTAGAGCTGTCAATATGGGTCAATGACTCATTTTCTAACTAATATTCGCTACAAAAGTGTCGTATATGGGTTGCAAGGTCTTAAAGGGCCAAGTGAAATGAGTGCAAAAATTAAAATTGAATCAGATGGGTCAAAAATAGGTTACATAGTTGGATTCATTTTCAACCCATCTAAAAAGATTAAGTCATCAATTGGGTTGGACTTGGCACGCGCGCGCGCAGACACACACACACATATATATATATATATTAATTTTTATAAGTAAAAGAAAGAAAGAAAAATAAAATTAATAAAATGTAAAAACTATTCAAGAGGTGGAATGCCATTGCCAACCCGTCACCGACCGCCATCCTCTATCCACCGCTACCAACTGTCGCGGTCCACCGGTAGCCGGACAAAATTAAAAACGTTTTTCTTAAAACATTGAAAAATATTTTTTAATGAAAAATTTAATTAAATTCACTAGATTTGTATCACAAAAGTATTTAAGTAATACGCGTCGAATTAAGTATGAGTCATTAGATTTGTATTACATAAAAATGGGTTAAACGGTCGATATAGGTTGGACTATAATCTACTCGACTCTCCCATTTGACACCTCAAGTCATAAGTAGGAAATGCTAAGCACATCACATGCTCGAGGATGTTACCGCCGGGAGTCATTGGCACCACCAACCCTATTCACTGGTCGGTTGCACGACCCGTTCGCATATATCATCCACTTTTGGAAGGCAGTTGATCTGAGGCACTCGACAATGGAGTCACTGAGTGCTTGGCCTTTTATCGCGATTCCAGGGAGAAATCGAATGCCAAACCGACCGAGCTCTATTGCCCACCTATGAAGCCTCCTTGATACGTCAGGCTCGTACAATAAAGCACGTAGGGATTGATCCGTTAACGCCATAATTCACCTGGCTTGGAAGTATGATCGGATTTGTCTAAGCGCTACTATCAGTGCGAAGACCGGCTCTTGAATAACCGGTATCTGGCTTCAGCCCCTCCAGGCTTTGCTCGGATAATAGACGGGCGCTATCTGCTCTCCTGATCTTGGACTAACAAAGCACTGACGACTTCCTCGTTTGCTGCCAAATATACTTGAAGAGGCCGGGCGTTGTCAGGTTGCGCACGCTCTGTTCAAATTGTTGAAGTGTATGCCCATACGCCACTTTCCATTTGATTTCTTAACTAATACCACATTGGCCGGCCATTGTAGATAAATTACTTCCCAAGAAGAGCCCGCTTGCAATAATTTTTCAGTTTCTTCCTTGATAGCTCGCTGTCTCCTTTGCCTGAACGAGAACTTGTTTCGATGGACAGGCTCATTGTCCTTCGAAACATTGAACTTATAGGAAATGACTGCCAAGTCGAATGCCTGACATGACCGATGGCTCCCATGCCAATAGTCTTCAATTGTAAGGTTATAAGCCTTCCCTTTATATATTGGTCCACACATTCATATCTTTTCGGTGGGGGACGAGACGCCTTTTCGTTTGTTTTGCAAACAAATTATCAATGCATTCAAGTCACAATTATTCATATAGGGTGATTCAACGTACCAAAAAAAGGCACATCAATTTGTTTGCACCATTTATCTCTGAATCTTTGAGCTCTGAATCATATGAAGTTGCATTTTCACCATTTTCAGGGGAGAGAAAGCTTTCTGCAGTGGAGAGTGCCGGTACCAGGAGATTCTCTTGGAAGAGGGAATGGGAAGATCAGAACCAGTTGAATATGGCTTTTCTTGATAACAAATTATCATCACTTTGCTTAAAAATAGAGTCTTGAACAAACCAGCTTCACAAGGATGTATTTGTCATTCTTAACATAAATCTTTAGAGGCAGAGATGGAGCTGAACTTTTTATTGTATAAAATGGGTTGAAGTTGGGGTTTCTTGATGTCTTGGCTGCTCCTGCTTCTGCTGCTGCGGCTCCTCACAGCAATCCTTTTTGTTTTCATTTTCCATTTCTCTCTCTCATAATGTTTCTTGTACAATCGATTTCAATGAAGTGGTAATTGAGGACATTTGCTAATCTGGTGCTTTGGTCCAAAAAGGTTTTCTTGTTTGCAAAGTGGTGCTCATGATGATGACGAGATGACTGAACTTATGCCCATTATCTTCCCCAAATTAATATATTGCTGCACATCATCCTGGGCAGATAAGGACAGATTACATCATTTGATGCAGATTCTTGCAATTTCTTTTTCCTTGCCTGTGAGCCTGTGTTCCTCCTGATCATACCCCACTTTGACAAGTTTTTGTCCCCTTCCATCAAATTTAGAATTAGTCTAATGCAAGTTGCATGATCTTCATCATAGCTCATTGATGCAGGAATGATTGTTTATTGTATAATTGATATTATTATGTGGTTGGTGTCTTGAGCGGATATTTCTTTTTGATTTCCTCAGGTACTCTCGTACTGAAATCCCCACCATTTGGTAAAATATGTTTCAGTCGCACACCAGATTGTGATGCTGTACATTCTTCGGATTATTCATATTCTGCAACAAAGTTTTCAAAATACTGCTTGAATCTGACCCAGTTGATTGTCATAGTAGAACTGCCCCACAAGTTCGATGATTTGTTTGAAGCTGCGGAAGATAATGATTGAGTTCTCTTTTGCATGTTTAGACAAAGTGAAAAGAAAAGTATGTTCTTTTGCTAATTTGGTGATGATCATTTTAGGAAGAAAAGGCGGATTAAGGTATGTTAATGATTTGTAAAATTAGGCAAATTTAGATCTACATTCCTTCACTTTTTTTTAATGGTCCAGGACACAAGTGAAATCCAACTGCCTAGAGACAGAGACCCATAGAACATCTTGTAAGCCCCCATTAGCTTGTTAAATACAAACCTTTGACCTAAGCAATTCACTCTTATCTAGAGTAACTAAAGCACAGTTGATTAGATTCCAATGAATTACCCTCAAATTCTTGATTTGGAGATCCCTCAACGCTCCAATAAATTATACCGATCATGCATAGATCCTTACATTCACTGATGTCGAATTCTCTTCAGAGGTGCAAAATATCAACTCTATGTTAATAGAATCCCAATAGCTCATAATTAATTAATTACGTGCAATAGGCAAGGCACGCGCTATGCGGGTGTATGAAACGAGGTTGTTATGTTTTAAAAAAGTACTGGTAGTAGTAAAGAAAGTGTATGAAGGGGTGCGTAGCGCGAAGAATATATGGTCTAGTCCTCCGAATGAATTCCTACCTTATTATCAGGCGACCTAGTTGGTATTTCAGTACCTTGAGGATTAGTTGTGCACTTTGGGCTTTTGCCCAGCTTTACTTACCAAAAACAATTGAAAACATTATTTTACTACCAAATTGTTTCAACGATATAAATAAAGGCTATCTATTTTTGTTCCTCTTGTCTGTTTTCCCGGATAAGCTTTTTTATATCAAATAATGTCACACCCCGATTCTCCAAGAGAAAAAAAAGGGGGCATGACACGGCCGTCCCTTTGAATCAAAGGACGCAGCCTTAAACAAAACCCGATATCGAAATATATATATCCATATATATTTGATAAAAAGGTCACATGTCCACAAAATCGGAGCTTATCTACTATATCAAAAAGATATACATTCATATCTTTCTACATCCAGCTCAAAAACTCACCAACTATATACAACTTATCCAAAAAATATACCTCACAATCCCAAAAGTCCTGCAGCCTAACGTGCGCTCGATCCTACTTGCGGTTCGGCCGATGAACCCGAAAGACAAAAAGGGATAAGGGGTGAGCAACCACAGCTCGGTGAGAAGTACAATATCCTTTAAGCGGATCGAGAAATTACTATGCAATCGTCAAAGTAAATCAAATAGCAATTCATAGTAATAATAAACTATCAATGGTTTAATCCATTGATTAATCTCATTAAACCAACTTTCGATGGTCCATCCATCGAATAATCTCATACTCATCATCAACCATGGTCACATTTAACGCCGTGACAAGGTGACCAAGTTTACCCCTCTTGGTTAGGTCTATTACCCATTTCAGCCGGTGGTTCAACTCAATGACGTCCAAACAAGTATGCATACTACTCCCACCTCGAGTGGGTTCTATTCATAGGGACATGAGTATTAATCCCAATACCAAATCCGAAAAACCACAACAATCCAGATTCACAAATCGAAGGCTATAAACCAAATACATAACCTTCCTCGTAAACATATTTCTCAAATAGCATTTCACTACCACAAATATTAACAAACCATGTCAAATAATCAAAGGGTAGTAATAGCTCGATCCTGTTTATGCAAAAAATAATGGTCTAAACGTCACTTTTCTTTCCATTGTCAAGAAAATCAACCTCGGTACACGTGCTCATCTTTAAAGCAATAGTTTTATAAATTCTTAGAAGATAAGGTACATCTCACATTAAAAAAATCGCAATCCAATCTATAGTAGTCACTCGAACCGCAAGCTTGAAATCCTAAAAATTAATTGAAAAACAACATTAAAAGATGAGAAATACTACAATGGCAAAAACTAGACTAAACGACGTATAAACGTTGATAATCGGACACCTACGGGCCAAAAAAAAATTGCCGGCCGCGTGCCGGACAGCCTGCGCGCCGAACTTCAAAAATTCCGTTCGGGCAAACCATAAATCCAATTCACAAACCGTCAAAAGCATTAGCTCCATAACATCCTTAAGTTTATTTCGTACAATAATCATGGCTAACCGATACCAAAATCAGGCCCCACGACATCAAACCTCTAAAACTCGGATTTTCCAGCCCTGTTTGCGAGAACTTCCTCAACTTGATCAAACGAAGTCCGATTAACACAATGTTATGGTCAAAACGAAGCTTATTCGACGTACTACAAAAGTCCCAATATGACCAACCTCAGCAGACAACCAGAAACTAAAGGAAATAGCCCTCGAAGACCATTGTTCGTGCAGTAAGTCTGCGCAGCAGATTTGAATTGCTCGTTCCGGGCAAACCGTAACAAGAAATCATGATCCGTCGAATCCTACGGCTTCATAACATCCTAAAGTTTCATTCTCAAGTAAAAACGCAGCCAAACGCCCAAGAAATCAGACACAGCAACTCAGTTTCCCCCAAAATCCGAATTTTGCCCTAAATCCGAAAAATCACTTCAATAGGAGGGACGAGAGGTGTGACCACTTGCCTAGCGTTGCGACACGTAGTGAAACGAGCTCGGTGAGGCGTCCGTGGCGGTTGGCGCGCACACGTGACTATTTCTTCTATTTTTCCCTTTCTCCTTTCTCCTTCTTTCTTCTCTTCTTTCTCTCTTTTCTCTGTTTTCTTTTCCTTCCTTTGTGCGATGGAAGACTCCCGATGCTCCCTTTTTGGAGAAACCACCTGCTCAATTTTTTTTGTTATAACAATGAGTGCCACCACTTATTTTGACCTAGTAAAAAAAACTCAAGTATTACAAATAAAACGTGAGAAAGTTATTATTATTATATTTTTTTGGGGGGGGTCTAAGTTACGGGCGCTACTTGAGAATTTCTTGCTTCAAGTATTAACCAACTCCAAAAAGCCCTTCATTTTTTCTTTAGGGACGCACTATTTTCACTCCTATTTTGACTAAGACACTCCTTTTTTCATTAAACTTTGAAATACCCTTATCTCTCTTCAATGTATTATTTCCTTCTTTATCATGCTCATCCACAAAACTGCGATTATTTCTATTTTCTCTCTTAAATGATCAATTTCTCAATATAAATGTCAAATTCACCCAATAAAATATCATTTTATCATGCATCATGCTATCACTTTGCTTAGAAAAGGTCATTATTTTTATATTTATGATCATATTTTTTTAAGTTTCAAAAGTTACGTAAAAAGGTAAGAAATTTCTAGTTATAATGACTTATGAATACATATTTAATTTCCCTTACCTAAAAAAAATACATATTTAATTGCCTCTTTTAAAAAAAATCGATCTAATTATCTAACGATTTTGACCTTGTGGGTGATTTTTCAGAATAAATTTGTAGGCTTTTAAAGTTAAACATTGATGATTTGTTCTTCACATTTCAATATGAATGGCACGATGGGGTTGAAAATTTATTTACACATTCTCAACTTTCAAACTCACGTCAATTTTTTCTAGAGGAAAGTTTTAAGCATATTTTGACGTTTTGATCCACGTGCTATGAGATTAAATTTACAAGCAATATTAGTCACTTCCTTCATAATAGAAGTTGAATAACAAGAAGTTACATTTTTTTTCTTTATGTATTTATCCTTTGTTAATATTGATTTAAATGTTAATATGTTCGACATTTGATCACGCTTTGAACATATTAACCTTTTTCCATATTTTGATCAGTTTTTGTTTTCCATTTTTTAATCAAGATCGGCTAAATAATTAAATTGAATTTTACGTTTTGAATTTGAAATATGGTTTCACTCATATTATTAGTAAAAAAGGAAAAATAATTGTGCATTCATAAATTGCCACATATATAAATTTCTTATGAAAGAAATTATGAGACCCCAAATTAAAATCGACAACATTTTCTAGGCAAAATGACAACAAGATAAGATAAATTGATACATTGATGGGGATAATGGAGCATTTGTATTGTGAAATTAATGTGAGAAATGATAGAATTAAAGTCAGCTTTGTGAAATAACCTGATAAAGAAAGTAACAATAAATTGAAGAGAGAGAGAGAGGAGGGTATTTTGGTCCTTTGATTGGAAAAAGTGTGTCTTAGCTAAAATGAAAATGAAAATGAAAATAGTGCCGCCCTTTCTTTAATGCCTTGGCTTTCGCTCATCGCCATCATCATTAATCAATACAAGTTTAGTTCTGGACCTTTGGCACTGTGATGGGGTTAATAGTGACGGGGCTCAAAAGAACGGGTCATAGATGTTGCTAAGTGATGACACTCTCGGAATAAAAGTATCTCATAGCAGACACAGAATCCTCAAAGTCACATCCAAAGAGAAGCTATGGCTGTTGAACATCCCTCCCCTCCCACACTCCTGCAAATCAATAGAATTTCTTCAAATGATGTCAGGACTAGATGGAGTGGGCCTTTGATAGAAGAAAGAGAGATGAGCTTTTAATCTTTGACCTGGCAATAGTTTGTGAATGGGTTATGACGTGCAGGGTTCATTCAGAATTTAGCTCTTTTATTCGCATATTCAAAACCTCTGTTGTCCATCCACTCTTCCATCTGTACAGCAGTTGTTATTGGAAGAATGAAAGCTTCGTATTCTGAATATTGACATGTCACATAGTAAAGGATATTATTATCAAATGGATTCAGGTATTTATACAGAATTTCATCATAGAATTTTTGGGCTAGACAAGGCGGACATCATAGTCACTAAAAGTAATTTCTTCCTAGCTAAAAGTACAAATTTTTTGTTGACCATGAAGAATTTTTCACCTATAATTCGCCTAAACAGTGCCAACCAAGGAACCTTAGTTGCCCCTGAAGCTATTGGCAAGTGATACTGCATACTAAATGTCAAAACCTCACTCATCCTTCCACGAGCCCGAATTAAGCTTAAATGACAAAGGAGGGCTGATGTAACTGGAGTACGTCCTGTATATCAGCTCTTCGTCCTTTGTAGCATTCTCTGTAGCCAAGCCTCATTTTCTGTTTTGTTTGGTAATGTGACCCCGTTGAACCACCCTTGGCTGATGACAAAAACTAAACTTGCTGAATTCGACGAGGATTGAAGTATCTTCTCATGATCCTGGAAATTCCCATGGAAATGTGCCACCTTGCCTTGAGAAACCACTCAGAGCTTGTCTGCGCTTCCAGCTATGAGAAGCTCATCGACTAACCTGCAAAATCATGGTGAAAAGAGGGCTGTTAGCTGTGAGAATCAATCTCACCATCAGAATTCCTCCTTGGAACAAGACTGGACCTTGAATGAGTGCCTCAACCGCATCCATACTCAAGGTCTCAGGTCATTAAAGCAAAATCGTACTCATTTATCTTTAGACAAGAAACTCACATTTTGAGAATAACAGTTTAGTAGCCTCTGCTCATTAAAGCAGAACTTGAAGTCCACATTTAAAAAAAAAGTCCAATTAGTTATGTGCAAAGCCAATACTGTCCATACGCACTGATTTCTTAAAAACTAAATATTATAGATACCGTAATACAAAAACACTGATCAGGCTAACATAACTGTTCCATTCCCAATATTTTGCAAGTTAGAACAACTAGATTTGTTTCTATTCCGTTACAAGTTAGATGTATGATGACAGAAGCTCCCTGCAGCTGTGATCACTGATTATTTCCACTGTCTTTTCAATGTAAAGACCAGTACAAGAACAATGACAAGATAATTGAAAAGGTAATCAAAGTCATAAGGTGGAGACATATGAGTAAAACTTACCAGATCATTAAATGGCTCATCAAGTAAAACTATGTGAGGTTTCTTGAAAGTTATCTTGGCAAATGCAACTCTGCTTTCCTGACCATCAATTTATATGTTCAAAACACCACGTTATATGCGCAATAACATTCAAAAAGCCCCGGAGAAAGTATACAGTGAATCATAGTGCAGATTACAAATTAACTGACCTCTAATAGAGCTTCACGATGTCATACAAAAATTGCTTCAACAAAAATTTTACATATCCCACAGTAGCAGAGAGGGAGGAGATGTATCAGACAAAATATACATGGTTGAAGCACAAAATTACACACCAAAGGAACCCAAGTGAGCTCGAAGCTTTTGCTCCAGAATTCCCTGCAGGAAGAATGCCACATATGAAGGTATTTTCAGGTAAAACAACACAATGCATGACGGAATCATATTCCTCAGTCAAGTCAACACAAACAGCCGATACTTTAAAGAAGTCAATAGATTTGCCGCAGAGGTCACTCCCGACAATACAAACACAGAGGCAGGCGGCATATAGTTACAATCTCAACCAAACAAGCATAGGTACATTACGTTGGCTAAAAATTTCTGGCAAGCTGGAATTTACAGTTCCTAACCCACCAGAGATCAAGGCCCAAACAAAGGTGATTTATGGAATAAAAATGCAGCCATGTGCTGTTCCAAAATTTTATCCCAGATCGACTGCTTCATACTGCGAAGGATCATCATCAGCAAAAAGAAGAAAAAAACTGCATCCCCCTTTCTTCACAATCATATCACAGATTCCATAAAACTAATCATGTTTACAGATTTTGGAAAGATTATTTTTATCTAGATCATATTCACAAGAAGAAACATTTTACAACATAGCAGTGCACCAAATAAAAATTAGACGTATCCTTGCAAGAGCGATTTCGCCAATGCAGATGACAAAGGTATCTGCAAAACAACCAGAGTGAATGAGGCAGGGCGCAAGAAAAAGATGTTGGGAAGAGAGGACACGACAAACGCTGAAAATGCGTGTCAATTCATTGGATCCGAACGCGATCAATATGGATGTCAGGGATGTGTTGGATGAGGCCAGAAATGAAACAGGGGAGGCTGAATTATGTGCTGTTTGAAAGAGTATTGAAGTGGCTAAAGGAAAAAGCTAGCCCAAGGCAGCAGTTGGAGATGGATGCAGCAGCGGCATACAAGAATATCATCAACCTTCAGAAGCTCTTGCCGGGATTCAAGCAGCTAAATATCACTTTTATTTTCAGTTGTACTTCATTCAATATAATCAAATGTTTGTGGCCATTGGATAACTTTGCATACTAGGAAGAGGATCCCCCATTCTTCTTTACTGCATTTGCTTATCTCAACCGAGAACACACTCCCACAGTCGGTGGTTTCTGGAAATTCTATGTGACACTTATCCATGGGAAAAAAAAAAAGTTGGTATTAAGCATTGAATTGAAGAAGAGACACGAAATTGATGCATCAAAGAACAAAAACTGAGTGTAGACCAAAGAAGGAATTGCGGGCAGTTAACAAATGAAAGGCAAAAGCATTTACCAGAGGAAGAAAAAGCAGTCCACGGAGAATAAGGATCGATTTCAATTCATTGGATCCGAACCCAATCTATCACGATGCGAGGGATGTGTTGGATGAGGGGCCAATAGTGGCCAGTGAGTTTTGAGCATCCTTCTTTCAGAATCGAGCATCTATTTATGCGCAATGATTGAAGGGAGGGAGGGAGGCCATCCTCTGGCAAGCACCTCAACTTGGGGCAATCTACAGTCCATAACAGTTGGAGAGAGGAGAGATGGTTGTGAAGACCGCTTGATAGTCTTTCCACCTGCCTCATATTGGAGATGCGAAGATTGGTTAGAGAGGAAGGGAAGATAAGACTCCACGCATCCTCCGAAGGAAAGCACACCTTGTCTCCCTCCCCTCCACCCATGCTCCTTCCAAAGTCAATCCACATACTCTCAAGGGAGGTGAGGAGGGGTAAGCCCCATTCTCTCAGTGGCTGCCTCACATTCTCGCACCCTTCAATGACAAGGAGCCGCAAATTGGGAGGGAAACCTCCTTTGGGAAAGCATTTGATATTTGGGCAATCTACAATCCGTAGCTCCTGGAGGGAGGTAAGATGATGCCACTCATTTGGTAGACACTTTATCTTCGGACAATCAATAAGATAGAAAGATGAGAGGGTGATGGGAAGGGGAGGGAAGTCCAGTATATCCAATGCTGGACAATGCCTTATATCCAATCTAGTGAGATAGGAGGGAGTGTGAAGGCATTGTGGTAGGGAGTGGAGGGAGGTAAGATGATGCCACTGACTTGGTAGAGACTTAATCTTCGGACAATCAATGAGATGGAAATATGAGAGGGTGATGGGAAGGGGAGGGAAGTCCTCTATCTCCAATGCTGGACACTCCCATATTTTCAAACTAGTGAGATTCTTACAGCTGGCAATGTTACAGCTGGCAATAGACTTTATCTTTGCACAATTCCAAAGAGTAAGACTCAAGAGGGTGATGGGAAGAGGAGGGAAGTCCTCTATCTCCAATGTTGGACAGCCCTCTAGCACCAAATGAGTGAGATGGGAGAGCGCGTGAAGGCACCGTGGTAGGCTTCCCAAATTCTCGCACCAGTGAATAATCAAAGATTCCAGCGATTCTCCCGTGGTGATCTCTTCCAGCGACTCCACTCCCTTGCACTCCCTAATTATGAGTGTCTGTAGAGCAGCGAGTCCACCCTTGGCGACCCGAACGGATGTCGAGAGAATCACATCCAGATATCGAGCTATTGCTGCTATGGTCATCTGGAGGAATTGTTTGTCCCTTGAGTTTTGGACACCCCTCAATTAACAAATTTCTGAGTCCATATACCTTGCTCGGAAGCTTTTCTAAACTCTTACAATCCCTCAATTCCATCCTTTCAAGGTTGCACGGTAGCTCGATTTCTCCTTCTACGGCCACAAAAGATGTGAATCGAGGACAACTTCCGATGACCAATTTACGGAGGCAAGTGAGATTTCGCATTTCATTTCCATCTTGCCACAAGTACGTTAGCTCATCACACCCACCTATACGAAGCTCCTTTAGCTTGACCAAGCAGCTCATAAACCTAGGATCAAAGCAAACAAGCTCGGTAAGATTTTCAATTCTCGAACGGTCAAAGAAGTTAGGTTGACCAAGCTCTTCAAGATCTCCTTACTTGCAATCCTCAAGGTATAACTCCCACAAAGATGGAAGACGAACCACACTGGTCAAGTTATCCAAATGCGGACATGAATGAATTTCAAGCTTTATAAGACGGTCAAGTTGACAAGGCAATGTCCCAACCAACGAAGGACAGCTCCGGACAACAAGATGCTGAAGACAAGAGAATGGGACTTCTTACGGGCCCCGGCATAACAAGACCAATCCTTCCATGCCAACATCTCTTCGAACTTCAAAGTTGTTAAGGATGTAAAAGGGCTTTTACTTCCGTAAACTTGAGCCTATCATCCTTACTGCATGTAGACCTTTGAGAGATAATTCTCTAAGTGAAGGTAGTTGTCCAAGGGAGGGCAGCGATGTAACATTAGGACAGCCCCGCAAGCACAAAGAAACTAACTTAGAATAGGATGACCCATCTAACCATGATGGGATTATTGCTCCACCATAGTGCGAAATAGTGAGACTTTTGAGATTAGTGTGAGGTCGCGAGATAGTGAAGAACCCTGTGATTCGCGCCTCTCATTCCGAGATTTTCAAAATCTTCACCCCAATGCAAGAATAAGTTGCTAAGGCTTTGCTTTCCGGACAAATTAGCATCAACCGCGTCTTTGACTTCTTCCACCTTCTGCAAGTCGATATGAATAATTCTCCTTGAAGATGTGGTAAGTTCGTAACTCCCTCGGTTGTGACCCTTTCTCTGGCCCTACCACAAACTTGGACAATATAATGAGATTCTTCATATTACCGATACCCAATGGCATCTCTTTTAGACTTTACGTATCTCGAATATCGAGAACGTAAGGCTGACCAATTTTGTGGTGCCTAGAGGCAACACGGAAAGCTCTTCACAACCTCTCAAGATCAAAACTTGTAATTTGCACAAGCCGCCAATTGACTCGGGTAGACTTTTGATACAAGTGTATGAGAAATTGAGATATCGAAGATGTTTTAATTCACCAACAGAATTTGGTACCTCTACAATATCACAATAACATAATGAAAACACCCTCAAGTAATTCAATTTCGTTAGCAAGTCGTGCGAACCTTGTTAGAGATAGAAATTGTTTTATAAGGTCCAGTAGTCGGTAGCATTAAACTTCTCGGTACCTTCATTTTGTGACATGCTCTCATGAATTTTGATGTAACATACTCCGCCGAGATGAATGATGCATAACGAGCTTTCTCATGAGATGCATCATTTTCATTATGTACCACACGGGGAGTCCCCCGAGCTAAAGCATGTCCCACCCGCAATTGAATTTGCAAGATCATTCAAAAGATCATGCATTGAAAACTTAGATGTGTCGACCCTTGATTGTTGAAGAAATGATCTGGATACTAACTCATCGAAGTGATCCCGTCCCGGTCTCAAGATATCCTCTGCTTCTTGTCCATCTAAAAAGCCCTCTGCTATCCATAAAAGTACCAGTTCATCCCTCTCAATTTCATAATCCTTGGGATATACCGCGCAATAAGCAAAACATCTCTTCAAATAAGAAGGAAGATGGACATAGCTCAATTTCAAAACTGGGAGAACCTCATCCTTTTTTCCCTTCGGAAGATCCCATATTTTGTTAGTTAAGATAGCTTCCCATTTATCCGGATTCCTTTCATCACATAGGGCACCGCCAACATCTTCGCTGCCAAAGGTAAGCCTTTACATTTTTCGGCTATTTTCTTGCCTATTGTTTCGAGATGTGGGTGGCCCCCAAAATTTGTTGCTCCAAGAGCATGAAAGGCTAATAAGCTTGTACAATAATCGAGGGGCAACCCCTCCAAAGGATACGACAATGCTCCTTTTTCGAAAACAGCCGAACGGTTGCGAGCTGTGATGATGATCTTGCTTCCTTTAGCACCCACTTCAAATGGCTTTAAGAGGGCAGTCCATTTGTTGTAGTCCTCGTTCCAGACATCGTCTAAAACCACAAGAAACTTCTTCCCGGATAGACTATCCTTCAACTTAACTTGGAGCCAGTTAAGATCTTTGTCCTCACAAGACAACTCGGTGATCGACTGCAAAATAGTCTTTGTTATGACAAGAACATCAAAAATATCCGAAACACAAACCCATGCTCTCCTTTGAAGCAGCTGCTCACATTGGCATCATTATACAACCGTTGAGCCAATGCCGTCTTTCCAATACCACCCATCCCAACGATGGGGACTATGCTCAGCGTGGCATCAGAACTTTTGTCTTCACCAATCAATAGTTTGAGCATTTCTGCTTCTTCCTTCTCCCTGCCGAAAAACTGAGTCTCCGGTAGACAAGTGCTGTGCGGCCTTTTGTTTATGTAGTCAGTTCTGCCCACAACATTCTCTGTCAAGCTTAGATAAGCTTTCCTGGCGACTATATCCTCCAACCTGTCATTGATCTTTTGTACCTCGATTTCAGACACGAGTGAGCGCCGGTTCGGATTCGACCTGGATGATTTATCTCGGCCAAAGCAAGAGAACTTCCAATTCACCCACCCTCTGCCTGTGCCGGATTTTTCCGCCGAATTAACCTCAGCGGCTTGGATCGCGAACTCATCGAGCAAGTCTTCCATGTCATAGGCCAAGTCCCTAATATCATCCAGCCACAGCTTCACTAGACCTTTCCCACTCAGTTGCTTGTCCTCTGCATCATCCAGCACTGCATAGATTGTGACCAACATCTTCTCCCACTTATTGAGCAACCCGGTGCTGATTCCAGAGAAGGGCGGCGCTGCTTTCCTTTGTGCATATTCCAATCCCTGAGAAGCCAATTTTTGAAACAGGACCTGCAAGATGGAACCCAACACGGAACCCGCAATGGTCTCTACAATGGCCATGGGTGAATCAAGTCGCTGTAGAGAACAACAAGGGTTAGAACGAAGCAAACTGATAATGAGCTATTGGATAGAGAAAACTATAAAATCCTAGATGACCAAGACTATTAAAACCAAGATTTTCAAGCATACACAGCCGAGGTTTCATCTGGAAAGTGAAGCCACGGTGAACAATTGCTAGTGGGAAAGAAATTTCAATAGATTCCAGGAAGACAGAGACTTTGCAGGACACAAACTGGCATTGTTGCTTCATGTTTCACATCCCTACTTTTCCATCCCTACGTGAATGTCTTGTTTTACAATACTAGTAGAATTTCCAGGCGTTACATGGATTCTATTTTTGTGTGTGTGTGTGTGTGTTTGTGTTTGAATGAGATATTATTTGACAATTAGCACTGATTATTGTTCTCTTGCTTAAAATTAACAATACCATACATTTTGTCCAACTTTTGTCATTTTTTGTCGTATTGTGAATTTTTACTTGTCTATTGGAATTATGTCTAGATTTTCATTTATCTTTTCAAATTTGAAGTCTTACACATAAAAAAGAGCAAAAAGAAAAACTGAAAAAGAAAAAAACAAAAACTAATAAAGAAAAAATATGCAGGAATGAGGCGATAATTATCTTCGTGACCTGCGGGAAGTTCCAAAAGATAAAAAGAATTCTGATGAAGATGCAATCTAAAATTACTAACCTGCAAGATTTGATTTTCCCAGATTTTCCAATAAATATATATATATGTTATTTATGCAAGGAAACGTGCAAATATGAAAATTAATAATAATGCACTCCAAATGGCCTAGACTCCAAATTTTCTGATGTAATTGTCCTGATACGAATATAAATGCAATTCTATCCTAATTTGTAATGAATAATCATGAAATAGAGGTTCAAGTTTTGGCTCTAACAAGTAACAAGTATGCGTATAGATGTATCACCTCCTTAAAACAACTGGGCCAAATTAAGGTTGAAGGACACCTCAAGTGATAATATTTGTGTACGACACTCACTTTGGTGCCAAAAAAATTTTCCGGGTCACTTAAGTTTCCAATTTTTTTGAAAAATGGTTATTTCAGTACCAAAACTCCGGTGAACTTGGCCGGAAATTATACGTGGTAGTTTTTTAGTAATTACGTAATCCTACGTGGCTCGCCAAAGATCCTAGTCGGCTTCCAAAGCACAAATGACGTCACTTAGCTAATTTCGGGATTGACTTTCGGTGCTAGAAGTTGTAAATTATGATTATTTGAGTGCCAAATTTTTTTGGAAAGTGATCACTCAAATGCCATAAGTTGTAAAATGTGATCACTTAAGTGCTATAAGTTTAAGACACCCCGGTCACGTCGGCGAGCGACGTCGTTCTCTTTGCACACGTAGAATTCATTTTTTATTTAAAAAAATCATGTCATAAATTATTTGAATTAAAAATGCCATGTATTTATTTTGGTCGGAATATCTCCCGTTAGCACTTAAGTGATCGTTTTTCTCCAATTCAGCATAGTAAAAAATTTTGGTACCAAAGTGAGCTGCGTATACAAATATTCTCACTTGGGGTGTCCTTCCCAAATTAAGATCAACAAATCACCATGAATTATGCAACCAAACTCCAACTTTAATCTGGACATCAAGTTTTTGACATCCACTTCGCCAAAAATTTTGTTATTAAACTTGCTGCATCAGTTTGATGGAAAAGTCAGAGCAAGTAGATAGATATCTCTTACCTATTTTGTGTGGACTTCCTGAAGCGGACCGGTGAATGGGATTAGACCAACGATAGCAATCTAACAAGTACGAGCGCCATGTTCGGACAAACAGGAAGAGAACACTGTTGAGCAGGGGAACGAAAATGAGTTATGGTGAGCTATGAGTGATAAATGACCACCATATGCTTTAGGTAGCGAAGTTCTGGCTATGCCAGCTTGAGGGAAAAAGAGAGAAATTAGATACACGTCTTTTACCTTTGCCATCCTGGAGCGGATTGGTGAACGGGATTAGATCAACCACATGAGTGCTTTGTTCAGATGAGCAGGAAGAGAACACTGTTGAGCAGGGGAACAAGAATGAGTTATGGTGAAGCTATAAGTGATACATGGCCACCATATGCTTTAGGTAGCGAAGTTCTGGCTGCATTAGCTTGAAGGAAAAAGAAAGCAAATAGATAGATCTCTCTTACCTTTTCCGAGTAGACTTCCTGGAGCAGATCGGCGAAGGAGATTAGATCAATGATAGCAATCCAGCAAGACCAAGACTTCACTGGAACTCGAGCACGAGGGTTAGGAAAGACCAAGACTTCACCGGAACTCAAGCACGGACTCAATCAACTTTATTGCTTAGAAAGTGAAGCAAAATGGGAAAAAAGTGATAATGGGAAAGAAACTTTAGTAAGTGCCACGAAGACCGAGGCTTTGCAGTACTCAAATTGGCTTCTTGACTTTCCACATCCCTTCTATGTGAATGTCTCTTTTCCCATTACCAGTAGAATTTCCACACGTTACGTGTCCAGGAAGATCAAGACTTTCATAGATGCACATCAGAGATTAGAAAGTGCTTGTTTCATAATATTCAGAGAATATCCCGGTAGACTTTACTGGATATCATGTGCTTTTTTGTCCGGAAAGCGAAGGAAAGGTAGAGAAATTCCACGCGTTACATGTGAAGCAAAAGTGGAACAAACTTTGACCAATGCCAGGAAGACCAAGACTTTGCAGCAAAAAGAAAAAGAAAGAATGTGATAATGGGAGAGAAACTTTAATCAATTTCAGGAAGGCTATGACTTTGCAGGACGGAAATTGGCTTTGTCCCCTTCTCTTTTCACATCCCTGGTCCATCCACAAGTGAATGTCTCTTTTCTCATTACTAGTAGAATTTCCACACATTACATGTAAAATCAACAAAACTATAATTTTTGTCCAACTCTTTTCGTGTTCAATCTGAAGGCCACGAAATTGTGGCACGCCCGGATCACCATAACCAGAATTAGAAACACACATGTAATACAGAAAAGGATTAGCGAACATGCCTGGTTTGGAATCTATCTTGATGCGGAACGTCGACGATCCACGAGACCAAGCCTTCCCCTTTATTCCTTTTGATTTGTCGCTGCCAATGAGTGAACCACCACATCACGAAGGGGTGCGTTCTGAAAATTTCTTATACCAAAAGGCTAGAGGGGGGACTTGTGCCTTTTATAGAGGTTTCGGCGCGAACCCTCTCATCACAGGTCATGCCTCTTCGACCTACACTATGCCAGCCTATATTAACATCTATTAAGAGTATATGTCATACTTTATTAGATCAACCCATATATTAGTTTTAATTAATATAGACCACATTAGGATAATTCTAACATTCTCTCACTTGAGCTATATTAATTGAAACTATACTATATGTACATACTTTATGTTGGTCTTGTGATTATTCTTAACGATCGATCCTATTCCATAAAGTTTCAAACACCGAATAATGGCGGTAATCGCATCAATAGACACAAAGCCTTCCATGGTTACAAATGTCTTTAACTCTATTGATATGGATTTAAAAAATAGTGTAGCAAACAGATAACACCTCACGTAATAGTGATACTTTATTTGTCATCCCCTTTGCTAGTCACATTCTTTCTCCTTATATGTCACAAACCCGACATGCCACCGAGATAATATCCTAATGGTTCCAATAAACTTACATATGTTTTATCTTTATAGTTAACTACACTTTATGTGTAACAAAACATATACATAAGGCTAATAATTTATTGCCCCTAGCCTTTACTCAAGGTTTACACAATGTCTTGAGATTTTCAAAGATATATGTATTCAACTTGATAACAATACATTCGCAAATATTTTATTGAATGCAAAAGAGTTAATACATATCAAACATTACATAATTGCAACAAATACAAATGTCAACTTTGTTAAAGCAAAAACCTAAACAGCTCCCACTAAATATCAGCATTCGGTATGCTCCTAAGCCCATGCTAATGACATGTCTTTCAAATACACAAGGGCGAAGGCCTTTAGTTAGTGGATCGGCAACCATATCATCCGTAAAAACATCTCTACTTGCAATAGCACCATTACGAACTGTCTTCTTTATAGTTAAAAACTTGACCGCCAATGCTCGGACCCCTTGAGACTTCTATTATTATTGATGAACAACACTGCAGAGTTGTTATCACAATACAACCATAAGTGTCTATCCACAAAGTCAAACACGGTCAACTCCCTAATAAGATTCCGAAGCCAAATCGCCCGAGTAGCGGCCGTAAAGCATGCTATGAACTCCGCTTCCATGGTAGAAGATGAAATAGATTTATGCTTCTCGCTTTTCCGCGACACTTGTACCTCCTGCTAACATAACAATGTATCCAGGTTGTCGAACTTATGTCATCCTGACAGACCAACAAAATCAACATCCGAATACCCAACTAGCTGCAGGGTCCGAACATGTCTCGTAAACCAACATATAATCCTTTGTTCTCTTTAAGTACCTTAAAACCTTTTTGGCGAGTAACCCGGTGATCATGTCCCGGATTTGACCGATATCCGCCTAGAAGTCTCGTTGCAAAAGCAATATCGGGTCTTGCGCAAACTTGGGCATACATTATACTTCCAAGTGCACTAGCGTATGGTACATTCTTCATTTGGGTTTTCTCAAGATCTAGACAAGGACCCCGTGATAGACTCGGTTTATCACCCTTAATGACAGGGAGCAATTCCTAGCTTGCGATCCCTACATACTGAATCTTTTAAGAATACGATCAACATATGCCCTTTGTGACAAACCCAACATACGGTGAGAACGATCCCTATGGATCTCAATGCCAAAGACAAAATATGCTACACCAAGATCCTTCATGTCAAAGTTCTTTGACAACATCCGCTTTGTCTCATGTAGTAATCTAGGATCACTACTCGCAAGCGAGAATATCGTGCGCATAAAATACGAGAAAAATAAATTTCCCCCTACCGACCCTGCAAGTATATACATTGATCCACTTTGTTCTCAAGCAAAACCGAATGAAATGACAATGCTATGAAACTTCAAGTACCATTGTCTAGAAGCTTGCTTGAATATATATATAGACCTTTTTAGTTTACACACAAGCTTATCATCTATTGCAAAACCTTCAGGTTGCACTATGTAGACTTCTTCATCAAGGTCTCCATTCAAAAAGGCGGTCTTAACATCTATCCGGTGCAACTCTATATCAAAATGAGCTACTAATGCCATGATCACTCTAAAAGAATCCTTCAAAGAGATTGGTGAAAATGTAGCTTCATAGTCTACTTCTTCTCTTTGAGTGAAACCATTCGCTACCGGTCCTAGCTTTAAATTTCTCAATCTTTCCCTTGGAGTCTCTTTTCGTCTTGTACAGCCATTTGCAGCCAATGGGCTTGTGGCCTTACGCGCTTCAACAAGTTCCCAAACACCATTATGCTTCATAGATCGCATCTCATCTCTAACGATGGGTGGTCACCGCTTGCAACGACAAATGACTATATCGATGGAGCTACGACCAGAATAGTTTTGTACTTTGTAGGGGATTGGGGGTTGAATCAACATCCTACCATTGGCGGTAAAGAAGAAAAATCAAAGTTGGCCACCAAATCTTAGTCAACTTGCTTAATTAAAGAAGGAAGAGAAACCGACGTGAATCATAAGTTGAGGCTCCAAGCTGTCACTATTAGAAAACAAGTTGGCCTACTTGTTCCGAGTGAGCCCCAATTCATGTGAAAGCCAAAACTTTCTCTATCATTTACTCAAGTAAAATACGTGTACATGCTAATTATTGCTATTCGGAGAAGTCACAATTATGCACTATCGGAACATGTACCCAAATGATTCGTGGCATGAATTTCAACCGTATAATGAATTTTGAAGGTCGAAATCTATATCCAAAGGCTCGAAATTATGTCTAACTCCATCATTAGATGTTAATCGTGGCAAAGGATTCTGCAACTAGCAATCTCGTGCCAACATATGCCTCCCCGGCTGCCCTTGAGCATCCGGAGCCAAAATCGCATCAAAGGATCATTGCTAAATTGGTGACTAGAGCAACAGATTCGACCATGAAGGTCAAAGTTGCGAGAGAGCGACTAAAGACCACGAAGAAGATCCGGTTCCCAGGGACGGAATAATCCAACCGGCTTAAGTGATTTCAAGATTGTTGTTCACAATGATAAAAGAGTGATTGTTTTATTTCGAAAATAAGAGTACTTATAGGCTCAAGATTAAGCCTAGTATAATTACACTTATACCCCAACTTGCTAATACTCTAACACTCCCCCTCAAGTTGGAGCGTACATATCAAACAAACCTAACTTATGACAAATATATGAAACTCTTCCACGTCGAAGAGGCTTTGTGAAAAATGTCCGCTAGTTGCTCTTGAACGTGTATGCACCAATCGTATGTCTCCACAGTTCACCTTTTCTCGAACAAAATGACAATCCACCTCTATATGCTTCGTTCGCTCGTGAAACACTTTGGATTGCTAGCAATATGAATAGGCGACGATTATCACAACAGAGAGTAGATGATCCAATCATAAACGGTCAATCTCGGCTAAAAACATACGAACCCATTGTAGTTCACCAGGTAACATTAGCCATAGCACGATACTCGGCCTCGCACTTGATCGGGAAATAACAGATCGCTTCTTACTTTTCCATGACACAAGATTACCACCAAGAAAGACACAATATCCCGAAGTAGATCGGCGATCCATAGGGCAACCAACCCAATCTGCATCAAAATATCCTATCACCTCCAAAGACTTAGGATTAGAATAACCAGATATATGAAGATGACCTTGATTATGGAATACAAGTCCTTGACCTGGAGCTCCCTTTAAATACCGAACAATATGTAGAGCGACTTGCCAATGAGTAGTACGAGGAGAGCTCATAAATTGACTCACCACACTAACAATAATGAAATATCCGGACGAGTAATGGTAAGATAGTTTAACTTGCCTGTTGATTTCTAAGAAGAAAAATAGTTTCTTCTATTTCTTGATAATCACTATGTTACGGAGAACATTACACATAAATAGAGTTTTGGACAACTATGCTAAAGAAAGGAAATAAAGACAGAAAAGGAAAAGATTTCCTACTTCCTAATCTTGAGGATTCGAAATAAAGAAAATAAAATAAATGGAAACAAAAGAAATCATATCCCAAGATTGTCTCCTGATTTTCCGAGATCTTTTCTTGATTCTTCGACACGCCCCCTCAAGTTGGTGCGTAAATATCTATCATGCCCAACTTGCTTATGAGAGACTCGAAGTTAGGTCCGAATAGTCCCTTCGTAAGAATGTCGGCTATTTGTTGCGTTGTTGGCACAAATGGCATACAAATAGCTCCCGCATCAATCTTCTCCTTGATAAAGTGTCTATCGATCTCAACATGCTTAGTTCTGTCATGTTGCACTGGATTATGTGCAATGTTTATTGCAGCCTTGTTGTCACAAGATGCAGCTTCATAGGCATTTTCACCGGCACTCGAAGTTCTTCTAGTACCCGGGTTAGCCACAACATCTCACGAGACTCCATGGGCCATTGCTCGATACTGCGCTTCCGCACGCTTCGTGCCACCACATTCCCGCTTCTTACTTCGCCAAGTAACCAAGTTCCCCAGGACATATGTACAATATCCCGAAGTCGACCTTACCGTCGGAATTGACCCCCCTTGATCCGCATCCGTGTATGCTTCAATTTCTTGTTGAGTAGACTTTTTGAATAGTAATCCTTTTCCGGTGTGCTCTTTAGGTATCTCAAGATCCTATACAACCTCAAGATGTCTTTCATAGGGAGAATGCATAAATTGGCTTACCATACTCACGGCAAAGGCAATGTCCGGCCGAGTATGAGATAAATAGATCGGTTTCCCTACGAGCTTTTGGTATCTCGATGTATCAACAGGAACCTCATCTTTGTCATTTCCAAGTTTCGATTTGGATCTATTGGAGTATCTGCGGTCTACAACCACTCATTCCAGTCTCCTTTAGAAGATCCAAGCACATATTTCCTTTGTGAAACTACAATTCCTTTTTTGATCGAGCCACCTCCATTCCAAGGAAATACCTTAGAGTTCCCAAATCCTTGATCTCAAATTCGGAAGCAAGACATTCTTTTAACCTTGTTCATTTTCGGCAATATCATTCCCCGTGAGAATGATGTCATCAATGTACACTATCAAAATTGCAACCTTCCCATCACGAGAATGCTTTACAAACATGGTATGATCAGCTTGTCCTTGAACATACCCTTGTTTCTTCACAGACCGAGTGAACTTCTCAAACCAGGCCCTTGGTATTAGCTTTCGGTCCATATAACGACTTCTTCAATTTACAAACCTTTGATCCGAACTTTCTATCAAAGCCCTGAGGGAAATCCATGTATACTTCTTCCTCCAAATCTCCATTTAGAAATGCATTCTTCACATCTAGTTGCTTTGCAGAGGCCAATCAAGATTGACTGCAAGCGATAGGAGTACTACGATAGTGTTTAGCTTTGCAACTGGAGCGAAGGTCTCAAAGTAATCGATGCCATAAGTCTGCGTGAATCCTTTGGCAACCAACCGAGCTTTATACCTTTCAAGGGACCCATCAGCCCTATGCTTGGTTGTGAATACCCATTTGCATCCAACCGTGGACTTTCCCTTGGGTAGATCCACCACATCCCATGTTCCATTTTTTTCTAGAGCTTTCATCTCCTCAAGAATTGCTTCATTCCATTCGGGAACTTGTAGAGCATCCCGCACGATTTTGGAATCTCCACACAAGACAAGGTTGAGGTAAAGGCACGCAAATTGAGTGAGAGGTTTTCATAAGACACATAATGAGACATAGGATGTTTGGTACAAGACCTAACTCCTTTTCGGATAGCAATAGGTATGTCAAGTTCATCAATAGACTCATTTTTTTGACTATGATCGGGTTGGGTGATTGAGTTGGGATATTACCCGATGATTGTATGGAGTTCGATCGGGCCCCGTTCGGACTCATGGCACCTTAAGGAAGCGAAGACTCATTTCTTTGAGTTTTGTTTCTTCTCGTGTAGACTTGAGCATAGGATGGGAGCTCAGGTGTTCTTGGTACTAGTTTCGCATCCGTTATGCTCACAAGTAGGATGAGATGCCAAAATAGGTGGACCCGAACTTTCATTATTTGAAAAACATGGTTCAAAATCAGGTATAAGAGTCGCGGGAAGAGGATTTTCGGGTTACGCAAGACCAAAAGACTCTATTATGGTGTTGTGCGAATCCGCACTTTCTTTCCCCCCATGAAGATGAGCTCCAAAAAAGGTGTGAATTCGAAAAAGGTGACATCCATGGTAACGAACATTTTTTTGGAAATCGGGTCAAAGCATTTATACCCTTTTTGGTTAGGTGCATAACCAACAAACACACATCTTTTTGCTCTAGGATCAAGTTTGCCCCGATTTCTATCATGGATGTGAACAAAGGAGGTACAGCCAAATAGTTTTAAGGGTAAGGCTGCAGCAAGTCTAGAGGTCGGATAGGTCTTCGAAGGACTCTTAGGGGTGTTTGAAAGTTTAACACTCTAGAAGGCATTCGTTGATAAGATATGTGGATGTAAGAAGAGCTTCACCCCATAGGTATGTGGGAACTTTAGTTGTGAAGAGTAGAGCTCTAGTTACTTCTAAAAGGTGTTTATTCTTCCTCTCTGCCACCCCATTTTGTTGAGGAGTGTCGGGACAAGAACTTTGATGCACAATTCCCTTTTCCAAGAAAAAACTGTCCCAAAATTTTATTGAAATATTCTCTCCCATTGTCACTCCCGATAATCTGAATTTGTACTTGAAATTGTGTTTGTATCATGGTGTAAAATTTTTTGAAAAACAGACTCTACTTCAGATTTTTCTTTTAACAAGTACACCCAACTCACTCTCGTATGATCATCAATGAATGTAACGGACCATTTCTTTCCCGAGGGTGTAGGAATTCGAGATGGACCCCAAACATCACTATGAATTAATGAGAATGGTTTCGACGACTTGTAGGTTTGAGAGGGAAAATTGGTTCGATGATGTTTGGCTAATTCACAAAATTCACACTCGAAATGAAGATGGACTTTTATTCAAGAATAACTTTGGGAATAAGAACTTCAAATATTGAAAATTCGGATGACCTAGCCTATAATGCCATAACATAATATCATCATCCTTACAAATAGTAACGGATTCGAAACAGCTACCATGAAGATGTCTACTTGAGCTTATTCCATCTTCAAAGAAATAGAGTCCTCCACTCTCTCTAGCACCGCCAATCGTCCTCCCCGAGGTCAAGTCCTGAAACTCACAATGAGATGAGAAAAAAATTAGCTCGACACTTTTGATCGGAGGTTATTTTGCTAATGGACAGCAAGTTACAAGATAGCTTTGGAACATGAAGGACATTATGAAGCGTGAGGGCAGGGGAGAGCTTGATGGATCCTAATCCAGCTATGGCCAAAAGAGAACCATCTGCAATTGTGATTTTTTATTTCCGCACACGGATTATAGGTAGAAAAGAGTTTTGAACACTTGTCATGTGATCGGTTGCTCCTCGAATCAAGAATCCATGGTGTATTTTGGTGCAGATTTTCTATGAGGAAAGCAAGTAGAAAAATGATTACCTTGATGGGCTAAAGAACAAGAAGGATTTAAAGAAGGTTGTGGAGGTTGAAGGAGTTTGTACGGGTGCTCTAACTGTTCCTTTGTGAATGGAACCGAATCGACTTGATTTGCTCTTCCTCATTTGTCGCTTGGAACGCACGACCATTACCACTGCTTCTTCTCTTCCAGCCTTCATTTTTCCAATTCTGCGGTTTGCCATGAATTTTCCAGCAGGTTTCTTTGGTATGCCATGGTTTCTTGCAATGTTCACACCATGGTTTCTTCCTCCTCTCTTCTTGAGTCAAGCCCCCGAGCTACAAGTGCAGAATTCTCGAATATAGACTTATCATTTGTTTCCGAATCACGTAGCATGATTCGCCTCCGAGATTCCTCCCTCCTAACTTCGGAGAAAACCTCGCGGATGGATGGCGAGAGGTTTCGACCAAGGATTCTGCCTCTCACCTCATCCAAGCTTCGATTAAGGCCTCGCTAGAAACATGTATACTCTATCATTCTCTTCTCTCTTCATGTGTCTCTTGCAATCAGCCGGACTTTCCCATGTATCATCATAGCATTGATCTAATTCCTGCCATAAGGTCACCATTTCATTGAAGTAAACGGTGACCTCACGATCTCCTTGCCTTGATTGCCATAGCTTTGTCTTCAATTCAAAGATCCGGGAAGAGTTCTCCAAATCGAATATGTCTCTCTCACAACGTCCCACACATCTTTAGCGGTCGGAAGGAATAGATGCGGTTTTCCAATTGCGGCCTCCATAGAATTGATCAGCCAGGCAATTACTAAGGAGTTCTCCGATCTCTAGGCCTTCCATCTTGGATCGCTTTTTGCTGGTTCTTTTTCCTCGCCCGTCAAGTGGCCAAGCTTCCCTCTGCCATCGATTGCTAGTTTCACCGATTGAGCCCACTCCAAGTAATTTCGGCCATTCAATCGGTGAACTGTTAATAGTAGGCTGGAATTCGGGAGAATTGCTCTCCACTATTGCTCGATTGTCCAGGAGAAATCATTTGAAATTCTCTCCGGTAGGACACACGAATCGGTGTCCCTACGAGCTCCGGTCATCGCCGTTTTCACCATAGTAGGAGCTGGATTCAAAATGTCTCGCTCCGATACCATGTTGATTTCTAAGAAGAAAAATAGTTTCTTCTATTTCTTGATAATCACTATGTTACGGAGAACATTACACATAAATAGAGTTTTGGACAACTATGCTAAAGAAAGGAAATAAAGACAGAAAAGGAAAAAATTTCCTACTTCCTAATCTTGAGGATTCAGAAATAAAGAAAATAAAATAAATGGAAACAAAAGAAATCATATCCCAAGATTGTCTCCTGATTTTCCGAGATCTTTTCTTGATTCTTCGACATTGCCTACTAACCGGCGATACTTCTCTGGATCATGAAGAAGTTCTCGGTGTTTATTATCAAGCCTTACTCCGGGGTCCATAGGTGTGTCACTAGGTTTAGCATCATGTAAACCGACCTCTTTAAGAATATCAAGAGTATATTTTATTTGGGAGAGAGCAATATTGCCATTGGCATAGGCAACTTCGATGCCAAGAAAATATCGAAGACAACCTAGGTCTTTAGTGCTAAACTCCTTCAGTAGAAATTGCTTGAGTCGTTGTATACCTTCAACATCACTTCCCGTGACAATGATATCATCAACATAGACAACAAGAATAACACACCCTTTTAAAGATGACATACTAAATACTTGAGTGATCCACATTGCAACGATGCATGCCAAAAGTGATAACCGCATCGTTGAGCGACCAAACCATGCACGAGGAGATTGCTTAAGTCCATAAAGAGCTTTTCGCAACCTGCACACCTTCTCCCCCCGAGCAACAAACCCGGTGGTTGCTCCATATATACTTCCTCGAGAAGATCACCATGAAGAAATGCATTTTTGACATCAAGCCGATGAAGAGTCCACCGAGATCAAGCAGCCAATGAAATAACGATACGAATAGAAGGAATTTTAGCTTCGGAGAAAATGTCTCATCATAGTCAATACCATAAGTCCGAGTATAACCCTTGGCCACAAGACGTGCCTTTAAACGCTCAACTGAACCATTTGGATTGTGTTTGACGATGAAAAGACCCAACTGACCCCACCAATTGTTTACTAGTTGGTAGCGGAACCAGCTCCCAAGTTTTATTACGATGCAATGCGGCCATCTCCTCTTCCATAGCACGAGCCCCAACCGGGATGGGCCAAAGCTTCCTGCACACTATTCGGCACAGCATACGGATGCAAGGGATGACACAAAGACGGACATCCGAGGGCTCAAGTGATGATAAGACACAAAGTGAGAAAGAAGATACCGAGACCGAGTACGATGAGCAATAGGAGAACCGGCGTAAGACAGGTGGAGGAGGATCGAAGCCTCGGATGGAAGTGGTGGTGATGGGGCGCTTGCTGGTGGAGAGTTACAACCCCAAACAGAGCGAGGACCACGTGTATAAACCTGAAGAGGAGTCGATCTTGGTGAGCCTGGATCCAAGGGAGCAACATCGGGAGTAACATATGGTGGCTCCCGCTGAAATGTAAGTGCGAGAGGGTGGGGAAGATCCATGGTTAATGGTGCACGAGGACGAGCATCGCCAAAAATTGCTTGATCCTCAAAGAAAGTCACATCGGCGAAACATACTCCCGACGACGAGTAGGATTATAACAAACATATCCCTTTTGAGTACGGGAGTAACCCACGAATATTCATTTTTCTGCACGAGGAGATAATTTGTCCAATCCAGGAGACAAAGAATGAACAAAACAGACACTTCCAAAAATACGAGGGCGAATGGACCATAAAGGACGATCGGGATGAAGAAGAGCATAAGGAATAGCTCCTTTCAACACGGAGGACGGAAGGCGATTAATAAGATGACATGCTGTAAGTAGTGCATAGCTCCAGGAAGGATTTAGGCATACGAGTGTGAAGAAGTAGACAACGAAGCAACATCCAACAAATGACGGTTCTTACGTTCAAAGAACTCCATTTTGTTGCGGAGTGTGGGCGCAAGAACTACGATGTAAAATCCCATGAGATTTGAGAAACGGAATAAAGGTAGAAGAAGAAAAGTACTCACGAGCATTGTCGATACGCAAACACTTAATAGAACAATCATACTGAGTACGGATTTCATTATAAAGTCAAGGCGGAAAGAATGAAAAACTTCAGTATGATCTTTTATTAAATATAACCAAGTTGTACGAGTACAATCATCAATAAAAGTAACAAAATAGCGAAAACCAAATGAAGACTCTCGATTAGGACCCCATACATCGGAGTGAATTAACTCGAATGGATGTGAAGCAAGACCCGAAACACGAGGAGAGAAAGACTCACGATGGTGTTTACCCAACTAACATGTTTCACAATTAAACGAAGACTTGAACTAGACACGAAATGAAAACGTCGGAGTACTTCGGCGATGGATGACCAAGACGGCAATGTAATCGATAAGTGTCATCCACGCCTTTATTCTCAACCGTTGTAGCAGCAAGCAATAATCTCGGGTCTAGGATGTACAACCCACCGGCTTCACGCCCACCACCTATTCGGCATCCAGTCTTCCGATCCTCGAAGAACACACGAAGACGAAGAAAGATAATATTGCAATCAAGATTATGAGTAATAGAACCGGCGATAATAGATTGCAAGGAAAGTGTGGGATATGGTAAACAAAAGGTAAGGAAACAGAGGAACTCAAAGATACACAACCTGTACAGTTACTTTGGAATGAGAACCATCTCGCTAAGGTGACTGATGTAGAAGGAATAGGTGAAATGGATGTGAAAAGATGAGGATCACCAGTCATATGATGAGTAGCACCTGAATCAATAACCCAAGAACGAGGAGGAGCTCATCTTGGACAAGAGACAGGTAGGATCATTACGCTGTGCTAAAGTAGCAATAGGACAAGAGACAAGCACCACTCTCGCTCCGTCGTGCTCGACTAACTCATCATATTCTGCACGAGTCAAGTGTCTTGTACCCTCTCCAAAAGAAGATCCAGGTGAAGGAGCCCAAAGCTCGGTATCAACGAAGCATGTAGACCCCTAGCTCGGGATGGAGGTCAAAACAATAATCAATAGTGTGTCCGAAAGCGACAATGAGTACAAAAACGATTCGCTCGACCACTACCACGAGCTCCTCTAGAAGTATTATTACCACCAGCGCGAACGGCACCTCGACCTTGAAAGCCATGACCACGACCCCGGTAAGAACTATCGAACTCCAATGTCTACGATTTGCTAATACGACCACGAGTCCCTTGACCTCCACGAACCACCATAGCACTACCGTCCGAAATTGCTGAAGTTTTGGGACTTGGAAGTGTAACGAGCAGCTCGAGAATACACTTCTTCAATGGAAGGAAGAGTGCTTCAGAGGTAATCTGTTGACGAAGAGCACTATGATCTAGACCAAGGCTACGGAGAAAGAGCATAGTTATCATGTCCGCTTCTCGTTGCTTGCATCCGAGTAAGCGTGGTAGCAGTGTGGAAAATAAGACTTGAGGCGCCGATATAGAGATGCAAAACGAGCATAATGTTACGCCAAACTAGCATCACCAATCTTGGCTTCAAATAAAGCCTCCCACATATCACAAACTCGACTCATGTTATTCCGTCCGGAATACGATAGAGCACACTTTGTCCATACCTCACGGGCCGTAGTGCAATCCATGAAAAGATGGCGAACGATTCAGCCATACTTCCCCATAAAAGTGTACGCAAAGTAGCATCTACGTACTTCCATTCTTCTACACTAGCTGAATCCGCAGGTGGTTCTTCTTCAAGCCATCTAGGGCTGGCGATTAGAATAAATAAAGGTTGAAAGAGCCATCGACTAGGAAGGGTAGTTGGTACCGTCCAACTTGACCAAGGTATTGTGTAGATTTGTCATACTATAATATGGACCAAAGGATACTCGAACTCGAAGAAGCACTAGAGGAGCCCAACCCCGAAACAATGGATGGAGAACTAGATGAACTAGTAGACATCCTCACAAACACTAGTCACTGGGAACTTGAACCGTGTATGTAATAAATAACACACCCCACTTACTATATAACTTCTTTGAGTATCCACAAATCTCAGTAATCCCATATGTCACTAACTTCAAAACACAAAATTCGGATAACTAACACTTCAAAATATCACATTCAGCCGGAAAATAGCACCACCAAATTCAATGCTCCTTTCGGACACCACAACCAACACCAAATTCATCACTACCAATACCAAACCAATCAAAAACAGCACCAAATTGCGACCTCGGATCAACCAAATCAGCAAAGAATCAGCAATAAACCACCTATCAACGAAAAAAGGCCATTCACAAAGGCTACACCTTCATCGATAAACCCACTCACAAGCCACAATTAGCAAACCAATTCATGGATCATCCCAAAGAAGACACTTAGCACAATTAACCCATTCACGAGAGCACTCGACTTACAACGCCGAGGTCGCAAGAGAAATTGACCTCAAATTAGGTCGTCAAACCAAGTGACGCCTGCCCTGTCTCGGGCGACTGGTCCGGGCGACGCCTTGGAGTCCCCGGTTCGGTCGCCCGGGTCAGGCGCGCGTCTTCCTTGGGGTTGCATGGTCCGGGCGACTCGGACCTTGGGGTCGCCCTGTGCAGGCGACTCGGACACTGGGTCGCCCGGTGCGGGCGACTCCTTCCGACTCAAACCTGGGGTCGCTTGGTTGAGCGACTCCTCCCGACGTCGAAGCGTGGAGTGCGGTGTCGCCGGTGTCAAATCTAGGGTTTAGTTTTTAATTAGCTCCGATACCATGTTGTTCACAATGATAAAAGAGTGATTGTTTTATTTTTGAGAATAAGAGTACTTATAGGCTCAAGATTAAGCCTAGTATAATTACACTTGTACCCCAACTTGCTAATACTCTAACAAAGATCAACATCGATACCTGAGACAGATTGAATCGATTTGATAAGATGTTGAATTTTTATTGCCTTCGTGGTAAAATATGAATGTCGATAGTAAGTGCAAAGGTAGTCGAGAGTTGCTGCGACCCTCTGCCTAATAGTCTCAAAAAAAAAAAAAAGACCATCAATAGCATGTGAAGATATGTCAATTTTCCTTAAGATTTAGACGATTTGGAAAGAACTATTTCACAACGGTGTCTCAACGACATTTCATCGAACAGGTTGCGGGCATGAGGCGAGGAGGCATCAATGAGGGCATTCACGTGCGGTTAGTTAAGAGAGAAAGATAGAGAGAGAATCCAAACCGTTGCGAGACTTCGTCCCTTCGTGTGACCTCAACCATGCCCGATTCCTCCGTCGCTCCTTCTCCGGCACGTGCATCTATCTCGCTATTCATGTAATTCACGCTGAGCCGATCGTTTTTAGTTGAATGACTTGCAACTTCACACGTGGATTACGATTAGCTCGCCGTTTCTTTCTATTTGTGTCATTGACACATGATTTTCCCGACAACTCAAGCATTACATTTTGGGGAAATTCCGATTAAGGGCCTCAACTGCTCATATTTTCTCAAAAAAGGGCCCATAGTGAAGCTTGATCCAAAGAAGGGCCCGAAATGCCCAAACTTGTTTCAAAGAAGGGCCTTAGCTTGCTCTTGTTAGTTTCCGGATCTCGCTCTTGGAACTAATCCTTTGAGAGATACCAAAATTTCTGATCCACAGGATCCACCGTCCATTACCACCATAGGTTTATCCCGATCAAGTATTGGGTAGTATCCAGCGCTCACTTGCGAAGTTAATCAACAAGTGGAGAGAGGCCCCGCCGGACTCTACACACGCTTTCACCCAATAAAACAGATCTCGATAAACTTACGGATGATCATAGATTCGTGGCAAGTGGAGAGCATACTTAACCAATCACCGTAATAGAGAAGTAAAAACATTTTAGTGCGAAGAGTACGCATGAAGAGAAAAGAAGAACTTAGAAGCTCATGTTGGAAACACTCCTGCTTGGATTTCATAAAGGAAGCCAAGTCTTGGCCTTTACAATGCGAAAGCCTTGCCTTATATAGGCGAGGTCTTGCGAAAGAAAACAAAGGATTCTCTATGATAGAGATCCGACAAGTGCGTACAATAATACAACTAACATTGACTTCGGGAGGAGCCATTATTGTTGACAACACAACACATTTTCACAAAACGACACACTTCTTCCTGCCTTTCTTGATTTGTTATAGGTGGAGCGGGTAGAGTTTTTGCAAACGGGGGACACGAGCGGTGCGCGGGCAGATGGAGGTGTGGACTTATCTCCGTCTGTCGGGATCGGGGTGATAATTGGGGTCATCTCGAGTCGAGCTGCAGTCCATCATGGCCGTCCTTTTGACTTACGTATGCACGCAATAATTGCTCTCTTTCGTAGTACGAGATGAGCTTTGGTCAAGACTCGGATCATCGGTGATTTCATGTGAGCTGGATGGTGCGTTTCGTGACGAAGATGGGGCGTCGGGGATGACGGGCTGTGGATAGCTGTATGGGTCTTGTGACAATTGACCTCCCCATGGATCAAACGGTGCAAGGGGCCGAGTGTCTCAGTATCCATAGTGGAGCTTGCTTGACCGCTTGTTGAACTCCTGGAGGGCTTCGAACACATGAGGATGTGTTACGGGAGTGTCCCATGAGTAGCTTGCTGTGGAATAAGGCCATACCTCAGGTGGTATTACCTTATTTTCTTGACGGAGGATACTATTGGAGTTCTCTGTATTCGTAGGGGATGTCAAATATGGTCCTGGAGTACGTCTTATGAATTTTGTACACCCGATCTTGGAGATTTGGCTTAAAGGAGCCGGTGCCAATTTCTGCTGCGTTGGATCTTTTGTCTCCAGTTGGTCCAAAGTGAATGACCAAGGATGGTGGAAGATGACAACGGTATGTCCGAGAGGTTACGGTGCGCCAACTTGTCTCCGGAGTACGAACATGTGTTTCCATGCTTGTAGTGGTTGGAACCAAGTGAGAATGTCAAGGAAGGATCTCCGGTCATGATTTCTATAATTTCCGAAAGAGATTCGACAAAACCTTAATGATTTCGTCTAAGGGAAATTCGATAGCAACCTTGATAGAGGTGAAGCATATACCGAACATCCATTTGAGATCGAGGGGAATGAGATGGTGGAAGACCATCTTAATGGATGGATGAATGGGTATTCATAATTGAGTCCTGGTTTTAGCATGAGTCCGCCATAGTCTTTGAAAACTATGTAGTGATAATTCCAAAATAATCTTTGAAAATGATCGAAAAGAGAATTCTGTCCGAGATATTGAGGAATATCAGGCGGATATTGGTGGGATGGCCATTGGTGTTCTCTCATGTTTTGAACTTTGAAGGTTCCCGAAAACTCTTTGCGAATGAACATATTGATGGATTGGAAGTTCTTTTGGCCGTGATGGAAAATCAGCCAAGATGTTTTTCTTTCCGAAATATGTTTTGCTTCAAAAGAGTATTTAGAAAACCATTCCGCCCAACGTAAAAGGCTGGGGATGAGGAACTTGCTTCGTTTAAACTTAAGCATTTGTGGAAAGGATGACATATCCATTTCGACAAGAAATTGATGGCCAATGAGATGAAATTCAAATTTTTTGATGCCATTTTTTACGGCAAGAATTTCTTTAAAGGTGGAATGGTAATGCATTTCCGCATTGGAAAACTTTCCACTTTTGTAAGCACAGATTAGTCGCTTACCTTTGTCTTCTTCAAGGAGGATGGCTGCCCAGTATTTGTCACCGGCATCCGTTTGGAGAATTCGGTTTCCATTGGAAGGGATTCGAAGAGGTGGCAAATTTTGCACCTGGTCTTTGAGTGTCTTGATGGCATTGGTCCGTTTGGGCGACCAGGGAGGGGGTTTTTTTCTTCAACATTTTTTGCGAGAGGGTGAAGTATCCGAGAAATTTTTGGGACGAAGTCTCGAGATAATTGACAATTCCTAAGAAGGATTGTATTTGTTGGACGAGAGAGATTTTCATCGGGAAATTTCCGAAGGTCTTCGCAATGTGAGGTCCGGGCAATAGTTGCCATTTTTCAATCGCATGCCGAGGAACTCGATTTCTCTTTGTGCTAAAAAACATTTTCTTTTGAGAAAGCATGATGCCATGAGTATGCACAATTTCAGCAAATTCTTGAAGAAGCTTTGCATGAGATTCTTCGTCGGGGAGAAGAGAAGAATATCATCAATATATATTTGTGCATTGGCAAGAATGGGCTGAAAGATTTTGCACATTGCTTTCTCAAACAAAGACGGAGCGATCTTAAGTCCAAATGGAAGGACTTTCCACTGGAAATGCTTGATTAGGAATGCAAAATCCAGTTTTAAATTGCATCGATGGATGAATTCCAATTTGCCAAAAACCCGCCTTAAGATCAAACTTGGAATAAATCTTTGCTTGAGCAAGGCTGGAAAATAAAGAATTTTTGTGAGGCAAAGGAAATTTATCATCCTGGATAAACAGATTGAGGGGCTGGTAATTTATGACTAATCTCGGTTTTCCTCGATTTTGTTCTGCTCTTTTGTTGACATAAAAAGCTTCACATGCCCATGAAGAGTCGAAGGCTCAATGAGTCCTTGGGAAAGGAGTTGAGCACATTCCAGCTTGTGCAAGTGCAAGGTGTTACGGATTCATGCCCGAATGGCAAGCTTTGGTAGGATTGATTTCTCCATTTTTTTTAAAGGAATTTTGACAAAGAAGTCAGAATTTTTCCAGAGAGGATTGGAACAAGTTTGGACGAACTGATGATGGGATTACGAGCGAATGGGAGAGAAGAGATTGGGTGATTGGGTCAAGGATTTACATTTGGAGAACAAAGAGTCTTTGGATTTCCACAAACTCTTGAAAGTTTTCTTGGAATTGTAACCCCTTAGGGTTGATTCGAGTTTCGGAAGTTTGGACAATAAGTCCCAACCAATGATGAGATCTTTGTCGTGAGATGGACACCCAAGAATTCTGGTGGTGATTTCGCATCCAGGAAAGATGTGGATGGAGATATGTTTGCTGCGCAGTTTGGTAGAAAAAGTTTCTCCCGAGGCCGACCGGAAATACCTGGTGTATGGTGTCCAAGATTCTTCCTGGGAGAATTTTACTATCAAGGAGAGATCTTCTTTGCTAGATATCAATGAGGGCTATGACTTGGATAGGTTTGGTGCTTTCTGGGAGATGGATTTGGACTGGGAAATATAGAGGATGAAATGTAGATGAATGGATTCCGAATGAGTCGGTAAGAGAGAAGAAGGAGAGTATGTCTCCGGGGAAGAGTCGATGTCGAGGAGTAGGTCCGTATTGCACACGGGGTATTTGGTGAAGGTTCTTCTTCAATGGAGAAGACGGACTCTACGTCTTCATCACCGAGAGAGATTCCAGTGTTCCGGGAAATCTTTTGAATCATGTAAGCGCCTCCCTTTTTTGCTCAGGGGCATTTCTTTGCAAAATGACCCTTCTTATTCTGAGATGTAACATCCGTCGACTTGGGTCTTCTTTGCTTCTTTGTTGAATGGCTACGAGACTTCTTTCTCAAGAATTTCCATTTGCTTCGCTTTTTCGGCCTTTGGGCAAAAGAGAACTTCTTGAAATGAACTTTCTTCTTGTGACCTGAGCGGGAGAGGGTCGCAGCACGTCTCGAGGACATTTTATTTTCCATTACGGCCTCTCACAATTTTTGTCATATCTCCGATTGTCTTTGACGAACCGATCGAACTGTTGTCGTCGTCCGCACCTTTCTTCAATGGCAATATGGACAGTTTGCTGAATTTCTCCAAGAGTGGACTCTAGGAGTGGCATCTTGAGATTTTTGTTCACTTCATCCGCAATCTCTTTAGGAATGGAGGCTAAAAAGATTGGTTTAAGGTTGATGTCTGCTCCAAGATGATAGAAAAGTCTAATCATCTCTTTGAAATGCCTATCAAGGTCTTTTCTGGAGGTGGAGCAACATTTTCTTTCAAAGAATTCTTTTCTTTGGAGTTACGTTTCACTTGGTTGGTTGGCCAATGAAATACAATTGAATGACACGAATGGCTTGGTCGAAGGACATCAAGAGGAAGGCAATGCGGTCTTGCTCGAAATAGATGTCCACCAATTTTTGAGGGTTCCAAAGTGAACTTGCTGGTGAATTCCAAAAGGACTTCATAAGTACTTTGCTCACTGAGGTTTTTGGCGACAAGCCATGTGTGGAACTCTTGAAGTTTAAAGGACCATCGGCGATAAGGAACGTCATCAAAGGTGAAAAAGGTTCCCGAAGAGGAATGAGGATGATGAGATGATGGCCTGGGGGTTGGATTTGGAGAAGAAAGATTAACAAATTCCATTTCTTCTTCTGCTTCTTCTTCTTTTGGGACCGTTGCTTTGCCATCATGATAGCGGGGAATCGGCTCTGGATCATTTTCGATTCCGAAGAAGAAAGGGTTTCGAAGGAGGGGCGACGAAGAAGACGAAGAGTCTTCTTTGTCCTTGATGGAATTTATTGAATCCGAGGGATTTGTTTCCTTAAGAAACTTTCAATAGGATTGGAGACCATGTAGGAAGGAAGTATATGGGAAGGAGAAGGAGGAGGTGAATCCGGTGGTTCCGGGTGGAGCTGAAGGGGGATAGGAAAAGTAGGAACAGAAGAGACAGATGCGATTCTTTGAGGCTTTTGCTTTTTCAGCTTCTGCTTTTTGATTTCTTTGAGACGTGCTCGAAGAGCTAGCACGTTGGTTCTTGGTTCAGGTGGAACCATTTCAAGAACTTCTTTGAAAGGGTGAAGAAGAAGTTTTGCTAGAAGATTGGGAGGAATGGGTAGCGGAATTGGTAAAAGAGGGGTATAAAGAAACATGAGGTATAGAGGGTGGAAAGGAGGGTTGATGCTCAAGTTGAGCTTTACGGCTCTCAAGAATCTGAATTTGCCTTTTGAGTTTTTCAATCTGAGGAGTCCGATCTTCCAGGTAATGATGATGGACTTGCTGATTTTCCATCATGTACAACCTTTTAGGGAAATCTTCGAGCATCTTTTGGATGTGGCTAGAAGCTCGATCAACTCGATCAACTTGAGTAGAAACTTTGTCAAGGGCCACATTCCGGCCAAGGCATTTTCGGTTTGCCAATTCGAACGGTCTCAATCGGGGTGCGGCACCTTTCTTCCGCCATGTGAATCAATTTCTTTTGGTGCGAGTACTTTGGGAGCATGATAGTACCGGCTAGCGAGAATCCGAAAAGTTTTCAAGTGGAGGGAAATGTAAGGCGAGATGAATTTGATTCAACTGGTTTAGGTTGAAGAGGGGGAAGTCTTCGGGCTGAAACATGCATATGGTAGGAAGTGGTTCGGGAAGGCATGTGTATGATTTTGGGAGTTCAATGGAACAAGAAGGATTTTTCTTGATCCATTTCTCGGATGGGTTTGTAGAAAGGACCGTAATGATTTCTTGGGAGATGATGGTGGATGGTTTGGTGGATCCGGGTTTGCAAGGAGATGGGGAAGGAATTTGTAGTCTTTGGGGGAGTACCATATTGAACAAGATATTGCCGGTTTCCTGATCTTCACCAAGTGGTCCTACAGTAGGATCACCATCGAGATATCTTTGGTACAAAGGGTCCTTCTTTTTCTTTCTTTTTGAAGAGGGCCTGTCATCTTCTTCAGCGGGAGAAGTACAAGAGGGACAGGAACATTACGGGTCCCAAAAACAATGACACGAAGGGTCTTTGAAGTAATGGACGGGTTGTCCATTTGAATCGAAGGATTGAACAAATTTCTTCGGGTGCTGGATCTTCAATATTCAGCATTTGAGATGGACATGGGGTGAAACAGAGAATAGTGGAAAGAGAGGGAAATAAAGACGAGGAGTCTTCTTTTTCCTTTGCAAATTTGATGGTAACAGTATCATCTTTCTTTTTTGTGAACTGGGGTTCGATGAGACTGGGCTGGTCTTGTGTTTTGGTGAAGTTTCTCATAGTTGGTCACCCAACCTGTCGGGAAGGAGTTTGACAAGTTGGTCCCTGGGAATCTGCCTGGGAACATGAACACAAGAAGTCCGGTCATGGTCTATCGAGATGATAAGGGCATCATCCGATCTTTGGAAGGTTGAGATCAATGGCATGATTCCGAACTCTGTAGACCATCCGGTAATGGAGAGTAGCAGCTAAAGAGTTTGGAGTCCGAGGGGCTCCGGTGATGCGTAGTTGAACCTTCAAGGCCGATAGCAATCCTGGATCTGCAAGTGCCATGTTAAAATTTAGAAATAGAGTAACAAAGATCGTCCCAAAGATTCAAAGTGGTTTGAATGGTGCCGATGCGAGCATCTTTGGTAGTCTAAGAACCTTGTATCCAAAAGAGCTATTCGGCTACAACAGTGTAGACCTTTTCGGCCATGGAAAGAAAGAGCTAGTCGATGGCTCCAAAATGAAGATGGGTGAATCCTTGTTGGATCCACTGGAGTGGGAATTCTGGTGGAATTTGGAGTGTTACAAACTGTTCTTGTTGTGTGGCTAGAATATGATCTTTGGTCAAACTTGGAAGATTGGACATACTCCTTAACCGATCGAGGGGTATACCGAATGAGGTGTTTAATGGAGCGAATAGGAGAGAACGAAGTGGGTTTGGCGAAGGCGAGAATATGGATTGATGAGTGGAAGATGGGTTTCGGAGATCTTGCTTGTCTTTCTCGAGAAGGCTACCTCATAGAGATAGTCTAACTTAGAGGCGATAGATT
This sequence comes from Rhodamnia rubescens, assembly GCA_021437795.1. Lineage (NCBI taxonomy): Eukaryota > Viridiplantae > Streptophyta > Magnoliopsida > Myrtales > Myrtaceae > Rhodamnia > Rhodamnia rubescens. The sequence continues at coordinate 2,755,919 of JAILYA010000031.1, read as the reverse complement.
TGCGTAATTCGGGAGGAGGAGCAAGAGAAAGTGGAGATTGATGTTGAACTGGGGTGATCATATCGGATGGTGTTTCCATAATGAGTAAAAGCTTCCTTTCTTCACGAGATCTTCGAACTCTAAAATATTCGAACTAATCTATATTAAGTGATATATGGCTTTGATACCATTTCGAAGGAGCGGAAGCAAGAACTTAATCGAAAACGGATATGCTATCCCACACGGGCTCTCCGGCCACTCAAGGAACTGCCTGTTAGTTTCAAGATCTCGCTCTTGGAACTAATCCTTTGAGAGATACCAAAATTTCTAATCCACAGGGATCCACTGTCCATTACCACCATAGGTTTATCCCGATCAAGTATTGGGTAGTATCCGGCCACTTGCGAAGTTAATCAACAAGTGGAGAGAGGCCCCACCGGACTCTACACACGCTTTCACCCAATAAAACAGATCGATAAACTTCGGATGATCATAGATTCGTGGCAAGTGGAGAGCATACTTAACCAATCACCGTAATAGAGAAGTAAAAACATTTTAGTGCGAAGAGTACGCTTGAAGAGAAAAAGAAGAACTTAGAAGCTCATGTTGGAAACACTCGCTTGGATTTCATAAAGGAAGCCAAGTCTTGGCCTTTACAATGCGAAAGCCTGCCTTATATAGGCGAGGTCTTGCGAAAGAAAACAAAGGATTCTCTATGATAGAGATCCGACAAGTGCGTACAATAATACAACTAACATTGACTTCGGGAGGAGCCATTATTGTTGACAACACAACACATTTTCACAAAACGACACACTTCTTCCGCTGCCTTTCTTGATTTGTTATAGGTGGAGCGAGGTAGAGTTTTTGCAAACAGGGGAACACGAGCAGGTGCGGGCAGATGGCCGGCGAACATATACTATTTCCGGCGATCCAACAGGGGCATTTTTGTCAAAATAAATTTAAATTAAAAACAACAACAAAACTCTAAAATTAAAACACAAAACCCTCTTTCTCACTTTCTTTTTCTTCTCTATCCCACCTGCGTTCGTCAAGGAAAAGAGCTTGCTTTGTGTACGATCGAGCAATGAGGTGCGATCCGGCGATGTGACGGGGGCTTTGCGACCTAGCAACGGCAAGAACGGCGACTAGAGCGGCGACGGCGACCTTCAAAGGTGAGGGCTTTTGGAAGAAATTAAAAGTCCCCTCTTGTTCACACAAACCCTCGTTCGTAAAGGAGAAGGTGCTGGTTTTGCGCGAACGAGTGACGGCGTGCGATTCGATGACGGCGACGGGGACGGCGACCGGGGCTTCAACGAAAACCTTAAATGGTGAGGGATTTTGAATGAAATTGGAAGATCTCTCTGTTTACACAAAGCCTTTACCCCAATTCAAGACTAGTTTTGATTGTGTCTTCCGTGATAGCTCGTGATTCTAGCGAGGTTCGGTGGCACCGGCGACATGTGACTTAACGGCCACTTTGCAACCAAGAAGAACGTTGCGACCTCCAAACCAACCATGGTTGATTCGAAGGTGAAGACGCAATGCGAATTGCAGAGCATAGAGGGGGCAGCGTGCTCGACCCCACCTGGTTGATTCATTGTTTAATTTTTCTCATATTCATTCAAGCAACATTATGGCAAATCCTATAATCTCTAATTTCTTTCGTTTCCATGGAGGCTAGTTTCTGAGTTGGTTTAACGGGTACTTCTTTCGTCTAAGACAAGGCAAGAATACGACATGGATGGCGGCAGAGATGGCGGTGAGTTTCAATTTCTAATACAAGTTACATTTTTATGCATTTTTTTATTGTATTTGCTACGGTTGTTGTCCCTAGTGATTTGTGGTCCATGTTTCTTAATTATTTATTGTTTTCATTTTGTTGTTTACTATGTTTATCATAAACAAACAGAAAAACTTATTCCTGGTCCATGATTCTCAAATTTCCGTTCGTGGTCCCAATATTTTAATATGTTGCCATTGCAACTTGCATTTATCACTTTACGGTTTCGAGCGATTGTGGTTATGTTGGACTTATATAGGCTCCAAAAACATATTGATTTACCTTTTTTCCCTTCCGGAAGAAGTCAACTATGCCATGCGTGATAGTAGGAGTCTTGAGGGTATTGAAGAAGATAGGTTTGTCATAATTGATCTTGATGAGTTACATGGAAGAAATGCACGATGTGTAGAAGGTAGCTCAATGCGGAGCGATATGGAAGTTGGAGACATTAGCTAGTACGCAGATACATCATCTAATAATGTAGATTTCTTGAATATGAATAGTCAATTTGAGTATACTCATCCCGAGTTCAATGCTTGATGTGGATATGGAGAATCATGCCTTCAAGTTAGGGATGTGCTTTAGCAATGCTAAGGAGTTTAGAGAAGCAATTAAGAATTATGCCATAAAAAATGGGAGACGGGTGAGGTTTGCTAAGAGCGCGCCAAATAAGGTGAGGGCGGTGTGTTCGGACGGTTGTGGTTGGCTCATATATGCTTCCAAAATGCGGGGAGCGAGACTTTACAAGTCAAAACCTTCAATCCCGTACATAAATGTAATAGAGCTCTACATGTTCCTCAAGTAAGCTCTAAATGGTTAGCAAACAAGTATCGTGATCGGTTGAGAAATAATCCAACATGGCCAGGTGCTTCAATGAAGAAAACAATGAAGTCCGAAAATGTTTTGAAGCTATCCAGGACAATGGTCTATAGAGCTAGGGCTACAAAGAATGAGTATGGTCATAGGGAATGAGCAAGAGCAATTTCGGATGCTTAGAAGTTATTGCCAAGCACTTCTTGATTCCAACCCAGGATCCACTTGTGCAATCAAGAGCGAGCAATGTCAAGACCAATCCAAGTTTAGAGGAGTCTACATATGTCTAGATGCATTGAGGAGGGGTTTTCTAGAAGGATGTAGGCGCTTTGTAGGGTTTGATGGTTGTCATTTGTCATCGGGCTACAAGGGTATACTTCTAGCAACTGTAGGCCTAGATGGAAACAATCAAATGTATCCATTTGCATGGGCGGTTGTGGGACAAGAAACATAGGAAACATGACACTTGGTTTATTAGTATGATGGCGGAAGATCCGGGGATCACAGACCCTACAAATTCCAAGTAATCGGACTTTCTTATGTGATAAGCGAAGGGATTAGTGCAAGCACTAGCAAATTTGATGCCCGGCGAATATAGATTTTGCTTGAGGCATCTTTATGAGAATTTCAGGCTACGTCACAAAGGAATGGAACTTAAACGTTTGGTTTGGAAGGCTGCCATGGCAACTAGGGTGTGCGATTTCAACTTGGCAATGGAAGAGCTTAAGGCAATCAATGAAAAAGCTTATGATTGGTTATCCCAAAGGCCTCCAAGTGCAATGGAGCAAGTCCCATTTCGAACAAGCTCAAAATGTGACGCTTCCTTGAATAACCTGGTGCGAAAGCTTCAACAAGAGCATTATTGACGCCGCAGACAAGCCTATCATCACATTGCTTGAAGCTATAAGAGTGCAACTCATGGAAAGGATTCATAAGCAAAGGCATGGGTTGGCTAACTACAATGGTGTGATCTGTCCTAAGATTCGGGAGATACTAGGACTTAAAAAAAAAAAAAATTCAGCATCATGGATTCCTTCATGGAACGGGGAGGATGAATTTGAATTGAGTGGGCCATATGGAGACAAAAGGGTGGTTAATATAAAACAGAGAACTTGTAGCTGTAGAAAATGAGACATTAGTGGAATACCTTGTTGTCATCTTTGTGGCGGCTCTTGTATATCCGAAGGAACCACCTGAAAAATGGGTTCACACATGTTTCAAGATGGAAACATTCTTGAAAACTTAAAGCCATGTTGTACGTGCTATAGATTCCAAAGACACCTGGCTCGCTAGAGATCATTTACTCCCACATGATGTGCCTAAGCAAGTTGGTAGAAAGAAAAAACAAAGAACAAAGTCATTGAATGAAATGGCCGATAACAATTTAAAGACAAAGAAGAAAAAAATTGTGCAAGAGCACATGGGAACCAAGTTGAAGAGACAAAATACCACAATTACTTGTGGAAAATGTGGTGGGTCGGGCCATAATAGGAATAATTGCAAGAATTCATTGATAGCATCAACAACAACAAGAACATCATCAACCGCAGCGGGTTTTACATCTACCTCATGTTCACAAAATGTGGTAGAAAGCATTCCCTCGGCCTAGCATCACAACCTGATCCGGATGAACTACTTGCGTCAATTTTTAGTAACAATTCAAGCTCAACATCATCTATGGGAAGAGAGAAGATGCAGGTATTCATTTGTGCTTCACTTTACCATAAACTTTTTCTTATTTGTACTTAAATTTGTTCGACTAATGATTTATTTTGCGATTCAATCGTAGGTAAAGAGGAGGGTGTAATGATCTCAACATGAAAGTAATTGAAGACAAGCAACTTTTTGAGATATGCCAAAGTAAAAGCAACTTTTTGAAGACAAGTAATTGAAGACAAGCAACTTTTTGTATTAGCCCATAGTGTTGAGCCCGACTTGATCTTCTAATCATGCTGCTTTTGTCTATTTATATACAAAGGACATCTCCACAAGAAACTTCTGTTTGCCCCTGTTTTGGAAACTAGGCTTTATGGGCGATAGAAAAAGGTTCACCTGAATGAAATCGCGTAATTTTGATGAGTGAGGTATAGTATACTTGGTATTGGCTGTTTCGAATGTCCCGCTTTGGCTTTGCATTATGCAGCTGCTAGTTAATTTGCTGATCGAAGAAGTTTTGCGGGGTTATCATGCATCTACACGTTTTGACAACACGGTGATAGATGTACTTGCGATGTGCAGCAAAAAATTTGGAAAGGTAACTCAACTTTATAATTTTTCGACAAAGACTAGATTTAAACAGTTATCCGAACAAATGCATGTTAGTTGTCCGGCATTCACCGTAGCATTCAATAGGAATACAATAATACACGATGTCATTAATCGGGATAGCCCGATGCGAAATAGACTCATATTTGACTAGCGAGATGCTTTCAATTATAGGGCTCATCTATCATGTCTATATAGTTAGATTCTTCAATACTCACTATTAAACACCTTTAAAGTGACTAGATGTCTTTATGTTGTAGATTTGCCAAGCATCTGTCCTAGCTCGCTCAACATATCGATTCTTTGCTTTGCTACTGAATGCAAGGATGGAGATCAAGTTTGCACAATTGGTTGCAAACTTCCGGAATGAATCCCGTTTATGAGATTTAAAGGAAGTGTAACTGGATGATTTTTTTTTTTGTAATTGTAGCAACAATATATATCAGTGGATGATTTAAAGGAAGTGTAACTGGATGGTTTTACAGCTGCAAATGTGTTGGTGAAAGGCCATATGGTCAGTCATTAGAGGTCCTTTGCATAGCCTGCTTCGCGACGCCTTTTTCATGTGTGTGTATAATAATCCCTTGAATTGATCAACGCGTTGAAAACTACGTGCAATCTAGTTTCATCTTGGTTGAACACTTTTCCTCTTCGTAATGCATAAATGAAAGTTTCCTGACCTGAATTAAACCTATTTACCTATTTGCGTTAAAACCAAGTTTTTGCAGAATATGTTAGAGTCCCAACTCTGGAGCAGCTTGTTTGTCATTTTTGCAGAATATGATCCACATGTTCACTTTTTCGTTAATGAATACCCCAAGTTTGTTTATTTTAATAACGTAGAATCGGAAACGCATTTTCTTTGTATATATATAAAAAAAAAAAGATAAAGGGGACATGAAAAAGGAAAGCAAAAAAGGGATAATTCGCTTTGTGCAAACTCACGTTGTTTTTTATAATTCGTACCGACCTTGGTTTTACATTCCTCTTTCACATTTTCTAATGCGAAGGCCTTTTTCTTTTGTATAGTGCGAGTCGAAACATTTTTTTTTTGTTGTTTATATAAAAGAAAAGTAAAAAAAGTTCGAAAGGGACGCAAAAAAAAAAGCCGGAAGAACCAAACTATCTTTGCTTTTGCATTTCCACCGAATTAGTTTCTTTTGTCGCTATTTTGCAATGGGGTTTGACCGATGTCCATTCCGGTCTAGTTCGTTATATACCCGACCATTTTGCGTGTCCGATTTTTTGAATTTGCATTTCATTTAGATTGATCCGCGTGTTTACTTTTTCGTTAATGAATACCCCAAGTTTGTTTCTTTTAATAACGTAGAATTGGAAATGCATTTTCTTTGTATATATATAAAAAAAAATAGATAAAGGGAACATGAAAAAGAAAAGCCAAAAAGGGATAATTCGCTTTGTGCAAACTCACGTTGTTTTTTATAATTCGTACCGACCTTGGTTTTACATTCCTCTTTCACATTTTCTAATGCAAAGGCCTTTTCTTTTGTATAGTGCGAGTCGAAACGTTTTTTTTGTTGTTTATATAAAAGAAAAGTAAAAAAAATTCGAAAGGGACGCAAAAAAAAAAAAAAAACCGGAAGAACCAAACTATCTTTGCTTTTGCATTTCCACCGAATCAGTTTCTTTCGTCGCTATTTTGCAATGGGGTTTGACCGATGTCCATTCCGGTCTAGTTCGTTATATATCCGACCATTTTGCGTGTCCGATTTTTTGAATTTGCATTTCATTTAGATTGATCCGCGTGTTTACTTTTTCGTTAATGAATACCCCAAGTTTGTTTCTTTTAATAACATAGAATTGGAAATGCATTTTCTTTGTATATATATATAAAAAAAAAGATAAAGGGAACATGAAAAAGAAAAGCTAAAAAGGGATAATTCGCTTTGTGCAAACTCACGTTGTTTTTTATAATTCGTACCTGACCTTGGTTTTACATTCCTCTTTCACATTTTCTAATGCGAAGGCCTTTTTCTTTTGTATAGTGCGAGTCGAAACGTTTTTTTTTTGTTGTTTATATAAAAGAAAAGTAAAAAAAGTTCGAAAGGGACGCAAAAAAAAAATCGGAAGAACCAAACTATCTTTGCTTTTGCATTTCCGCCGAATTAGTTTCTTTTGTCGCTATTTTGCAATGGGGTTTGACCGATGTCCATTCCGGTCTAGTTCATTATATACCCGACCATTTTGCGTGTCCGATTTTTTGAATTTGCATTTCATTTAGATTGATCTGCATGTTTACTTTTTTGTTAATGGATAGTCATTTTTTTCCTTTTAGTCAACATTCAGCATCTCGCTAAAATTGCATTGACGTTTCCTTTCTATTAAAGCTTCCTTCTTATGAATGTTAGCTCGAGAATTAAATAGATAATTACATGAAAATGACAACAAAAAAAAAAACATCGTGCCTGGTCACCTAGTTATGGTTAGATGTCTTTGAGTTTCGATGTAATGGATAAAATGCATGGTCATTTTAGGAATACAAATTGGTTAGGTACCGAAAGGGCGTTAGTTAGATAATTAGCGTAAATAAGTCTCCGAACCTAGATGCTCCGGTTGCGTAGAAATTGAGATAATACTCCGTATCTCGATTGGTTTCTAGTCGACCCCAAAGGCTAGTGGCGACTCTTAATGGTTTGGAATGTTAGTTTATAAAAATAAAGTCAAAAGTCATGCGAAGTAAGATTTGGGAGAATCCGCGCCTAAACTAATAGGTAATACCTCTAAACCTAAACGATCCTCGGAGGTGAAATGATAGGTCGCGACACAATTAATAAAGTGAATTTATAAATCTAAAAGGTAAAAACACTTTTCGAAATTGTTTATCTCAAATTTTTAATTTTTAATTCATTTTTCTTTGTGTTTGTTTTACTTTTTTTTGTCCGCCGATCGTCGGCCTTGGTGACGATCGGCGACTTGCCACAAGAGGTTGAGCCTCACTAGAAATGGGACTAAGGGGAATTACCCAACAATGGCACCGAGGAAAACATGATGATAGTGGAAAAAAAATCACAATTCAACACTTTGGAAAACACTATGAGTGAATCATGAAATTCATTCTTTTCTTCTTGGTACAAGTCAATCCCAATGACATTTCAAGATCATTTTAGATGTTGCTTTGCTTTTATCATGATGACGGAACATATAAAAGACCCGTAAGGCAAGTCCAAAAGGAGCTCCCTCCAACAAAAGCATTACATGTTTCATCCATGGCCCCGGTAACCAAGTATTCCCGAAAATTGACTTGTTTGTTGTGATGCTTTAAGGGAGCAACTACCAATAAATTCAACAAACTTTACAGAAATTTCAATTCCTTGATCCATTTTCTTGAATGCTTGAATTTTGTGGAATGAACTATGACAGATGAATAAGGTTAACTAACAAGACCCGCACATGTACTCTTGCTATACATACCCAGCGACACAACATTTAGAACCTCCTTCCGAACTCTTAGGCTCTACACAGGAAAAATTAAGCTAACCGAGTACAACCAAAATCCAATCAATGCGGTACTAGCCACTCTCGGATGTTCGTTTTGAAAGGCTTGAATTCTTTCTAAGAAGAGATCATCCTCCAATGAGCAAGTCGCACATCGGCTCTACCTTTGAATTGGTCATGGTTGGGTTGGTGGCCGAGTTTTCTTCCCGGTTGCAATGTTGCCGTCCGGTTGCACATTGCGGCGCTACCGGACGCGGAAGAGAATCACGAGAGGTAACACGAGAAGATCTAATCTAAACCATTCTTGAATTGGGGGCGAAGGCCTATCGTGAATATGAGGGATCTTTTAATTTCTTTCAAAATCCCTCACCTTCAAATGTCGCCGCCGCTGCCCCTGTCGCCATCGCCATTGCCGTTGTAGACTTGAAAGGTCCCATCACCGTTGCTGCCATAGTCCGTCGCCACCGCGACCGTCGCCACCGCCACTCGATTGCATGTCATTGCTCGGTCGCACACAACTAGATCCTTCTCCTTTATGAGCTAGGGTTTGTGTGAACAGAAGGGATCTAATTTCTTACGAAATTCCTCACCTTTGAAGGTTGTCGTCGCCACCCCGGTCGCCATTGCCGCCGTCGCCCGGTCGCAAGCCCCCATCACCGTTGCCAAATTGCATGTCATCGCTCGATTGCGCACAACCAGCTCCTTCTCCTTTACGAACGAGGGTTTGTGTGAACACGAGGGGTCTTTTAATTTCTTCCAAAAGCCCTCACCTTTGAAGGTCGCCGTCACCGCTCCGGTCGCCGTCGTTTAGTCGCAAAGCCCCCCGTCAGCGTTCTTTGGATTGCACCTCGTCGCTTGATCGCACACGACAGACGGACGGGTGGGATAGAGAAGAAAAAGAAAGTGAGAAAGAGGGTTTTGTGTTTTAATTTTAGAGTTTTGTTGTTGTTTCTAATTTAAATTTATTTTGACAAAAATGCCCCTGTTGGATCGCCGGAAATAGTACATGTTCGCCGGCAAGGCAGTGAGGCCCTTCTTTGAAACAAGTTTGGGCATTTCGGGCCCTTCTTTGGATCAAGCTTCACTATGAGCCTTTTTTGAGAAAATATGAGCAGTTGAGGCCCTTAATCGGAATTTTCCCTTACATTTTTGTAAATAGATAAGTAATAGGAAAAAGAATTCAACCCAAAAAAAAAAGTAATAGTAAAAAGAACAAATAAAAAAAAGATAGATAAACAAAATAACAAATAACAAAAGAAGAATAAGAAGAAGAGAACGAAATAATAAAGCCTTGGACCAATTCAGTCCGGTCCACAAAGCCAATTCAAGTCATATTTATTTTGGGCTTAGTTTATCGGTCCATCCGGTTAATTTATGCGTGCTCATAGTTGAATTATATATTAATATTAAGTCACAAAAGATGAATGTCATATCAGGAAAATCGCACAAAAACTGCCAAACCTGATATATGGAATTTGGTGAAATCCTAAACTTTACACCTTTACTAGCACGTCCAATGGCATCTTAAATCCTTCAATTCGTGCGATTTAAATCCTAAACCATGGCTAAAATGTGCAATCAAATCTATATTGAAATCTACAAGTGAAGAGTACCGCACAGAGAGTTTTCAAGTGCCACCCAGATAGTTTCAATCATTGCTCACTTTGAAATAATATGATCACACTTTAAAAAAAAAATCATCGATTTGTTTGTGTTAATTTGAACCGTTTAGGACTTGATTACATGCCATGCACAGGGAGTTAAAAATGCTTTTCAATGCACTATTCTTCTTTGAAAATCTACAGCAAGAAGTGAAATTCCACGATGCTTGCATTGACTAAAATGACACAAACACATCATCACAAAAAGGATATGTCTCTATTGGATCCCCAATGGCGGTCGAGTGCATTAAAAAAGTCAAATCTCTCCGGTTGACCGCAAAGTCTTTACATGTTTGCGTACAATGACGTTTTGCATACAAATTGACAAATTGTCATACTGTATGAAGAGTAAAGGTAGGATTTTTTTAGAAGGACTTTTTTTTTTCTTTAAAAGGACTTGAGTGGGCCATTTTCTTATATATGTAAAAAAAAAAAAAAAGAAGACATATCTTCACTTTGCCTCATTGCCGTTCGTTTCTATTCAGAAATGAAGAGAAAACTTGTGCGGGCCAAGGGAGAGTTGTTTCCTTCTAATTCAGCTCCTCTCCCTTCTCATTAAACCACCAAACGTCAAATTAACTCCTTTAGCTTTTACTTTCTTCCCATTTCTTCACGTTAGAAAAATTACCAAAAAAGTGTTAAACTTATTGTAATCGTGCCCAATTCATTCCTAAACATTTTTTTTTACCAATTTAGTTTATTTGGCTGGCCAATTATGACGTTACATCACTAGCGTTAATGTGGACAAATTTTAATAATATTTGGTATATATTAATTTTTTATTTTTCTTTTCTTTTTTTTCTTTTTTTTTTCCCTCCCACTAAGGCCGGCGAGGGTCGCGGAGCTCGCCGGCCATTGCATGAGGCCATCACGGCCCTCTCCCATTGGCCGATGAGCTACGGTGACCCTCGCCGGTCACAGTGGGAAGAAAAAAAATAAAGCAAAAAGAAAAGAAAAATTAAAAAATATATTATTAAAATTTATTCACGTCGGCATCGGTGACGCCACGTCATTGCCGATAGCGCCATGCCGGCGTCGACCGACCTAATGAAATGAACTGGCACAAATGCAAAGATTTAGGACTTAATTGGTAAAAAAAAATTAAGACTGAATTAGCACAATTGTAATATATTTAGGGATGTTTTGGTAATTTTTCTAAAAAGATTCTTGTAGTCCAATCATAAGAGGAGATTACCGGGTATACTTTCAAATATTTGGGGTGAAGAGTAGGTACAATTAGACCAAGTGTAATGTCAAATCAATATGTGATTGATGTTTAAGCTTCTTTGATTTTTATATGCAAGTACAAGCAGTTCATTTTTCTTTTCATCAAAAGTTATTATTATTATTTTTTGTCAAAATAAAATTATATTCATTGCTCAAAAGGATGTATGAAAAGTACAAAAACTTCATGGAAAAGCAAATAGAAACAAAAGAAATCCCAAAATACTGCAAAACAAAGGTAAATTAAGAAAACAAGGAGGATCAAGGGAGCACTAGCAGGTTAAGCATACACTCGTTCTACAAGAACAGATCTATCAAATAAAATAATTGGTGGTCGACCATTGTAACTCGTATTTTCGTCAGTGTTGATCACACACTGGAAATTCCTTCTCTAATAACTACGATGTTAGTTGTGCACGGCTAGTTTCTGCCTCCTCTACACGAACGTCGTACAGAGACAACCAAATAGGCTAAACAAACACAGATCCAATATTTGGAAGAACAAATCTTTATAGTTCAGTGAGATTTAAGAGCTACTGTAATTGCCATTGAAGCCGGATGCAGAAGACTTGTGCGTGACAGAAAAGGGGGTATAAATCTCCAAAAGCATATTTATTAAACTCCCAAATCTAGATCAGGAGAGTTCAAACTCTTAGATCTAGACCTAGGCCAAGAGAAGAGAGTTGACAGATCTAAATCGGTAGAGAAGGAAAGACAAATCAATAAAACACAAACAACAACAACGAGAGCGGGAAGGGAGGGTGAGAATAGCTCAAACCCTCCCCCCATGACTATCAAAAGTGATGATTATGGAAAAAGGGAAAATCACGCTAAAAGTCCTAAAAGTTTTGCCCAAAATGCAATCAAGTCCTACATGTTTGAAAAAGTAAATCAAGTCTTAAATGTGCTTGGATCTGTTGCAATCCAATCTTTCCGATGACCAATCAACCAATTTTACTGATTTAGCATTCCGGAAATTTGACGTGTCATTTTCAATCATATTACTCATGTGGTGTCACGCAAAAGAATAGACTAACTCTTCAATAATCAAGAATCTGGCTTTTGCTCGTATAATAGACGGGGCACTATCTGCTTTTCTGATCTTGGACTAACAAAGCAGTGACGCTGCCAAATATACTTGAAGAGGCGAGGCATTGTCAGGTTGAGCACCACTCTTAAACATTATGAAGAAAGGTAGAGATCAATTCATCAAATGCTTGTTCTGCTCCTCTCCCACTGAAATGCAGTACCACCTCTCAACAATACGAAGAAAGAAAGACATTTGTTCACTGATTTCGATATATAGCAGTTTAAAGTGCGACTCGCCTTGTCCATTTCTGCATTTCCTTCACAGTTCGTGGAGCTGCCATATCTGGAATTACCTGCACTTTTCGGTGTATGGCTTCATGTCGTGCTGCCTTTGTGTATTGACAGTCTCCCCTTTGCCTAATAGATGGTTTTCCAAAAAGGAGACTTAACCACGTATACATCCACATTCTTTCTAATCTTTCCTTCAAACATCTTGCTCATAGGTGCTCATAACGGAAGCTGGCAGTCTTTATTCCAAAAAGCATCACCACTGCAATAGAATAGGCCCGATCTTTAATAACGGACGTCTTTCCTTCGTCAGCAGAATGCATCAGGATTTGGTTATATCTCATGTAAGCGTCCATAAATGATAGTAGGCCATTCCCTACAGTTGAATCCACCAATTAATTAATTCTTGGCAACTAAAAGCTGTCCTTTGCGCATGCTAGGCCCATACAATTGTATTGAGACAATGACTTTGTAGTGTTGTTTATTAATAACAACATAGGTCTCAAGGGGTCTAACCATCTGTCGGTCAAGTTTTTTTACCACAAAGGTAATAGTTGAAAATGGTAACATTATAGTAAAGCATATTTCACAGATGATATGGTAGCAAACTCACTAACTAAAGGTCTTCGCCTTTGTGTATTCGAATAGCATGTCATTAGCACGAGCTCGGAAGCATCACTTGGATGTTGTTTAATGGGAGCTATTTTCAATTTTGCTCTAATAAAGTTTACATCGATGTTTGTTACATTTTGTAACATTTTGATATGTATCAACTTTTTGCATGCAATAAAGTATTAATGAATGTGTTTGTGTTGAATACATATATCAAGTCAAAATCTCAAGGTGTGTGTAAAAACCTTAAGTAAAGGCTAGGGGCATTCGGTTATTAGCCTTGAGAATTTATCTTGTTACTCATAAAGTATAGTTAACAATAAAGATAAGATATATGTGGGTTCATTGGAACCATATGTATGTTCTCTTGTGGCACATCAAGTTTTGTGACACATAAGGATAGAGAATGTAACCGACCAAGGGGATGAAACATAAGGTATTACTTATTGTGAGGTGTTATACATTTGCCACACTACCATATTAATCCATATCAATAGAGTTAAAAGCACTTGTACCATAGATAGTTACGTATGCGTTGATGCAATTACTGTTATGATTTGATGTTTGAGACTTTATGAGATCAAATTGACTATTAAGAAAATCTCTATATCGAAGCATAAAGGTGCGTACATACGGTACATTTTCAATTAATATAGCCCAAGTGGGAGAATGTAATAATATTAACTAATATTGTAATTTACCATTTTACGGGGTTAGTCTAATAAGGTAAGATATAAGGGTGTCGCGATCCGCATTCGGCCTCCCACGAGGGTTCGGCGGGTTTAAAGGTATTGCCATAGGTCAATGGCGCGGACTCTCCCAAGTCCTACCTCCCGTGACAGTGGATTTCTTTTTACTAATTAGCAAACTAAAATGTTATTAAGAGTCGCCACTAGCCTATTGGGATTGGCTAAAAATCAATCGAGACATGGGAGTGTTATCTCGATTCCTACGCAACCCGAGTTTCTAGGTTCGGGGACTTATTTACACTAACTAGATAATTAGCGCCCTTTCGGTACCTAACCGTTCGATATTCCCTAAGGTGACCACGCATTCCGCATATCATTTTAAGCTTATCGGGTATCTAACCAAACACTAAATGATCATGCATAATATTTTTCTATCATTTTGTGTAATTACCTATTTATTCTTAGCCCGACGGATAGGAAAAGCGATTAACGGGTAATTTTTCAAAAGACAATGTGATAAACACTTAATCGAGTAAATATGCCAAATAAAAGACTGGAATAAGCATATGCAGACCAGATCTATGATGGCAATATTTAAATAAATAATTTCGACTCGAAGGTCGAATTACGATAGTATTAGGCCGGATTGGACATCGGTCTTCAATCAACGCCGATTTGAGGCTTAACAATTCACATTATGGGTAAAAAGGTCATGAAAATCATTTTTCTAATTTTTCTGAAATTTTTCTGATTTTTTGAAATTTTTTATTTTTTGGATTATTTATTTATTTATTTTATTATTTTAATAATAATTTTTTTATTAAAAGGGACAGGGTCTGGGTCCGAGAATCCGACCCGGACCTGGATTATGTCCTTTGGGCCTGACCCAGTCCGAGAGAGAGAGAACCGGAGCTGGGCCCTGTCGGCACAAAAGAATCAGGCCCAATTTTCTTTGTCTCAACTGAACTGGGCTTAAACTTCTTTCTGGCCCAGCTTCCAATCCGCCTATTCCCAAAAAGTAAAGCATCCCAAGCCTAGCTCCTTCCCTTCTTGAACCAGCCCACCATGCGGATTAACAACAAAGAAGCCCGACCATTCTTTCCCTTTTCTTTTCTATTCCAGCCCACTTGATCATCCCACACGCCCAAAGACCCATTCATGCTACTGTTCATCGTCTTCTTCATGTGCATCTTCCCCCCTTTTTTTTTGCAACACCCAAACGCGACGCAGCTCTTTCGACTTCGCCAGCCTACGCTCACCTCGTCGCTGCACCGCCCAAATTTGCTCGTCGCTGTACCGCCCAGGTTTGCTCATCGTTGCACCACCGGGATCGGCTCACCGCTACTACCAGACCACGCCCCGCGGACCTTCTTGCCAAAATACCAGCTCTGCTCGTTCATTTTTTAATCATCCACTTCGTGCGGCGCCCCCATTTTCGCGGCGCAAAGGCAAAAACCGGACGCCGCTGGGCAGAGCATGGCACCGACGCCGGCTTCGTCAGCCACCAGATCTCCATGTCGGCCAGACCTATCTCTTCTGCTCTACCACGTCTCTGCGCTCATTGTCATGCCTCTCGATTGCAGCATCGGACTGCCGCCAAGACGCACCCACCAGAACTTCTTGGGCGCCAATCGGTTCTGCCACCTGGTCACCCCCCGAGCGCCAACAATAGCCGCCGAAATTTACTCACTAGATTCATTTGCCGAAGACACCGCATCTGCTCTTCCCTTGCTGGTTCGAGGCTCTTCATGCGCTGAAATCCCTCCGGACCTTGAACCACTTAATCAGTCTCCTTCCAAAGTAACTCCAACATCTCACCATGACCCTATGGAGAACTGACGACCACCAACAATTGGTTTGGCGAAGCCTCAAGACTACCGTCGCTACTCCATCTCACACTATTGGACCCCTCCGAACGGTTATTCACTCAAAAGACCGTCCATGGTTCGAAACCAAACAAAGACAGTAAACTAAACTAAGGCAAACAAGTGCAGCCACGCAAAAAACCGAGAAAAGGAGTCGAACGCTTGTGGCTGGGCATTGGTATTACAGCCAAAGAAAACCAGGAATTCAATAGCAAGACCCGTAGCAGTTAAGATAACACGGCGACCCATGACTCGCTGGTCCAAGAAATGGAAGCCCTCGGCCTGGCGAGTTGTAGGAATGAAACGGGACAACCAAACCCGAGAGAGGAGGCCAACCTTCACGAATGAAGTCGCGAGGTTCGCGGGTGAGTTCTTGGAGATCAACAGCTACGCTCTTCTTCTTTCTAAGCTTCCTCTGAGCCCCTTCCAAACTTTCTGTTATTTCCTTTTTGACGACTAAAAAAGCAAAAGAAAAAGGAACCCTCAGCCTGCCAAACTCTCCTTACCTATATTCTCTACTGCCTCATTCCCCAAGCTTTTCACGTGTGGACAAGAGTAAAACTCGCTCGATAGAGACGTGGGTTGATGAGGGACCATGTGAAGTTTGAGGTGAGCAGGTGAGTGACGTGAGTTGACTCTAAGAGAGGGAGACATGGGAGGTGAGTGTGAGCAAATGAAATAAAAAGAAATGGGCTATGCAGAAGGGCCATTCGCTTGGGGGAAAAGAAAAAAAGAAACCCAGTTGGGCTGGCCCACGTGGGCCTAGCGAGGAAAAGAAAATGGAAGAAGCCCATATCGTGCGGCCCACTCTGCACAAGAGGAAAAGAAAACGTGGGCTAGGTCTTGCCCACATAGAATGGGATGACCCGGCCCGATCCGAATTTTTTGAATGAAAATAACAAATTAATTCATTAATTATTTTTTTGTATTTTCAATAACCCAAGAAAAGATGCATATTTAATAAATTAGAGGTATTCTTATTTAACAAATATATGTATATATATATATATATATAATACGGGATCGCCAAAATTAGGTGTTAACAGCTACCCCTCCCGGAATGGGAGCTCAAAGAGATTCTATTTCAAGATGAAAATATACCTAATTTTGTCAAAAAGCTAACCTAACAGCGCTTGGGAAAACCACCAAAGCAACTATCAAGAGCAAAATTAAAGAGACTCACTCGGAGAACCGGCTTCAAGGCTCCAGGCCTCTCGGTACTGCGCATATAAGGTTAATTGAAACAAACAAAACCTGCGGGACAACCGTATAACGACACGGGCTTGGCCCTCGGAGGAACGACACAATTCATGATCTCGGACCCATGAAAAGGCTATAGAAAAATCACGATTCACGGTCTTTAACCCGTGAAAAGGTACATTGAAAAAGTCACAATTTAGGGTCTTTGACCCATGAAAAGGCTATTGAAAAGACATAGTTCACGATTTTAGACCCATGAAAAGGCTATTGAAAAGTCACGAGTTCACGGTCTTTGACCCATGAAAAGGCTTATGGAAAAGTCGCGATTCACTATCTTTGACCCATGAAAAGGTTTATGAAAAAGTCACGATTCACGATCTTTGACCCATGAAAAGGCCGTTGAGAAGTCACGATTGACGATCTTTGACCCATGAAAAGGTTATGAAAAAGTCACGGTTATTTGTCTTTGACCCATGAAAAGGCTGTTGAAAAGTCATAGGTCATGGTCTTTGACCCATGAAAAGGCTATGAAAAAGTCAGCGTTTATGATATTTGATCCATGAAAAGGCTTATGGAAAAGTCACAATTCACGATCTTTGACCCATGAAAAGGCTATGAAAAAGTCACGAGTTCACTTGTCTTTGACCCATGAAAAGGTTATGGAAAAGTCATAGTTCACGGTATTTGACCCATGAAAAGGTTGTTGAAAAGTCACAGATTCACGGTCTTTGACCCATGAAAAGGCTATTGAAAAGTCTCGGTTCACGGTCTTTGACCCATGAAAAGGCTATTGAAAAGTCTCGATTCACGTTTTTTGACCCATGAAAAGGCTATGGAAAAAGAGGGAGTTCCATTTTGTCATTGTATCTACTCACCGAATGAGGAAACCCGTTTATGGACCGTGCCTCGGGAAGCTAAGGTTCACCTTACATTTCAGCCTCTAGAGTACATTCTCCGAGTTACACGGGACGAGTTCTCGACCTTAGCGCTTGCATGCCGATCGAACTCGCTGAATGAAGTGAAAATATCGTCAATGAACTCTGCCACCACGACTTACATTCGCATGAATTGGCTCTTGACAAGCACTCGGTGTCATATACCTTGCAGGGCTGTGAGGCTCGCCAAACCGAGGAAGCTTATTGTGGAACCGGTTTAGAGAAGCTAAAGCTCTCCTTACCTATCCAAATAAAGTCAGCTCAAACAAATACTAACGCCAATAAACATCTATTATATGTTCCTTCACAACTGAAATTTGTCGAAGATGATCGAGCCGCTCACTCATGGAATGAAATCGAACAGATGGGGAAGTAGCGTTGAATGCATGGGCGAGATAAAGTTAAATCAACTCACTGGGGATGCTACTTGGTGCAACACTATACCGAAAAATTCTCACTCGAGTTAGATGATATCGCCGAACATTAGACTCCATGGGGAGAATCAATTGATAGGGGAATTGTATCTCCCAAAAAAAAAATTTGGATGAAAATATCGGTTCATGAAATTTTGCTTCATGAGAAGGGTTTATTGAGCATGCCAAGCTAAGATCCTTAATTTGAAAGGATTTCTCACACACTCTCACTTTGGGAATATCTATTGATCCCAATCGTTCACTTGGGGATTTGAAGTAGTGTCTCTCGAGACTTTGCACTCTCTTCGTGTCTAAGGTTTCGAAATAGTCGCAATGCGTACATTCTCGATCAATCGAAAGGTCTTTAAGGGACCGTAATGTTGGCATGGTCACGGGCTTACACAAAGGGTTTCTCCTGCTTTGAGGCCACACCGGAGAAACATTTGGAGTTATTATCTTCGTCGGGTTTACAAGTCAAGAACCTGGCAAATAAGATAAGAAATAATTGACTCCACTCCTTCGAGCGGTAGCTTCTTTGTAAAGTCTTCATGTCAACTCGAATCATCCCAATCGGAAGAGTCTTTGGATGGGTTGTAATGTCGGTTTGGGGAGGCTTATAAGGCTCGATTTGTTTTTTTTTTACATTGGGGGTTTATGAGTTGATGACCACCTTGGTGTCTTTAACAATCTCGCTCCATTTGGGGAAAGCATTTGACTCTAGGGATCACAATCTGCCTCGAGAGTCCAATGAGTCTGTCTATTTTTCTTGGCAAGAAAAGATCTTTTCTCTATTTTCTGCGTTTGTTTCTATTCGAGGTAAGCTCAATGCTTTTCCGCATTTGGCTTTTTCCTCTATGGGCTTTGGCCTTGCTTTTACTAGGCACTTTGCTTTTTTTTTAACCCTTTGTTTTTCATTTTCATTTTTTTTTCTTCTTTGCCTTTATCATGAGCTCTATAGACCCTTGAGACATTTCACAATGACACCAAATTTCTGGTAAATCACACATCTTGCCCTACTTGTTGGGGAGATGATCATCACTTGGGTTCTAGAAATGAATGATTTCAGGTTCAACTTGGCTAGCAATGGGTTTTCGGTGTTTAGGTAGAAAAAGAAATGCTCTTCTTCATCTAGGGATATCTCGAGCTTCCATGAAGATTCACTTGAAGTTACCACGCAAAGGTTAATGCGAGGTGAAGGCAATTAAATCTTTCTTACCTTTTTCCGGCTGATTTTCAATTGTAATATCCCGTATCCGCCCGATGTAGGGTGGTTCTTAACAGGGGTATTTTGAATGTTCTTCTTACTCAAGCTCAATAAGGCTAGCAAGGGATGTATTGTGTGTATGGGAAAAAAGGAACGCCTTTCGTCACTTTGACCCTTGTACACATCGCGAATGGATCATCTTGTCTTAAGACACGAATCTTGTTCTTTTCGTTCCACTCAACTCTCGGAGTGCATTCGAGACGTTTTTAGACAGGGCTCGTCTTTCACCCTAAACACCCTCGCTTGGCACACTCAATACCTTCGTTTCATTCTGCAAAATTGTCCAACCAAATGAACTTGTAGGAGATTTCAATGCAAGATACTTATATGCATGAATGGATGCACCGATTCAGTGAACATAGATGCTTTTCGAAATGAGCTCAAGCATGAACTCCAACCGTATTAAGGATGAGAGATTTTTTTTTTTAAACATTTGTTATGACCCAACTAGGGGTGAAACATTTGAACAATCATGCGTTCTATAGAAGTTACGGGAAATGGATACTTACCTAGGTTACAAACAACTAGTTGACCTTTTATGTCTAATCTTCGAGGATTCATGCTAGCGAAGCATTTTAACGCCTCATCTAGTTTTTCACCAAGGTGAAATATTCTCCTTTTTATAAAAAATAAAATGAGTGCAAAATTCTTTATTATTGCAAAAAATTAAATGAGTACAAAAAGTTTTTTTTTATTATATTTTTTATTTTTATTTACAAGGGAGCCCCTTCATTTTTACAATGGGGCTCAATGGGGTGCCATCCTCGGGGTTCGAACCCCGGTCGCGTTTGGACCACCTTCATCCCCCAACCACCAGGCTACGGCGCTGTTGGCGTCATGTGAGGGTTTTGCATTTACTTAAGCGATCCCACCGAGGCGGGGCACGACTTTCCATGCGACCTCGGGCATCAATCATTTGCAAGTTTCCTTCACCTAAGGCACTCCAGTTGATTTAATTCTGTCACTTGGCTTAGGTTCGCCGAATATCACACCTAATCTGCAATACAAATATGATACACATGTACATATGATATGCATGATCCTAACAATTAAGGTGACTCGGATTTATACAGGAGACGGCTGTCGGAGCCTCTGATTTTATTCATGGGAAATAATTCTTCACCATATCGACATTTACGGAGTTCGACCGGACACGGCCGTCCATCTCGGCTAAAATCAATGCGCTACCAGGGAGAACTTTCTTGATCACATATGGCCCTTCATAGTTTGGTGTGAACTTGCCTCCGGGGTGAGGCATAAATGCAATCTTCTTCAGCACCAAGTCGCCGATCTCGAAACGCCTGGGGATGAACTTTATGGTTAAACGACTTCGCCACACGCTTATGATAACACCGGCCGTGACGGATAGCCCGCAGATCTTTTCTCGTCAATCATATTCAACTGTTCATATCTCTGCTGAATCCACTCTGCTTCTAATAGCTTCAACTGTGATAGAATCCTCGGTGATGGAATCTCTGTTTCGGCTTGGTAACACCGCTTCCATACCGTATACCAATGAGAAAAGAGTTGCCCCTGTTGAAGTACGGATCGACGTCCGGTATGCCATCGGTGCATAGGGGAGCCTCTCATGCTAATCACGATAATTCTCTGCTGTCTTTGATAGGATCTTCTTGATATTCTTGTTCACCGCTTCTACTACACCGTTCATCTACGGGTGGTAAGGCGAAGAATTCAAGTGCCGAACGCGAAAATCACCGAGAACCTCATCAACAATCCTGTTGTTGAGGTTTGAGCCATTATCGGTGATTATAGCCTCCAATGCTCCATATCCGGCAAAAATTTCTCGACGCAAATACCTAGCCGCGTTCTTGGGCGTGACATTAGCATATGAACCGGCCTCGATCCACTTTGAGAAGTAATCAATAGCCACGAGTATAAAACGATATCCGTTCGAAGCTTTAGGATTAATTGGCCTTATGACGTCGATGCCCCACATTGAGAAAGGCCATGCCTCGGACATCTAGTGCAACTCATTGGGAGGAGTAGCAATTCTATCTCCATGGACCCGACATTGATGGTAGGAACGAACATGCTGAATACAATCGGCTTCTAGGGTAAGCTAATAATATCCCAACCTCATTATCTTCTTACTCAAGAGGTGGCCATTCATATGGGGGCCACATTCACCTTCATGGATCTCACTCATCAACCGATTGGCTTCCTTGGCATCGACGCACCTCGGGAGGACGTAATCATATGACCTCTTGTACAACGTATCGCTGCTAAGGAAGAGCTTTGAAGATAGTTTCATCATATACTTCCTGTCGGCCGCTTCACTCCCTTTAGAGAACTCTCTACTCTGCAGTAGACCTTAATGTCATGGTACCATGGCTTTCCATCCGCCTCCTCCTCTACTAGCATGGAGTAAGTTTGAACGTTTCAAAATTTCAATTCTCAACGGCTCGATGTTTGAACCTGCAGCCACCCGAAACATTGAGGATAGGGTGGCTAATGCTTCTGCAAATTGGTTCTCGAGCTCTAGGAAGGAACTCGAACGCTATCTCATCGAACTCTTCAATTATGTCCTCAAGAAACTCATGATATGGGATCAGCTTCGAGTCATGAGTTTTCCATTTGCCTTCGTCTGAAGGATGATGAGGGCGGAATCGCCATAAACTTGTAGTCTCCCGGATATCCATCTCTCTTTAGCGCAAGCCCGAGAATGCAAGCCTCGTATTCAGCAATATTGTTGGTGCACGAAATAATAATTTAGTGGCTACTAGATAGTGCTGGCCATCTAGGGAAATAAGGACTTGCCTGTACTGCATCCCGACAAGTTCACGACCTCGTCGAAGTACATAACCCACTTTTCCGGAGTCACTAGTAAAACACGATCATCAAGAGGGTCCATCACATCCTCCACTGCGGCCCTACAAGATTCTCTCGCTAACATGTCCGCTATGGCTTGACCCTTCACCGATTTTTGGGTCATGGTCTCGCACATCAAACTCGGAAATAAGAATTTGCCACTTTGCCAACTTGCCGACCAACGCCGGCTTTTCCAATAGATACTTGATGGGATCACATTCGGTGGTCAACATGATCCGATGGTGAAGGGTATACTATCGCAATCTGTAACACCCAAACCAAAAGCTACGCAAGTCTTCTCAACCTCTAAGTAGTTGGCTTCGAATCGGAGAATTTCTTGCTTGAGATAGTATATCGCGCATTCTTTCCCATCTAGTGGTCTTTTTTGCACCAAAAACAGCTCCCAAGGATTCATTGTGGATGGTTAGATAAAGGATCGAGGCACACCGGGAACGGGAGGAACCCGGGAGGCGGGGTATGGGTCGGGTAATGCTGAATCTTCAGAAAGCGATCGACATTCGATATCCCACACAATTTTTGCATTTTTCTTGAGAAGCTTGAAAAATGGCTTAGCGATCTCTAACAATTGGGATATGAACCTTGCCACATAATTCAATCTCCCTAGTAAACTGCGAACCTCTTTTACGGAAGATGGAGGTTGCAGTTCACATATAGCTTTCACCTTGGACGGATCAATCTTGATGCCCCTACTACGATCATGAAGCCCAATAATTTCCTAGACTTTGCCCCAAATACGCACTTTGCGTTGTTGAGACGTAACTGGTATTTACGTAGGCGCTCGAAGAGCTTGCGGAGAATTGCAACATGGTCCTCACCTGATCTCGATTTCGCGATCATGTCATCGACATATACTTCTATTTCATTGTGCATCATATCATGAAACAAGGCCACCATGGCTCTTTGATACGTTACACCCGCGTTTTTCGGGCCGAAAGGCATAACCCTATAGCAAAAGGTTCCCCATGGGGTTATAAAAGAAGTTTTGCTTCTGTCTTCTTCTTTCATCCGAATGTTGTTATAGCCGGAAAAACCGTCCATGAAGGAAAACAACCGAACCAGTTGTACTATTAACTAACACATCAATATGCAGGAGCGGAAAGTCATCTTTCAAGCTGGCCTTATTCGGATCACGGTAGTCAACACACACCCCGACTCTCCCATCTTTCTTCATCACTAGGACGATATTTGCTATCCAATCCGAGTAATGAGCGACTTCAATGAAGTCAACTTTCGGGAGTTTCATTACTTCCTCCTCAATCTTCTTAGACAACTCGGGTTTTGTCCTTCTCAATTGCTTTGTTTCTTCGGCGGTATATCCGGGTTAGTCGATAGAGCATGTTGTACGATAACTAGATCTAATCTTGGCATGTCGGTGTACGACCGAGGCGAACACGACCTGAAATTCTCGAAGAAGGCTGATCATTCTGGCGGCCTCTGCTCCCCGTAACCTTGCCTCAATTTGGACCTCTCCGATATTGTCTTGAGTACCCAAATTTTCTATCACAATCGGTTCAATTGTCAACGGTTTTGATTCTTCATGACGACTCCAATAGAGCTCAATCCATTTCGGATCATCACTATCGCTACCTAAGTCTCAAGAAGCTGTCGCTGACAGTCCGAGTCACATATGTTGTTATCATGAATGTGAAGAATGCTATGCCTACGAGATATGATGCCGAAAGGTCGGTTTACTTTAACAACAAATAAACAAAGTGCGAGAAAGATATGTTTTTTCAAAACAATTTTGTAACAACATTTTTTTTCATTTTTTTCAAATGAGTAAATTCGGGGAAATACCCTCCTATCATCGGGTTATTCGTATTTTTTTTTTAAAAGCCAAAGTTAGAAAATGTGTGAAAGTCCAGTCCTCGGGTTCACACTTTGGCTCATAGTCGTACTCGCATCGTCATGGGCCTGGCGATGTACTTTCACATGTCCTAAATAAACATGTGTTGATTTTATTTAATTGGGAGCCGCGTTACAATATGTACTCCCCCAAGCCAATGGCTCGAGACTTGGGGGTATGCAAAAAACGGTTAGCACAAGCATCAAAAAATTCCCCGATAGAGGCGGGAAAATCATATGTACATGACAAAAAATAGACAAACCCATGATCCTACTCCGGAGAGTTGGGAGAACTAGCGACAATTCTACCTTCTCGAATGCGATAGCACATGCGGGAGGTTCTTTGGGGATGATATTTTGAGAGTCGGTTGGCTCATCCTCGATAGTTTATTCCTCAAAGAAGGCGTCGATATCGGCGGGTGCGATGACGGTATCAACAATAGGCTCTTGGAATAGGCTGCGCCATCCCTTCCAAGTTGGAAAGGCTTGTGTTATCTAACATTCTAGGGGGACGAGGAAAAAACAGCTTGAGGGGATTTTCAATGGCACTGGCTACCGAACTCTCACCTACCACAAGACCGGCGGCATTATCTATATGACTTCCTTGGTTGCGGCGACCACTCCCGAGGGAAGAAGGGTAGAGACCGGCTACATTATGACGCCTACGTCGAAACAGGACGGACGGTGGGGCCGTCATATCAATTTTGACTTCCTGAATATCCAAGTCCAAAGGGACCGTTATCCGGTTCGCGCGGATGGGCTCAATAATGCCACGACCATATAATCCCAAACCCTCTCCGGGGACATGGCAAGTGTTGGAGCAACACCGCTGCTAGGCGAGAGGCGGGGCGAGGCGTGATGGGAGTTGAGTGACAACATCCTCGGGGACATGTATTGTTGATACCAATTTGAGGGTGCGATAACTCGCTTCTTCTTCAGCTTTGGGTTTTTTCTAGGAGAAGGCTCGGAGGTACATAAGAACCACCCATCCAAGTGACTGGATCATTTATCTCGGTCCCATAGTCCCAAGGGACTTCTTTGGTGTCGGGGATAACTAGTATGCCCTCACTCGCAACCGTCGATGGTGTATCAATAGTAATTGGACATAACTTGCTTTCCACGATTTCCAAACTAGCATCCAAAGAGCTCCCATACGGATAAACTCTTCGGAAGTGACATCAATAACCATGTGGCCTTCGTCTTCAAATGGATAATCATTTATATTTTCCTCGGTAGTTAAGTTTATTGCAACTAGCCCCGCCATAGCAACGAATGTCTCATTCAAGTCCGGAACTATTTCAAGGACAATTGCATCATCGGGAGCGAGCTTCTTACGTGTTAACAGTCGTTATGCTTCAATCGGCGTGATTGCTCCATTAGTGGGTTCCAGCGCGTCGAACTCATCCCCCCACTCATTCCAATAAGCTCGTGTCTCGAGGAGGGGCTCCTCGAAAAAACCAAGACGGAGGTGAGTACCTCACCATAAAATCATATTTGCTCCGGGCTGGCCCACAGTATTTACTATTTCGCCCGCAGCTATACGCGTTTTGTAGGAACTCCCGATCCCAGTAGCACTAGTTACATAGGGAATCAGTTTTTAGGTCATGACTTTCATCAAGGCGAGTTGGCGCCATCTCGGGTACGATTGCGTCCTCCGACCGGGTTAGCAAGTTGTCGGGCTCGACTGCGAATGTCTCCATACGTGCTTTATTACGGACCTAGTGCGGATGGGTGAGGGCATAAAGCCTAGAATATCAATCGACAGGAGGGCAAATCCATCGGTGGTTTCAAACAGAAATGTACGCGGCTTCCTTTGACAATATAGACTTTTGCAACGAACTCGGGATATGCCAATTCTCCAAAGCAATTGTAAACCGAGAGAATAGGCTCTATCATGGGTCGTTTAGAAAAAAATACATGGTCAAACGAAAACACACGTAATAATTAAATTAACAACAAGGTCGATAAAGAAAAGAAGGCTTCATATAATAAACTCAAGCAAAGTTTTAACCACATAGTGCAAAAGATCATCACGAAAGCACTAAAATATGATATAAACTCGATAGGTAACGGGTAGTGGCACCGGTGAATCCCAACAAGGCATGGGATCGGTGTTGGTGGGAGCGAGGCGGATGCCTTGGAATTGGGAACCCCGAATTTTCATCGGGTTTAGTGCGGGGTCAAACTTCTCAAAAAATAAAATCGATCGCGGTATGCCCATGTATAAGGTTGCATCTGCAAGTGTATAAGCTTTTCAAATGGGTGAGTACGATGCTTAAGATCGAGAATATGTCATGTGAAAGGATGTTTCATGAATATGAGAGATGAGCCAAGTATATAAAAGTCCCATAGGCGCATGAAACACTTTCTTCCCATCAATATCAACTTTAAAGTTGTTGAGAGACAAGAAAGATTCAGCAAGGATCATATGGATTAAGTCCCATTTGATGCGGACTTGTCTTACAACATGGGCAAGAAGAGGGTTCATGGCGTGTGGATACGGGAAAAATTATGAAACCAAAAAAGGCAAGAAAAATTGCTCGGGCGGATTTGGTGCCATCTTTCTTTGGCGACTACGAGAATCTCCCCAAATAGAAAAGTCAACGGGCAGCGACCAACATTGCTTTTGAGTACTTTGGCGATCTCGACTTTCGGTGTATCGAGGAATTCAGCAAGGGTGCTTGTAGGATCGCGACCCAAAGGTGGCTCAATCAGTTTTTTCTCTAGATGGACACTAGTGATGAGATAGTATTCTTCGAGGGTGGGGGTTAACTCATGACCGCGAAGATGAAGGTGGATGTGATCGGATTCCAAAAATGTGTCATGACTTGGATGGCATGGGCCTGACCGCAAACCTAGAGTAAATGTATGAGGTGGCCAACCCGTTCATTGACATATTGCTAATTATGACGATCCATACCCTCCCACCATGTCAAAAAAGTCTTTCAGGAACATGGATAAAGGTGATGTCATGCTTTCCCATCGAGTCTATATCACATAGAAGTATTTCAATAAAATAATGAATATAGCAAAATCATTATCGAAAAAGTTTGGAAAATATCTCGGATAAAGTAGAAGTTATTCTCACAAGTGATTGGTGAATAGTATCTATTAATGGCATAAACAAACACGTGCTAACGGTGTTGTTTGACACATAAGGACAGGATATGCTAAATGCTAAAGGCTCCCACCACAAGAAAATAATGTCTTGCCTCCAAAAATGCGACAAAGATAATCGGGTCGGGCACATATTTCGAGGTGATGAGCGGGATCGAAATGATCGTGCCATTTGCGGACTTGCGTATGGCCCAATCTATTTCGACACCTACTAAGGGTTTCCCCGAGATCGCGGTTTGGGTTTGACCGCTAGATGTGTGTGTAAAAAGTGTAGTGTATGAGAGGCATGCATAGTAGGGTATATCAAACATCGCTTCAATATACATCCAAAAAACATACATTCCCACGACTCAGCTGCAAAACAGGCAGGTCAACAATCACTCCACCCCTTATAACACCCAACCCGCAAGAACATCTAATCACAAAGTTAGCGAGATTAACCCGATTTTCCAAGCAAGCACGGCAAAATGGAGATCAAATTAAGGAACAATCGACTGGTTATTAAGGCCTAAGTCTACATAGGTTTCTAACCTATTGCGTCCCAGTGAGTCGCCAAGTCTGTCGCAACTCGCATTCGGCCTCCCACGAGGGTCCGGCGGGTTTAGAGGTATTGCCGTAGGTCAATGGCGCGGACTCTCCCAAGTCCTACCTCGCGTGACATTTGATTTCTTTTTACTAATTAGTAAACTAAAATGCTATTAAGAATCGTCACTAGCCTTATTGGGGTTGGCTAGAAATCAATCAAGACATGGGAGTGTTATCTCGATTCCTACGCAACCGAGTTTCTAGGTTCGGAGACTTGTTTACGCTAACTAGATAATTAGCGCCCTTTCGATACCCAACCGGTCGATATTCCCTACGGTGACCACGCATTACGCACATCATTTTAAGCTTATCGGGTATCTAACCAAACACTAAATGATCATGCATAATATTTTTCTATCATTTTGTGTAATTACCTATTTATCCTTAACCTAACGAGATAGGAAAAGCGATTAATAGGTAATTTTTCAAAAGATAGTGTGATAAACGCTTAATCGAGTAAATATGCCAAATGATAAACCTGGAATAAGCACATGCGGACCGGATCTATGACGGCAATATTTAAACAAACAATTTCGACTCGAAGGTCGAATTACGATGAGTGTCGAGATCGGATTGGACATCGGTCTTCAATCAACCCCAATTTGAGGCTTAAAAATTAACATTATGGGTAAATAGGTCATGAAAATCATTTTTCCAATTTTCTAAATTTTTTTTTTTAAAATTTTTTATTTCAATCAAGGTCGAATTTTATTATTATAATAATAATTTTTTTTATTAAAAGGGATCGGGTCCGGGTCGGATTCTTGAACCCCGACCTGGATCATGTCCTTTGGGCTGGCCCGGTCAAAAGAGAGAACCGGAGGCCGGGCCCAAACGGTACAAAAGAATCGGGCCCAATTTTCTTTGTCTCAATTGAACTTGGCTTAACTTCTTTCGGCCCGACTTCCAATTCGCCTATTCCCAAGAACTAAAGCATCCCAAGCCTAGCTCCTTCCCTTCATGGACCAGCCCACCATGTGGATTAACAACAAAGAAGCCCGACCGTTCTTTCCCTTTTCTTTTCTATTCCAACCTACTTGATCGGCCCACACGCCCAAAAGCCCATTTACGCTACTGTTCATCGTCTTCTTCGTGCGCATCTTCCCCTTTTTTTTTTTGCAACACCCAAACGCGACGCAGCTCTTCCGACTTCGCCGGCCCTACGTTCACCTCGTCACTGCACCGCCCAAATTTGCTCGTCGGCCGTGCCGCCCGGGTTTGCTCATCGTTGCATCACCAAGATCGATTCATCGCTACTGCCGGACCACGCCCCGTGGACCTTCTCGCTAAAATAGCGGTTACGCTCGTTCATTTTTTGAATCATCCACTTCGTGCGGCGCCCCCATTTTCGCGGCGCAAAGGCAAAATCCGGACGCCGGCGGGCGAGCACGGCACCGCCGCCGCCTTCGTCGGCCACTAGATCTCCATGTCGGTCCGACCTATCTCTTCTGCTCTACCACGTCTACTGCGCTCGTCGTCGTGCCTCTCGATCGCCACGTCGGATTGCTTGCCGGGACGCACCCACTAGAACTTCTTGGGCGCGGATCGGTTCCGCCACCTAGTCACCCCCGAGCGCCAACGATAGCCGCCGAAACTTACTCACTTGGATTCGTTCGCCGAAGACACCGCGTCCGCTCTTCGCTTGTTGGTTCGAGGGCTCTTCATGCGCCGAATCCCTCCGAACATTGAACCACTTAATCGGTCTCCTTCCAAAGTAACTCCAACGTCTCACCATGACCCAATGGAGAACCGACGACCACCAACAATTGGTTTGGCGGAGCCTCAAGACTACCGTCACTACTCCATCTCGTGCGGCTAGACCCCTCCGAACGATTATTCACTCAAAAGACCGTCCATGGTTCGAAACCAAACAAAGACGATAAACTAAACCAAGGCAAACAAGTGCGGCCAAGCAAAAACAGAGAAAAGGAGTCGAACGCTTGCGCCGGGCATTGGTATTACAACTAAAGAAAACCAGGAATTCAATAGGAAGACCCGTAGCAGTTAAGACAACACGGCGACCCATGACTCGGAGGTCCGAGAAATGGAAGTTCTCGGCCCGGCGAGTGCGAGGAATGAAACGGGACAACCAACCCGAGAGAGGAGGCCAACCTTCACGAATGAAGTTGCGGGTTCGCGGGTGAGTTCTCGAGAGATCGGCCACTGCGCTCTTCTTCTTTCTAAGCTTCCTCCGAGGCCCCTTCCAAACTTTCTATTATTTCCCTTTTTGACGACTAAAAAAAGCAAAAGAAAAAGGAACCCTCGGCCTGCCAAACTCTCCTTACCTATAATCTGCTTGCCTCCTTCCCCAAGCTTTCACGTGTGGACAAGAGTAAAACTCGCTCGATAGAGACGTGGGTTGATGAGGGACCATGTGAAGTTTGAGGTGAGTGACGTGAGTGACTCTAAGAGAGAGAGATGTGGGAGGTGAGTGTGAGCAAACGAAATAAAAAGAAATGGGCTATGTAGAAGGGCCATTCGCTTGGTGGAAAAAAAAAAAGAAGCCCAATTGGGCTGGCCCCATAGGCCTGGCGAGGAAAAGAAAATGGAAGAAGCCCATATCGTGCGGCCCACTGCGCACAAGAGGAAAAGAAAACGTGGGCTAGGTCTTGCCCACATAGGATCGGATGACCTGGCCCGATCCGAATTTTTTGAATGAAAATAACAAATTAATGCATTAATTATTTTTTTTGTATTTTCAATAACCCAAGAAAAGATGCATATTTAATAAATTAGAGGTATTCTTATTTAACAAATATGTATATATATATAATACGGGATCGCCAAAATTAGGTGTCAACAAAGGGTTCTTAACTTTGGAGTTGACGAATACTTTGGGGACTCTTGTTTCTCATATCGGGCACGCCACACGTGAGTTCTACGAAATCGAAGTATGAATCGATGATATGTGGCCCCTGCGCACGAAATGATGGGGGTCCCGCTGCCCGAATAGTGGGCTAAGGTTCTGTTCTGTGTGAGCGGACGGCTGCTCCGCTCGCTAATGAGCGGGCGGGGGCACAGGGGCGTGCCCCAAACAACATCGGATTTTGGGCTTGTATTTTAAGTTAGCCCGTTTGTTGTGGGATCAAAGGGATTCGGATAGACTTGGGTTTTGGGTCCATTTTAAGTCTTTTATATTGTACTCGTATGAGGGATTATTGTAACGAGTGGTTGTGGTGGAAAACCTAAATATCATAGTGGAATTCCTTTGCGGGACGTATCCCTATTTACCGGGTGAACCCGGGTACACTCATGTCATTTTTTTCTATTTTATGTGTGATTGTTCGATTTGGTTTAGGATATAACCAATCAATTGGTATCGAGCCTTGTGTTTGAGGAATTAGGGTTTATCTAAGATGTCGGAAGAGTCATAGATTGAGATAGAAAAAATTTCATGGGAAGCGATTTGATTTGTGGAAGATGAAGATGAAGGATCTTCTTTGTGATCGAGATCTTTGGTTAGCAATTGTAAGGGAAAGGCCGATTGTTGCGATAGCTAGTGTCGTGATAGGCAAGCAAGCGGATACAACTCCAAAACAGGTAGATCCAAAGGCGATTGAGGACTGGGATCGGATTGATTGGAAAGCAAAGGGTTTAATCTGCTTTGTCTCGCGAACTCCATTTTGATGAACGTGATGAACGAACCTATAGCCAAGGATTTGCCTATTTTGGAGTTCTTTGTACCGCAGCAAGTCGCTGGTAAATAAGTTGTTCTTAAGGAAGAAGCTGTATAATCTTGAGGCACAAGGGCGACTTGTTTTCCGCACACCCGTATGACTTTAACACGTTGAGAAGCCAACTCGTATCAATTGGTATTAAGTTTCGGGATGATGATAAAGCGATAACACTACTCATTCACTTTGCCGGATTGATGGGATAACCTGATTGTGGTAATCGATGGTGGGGACAAGGAATTGTCATACGAAATCGTGTGTTCGGCCTTATTATCGAGAGGAGACAAGGAGAAAGGGTTCAAGGAGTTCCGGTAAAGAGAAGCTGGAAGCTAAAGGTAGGCCAACGAGAGAAGGGACTAAATCGAAAAGGGTCCAGATACAAATCTTGTGGGCGATGGAAGAGTAGGGAGAGGAGGGTACGAGTGTTGAAGATGTGAAGAGTGGGGCCATGTGAAGTGAGACCGCAAAAACATGCCTGTTTCTAAGAAAGACGTTGAATCATCCTTGGGAAAGAAGGAGGTTGAGACAGGATATATGTATATGGCTATTGCATGTATGGTACGATCAAACAAGGATATTTGGTTCATTGATACTAGTGCTTCATGTCATATGACGCCTCATAGACACCGGTTTTGTGAATATAAGCAATATAATGATGGAGATGTCATGCTCGGAGATGATACTGCCGATTCGAGTTGTCGGGCTTGCCAAGGTGAAGCTAAGGATGAGTAATGGCACAATGAAGACACTTCCGGACGTGATGCGCATACCCTCAATGATTAGAAACCTGTTATCGGTCGATACGATGGCTAATTCAAGGGTTACTTTTAGTTTTGATAAGAATTCGTGCAAGATGACTCGAGGTTCTATGGTGATTGCACGAGGAGTCCGTTACGGGATGTTTTACAATCTGCTCGGGGAAACGATGATTGTTGGTCGGTTCATCTCTGAAAAGGCAAAGGAAGATGAATATGATATGTCCATGTTATGGCATCGAGGCTAGGGCATATTAGTAAAAAAGGGACTCTCCCCTTACTTCGAGTCAAATGGTAGAGGGAGTACCAAATTGCTTGTTGACGCCTAAATTTTGACTAATATATTTTTTGCATAAAAATTAGAACTAATTTTAGTTCTAAACAAAAATCATCTCACATATTCATTTAGCATTGGCATATAATTTGAGCTTAATTTAACGAGTGCTTGGACTAGGCATGGGGTGGAAAAATGCACCAAGAAGATTTGGGTTTGAAAGAAATATTTACTCGGGGACTGTATTGCAAATACTCGAACTTCGGGGACTGTATTGCAAATACTTGAAACTTCGGGACTGCATTGCAAATACCAAAAGAAGATGGGGAAAGGAAGATGGTGAAAGGAAGATGAAGAAGAGAAGATGAAAATGGAAGATGAAGAAAGGAAGATGAAGATGAAGAAGAGAAGATGAAAATGGAAGATGGAGAAATGAAGGTGAAGAAGAGAAGATGAAGATGAAGAAGAGAAGATGAAGATGGAGAAAAGAAGATGAAAATGGAAGGTGGGGAAATGAAGATGAAGAAAAGAAGATGAAGATGAAGAAAGGAAGATGAAAATAGAAGGTGAGGAAATGAAGATGAAGAATGAAGGATGAAGAACTTTGCCTATAAAAGAATAAGAGTTCTTGAAGAGAGAGGAGAGTCTTTTTTTGGGAGTAGGAGAGAATTGAGAGAGTTTTTGAGGAGAAAAGAATTGAGATAGTCCTTGAGAAGAAACCAGAAAAGAAAATTTGAGAGTGAGAGAAAAGAGCTTTGGTCGAGCATCATATTCGACGAGTCCCGATACATACTTCGCCTCTCGCCACCCAACAACGTTATCGGCTTGCCATTTTCGACGACAGCCACGTTCTTCAAGCTCCGAGATCTTGAAAGAAACTATAACGTGTACGTGAGTAAGATTTTGTGTAATAGAAGGTAATCGTCTCCATCTTGATCTACAAAGATGTAATCATTTGATTTGAATATTTGATTGTTTATTTTAGACATGCCACGTGTTCCAAAATTTAGTATTATTACATGTTAATTTATTTTTGTAAATACTCGTGATTGGCCGCGTTTTCTTTCTTTCTAAATCATCCATGGTGTATATCGCATAAAGCTCAATGTTTTACATTTTCAGAAAAAAAGGAGAAAAACAAAAAAAAAGAATAAAAAACTGCACCTTTGAAATTCAAGTAAATTACCAAATCAAATCATTTTTTTTTACGAAAATGGTACCGAAAGGGCGTTAGAGTAATTTAGCGTAATCAAGTCTCCGAATTCAAAATCTCCGGTTCGTAGAAATAAGATAGTTTTCTCCCGCTATTTTATTTGGGTTTCTAGTCAACCTACCGAAAATGATTAGTGGCGACTCCAAATTCAAATCACATTATATGTTAATTTTTCGAACCTTAAGTTGCGGTTTGGTATGGACTTGGGAGAGTCCGAGTTAGGTTAGTTAATTAATTAACCTGATAATCCATTAGCCCAGAATCTAACTTGTTTATTTTTTAGGTCGCGACGACTTGGCGACTCACCGGGGAGTGTGGAGAGAACTTAAGCGGATAAGTTCATGAAAAGGAAAATTACTTGATTTGGCAATCTTGGTTGAATTTTAATCCCTAGGTGTTAAATGGTTTTGCGGGAAAGGGAGTTATAAGGGGACGAGTGTTTGCTAACCTTTTTGTGTAGATTGAAGGAGATTGTGTATGGTTTATATTGAAGTGTTGGATGCTATGAACTGCCGCGCATGTTTTTACTGTTTTTACATTTACACTTAACACACACAACCCGCCATTGAACCCGAATGGCTAGGCTTAGGATGGTACTTGATTAGGGATACTTCGGCCATCGTCGTCTGGCCCGAGTCGCTCTTCTCGAGTCCCGAACTATTTCAAATTGGTGCCAAGAGTTAACACCTCCATCATTCGCCGTGTGATGTGGGTCGTTACTTGGCCGAGCCGGATGTCTACGGGGGATCTTGGTTCAACCGCAAGCCGATGTGGTTTAGTTTGGATATCCTTGGGGCTCCACTTTTGTCAAGCCATACTAGATAAAAATCGAACCTCACTTGCATTTTCATGCGCATGTCTTTGTGGTTAACACTTTCTCTCCAAATGAGGTAATTTCTTGAGCTTTATCATTGATTTTTCTTATCTTGTTTTGGGTCGGTCCATGATCTAGGTTGAGTCATTTGGCACACGAATGGGTCGCAATGATATCCCTTCACAATTGAAAGAACTTGTCCTCACAAAAAATGTTCGGAAGATCATAATCTCTCATGACAAAAACTTTTGCAGCAATTCGATGTATTTTCCTTTTAATAAGGAATTAATAGCCGAGATGGAGCAGGCTGGAATTTCACATGTTTTCGGACTCTAGATTCATTTTACAATTTAGAACTAGAAAACGTGCCTTTTTGTGGAATTACCAAACATGAAAGTTCTAGATCGTTGTTTCAACTAATAGCCTGCAAAATTTCAGTCTCTAATTCGTTTTTTAAAGAGGTCTTCCGTTCTTTTGTTGGAAACCGAATAAAGCAATTTTCTGGATGAATTTGTTTAAAGAAGTATTAAACTGCATTGATCCGTGTGAAACCCGCCGTAGAGTAAAACACAAAAGTTGTTCGTCGGTATGTCATCCGTCAGCTCCTAAATTTTGGCATTGTGTTGACTAATGTACGAATTAAGATGAATTTTCTCGTAAAAATCGACGAAACTGAAAATTGCCCGATGCGGTCTTTTGGTCATGTCTAGTTCATTCATTGAGTCTAGAAGGAAGTCATGGACCGGCCTTCTATCCTCGCTCATTGTACTTACTCTTGGCTTGTCGCTTTCAGGAAATTTATCACGGATCCTCCGCATATTACTCGATTGGTGGCGAAGAGAATGGCCGACATTAACGCCGATGTCCATGAGACTTTGAATGAACAGCTCGGTGCTCTAACCGAGCGATTTGAAGGGATGATGTCTCACAAGATGATGGATAACTTCATAGCCAAGCTTCACCCGTCCAGCTCAAGCCCTCCGCCATTTGTGCCAGCTCTAATTCCCTCGACAGGCAATTCCAAGAAGGCCCCGAAGGTGTTCCCTATCGACTACACCGCTGGAAGATATTATTATAACGAGCACGGGTTCGAGCGTACCACCCTCGATTCCAGCTCCCCAAACCAACCCAATGACGATAACCAACGACCAACGAGTTTGTCATCATAAGGGATACATGAAGAGGGAAACCTAGTGGATTCGAAGTATACGACCTAGATGAGTTCAGCCAGTTATGAGGAAATTCGTCAAGATTTCGAATGACATGAGGAGATCAAGCCCACGACCGGTGAACAAATTATCTCGGTCAACCTAGGCGATGCGGAAAACCCTAAAGAAGTTAAGGTTGGGGCAAGCCTTTCCTCGAAATGTCGAGCGCCGATCGAGCTCTTGAAGGATTACCGGGGCGTTTTCGCCTGGTCCTATGCGAATATGCCCGGTCTTGACCGTTCCATTGTCGAGCATTGTTTGCTGATCGATCCTTCGGCTAAGCCGATCGTGCAAAAGTCAAGGAGGGCCGGACCGAAATTAGTGCGAGAAGATCAAAGAGGAGGTCATGAAACTTCTCGATGTATGATTCATTGAGACTACGAGAATATTCCGATTGGGTCGTTAACATAGTCCCCTGTCATGAAGAAAGACGACCGCATTCGAGTTTGTGTCGATTATCGAGATTTGAACAAGGCCCGATCCTAAAGATGATTTTCCCCTCCCGTATATCAACGTACTTGTTGACGATCTGCATGGTTTGAATTGTTTTCATTCATGGATGGTTTCTCCGGTACAATCGAGATCCCGATGAATGTCAATGACAAGTTGAAAACCACTTTCACCACACCATGGGGAATGTTCCATTACCGGGTAATGCCGTTCGGTCTCAAAAACGCTGGAGCCACTTACCAACGAGCCATGGTTGCCCTTTTCCACGACATGATGCATAATGAGATTGAGGTTTATGTCGATGACATGATAGCAAAAACAAGGCATGGAAAAGATCACGTCGAAATGCTTTGAAGAAATTGTTCGACGGATTCCGAAAGTACAAATTACGCCTCAACCCCGCCAAGTGTGTCTTTGGGATCAGCTCGGGCAAGCTACTCGGATTCGTGGTAGCGGTAAGGGCATTGAAGTCGACCCTTCAAAAGTTAAGGCTATTCGTGAGCTTAAGCCGCCGACGACGGTTAAAGAAGTTCGAAGTTTGATGGGTAGGCTAAACTATATTGCTCGATTCATCTCTCGGTTATCGAAACAGGTAAGCCATTCTTCAAGCTATTAAAGAAGAATGCGCTAGTCCAATGGAATAGCGAATGTGAAGAAGCTTTTGGAAAAGCGACGACGATCTCATGAATCCACCTGTGCTTGTTCCTCCAACACCGAAGCAACCTTTAATCCTCTACCTCACAATCCTTAGTGAATCCTTGGGTGCTTTATGCTAGCTCAAGAGAAGTTGGAGGATGGAAGAGAACGAGCCATTTATTATTTGAGTAAGAAATTCACAACTTCGGAAATGAAGTACTCAAGTAGAGAAAACATGTGCGGCGTTAGTGCGGGTGCTTGCGAGGCTTCGGCAATATACCTTGCATTACCAAGTGCTTACGGTGACGAGAATGCAATCCCATAAAATACTTGCTTAATCAACCCGCCTTGATTGGTAGACTTGCTAAATGGCAAATCCTCATCTCCGAGTTTGACGTTCAATATTTGTCCCAAAAGTCAATCAAGGGACGAGCTATAGCGAGATGTCCTAGCTGAAAATCCGGGGCAAGACGATGATGCCTATCATTCGAGGATCGAATCATGTCGATGGAGGATTACATCTGGACTATATATTTTGACGGAGCTGTCAATTTATCGGGATCGAGCACGAGCGCGGTTACGATATCTCCAGGTGGTCAACATTATCCGTGGCAGCAAAATTGGTATTCCCTTGCACAAATAACATAGCGAGAATATGAGGCATGCATCCTCGGTCGCAGGGCTGCGATTGAAATGGGGATAGCCCGACTCAAGGTGTTCGGAGATTCCGCTTTGATTATCCTTCAAACTGTTGGAAAGTGGAAGACGAGAGATGCCAAATTGCTACCCTACCATGAGTATCTGGATGAATTGGTAGAGGAATTTGAGGATATCTCATTTGAGTATCCGTCCAGGGACTCATAATCGATTCGGCGATGCATTGGCTACCTTGTCTTCAATGTTACAAGTCGCCAATGGACTTGAGGTTGACCCACCGAAGATCGATGTATTAAAAAAGCCGGCATATTGTATGGCCGTGATCGATGAACCCGATGGTAAGCCATGGTACCATGACATCAAGACTTACATTCGAAAGCGGGAGTTCCCGAAAAAAAGTACCGTATCGACCAAAAGTACATAAGGAAGATGGCTTGAAGTTCTTCTTGAATGGAGAGAATTTGTACAAGCGGTCATTCGATTACGTCCTACTAAGATGCGTTGACTTAACCGAAGCGATTCGTCGATGATGGAAGTACATGAAGGGATCGTGGTCCACACATGAACGGCTACTTGTTAGCTAAGAAGATTATGAGGTTGGGTTATTATTGGCTCACACTCGAAAGAGATTGTATTCGAGCATGTTCGAGGCTGTCACAAATGTCAAATTCATGGTGACAAAATTAATGTCCCCCCAAATGAGTTGCATCGATTATCCGAACCATAGCCGTTTTCTATGTGGGGGATTGATGTTATCGGTCCTATCAACCCTAAAGCATCCAATGGGCATCGATTCACCTTGGTGGCGATTGACTATTTCTCGAAATGGATCGAAGCCGCATCCTATTTAGCGATCGCGGCACGAAATATCGCGAAATTTATCCGCCGGGATATCATTGCTCGATACGGTTCACCTGAAGCCATAATCACCGACAATGGCTCGAACTTAAACAACAAACTAATGGACGAATTGTTTAATGAATTCAAGATTAAGCATCTGAACTCTTCCCCATATCGTCCTCGGATGAATGGAGCGATAGAAGCCGCCAATAAGAACATTAAGAAAATTTTAGCGAAGACGGCTGAAAATTATCGCGATTGGCATGAGAGGTTGCCATTTGCACTTATGGCATATCGGACCTCAATCCGGAACATCTACTTGGGGCAACCCCGTATTCTCTTGTATATGGAATGGAGGATGTTCTACCGGTTGAAGTGGAAATTCCTTCCTTACGTATCTTGTCTCAAGCTAAGGCGACGGAAGCTGAATGGATCCAAGCGAGAGAGCAAGCCAATTGAATCGATCGACGAAAAAAACTTAAGGCGTATGTCATGGCCGGTGTTATCGGCGAGAGTTGCTAAATCATTCAACAAAAAAGTTCGGCCTTGATATTTTCGGATCAATGACCTGGTCTTGAGAAAATTATTGCCAATAGTCCCACTCCCGGAAGGGAAATTCGCTCCAAACTATGGTGGTCCATATATAGTAAAGAAGGTGCTCCCTGGTGGTGCTTTGATTCTCGCGAGATGGATGGTCGTGTCTTTACCAATCCGATCAAAAGAAATATTATACTTGATTCACTCCGATGTGTTCATAATCGAGTTATAATATTAATCTGATTCACGAGTTGTTCACATTTGAGCATTCGTTTGTTTCCTCGCTACTAAACTTTCTTTGAGAGATTGTTTCGAATGGGGGGCCTCTCCGGCCCAATTAAATTGACCATCGGGAGCGTGAGATTTACATATTCGCGAGTAAAAGAGGTTATCTTGCGAAACAAATATGACGACCAAGATGAAATGAGTAAAAACTTACATTCATTTCATTCATCGAAAGCCTTACAAATAGATCAACGGGGTGGGAACGTAAAGCCAAACCGAGCTCTAATAAGCATCACAAAGGAGTTTAACCGACTCTCCATACAGTTGATGCTCCGCCTACACCGATCACTCGAGAATCGAGATCCGCCAACTTAAAGAGGAGGAGCTCACATTTCTCTTTGAGGCTGGCTACCTTGTCCTCGTGATGCTTCGGCCGGCAGATTCCAGTCATGGATCGACATTCTCCCGCGGGCTATATCCAGGGTCGAGATCGTCCAGCCTTTCTTCCATCCATGTGCATTGAAATTTTAAAACAATATTGAGCGGATCGCGCTCGAAGATGGTGCAGGACATGGCCAAACATCCCACCAAGTTTCCCCTCTCACGAATCGGCGGGAAGACTTGTTCGTTACCGTAGTCAAGGGCCTTCTTATAATTGTCGGCTACAAGGCGAGCCAACACTAAATGTCCGACCGATCCCGATAGCGTGCTTTCACAAGATGGGCCAAAGTAACATTTTGATGAGCAACATGGTAAGCCTCCCGGGAAGTTAGTGAAAAGGGTGGGGAAGATCCCGTATTCCTCCTCTAACTTGGTACCTTCAATGGAAGCGGTGCCCATATCCCTAAATATAAGACGAATCTCGGTTTCGGCCTCCGGATGGTTGGCTATATAAGAGTAGCCCTGGCCTAGGAGATTATAAAGTTTCTCCCATTTGGCCAAAACTTCAGCCGAGAAGGCGTGTGCGGGAGGGAAGCCATTGTTGTTGAAACGGCTAAAAAGAGTGGATGCAAAAGAGTGCTTAGAAGGTTGGAGATGAAGATATGAAAGCGATAATTGTCTCGGCGTTAAATCCTAATTTAAAGGGCAAGAAAAGCTATAGCAATAATTATTGTGGATGCCGAGTTAATTATCCGGGTAAAACTACGAGACGTTTCATCCGTGAATCACGGATCTACCATCTCGAGCCTCATAAATCCGAAAAAATTACGAAAAGATTTGAGGACCCCACCATGTTGAAAACCGAGTGGGAGACAAGCATACTTTTCGAGAGAAAAAACAGCAATTCTTACGGAGGCACGTTAGTTACTCGGGTGAAACTACGGGCGTTTCGTTCGTTGGATCCTGGATCTATCGTCAATCCGTGATCTCGAGCCTCACAAATTCGAAAAGTTACGAAAGGAGTTGGAGTCCCACCATGTTGAAAACCGAGTGGGAGACAAGCATGGTTATCAAGAAAAGAAAATCGGTGCGAATGGATTCGGGGTCCCATCACGTTGAAAAAAATAAGACAAGGCGGGAAACACGAAATCTTGGGAAAACGTCGGCTTAGTGATTTTCATCCACGTTTAAAGGGAGGCTTTGGAACATACCCGATTACTCGAAAGGATTTGGAGAGAGTAATCATACATCGGAGAATAGAGTGAACAAAAGGCGGTAAGAGGTATTTCAATCCAACATGTTTAGAGGCCATCAGCACTTACTTGGAGGCAACCAACCTAGACATCCCCGAAAGCGAACTGCTGGATTTCGAGACCAGATCCGACGCCGGAGCCGTAAAACCCAACTCTCTTGGCGGTGAAATTCAAGATCTCAACAAGAACAACAATGGCGGCGGCGCCGATAACCCCGAAAAAGAAAATATCAAATCAAAGTGCTCAAAGCTGCCTTTAAGGAGTGCTCTTACGTGAATAAGAGACGCAAAAATGAATTGAGCCGGATGATAGGAATGGAGCCCTTGAAGATCAAGTTTTGGTTTCAAAACAAGCGGACCCGATTGAAGGTTAAAAATGAAAGTCATGAACTTACGTTTCGAGGGAAGAAAGTGAAAAGCTTCGAGCGAGAGAACAAGAGGTATAGGGATGCTATTAACACCGCTGTTTGCCATGTATCGTAGCGGCCCCATCTCCTTTGGTGACATGTCCCTCGATGAGCCACATCCGAGCATTGAAAATGCTTATTCACCATTCATCCCCCGAGCAAGTTCTCGTACAATCCGATCTCGTTGGAGATACATCCCGAAAGTCGGTCTTGCGAGGCGGAACCGATACCCTTCGAGAGAAGAGACATGCATCACTACAATTGGAGTTTCCTTGATGTCACACCCGGCCCAATTCAACGCCGATGGAACTCCGAATGTGTAGCCTACATGAAGCTTTAGTTTTTTATTATGGGCTCTCAAAATATCTCTTTTTTGAGCATTACTAGCCAACTCTTACGAATCCTCAAGAGAAGTAGTGACATGTATGAATGAATGTACCTTGAAAATCCCCATGTGAGACATTCTTCTTTTAATGCCTAGAGTTAATCCGGGGGCAAAAAACGATACTATCCACGAACATCATCATGCTTAAATGCGTGAATTCCTCGCCAGATTTGACTAAGCATTGAAAGCCTTCACGTAAGTAAATGCGAAAAGATTTGAGGAAGGAAATAACTGCCTCGTTCGTAGGAGGAACCGAAAAGATTTGAGGAGGGAAATAACTGTCTCGTTCGTAGAGAAAGTGAAAAGATTTGAGGGCTCCTCCATGTCATAAAAGTAAAAAAGAACGGCGGATTGAGCGAGAGGTAAGAGTTATTACGAAATGGATCCAAGGCACTAAGACCGAAAAGGAGAGAAAAGGCATCTGCGAGACCAACGAGATCCGAAAAAGTTTATAAAGAACTTGAAGTCTCAATGCACCTCCGAACTCGTCACGAAAGGCCATCATCGCTTTTGTGATTTTACGGCAATTTATCTTTGCAAGTCCAAAGAACATCTAAAGCCTAGTCTCTAGTCGAAATACCCATTTTTCGGTCTACATATGGAAGGTTTTGAAAGGAAAATAAGTATGCGTACATTCCAAGGGCGGAAGTATGGGAAGCCTCATATCCCGAGGATCTGCGAGTCATGGCCATTGATGGCAACCCCGTTTCCCTCTCGATCCTTGTTGCCATGCTAAGAAAGTGCATGTACGGGATTTCAGCTTATGTGAAAGTAACGGAAGCCTTAGAGGAGCTGAGGCAAGACAAATATGATTTTGACGTCGTCGTCACGGCCATGGTAGGGATCGACATGGACGGTCTTAGTCTCTTAAAGATCATTGATTCCGAGTTGGATATACCGGTGATCATAACATCAGCAAGTGATGATCGGCGATTCAGAACGAAGGCCATATTGCATGGTGCTCGGGACATCCTAAAGAAGCCGGTCTGCGTTCAA
This sequence comes from Rhodamnia rubescens, assembly GCA_021437795.1. Taxonomy (NCBI): domain Eukaryota; kingdom Viridiplantae; phylum Streptophyta; class Magnoliopsida; order Myrtales; family Myrtaceae; genus Rhodamnia; species Rhodamnia rubescens. Next base: position 2,713,342 of record JAILYA010000031.1, on the reverse strand, counting down.
GTGCTCCAAAACATTTGGCAACATGTTGTAAGGAAGCAATTACTCGAACAAAAGAACTATGGCCAAACTTACTACGACGATTTTGTCGGAAAGAAAAGGCCCCTTTGGTCCGCCGAGCTTCATTCTATATTCATCGAGGCGGTTCGACAGCTATGAATCAATTCAAGACGACCAATGGTCGTACTCAAAATAATGAATATAGACGGACTCACCCTACGAAGTGTCACAAATCACCTTCACGATTTAGAGATAAGTGGAAGAAGCACGATGTAGCTTGGAACCAAGGCGACCGGAGCAAAGTTGATCGGAAGATCAATCCCGGGAAAACCTACGGAGAAAAAGGTATCCGACCACTTCCCAATCAAGAATACTGGCCATACCGACCTTCCGCTGGTGGTTCTAGCAGCGGACCGATTGATCATCCCTACGAGTTCCCGAGCGACGGCGGAGGCTCAAGCTCAATGAGTCGGACCGCTCACGGCAAAAACAAAGTGGAAAATCCGTCGCCGGTGTTAGCAAGTAACAATGCCCAATTCGAGTATCAATTGCCCGAAAAATCAAAAGGTTACTTTGATGATGAGCTCACCGCCTTGGTTAGCCGGTTCGGAGCCGAAAGACCTCCCGAGTTGTGATCCGAAGCAAGTGATTATGGATCCTCAAACAACGATCGTTGGTGTATGATCCAAGACAAAATCAGCCAATCATTTGAATAGCCCAGAAAAGAGGGGGAAACCAATCTCGCATGAATACTCCTTTAATTCCATGTATAGTTCCCCTGCGTGGGATACTTTTTACTTTCTAGTTATCTAGAATTTGCCTAGAGTTAAAGGACGAATTTTTCTCCTCTCTTATCAAATGCGTAAGTTCCTTATTAAGCTAGGCACAGTAGCAAATCAATTTGTGGACGACGTCCCCGAACGCCCGTAAAGAGAGATTCCGAATAGCCTTACTTGGGAGAATGCAAGTAAAACACCAAGCGGGCTCAAAGATCGGTAACTCCGTATCGTCCCAATTGGCTCTCAGTCGTTTCAAACTCTAAGTTAAGCTTATTTTATTCTCCATAGGAGATTGCCAACTGCTTTGAGAACAATATAACAAAAGCGAACCACCCGTGGACGCCAACAACACCGCAAAGATAGTGGTTGGGGGAATGACAGTGGTCCGAGGCGTCCCAGGGTCGATCCCGGGATTTGGCATCAATGTACAAAGATTAATAAAAACTTTTGCTTCGCAGATCGAAACTCAGCCCAGGCGGTTATAGAACCTAGAGAGATGACATTCCGGACATACAATCCGATCCGGATGAATCGATCTTTTCAATTCAAAGTTCGCGAGGAATACGTACATGGGTAAAGTGGTATCGTTTCAACTCTTTTAGAACATGAGGACATACATTGATGCTTTCCCTTTTGATTTTTACGGGGTTCACTACCTATCCAAACAGAGAAGTATCCCTTCTCCATGAAAAATTAATGAAATGAGAAATTCTTGGAGCCTTTGACAATCTCATGTCTCGAAGCGAGACAATGAAGTTTTGCAACGCATTTGCATGAGCAGGGGCAACTCACGATCCACGCCCCTAAGAAATTTTTTATGTACTCGCGAACTTTGTCCGCCAAGATAAAAAGTCGCTACATTTTATATGCTCGAAAAACACTCATACACCGCATAGTTTGCACATGATTGTTCCTCATGCTTAATTTACCAACTCCGAATAAGGAACATGAACTACATAAGATACATCGAATGTACGAAAGGGGGCATGATAGGATGATGAAAGGCAATCCTTTCCCAAACACGTCCAATTTTTTCAGGCGAGATGAACGGTGGCAAATTCCGCATTCCCCGAGGTAAAAAGTTTTCTCGCGAAAGGTACGATAACCGAAGTGATGGAGGCATTCATTTCTCTACCCTAAACACTGCAAGTTATCCGTTGATCAACCCATTTGAGCGGAGATTTCACTTCCACAACCCTGTCAAGAACCACCCCACATTGGGGCAAAACAGAGGTAATTCCATCAAGCATCACGAGACAAATGGTTAGAAATCTTCTTGCTTGGACTAACATCAATCTTCGGGTGGTTCTTTGCATTGTACTTGCGCTTTAATTCAAGTGCCTTAGGGTGACGAAGAGCATTTCTTTTTCTATCCCACACATCTATATCCATTTGCACAATCCATTTGAGCCCGCAAATTCGTTTCTAAAAGCCCTTATTGGTGATCATTGTTGTCCCAAAACAAATATGGCCCATCTTTGAGTAGAAGGACCTAAAAAGCTGGATCCATAGAAAATCTCCCAATGAACTCATCAAGATACAATCGTAAAAGAGAGTTGGGAGTAAAAAAAAAGAGAAGAAAGAGGAAAAGCTGATTCCACAAAAAAACTCCTCGGGCATTTAAAAAGCAAAGTGCCTACCAAAAGCAAGGCCAATGCCCTTTCAATTCATTGTTCATTTGTAGAATATTTCGAACTTGAATGCACAATTTTCCCGTATATCCTAAAAGGGTTGAGAGAAAAATCTCCATGAAGTGTCAAATTGCAAATGCAATCTTCGGTTCATACCATCCTCGAGCAATGATGGTATCATAGAAGGCCACGATCGGTGACAAGATTGTAATGATCACCAACATCAAGCCCCTTCTCAAATATCTTCGAGCCAAAACGAACCCTTTCGTTTCTCACTCCCCAAATCATTACCTCCATTACAACCATTTAAAAGCCTTTTCGACTAGGGCACTTGAATTAATGTGGAGTTCCATGATTTTAAGCATCACTCGAAGAAGTTCGAGCAAGATTACTTCTCTCTCATTTTTTGCGAGTTCTTGACTTGTAAACCCGGAGAGATGACGAAGAAATTCATTTCAGCACTTGACTCAACTAGAGTCCCCTTTGTAAACCTTTGACCTAGCCCTCATTACGGTCATAATCAAGACCTCCCGGATCGGCTCGGTCGTATCAATTGCGAGATTACTCGGATCCTTATCGAATGCGATGATGGAAAGATTGAGTGATTTCTTTTGAATCCTGAGACGGGATAAATAACTTTTCTTGAGAGTGAGAAAGAACCCTTTGGACCGAAGTCCCCCCATTCAGCTCACATTCGAGGTATTCATAATGTGAGAACATCCCCGGACAGGATTGGTAACGCAAACTTGATAGAATGGTTATGCATAAACCATGGTATGAGTGATTGCATTATATACATCATTGCAAGCTCGGTAGGATAGTTTTGCATGAACTCATTGTTGAATATGTTTGCGCATGTTGCCTTTGACATTTCTATGATGGGTAATACATTCCCGATGTTCGATGTCCCTCCCAAGGTCTCGAAATTCATCCAAGGATTATTGAATGAGTAAGTTCTCCTGGCAAATGCCTACCATGTATGATATGAGCGATCTGTTTCGTTCTTTGATTAATCGTTCGGAGAACCCAGGTAAGTTTTCCGAACCCATTTTCAAATCAACAACTCCTCCGATGATAGTTGTTACGATTCAATTCGGCAATATGCCTCTCCCCGTCGGTCGTGTAGACATATGCACTGGCGATCTTGACATCTTATCATGACGACGTAGCTCTTATGATTTCAATCTCGGATCACGAAGACATATGCACTGGTGATCTTGACCTTTAGTCGGCTCATAATGACATAACTCTTATGATTATCGGCTCCTTTATCAAATCACGAAGACATAAGCACCCGTGATTTTGATCCAAACCAAATCATAACGACGTAGCTCTTAAGATTTTGGTTCCCCTTTGTCGAATCACGAAGACATATGCACCGGTGATCTTGACCTTTAGTCGGCTCATAATGACATAACTCTTATGATTCTCGGCTCCTTTATCAAATCACGAAGACATAAGCACCCGTAATTTTGATCCAAACCAAATCATAACGACGTAGCTCTTACGATTTTGGTTCCCCTTTGTCGAATCGTGAAGACATATGCACTAGCGATTTTGACATTTAATCAACTCATAATGACATAGCTCTTATGATTCTCGGCTCCTTTATCAAATCACGAAGACATAAGCACCCGTGATTTTGATCCAAACCAAATCATAACGACGTAACTCTTAAGATTTTGGTTCCCCTTTGTCGAATCGTGAAGACATATGCACCGGCGATTTCGACATTTAATCAACTCACAACGACGTAGCTCTTGTGAACTTGATTCTACTTCTTTTGACTCACAACGACGTAGCTCTTGTGATCCGGAAGGATACACATATCTTGCGCTGTCTCGCATTAGGGAGAAATTTCGATAACGAGATAGGCCGAATACCTTAAGATCCTCGTGTTTGCAAGAAACTTGGAAATTAAGGGAATCACCAACTTATGAGGTATTTGGTAAAACAGGTATTCTCGTATGCGATCCATGTGTAGGTTTCTCTAACATGGAAAAGAGAAATTATGACACATGTTATTCTGATCTTGCATATCACGCATCACTTCATTACAAAAAATGGGATTAAAACTCCCGCAAAAAAGTTCATCCATAATTTGCACCGTCAAAATTCAGGATTCAATTCTGTCTTTGAGCGGAACCTCTACGAGCCTCCACTCAAAGAGGGGCATTTGTTGACGCCTAAATTTTGACTAATATATTTTTTGCATAAAAATTAGAACTAATTTTAGTTCTAAACAAAAATCATCTCACATATTCATTTAGCATTGGCATATAATTTGAGCTTAATTTAACAGGGGTCTGGACTAGGCATGGGGTGGAAAAATGCACCAAGAAGATTTGGGTTTGAAAGAAATATTTTCTCGGGGCTGTATGTGCAAATACTCGAACTTCGGAGTATGTGCAAATACTTGAAACTTCAGGGACTGCATTGCAAATACCAAAAGAAGATGGGGAAAAGGAAGATAGTGAAAGGAAGATGAAGAAGAGAAGATGAAAATGGAAGATGAAGAAAGGAAGATGAAGATGAAGAAGAGAAGATGAAAATGGAAGATGGAGAAATGAAGGTGAAGAAGAGAAGATGAAGATGAAGAAGAGAAGATGAAGATGGAGAAAAGAAGATGAAAATGGAAGGTGGGGAAATGAAGATGAAGAAAAGAAGATGAAGATGAAGAAAGGAAGATGAAAATGGAAGGTGAGGAAATGAAGATGAAGAATGAAGGATGAAGAACTTTGCCTATAAAAGAATAAGAGTTCTTGAAGAGAGAGGAGAGTCTTTTTTTGGGAGTAGGAGAGAATTGAGAGAGTTTTTGAGGAGAAAAGAATTGAGATAGTCCTTGAGAAGAAACCAGAAAAGAAAATTTGAGAGTGAGAGAAAAGAGCTTTGGTCGAGCATCATATTCGACGAGTCCCGATACATACTTCGCCTCTCGCCACCCAACAACGTTATCTGCTTGCCATTTTCGACGACAACCACGTTCTTCAAGCTCCGAGATCTTGAAAGAAACTATAACGTGTACGTGAGTAAGATTTTGTGTAATAGAAGGTAATCGTCTCCATCTTGATCTACAAAGATGTAATCATTTGATTTGAATATTTGATTGTTTATTTTAGACATGCCACGTGTTCCAAAGTTTAGTATTATTACATGTTAATTTATTTTTGTAAATACTCGTGATTGGCCGCGTTTTCTTTCTTTCTAAATCATCTATGGTGTATATCGCATAAAGCTCAATGTTTTACATTTTCAGAAAAAAAAGGAGAAAAACAAAAAAAAAGAATAAAAAACTACACCTTTGAAATTCAAGTAAATTACCAAATCAAATCATTTTTTTTTACGAAAATGGTACCGAAAAGGCGTTAGAGTAATTTAGCGTAATCAAGTCTCCGAATTCAAAATCTATGGTTCGTAGAAATAAGATAGTTTTCTCCCGCTATTTTATTTGGGTTTCTAGTCAACCTACCGAAAATGATTAGTGGCGACTCCAAATTCAAATCACATTATATGTTAATTTTTTGAACCTTAAGTTGCGGTTTGGTATGGACTTGGGAGAGTCCGAGTTAGGTTAGTTAATTAATTAACCTGATAATCCATTAGCCCAGAATCTAACCTTGTTTATTTTTTAGGTCGCGACATTGCTCTATAGTTTCGAGTTATGTGAACACTGTCTTCATGGGAAATAGAACCGAGTTAGTTTTCAACACACCGGTACGAGAGCAACAGAGATTCCGGAGCTGATTCACAATGATGTTTTCGGGCCTACTCCAACTCCATCTACTTGGAGGATCCAGGTACTATGTATTGTTCATAGATGATTTTTCGAGATATAGTTGGATTTATTTTATTAAAAGTAAATCGAGATGCATTTGAAAAATTTCAAAAATTTAAGATTTTGGTTGAAACCTAATTGGGCGGGAAAATCAAAGTATTTCGTACGGATAACGAGGTGAATTCTGTTCGGATAAGTTCGAGCAATTTTGTGTGGATAATGGTACTACGAGGTAGAAAACGACCCCATATATGCCTCAACAAAATGGGGTGGCCGAAAGATTAAATTGGTCACTCATATAAAAGACGAGATGCATGTTGAGTTAGGCGGGTATGGAACCCGAATTTTGGGCTGATGCCGTAATCACGGCTCGATTATTTGAAGAACCGGTCGCCGTCATCATCGATCAAGGACCGTACACCATTCGAGGTAATGTTTAGGAAGAAACCGAATATGTCACATATTCGGGTGTTCGAGTGTGACGCGTATGTTCATATGCCCAAGGAGAAGAGGGGTAAGCTTGACAATAAGTCCGAAAAGAGCATATTCGTTGGATACAAGAAAGGGGTCAAGGGCCATAAGTTGTGGAATCCAAAATCAAAGACAATCGTATACAGCAGAGATGTTGTCTTTCGTGAAACACAATCTCGAAGCGAGCACACAAGAAAGTGATGAGCCCAAGAAAGTAGTAGTGCTTGAAGAAAGCTCGAGAGCTGAAACTATGGAAATGGTTCCACAAGATACACCATTGGAGCCTGATTTTGATCCGGAACAAAAGGACTTGGTTAATGAAATTGAAGATGCATATTTGGATGAAGATCCGGACATAAATAGCATGCCGGCTCTCAAGAGATCAACGAGGGAGAAGCGGGTATCACTTCGGTACTCGCTTAGTGCATTGAGTACATTTCATGCCTTACGCATTATCGGGGATGGTCCTAGTATCGTAAAAAGGCGAGATCCATGGATGATGCAAATTAGTGGGAGCTCGCAATGATAGATAAGATGCGATCGCATGATCATAACAAGGCATGGAGCTCGTGTAAATTGCCTAAGGATAGAAAGGCAATTAGATGCAAATGGGTGTTCAAACGAAAATTGAAACCGGATGGGATTGTGGCGAAGTATAAAGCGGAGCTCATAGCCAAGAGGTGCTCTCGAGATCGAGGGAGTTGACCATGACGAGATTTTCTCCCATGTTGTGAAATTGACCTCAATACGATTTGTTTTATCCGTAGCGATTTGCAAATGATCTTGAGGTGGAACAGATGGATGTGAAAACGGCTTACCTTCATAGGAACTTGAAGGAAGTGATTTATATGAGGCAACTAGAAGGATTTGATGCAAAAGGAAAGGAGAATCTAGTGTGCAAGCTAAAAAAAGTTTTTATATGGGCTGAAATAGTCTCCGAGTATATAGTACCAAAAGTTTGACACGTACATGCTCTAGCTTGATTTTGTGCGTTCAAGTTCGACCACTTGTGTTTGTGTGAAGAGGGCGGGCGATCGGTTTGTCATTCTCACGCTATATGTGGACGATATGCTGTTAATCGAGAATAGCATGAAGATTGTGAAATCCGTGAAAATTTTGTTGGCTAGGAAGTTTGCTATGAAAGATTTGGGGCTTGCAAATTTTATTTTGGACATGCAGATTACGAGGGACCATGGGAAATGGAAGCTATGGCTAGGGCAAAAGAAATACATCAAAGAAATGTTGAAGAAATTCAACATGACGGATCGCAAGCTTTGTTGGTACCCCTATACCTTTAGGGACCAACCTATTTGCGAAACAATGCCCTAATACGGATGAGGAGGCTGAGGAGATGGCCCGAGTTTCGATGCGCAAGTGCGGTGGGTAGCTTGATGTATGCTATAGTATGTACGCATCGGGATATAGCCCAAGCAATAGGAGTCTTGAGCCTATGTATGTATAACATGGGTAGAGAATATTGGAACGCGATAAAAAGGATTTTTAGGTATCTTCGTGAAACTTGAAATTTTTCTTTATGTTTTGAAGGTACATGAAATGGAAACATCCTCGATATTATGGGCCATGTAGATACGGATTGGGGTGGAGACATTAATAGTAGACGGTCCACTAGCGGGTATGTTTTCATATTATTTGGGGCTGCATTGAGTTGGATGAGTAGGAGGCAAAGCGTGGTAGCGCTCTTTTTTATGGAGGCTGAGTACATGGCTCTTACTCATGCCGGAAAAGAGGCCATATGGTTACGGCGGTTGGGCTTGGAGCTCGATTTTTGAGCAAGGTGCTATGAAGGTGAGATGCAACAATCAAGGGGCTATTTATTTAGCTAAGAATCCAGCGTTTCCCTCACGTATGAAGCACATCGACATACAATATCACTTTATCCGAGAGAAGGTGGAGAAAAAATTGGTTCGACTTGAAAAGGTCGACACGGTGAAAAATAGTTCAGACTTCTTTACTAAAGCCGTCATGGGTATGCGAAGTTTGAATGGTGCCCTCTTGCGATTAGATTGAAGAGGAGTGAAGTTGGGCAAGTTTTCATTTGCGCGAAGTATCCATCAAATGGGAGAATGTTGGAGTTGGCGAATACTTCGAGAACCCTTATTTTTCATATCGGGCACGTTCACATGAGCTTAGGAAAACTAAAGTATGAACCGACGACATATAACCCCTGCGCACGGAATGATGGGGGTCCCGTTGCCCGGCATAGCGGGCGGGGGTTCTGCTCGCGGGTGAGCGGACAATGCCTCACTTGTCTATGAGAGGGCGGGGACTCGGAGGCAACGCCCCTAAACATCATTGGGTTTTGGGCTTGTGTTTTAAGTTGGCCCATTTGTTATGGAATCAAAGGGATTTGGATAGGCTTGGGCTTTTGATTCATTTTAAGTCCTATATATTGTATTCATATGAGGGATCATTGTAACAAGTGGTTGTGGTGAAAAACCTAAATATCATAGTGGAATTTCTTTACATGAAGTAACCCTATTTCTAGGGTGAACCTATGTAAAATCGTGTCATTTTTTTTTCTATTTTCCGTGTGATTGTTTTGATTCGGTTTAGGATAGAACCTATCATTAACCGATCTACATAGACTTAGCTTATGTGGGTTGAGTTGAGCTCGACCCGTGATGAGAGGGCCAGGCTTAAAACCCTACAAATAGCGCTCAAGTCCCTCCTCCGACCTTACGAACTCAAAAACAACTTGACGTAAGAAGCGCATACGACTCGTGTCGTGAGGAGCTCTACGATTGAGCAAGGGATAGATAAAGCGAAAGATGAGAAACGTTCGAACTTTGGATTGTTGCTTGTTCCACATCAAGAACAATGGATTCCAAATTAGATGCATAAATTTCTTTAAACCGTTATTGTATTGCTAGATTCTAACCGTCCAATGTTCTTGGGGTCTTTGTCTTAGGGTTTTTCGTGGCTTATACAAAGCAATTAGAACGCGGTTGATAGGATTCGAATGAATGACGTCCAATTCTTGAGCTCGAATTCTTCCAACACACCTGTATATTATACCGATCATGTGTGGACATTACATTGACAAACGTGGCATCTTCTCTAGAGGCACACCATATCAAATCTAAGTTAAAAGAATCACTATAGTAATGAGTTCAAAATTATACGCTAGAGGCAGTACGCACATCGCTCATGTAAGAAGCGAGATTGTTATGTTTGAAAAAATGTATATAGAAAGGAAGTGCATGAGACTTATTGGCACGGGCTTATAGTCATGAGATTGAAACCATTTGTGATGATAGTGAAGGGGCTCGCCTAAACTTCCAAAGAATGGGTCATGGGGGTTGCTAAGTGACGGACTTCTCGAATAAAAGCATCTCATAGCAGATGCGTAATCCTCAAAGTAATGTCCAAAGACTAGCTACGGTGATTGATCCTCTCTCCCCACCCTCCTCCCCGCATAGGAAAAATAATATGTAGGATTCCTTCAAATGTTGTCAAGTGATGGAGCGGCTATTTGAATATAAGATAGATTAACTTTTTCATCTTTGACCAGGCAATCGGTTTGTAAATGGGTTTTGATGTGCGGGGTTCATTCGCATAATAGCCGTTATAATTGCATACTCAAAGCCTCTGTTTTCAATCCACTCTTCCATCCGTAGACTATTCATTACCGGAAGAAAGAAAGCTTTCATATTCCGAATATTGACCCGAACATAGTAAAGGACATCATCTAATGGATTCGAGATAATTATATAGATTATCATGATGGTATTATCTTTTGCAAGGCCTACATCACAAGTTGCTAAAAGCAATTTTGTACTTAAGAGTTGAAAGTAGAAACGTTTTGCTTTTGCTAACGACGAAAATATTTCGAATACAAAAAGCGCCAAATCCCACGGGTCATGTTCACCCAAAATGCTCCCGCCCATCCGGTGCCCAGTGCATTCACCCGGCAGATTGAAGCTTATTCCGGCCATTTGCGGCCTCGGTTCGGCCTAACTTTTGGTGTCCGACCTCACCTCCCCTCCCCCGACTTCTCACTCGGTTGGTTTTCCTTTTGGTGGTGTATTGTTGCCTGTGGAACGGATCCGAGACTCACCACTCGGGTACCGTAGATCGCATTCTCACGAGCCCTCCTCGCTCGATTGACCCGTTGATTACGGCTGTTCTTGGTTTCCAAGGTCGTTCCTACCCCTATTTCATTCTCTTCGAACGAACTTAGCGAGAAAGTGTCTTGGTGGCGAGGAACAAAACAAGCCGTGCTCGCCTGGTGTGGTCTTTGTTCGTCTTGTTTCTCGGTCTGGCTGATTCTCGGTCCGCGTGTGGTGCATTGGGGGTATTGAGCTAAGTTTTGGTTCCTCCCTCGAAGGCCGGCAAGCAACGACAACGCAGATGGTGGAATGAGAAACGCCATGAATCTCGATTCTACTCTCGCTCGTGAGGTGGCTAACCCGAAGGCCGACTTGACCCAAGGGAAGACCACACAAGATGAGGTAACCATTTCGCGACTCCCTCACCCGAATATGCCCGTTGATGGTGTGGTTGGAGTCACTGGATAGTAGTAACAGGGGAGTTTCGGAGTTGGAAAACCGATTGAGTTAGACACTATGCGACCCCAAAGGGATAGTAATCGGTTTCTGGCGAAACCAAAGTAGAGGTAGAACTACCTTTAGGCAAACCATGAGGCCCCTCGCACGGAATGCCTCGCAAATGGAAGCTACTACAATGGAGACCTTCTCGGCAGTACAGGCGGATGTTATTACCGTAGGAGGGTACTAGTAGAACCGAAATGCCTCCAAAGCTAGGCGTGAGCCTCGGGATATGCAACAAAACCAGCCTAGGACTTGGGCTGCCATTGCAAGAGCAACGGAGAAGGGATACAATCTCTCATATATGCCGCCTAATTTGGTTAACGGTAGGCCCGTAGTGGAAATTTCTGCTGCAATGGTTAAGGACGGAAATCCTCGGTGGAAAGAGTGCCTTGTTGGTTACTTTGTCGGTAGGGAAACTCTCGTTTAAGTTAACGAGGAAGCTATTAAGAAAGCCTGGGGTCCACATGTGGTGGATGTGAGATTGAATGAGGATGATTTCTATTTTTTTCATGTTCCCGATGCGAGTTCGGGAGGAAAATACTAGGTATGGGGCCTCTTATGATCTTTAAAGCCCCTATGATGCTTTGCGAAAGGTTCCCGAAGATATTGCTGAAAAGGCATGCATGATGCTCTCGCTAGTGTGCGTAAAACTCGAGTTGATTCCTTACGCCCTATGGACGGCATTCAGGATCGGTGCGATTTCCGAGTGCTATAGGTAAACCACCGTATGTTGATAAGCGGCACAAACGAATGAATAGGATCTCCTATGCGAGAGTTTGCATAGAGATCAAGGTGACACAACTTCCTCTCGATTCGGTGAATGTTACTTGGGATGATGACTCCTATACCATAGAAGTAGAATATGAATGGAAGCCCTTGGCTTGTGAAGGATGTGGCGTTTATGGGCATAAAGTTGGCTCTCCCGGATTTCCTTGCGCCTGCCGAACTCTCCCAATAGCGGCTCCATCGACACCTTCTAAACTGAGACCATTCCATCCCAAACGTAAGGAAAATGGGAACAAGTGCGGGAAGAAATGGGCACCACAAAAAGAAACTAGGGACTCCTCACCCTCATGCTGAACATGCTCCTACTGACCTTTGCTTGCTAGCCCCGAACCGTGTGTATACCGCAAAGATGTTTGCTCATCCCGGGCCACTTCGGTGGACTCTTCAAGACAGATAATGAAGATGATTTAGCAAGCAACATTAGGCGGCCGAGGAAGAAATGCCCTATATAGTCCCCCGAACACTAGACTCCGTGCCTCCCAACACACGGCAATGGCCCTCCCTTTGGATTCAAGGGACCCTTCTCCTTCATCACTAGGTATTGAGCTGGCCCCTCTTATCCCAAGCTTGACCAGCAGCCCCTCATCTTCCAAGACTAACCGCAAGTCTAAGAAGAAAAAGGGCGGTAGGCGGAGATTACGATACCATTCTCTCTTACTTGTATATATGTTTTTTGGTGTGTGGAATATAAGGGGTCTAGTTAACCCCCTTAAACAAGCAAAAATTCGGTCTTTTGTTAGAGCTAACCTCCTCTCTTGTATTGGTATTTTGGAGACCAAAGTCAGCTCGACTCTTTTTGAAGTAATATCTAAGGGGCTTCCGGGATGGAGATGGTCCTCTAACTATGAATTTTCCCCACGAGGCGGGATTTGGATAGGTTGGAATCCACAAGCAGTGGAGTTACCGATAATGCAGGTCTTCGTCCCAAATTATACACCGCTACCTATAGCCGCTAGTGTTGGATAAGGTATGCTTCCTCTCTGTAGTCTATGGAGAACACACTTTTGTCTCCCATAGAGCCCTCCTGGGTGAACCCGGTTGCCTTAAGTTCGATGGAGGAGCCGTAGGTGGTTGCGAGGGATTTTAACGCCATTCGTGACCACTCGATAGAATGGGGAGTTCTAATGCCCGGATCCTCGCTTTTGATGAGTTTGGGGAGTGCTTGGATCAAACGGGACTTGAAGACCTTCGCTATATGGGTCATAGATTCACCTGGTCTACTTCATCCGGATTATATCGAAAGCGAAGGAAGATTGACCGTGTCCTTATAAATGAGGCTTGGAGTAGTTCTTTATCATTCTCGAAGGCAACCTTTTTGGCCCTTGGAGTTTCGATCACACCCCTGTGACATCTTGGAAATTCACTATTTGTAAAGTACCAAAATTCAATAGAAGTAACGAATATTGAATTTCGGTTGGTATAAAATTTTGGATCGTAAGGACCTAAGTGGTGAATTTTGGACGATTCCGGAAATGTCGTTTCAATTTCGATTGGGTCTCGAAATCGTGGTTACCGCGATTTAGGATTTTTAATCATCGCATCTAGACCTATTCCGGATTGAGCCCGACTCGTGAAAACCTAAATTTTATTCCCAATCGGTTGAGCCAAAAAATCCGATCGGTCCCGATTTATCAAAAGACCGTTTCGCCCTTGGATATTATACATATGAGACAAAAACAATTAAATTTGATGAGACCCGTGGGCCCCACTTGCCATTAATTTCCCCCCACCTACCAATCAACTCTCTCTCTCCCTCTCTCTTCTCTCTCTCTCTACTTGTTCTCTCCCTCTCCCTCACGACGCCCTTCCCCCTCTCTCCTGTTTCACACCCGCACGACGCCCCCTCCTCCTCTTTCCTCCCCGTCATTTTTGCTCGATCACCACCACCCTCCGCCTCCAGCCATCTCCGCCCGCCACTCCATCTCCTCCGATAGCCGCCCTGCCGTGAGGTCGCCGGATCGCCTGTAGAAACGGCTCCGCGATCGCCTGTTTTCGGGTTCGAAGTGGGCTTTGGGATCGCAACAGCCCTTGGCGCAACTCCGGATGGCCACCATCACCACCTCGCCACCCTAGCGACCTTCAACCACCGCTAAACCGCTGCACGCCGCCACGTAGCCGTCGGACGGCCCCGAAAGACCCCAATGCTCGGCGTCTCTCTTTTCGCGCCGAGGCTGCTGTCCCGCGCCCTCAACCTAGATTCGCCGCCTCCGCCGCTCGTCAATCACAGCCAACGACCACCTTCGACCGGCCACCCGACCTCCAAGGCCACGGGAAGCCGGCCGTCGCTCGTAGAGCTCAAAAACAACCTCGACCAGGCCTCCCTTGCTTTCGCCCAAACCCTGCCCTGTTTCACGCCCGATTCTGCGCGAATCTGCTCCACCGCCTTGTGCCGTCTTCGGTCGCCACCAGCGCCACCCGAAACCACCCCGAAGACCCCGACCGTGGCCAAACCTTTCCCAGCCCTTACACCACCCGAACCACCCCAAAACAGCCCCGACGCCCACTGTCCCCGCTCTGTTTTCCTCTGCGCCGATCCATTGTTCCGCTATCGTTCACCGTCGGTCGCCGTCGACGAGTCCCGTGCCGCTGTCCCGAGTATTGTCACCTCATTGGACTGCCTTTGGCCAAGTCCGAACTCGAGTTTAAGTTGGATCACGAGCCGCCATTAATTGTCGCCGGACCGGGCCGAGTTCGTGTCGTCTGCCCGAGTTGAGACCGCCCGAGCTAATATTATTGGTGAGTTAGCCCCTAACTCTTGGTTAGGACGCTAATTGCGTTCGAATTAGATTAATTAATTAATTAAGGTGTTTAGGTAGTTTAATTACGGTCGATTAGTTCGGGACTTGATTTAGGATAAATGACCGTAATTAGTTAAGATTAGTTAATTAACTAGATTGTGCGTGGCTAATTGTGAGTAGAATTGATTGATTTGATTGATTGCATTGGTTGATCGCGAGCGAAATGATAGGTCGAGAGACGGCGCGCAATTGATCATCAATTGAAATTGAAATTAGAATTAATGATCAACTGGCTGCAATTAACTATTTGATCCAGATTGATTGTTGATTGCCGTGGGGGTCCGATTAGAGGATAATCGCTCCAAATTGATTGGTTTGTCATTCGATATAATTGCGCATTCATGTGACCACGTATGAGATCAAATTGCATGATTTTGCACGAAAACGGCCTTGGGCCAAGTATTTGAACATGCGAGTATGAGCATTCGACTTAATTCCAAGAAATGAACTAGCTGGTTGTCGAAGTGCTTAAGTGGTCACATAATGGGATAATTTCGACAATCATTGTCTTACGGTTGGTCGGTCTTGGCAATCATTGTCTTCGATTCTTTGGATGCGCGTCAATCATTGTCTTATGGGCTGGTCGTTTGCCGGTCGTAGCTTGTGAATGGCCGAAACCTTTTAAGGATACCTGTTAGTTCCGTCTGAGTCGGCAATCATTGTCTTCCGGTTGGTCGAGCGGAGTCACATGGACTATCAAAAGCCGTCGCCGGAAGTAAGGGACGATGCCCGGTCTGGGCCGGAGAGCACCAACCGACTAGTGTCTTTGGACCTACGGGTCGATGTTAATAATAAATGGACTACGTGTGGTATCCCTGTGCATGCAAGTGATGTAATGCTTTGCCAATGGATTGAATTGGTTTGATTGGTTGACTATTGAGTCAAGTCTCGCATCGCATTATGTGTGGCTTGGAGGGTAAGCTTGCATGTGATTGAAATATCCGATCTATCTTGATGTGATTGATTGTTAGGATGTCCGAGCGAATCGGCGTCCTAACCGGGCTTAGGCGTTGACTCACCGAGATTAATTTTTCACTCTATCGTTTAACCATTTCAAGTCCCAAGTGATGGAGCCCGTGATGTTAGGGCATGATGATCGAGTAGGATTTTGTGATAGTAGATGAAGGTTTAACCTTACCCGACCATATATCCTTTTGAGGTCCTAGTGAGCCGCCCGAAGAATGGGGTTGTATAGGTTTACTTGTAGCTACGAAGGGTTAAAATTCATCTCGCTCCGATTTATAAATGAAATGGTTTTTGTGAAATGACTGTATTGATTTTCCTTCTATACTATCCCCGCCGATCTTGTTGTTTGGGAGTGTTGCATGTTCCGCATGCGCCATATTGTCGTAGGTCGATAGCCTACCTAGGACGCTATCATTCATGACCCGAGGCGAGATTGGTAGGGATGTCGCGGGCCCGAAGATTGGGGCGTGACACCCCCATGGTAGTCAAGATTACGCCGGCCCCGATAACTAGGAAGCCTTTTAAATTCTTCAACTTTTGGATGACGCACTCGGCGTTCAAGGATATTGTTGCTCGGGTATGGGAGTCTTCGGTTAGGGGGACACCGATGTATTCTGTTTGCCGAAAGCTCAAGATTACAAAAGGACGACTCAAGCAATTCAATAGGGGTGAATTTTCGGATATCGCTAATTGCACTAGAGAAGCTAGGCTTGCCCTTAATGCTACACAAGATGCGATGGTCCTTGATCCTCGAAACCAGTCTTTGGCTGAATTGGAGAAGCACAAGCTGCGGGTTTTCTCGAACTAGGTTTCGGGAAGAGTCTTTCTATAAGCGTAAGTCCGAATTAGATGGCTTAAGGAAGGGGACCTCAATACAAAGTATTTCCATGACTTTGTCAACAAAAGACACTTGCATAATCGGATTCTCTTAGTTTCGATCGGGCCGGAAATGTATTGACCGATCCACTTCGGTTCGGCAACATATTGTGGACCATTTTGAGAGCTTACTTTCCAAGGACCCGCTCTTGATTCGGCCGGGGATTCGGGAGATACGGCAAGTACATTGGCAATGCCTTAGCGAAGACCAAGTGCTCTCTTTATCTCATCATGTGACGGAGTTGGAAATACGAAATACCATGTTCTCCCTTGCCAAAGGAAAGGCTCCTGGACCCGATGGTTTCAATGTGGATTTTTTTAAAGATTCTTGGCATGTCATTGGTCTTTCGGTGGTTGGTGCTATCAAGGATTTCTTCCAAACGGGTAGACTACTCAAAGAAATCAATACCACCATCCTTACACTTGTGCCGAAACCCCCAATGCATCGGCCACGACTGATTTCCGTCCCATAGTGTGATGTAATACCATTTATAAATGCATCACTAAGATCCTAGCCAACCGTATTGCTGCTTTGTATTGCCCTCCATTGTGAGTCCGCCTCGAACGCTTTCATTAGAGGCCGAAGAATCGGTGACAACATTCTACTTGCCCAAGAACTTTTTTGCTGGTTTTCACCATGAACCATATCTCTGAAATGCGCCATTAAAGTGGATTTTCAAAAGGCATATGACACTGTAGATCAGGGCTTCCTTGAGGTGGCTCTTCAAGCTTTCGGTTTTCCTATTTCTTTCATCAAACTGGTGATGGAATGTGTTTCCACACCGAAATTCTACGTCGCCATCAACGGGGAACTACATGGCTTTTTTGCGAGCTCTCGTGGCCTTCGACAAGGGGATCCCTTATCCCCCTATCTATTCACCATTATCATGGAAGTATTTTCAGGCATTCTAAATGCCAAAACAAGTCTACCAGGATACAAATTCTTTTGGCGATGCAAAGGAGCTTGGCTATCACACCTATTCTTTGTGGATGATGTCCTACTCTTTGTTGAGGCAAACATACCATCTATAGCGCTGATTAAAGACAGCCTTGAACTATTCTCTGGATGGGCGGGATTAAAGCCGAATGTGGACAAAAGCAAAATCTTTTTCTTCGGGGGGCAGCTAGTCTTCGGGATCAAATCGGGGGCCTATTGGGCTTCGGTGAAGGTACGCTACCCTTTCGATACCTTGGAGTTCCTATTATGGCGTTGAGGACCGAGCAAGGCTGATTATCTTGCATTAGTTAATTCGATTACTTCTAGAGCTCTTTCATGGTCTCAACGATTCTTATCCTTTGCTGGCCGTCCGCAATTGATCAAATCTATGCTACATGCTATCCACGTTTTACGGGCTAGTGTCTTCACGCTCCCGAAATCGGTGTTGGCTAGGTTCGAACTCATACTCGAGATAGTTCTTATGGAAAGGCCCTAGTTTGGGTGCTGGTGGTACGAAAGTCCCCTGGTCTAAGGTATGTCTACCTAAGATAGAGGGGGCTTGGGGATTCAAAGATTACTTGATTGCAATAGAGCTGCCACACTTAAGCATTTCTGGAATTTTTTCACGGACAAAAGAGTCCTTATGGGTCAAATGGATACACTCCACCTTCTTGAAAAACAAGAATTTCTGGGTAGCCCCTAAACCCACATTTTGTTCGTGGGCGTAGAGGAAAATTCTAGACCTCGAGACAAGAATTCCATCTACATTTCCTTTGGAAGATTGGGAATGGTCGGTCGGCGTCATTACGGTTTGATTATTGGCATCATAGAGGCCCTCTTTATAAGCTGTTCATGAACAAGGAGATTTTCTACTCTGGAATCCCTAGGAATGCCTCGGTTTGGGATTTTTACTCTTCGACTTGGCAGCCATCCACTTTTTTGGACACTTTTGCAAGTTGGTCGACCCAGTCCTCACCCTAGTGGATCATACTAAGGACCGACTGGTATGGAAAGGATGTACGTCCGGAAAATTCACGGTGGCATCGGCCTGGAATGTTATAAGAACTCGAGGGACTGTAGTTCCATGGCACACCTTCATATGGGATTCTTCCTTTTCACCGAGACATGCGTTCCTCCTATGGCTTGTCACCCTCAATTGACTACCAACCCAGGTCATGCTACTCAACTATCACAGAATCTTAGAAGGGCTTTGCGCTTTACGCTAGGAGAGACCGGATTCCACTATCCATCCGGATTCCACTAACCATCTCTTCTTTGGGTGTGCCATCACGGGTTCTTTGGCTTTATTTTGGGTCTCCAAATGCAACGTTAATTGGCAAAACTGTTCGTGGCATGATTTCTTACATTGGGCTAGACATAGCTTCGGTACTCGAGCTTCCAGCACCGAATCACGCGCTTCTCTCTTGGGGCTCTTTGCCATATCATCTCGGATGGTAAAGAATGATATTCTCTTCGGACACAATACTATTTTTGTTCCAAGCATCACCAAGCGTCTCCTTAAGGTGGTTAGAGACAAAGGCCTCACCTTCGAACATATTGAAAAAAACCCATGAAATAGGCGTGTTCAAGTCAATTGGGGCATCTCCACAGCCATATTCTGAGACAACCCACCTACTGATTAGAACAGCTTCTTGTTGGTTTTTGGCCACTATGTTTGGCCTTTTATATTTGGTCCATTTTGGCCGTCTGTGGTCGTCTTCCCTATCGGCCTAGCGCGGGTGATAGGAGGTTGTCCATGTTTGCGCACTTGATCTGTTGCATCCTTGATGGCCATACATCTTTGCACCCGTGGAGACATACTTGTGTAGCCATGGTTACAAGGGTTTTGAGTTCGGCCTTCTTTCTTTCTTTGTATGTTGCGCTTTTGAAAAGTTAATACAAATCTTACCTTACCAAATATATATATATATTTCGAATACAAGTCTCCTATAACAGCGCCAAACAACGAAATGGGGAAAACGTTTCCGTACAGTTGACTTCCCATAAAATAAACCCTCAGTTGCCTCTGAAGCTATTGGCAAATAATACTGCATACTCGATGTAAAAAATCTTAAGACTCATCCTTCCACGAGCCCTAATCAAGTTTAGATGATAACGAGGGCCGCTGTAACTCTGAGCACGTCCTGTATATCAGCAGCCATCTTCTCTTTGTCGTTTTTCGCTCTCTCTCTCTGTAGCTAAGCCTCAATTCTGCTTTGTAAGGTAACGTGCCCGGTGAACCACTCTTTGCTGATGACAAGAACTAATCTCATCTGAGGCTACAAGGACTGAAGTATCTTCTTATAAATCCTGGAAACCCCCCACGGAAAGGCGCCACCTTGCCTCGAGGAACCACCTAAAGCTCGTCCCCGCTCACCGAAATTAGACGCTCATCATGACTGACCTGCAAATCAAGGTCAAAAGAGGGCTATTAGCTGTGAGGACGATCCATCGTCAGTTAAATTGAAGTATTTTGGCAAAAAAATCAATCTCACCATCAGAATTCCTCCTTCAAACAAGACCAGACCCTGAAGGAACGCCTCAACTGCATCCAAATCCTGCAGCTCGGGCTATTAAAAATCGCGGAGTCATACTCTATCCATCCTTAGACAAGAAACTAACAATCTACAAAGAGCAGACTTTAGTAGTCACTGGTCATTAAGCAGAACTTAAAGTCCACGTTTATAAAAAAGAAATTTTCACGTTCATTTTGTGCATAGCCCAATACTGCCTACGGGCACACATATCTGAACTACTTGGTATTATAGATCACTGTAATACGAAAACATGGATCCGGCTTGCATAAACGTTTTATTCCCAATATTTTGTCAGTTGGAACATTTATATTGGTTCTGTTCCATTATAAGCTAGATGTAAGATGGCACAGGCTCCAAGTAGCCGTGTTTACTGATTTGTTCTTCTGTATTTTCAATGTAAAAGACCAGATTCCTATAAGTTCAATTAGTGCAAGAACAATAACAATCTAACTGAAAAAGCAATCAGTCATGAAATGGAGAAAAATGAGAAACACTTACCCTTACCAGATGATTGAATGGCTCGTCAAGCAAAACTATGCGACGTTCTTGAAAGCTATCTTGGTAAATGCAACTCTGCTTTTGTGACCACCTATTTATAGGGTCAAAGCACCATGTTATATGTGCAATAAAAAGCCTTGAAGAAAATACAAAGTGAACCACAATTCACAAGAAAATTGCTTCACAATGTCATAAGAAAATTGCTTCAACAAAAAAATTTACATATGCGACAGTAGCGGAGAGGAAGGAGATGTACAAGATAAGACACACAGTGGTTGAAGTGCAAGATCTCCAGTTACACTTAAGGAAGCCAAGTGAGGTCGAAGCTCCAGCTCTGAAACTCCCTGCAGGAAGAATGCCACATCGGAAGGTATCTTCAGATAAAATGACGTCATGTATTAGTAAATGTGAACAACTGATACTTCAAAGAAGTGAACAGATTTGCCCCAGAGGTCAATGCTGACAATGCAAATGCAGAGGCAGGCAGCATATCGTTACGATCTCAACCAAACAAGCAGAAGAATGCTGGCTAAAAATCTCTAGCAAGCCCGTAAGCAACAGTTCATAACCCACCAGAGATCAAGACCCAACCAGAAGGGGATTTATGGAATATCAATGCTGCCAAGAACAGGAGTTGTATCGAAAGCTTGAAGCCATGAGCTGCCCCTGAATTTTGTCCCAGATCGACTGCTTAATACTACAAAGGATCACCATCAACAAAGAGTGCATCCCCTTTTTTCACAATCACATCACACCTTCCACATAGCTAATCATGTTTTTTTAGATTTTGGAAAAGATTTTTCTTATTTAGATCATATTCACTAGAAGAGAATTTATAATATATCAGTGCTTAAACGATTCTTTTTTATTTTGTTAAATTGCAAAAAGTCGACACATATAATTGACTACCTCAGTCCGACCTCAGCAGCATTCACATGTGATCCTCCCAAGAGATTTTGCCTGCACAGATCAAATTGGCATCTGCAAAACAACCACGGTGAATGAACTAGGACACAAGAAAAAGATGCCAGGAACAGAACATACAACAAACGCCGAAAATGCGGAGGAATACAATTGCGGAAAGCTATGATTCTCGGTGATTCTCATGCAAAGCGTACTGAATTTTCATTCACAATTTATTTGGTGGGTCGCTCAAATGCAAAAAATAAGCAAACTTTTTGGGCATGAATCAGAGTAGAAGATAAGTGATTGATAGAGCAAGAGGCAGGGCCATGAAGGAGGAAACCACACCTCGTTGACCTCCTCCGAAGGAGGAAACCACACCTTCTCTCCCTCCCCTCCCAAGTCAATAGCCATTCTCTTGAGGGATGTGAGGAGGAGTAAGCCCCATTCTCTCACGGGCTGCTTCACATTCAAGCACCCTACGACTACAAGGGACGGCAAATTGGGAGGCAAAGCTCCTATTGGCAAGCATTTGATATTCTGGCAATTCCAAACATATTGTGAATGAAAATCAAAATCATACTCATTTATCTTTAGATAAGAAACTGACATTCTGACAATAAAAGTTTAGTAGCCTCCGGTCATTAAAGCAGAACTTGAAGTCCACATTAAAAAAAAAAAAGAAAAGAAAATCAGGCTAGCATAACTGTTCCATTCCCAATATTTTGCGAGTTAGAACAATCAGATTTGTTTCTGTTCCGTTATAAGTTAGATGTATGATGACAGAGACTCCCTGCAGCTGTGATTACTTAGTTCTACTATATTGATCACTAATTAGTTCTATTATATTTTCAATGTAAAGACCAGATTCGAAAAGTTCAATTAGTACAACAACAATGACAAGCCAATTGAAAAAGTAATCAAAGTCATAAGGTGGAAACAAATGAGTAAAAACTTACCAGATGATTAAATGACTCATCAAGCAAAACTATGTGAGGTTTCTTGAAAGTTATCTTGGCAAGTGCAACTCTGCTTTTCTGACCACCTATTTATATGTTCAAAACACCATGTTATATGCGCAATAACATTCGAAAAGCCCTGGAGAAAGTACACAGTGAACCATAGTTCAGATTACAAATTAACTGACCTCTAATAGAGCTTCACGAAGTCATACGAAAATTGCTTCAACAAAAGATTTACATATCCGACAGTAGCAGAGAGGGAGGAGACGCATCAGACAAGGTATACATTGGTCGAAGAGCAAGATTTCCAGTTACACCAAAGGAACCCAAGTGAGCCAAAAGCTTTTGTTCTGGAACTCCCTGCAGGAAGAATGCCACATAAGAAAGTATTTCAGGTAAAAGACAAAACGAAGGACGAAATCATACTCTGCGGTGGAGTAAACACAAACCACTGATAATTCAAAGAACTGAATAAATTTTCCCCAGAGGTCACTGCAGAGAATGCAAACACAGAGGCAGGCAGCATATAGTGACAATCCTAACCCACAGGAGATCAAGACCCAAACGGAAGGTGATTTATGGAACATTAATGCGGTCATGAATTGGAGGTGTATTGAAAGCTTGGAGCCATGAGCTGTTCCAGAATTTTATCGCAAGATGGACTGCTTCATATTGTGAAGGATCATCATCTGCAAAAAGACGGCTCTCGATTCTTAAGAAAACCATTAAAAAAAAAAAATTCTGCATCCCCCTCTCTTCACAATCATATCACAGATTCCACATAACTAATCATGTATTTAGATTTTAAAAAGATTATTCTTAGATGTATCCTTGCAAGAGATATCGCCAATGCCGATGACAATGGTATGAGCAAAAGAAAAAAGAAGTTGGGAAGAGAAGATACGTCCAACGCTGAAAATGCAGAGGAATATGATTCTGGGTGATAGTGCATTTTCGTTCACAATATGTTTGGGCATGAAGCAGAGTCGAAGATACGTGACGAATAATTGAATGTCAGACTCCGACCTTCAGTCGGTGGTTTCTGGGAATTCTACGCGACACTTGTCCGTGGGGAAAAAAGGTAAATAAATTCGTATTAGGCATTAAAGTGAAGAAGGAAGAGAAACGAAATTGATGCATCCAAGAAGAAAAACTTACCCCAACCCTAGAAAACCGACTGGACATCGAAGAATGAAAGGCGAAAGAAGGAAAGCAGTTGGAAGCATTTTTACCTGAGGAAGAAGAAGCAGTCCACGGATAATAAGGATCGGGCATCATCGATTTCAATTCATTGGATCGGAACGCCATCAATCTGGATGTAAGG
Organism: Rhodamnia rubescens; assembly: GCA_021437795.1. Classification (NCBI taxonomy): domain Eukaryota; kingdom Viridiplantae; phylum Streptophyta; class Magnoliopsida; order Myrtales; family Myrtaceae; genus Rhodamnia; species Rhodamnia rubescens. Next base: position 2,689,531 of record JAILYA010000031.1, on the reverse strand, counting down.
GATGTGTTGGATGAGGGGCCAATAGTGGCCAGTGAGTTTTGAGCATCCTTCTTTCAGATTCTTCGAGCATCCTTCTATCTCCAATACTAGGAGGGAGGGAGGGAGGCCATCCTCTGGCAAGTACCTCAACTTAGGGCATGACAAAATCGATAACACTCGGAGAGAGGAGAGATGGTTGGGAAGACCGCTTGATAGTCTTTCCACCTTCCTCATACTGGAGATGTCAAGACGGGTTAGAGAGGAAGGGAAGAGAAGATTCCACGCATCCTCCTCCTCCTTGGAAGAAGGAAAGCACACATCGTCTCCCTCCCCTCCACCCATGCTCCTTCCAAATTCAATTACCAGAGACTGGAGGGAGGTGAGGAGGGGTAAGCCCCATTCTCTCACTGCCTGCTTCACATTCTCGCATCCTTTTATTAGAAGGCTCCTCAAATTGGGAGGGAAACCTCCTTTGGGTAAGCATTCGATATTTGGGCAATTGATAATATGTAGATCCTTGAGGGAGGTAAGATGATGCCACTGATTTGGTAGACACTTTATCTTCGGACAATTACTAAGAGAGAAAGATGAGAGGGTGAGGGGAAGGGGAGGAAAGTCCTCTATCTCCAATGCTGGACAGCTCCATATACTCAACTCAGTGAGATTCTTACAGCTAGCAATGTTACAGCTGGCAATAGACTTTATCTTCGCACAATTAACAAGGTGTAGAGTCGAGAGGGTGAGGGGAAGGGCAGGAAAGTCCTCTATCTCTAAGTTGTACACGGCCAAACTAGTGAGATGGGAGAGCGTGGGAAGACGCTGTGGTAGGCTTTCCAGATTCTTACACCTGCCAATAGTCAAAGATTCCAGCGATTCTGCTACTGCGGTGACCTCTTCCAAGGACTCCACTCCTTTGCACCAGAAAATACTAAGTGTCTTCAAAGCAGCAAGTGTACCATCGGCAAAGGAAAACGATGTCAGCGAATCACACCCTTTTATCTCAAGATATTCAAGCTGAGGCATCGGGTTATTATTGCTTTGGGCCATCCGGAGGAATTGTTAGTCCCACTATTTTTGGACAATTCCGAATCCGCAAATCTCTAACTGTGTGCACCTTGCTTGGAAGCATTTCTAAACTCGCACAATCCCTCAATTCCATCCTTTCGAGATTGCACGGCAACTCTATCTCTCCTCCTCTCACTACAAATGATGTAAACTGAGGACACCTTTTGATGATAACTCCTTCAAGGCAAGTGAGATTTTGCATTTCATTTCCATCTTGCCACAAGCACGTTAGCCCATCACACCCTCCTATGTGAAGCTCCTTTAGCTTGACCAAGCAACTCACAAGCCCAGGATAGAAGCAAACAAGCTCAGAAAGATTTTCAATTCTTAGAATGGTCAAAGAAGTTAGGTTGACCCAGCTCTTTAATATCTCCTTGCTACAATCCTCGAGGTATAACTCGCGGAGAGATGAAAGACGAACCACACTGGCTGAGTCATGTAAATGCGGGCATGAATGGATTTCAAGCTTTACCAAACGATCAAGTTGACAAGGCAATGTGCCGACCAATGAAGGACAGCTCCGGACAACAAGATGCTGAAGACAGGAGAATGGGACCACTTCTTCTGTGTCCCCGACATAATGAGACCAATCCTTCCATGCTAACATCTCTTCAAACTTCAAAGTGGTTAATGATGAGAAAGGCCTTTCACCTCCATAAAATTCTGAGCCTATCGTTCTTACTGCATGTAGACCTTCGAGAGATAATTCCTTAAGTGAAGGTAATTGTCCAAGTGGGGGCAGCGATGTAACATTAGGACAGTCCCTCAAGCACAAAGATACTACCTTAGAATAGGATGAACCATCTAACCACGAGGGGAATCTTGTGCTACAATAGTGCGAGATGGTGAGAATTTCCAGATTAGTGTGAGGTCGCAAAGAGTCAAGCACATGTGCATCGCGCTCATGATTCTGGAGATTTCCCAATTGTTCTTCCCAATGCAAGGACAAATAGGTAAGACTTAGCTTTCCAAGCAAATCGGCATCAACTGCATCTCTAACTTTTTCCACCTTTTGCAATTTTGATATGATTAATTCTCCTTGAAGATGGGGCAAGTTCTTTAACTCCTTTAACTGCGACCCTTTCTCCTGTTCCTACCACAAACTTGGACAAGATAGTAAGATTCTTCAAATTGCCAATACCCAATGGCATCTCTTTTAGACTCCCTGTATCTCTAACGTCGAGAAACTGTAAGCCAACCAACTTTGTGATACCTTGAGGCAACTTTGAAAGGTTTTGACAACCTTTTAAGATCAAAGCTTGTAATTTGCACAAGTCGACAATTGACTCGGGTAGCGTTTTGATATTAGTGTATGAGAAATTGAGATATCGAAGATGTTTTAAATCACCAACACATTTCGGTACTTCTACGATAGAGCAATGACATACTAGAGTGGCCCTCAAGTACTTCAATTCTTTTAGCAAGTCATGTAGCACCTTGTTGGAAATAACGAATCGGCTCGAGCCCCCTCTAGATCCACTGGGCACTAGAATTAAACTTCTTAGCACCTTCATTCGGTGATATGCTCTCGTGCATTGTGACGTAACATGCCACGGCGAGATGAATGATGCATATCGAGTTTTTCCTTCAAGAGAGGCATCATCTTCATCACCCACCAGCTGAGACTCCCCAGAGGTAAAGCATGTCCCACCCGCAATTGAATTTGCTAGATCATTCAAAAGATCATGCATTGAAAACTTAGATGCGTCGACCCTTGATTGTTGAAGAAATGATCTCGATACTAACTCATCGAAGTGATCCCGTCCCAGTTTCAAGATATTCTCCTTTGCTTTTTGTCCATCTAAAAGCCCTCTGCTATCCATAAAAATACTAGTTCATCCCTCTCAATTTCGTAATCCTTGGGATATATTGCGCAATAAGCAAAACATCTCTTCAAATAAGAAGGAAGATGGACATAGCTCAATTTCAAAATTGGGAGAACCTCATCATTTTTTCCTGTATCCCATATTCTGTTATTTAATATAGCTTCCCATTTATCCGGATTCCTTTCATTACATAGGGCACCGCCTAACATCTTTGCTGCCAAAGGTAAGCCTTTACATTTTTTAGCTATTTTCTTGCCTATTGTTTCAAGATCTGGGTGCGCCTCAAAATTTGCTGCACCAAGAGCATGAAAGGCTAATAAGCTCGTACAATTATCAAGGGACAATTCCTTCAACTGGTACAGCGGAGCTCTTGTTATGGAAACAACAGCAAGGTTGCGAGTCGTGATGATGATCTTACTTCCCTTAGCCCCCACTTCAAATGGCTTTAAGAGGGTAGTCCATTTGTCGTAGCCCTCATTCCAGACATCATCTAAGACCACAAGAAACTTCTTCCCCAATAGACTATCCTTCAACTTAACTTGAAGCCAATTAAGATTTTTGTTCTCGCAAGGCAACTCGATGATCGACTGCAAAATAGTCTTTGTTATGTCGAGAACATCGAAAACATCTGACACACAAACCCATGCTCTGATCTCGAAATAGCCATATACTCTGGCATTATTGTACAACCGTTGAGCCAAGGCCGTCTTTCCAACTCCGCCCATCCCAACTATGGGAACTATGCGCAACGTGGTATTGCCATTTTCGGATTCACTAGTCAATAGTTCTACTGTCTCCGCTTCTTCCATCTCCCTGCCAAAAAACTGACTCTCCGACAGAGAAGTGCTAGGGAGCATTTTTTCAGTGTTGTTAGATCTGTTCACAGCATTCTCTGTCAAGTTTAGCTGAGCCTTCCTGGTGACAATCTCTTCCAACCTGCCATTGATCTCTTGGACCCTGGTTTCAGGCATGAGCGAGCGTGGATTCGGATTCCATCTGGAGGATTTATCTAGGCCAAAGCAAGAGAACTTCCAATTCACCCTCCCTCTGCTTGTGAAGGATTTCGCTGCCGACTTAACCTCAGTGGCTTGGATCATGAACTCATCGAGCAAGTCTTCCATGTCATAGGCCAAGTCCCTAATATCATCCATCCATAGCTTTACTGGACCTTTGCCACTCAGTTGCTTGTCCTCTGCATCATCCAGCACCGCATAGATTGTAACCAGCATCTTCTCCCACTTATTGAGCATCCCGGTGCTGATTACAGAGGGCGGTGCCATTTTCCTTTGTGCATAGTCCAATCCCAGAGAAGCCAACTTTTGGAACAGGACCTGAAAGACGGAACCCAAGACAGAACCCACGATGGTCTCTACAATGGCCATGGGTGAATCAGTCACTGCAGAGAACCAGAGAACCACAAGGGTTAGAATGAAGCAAACTGATAATGAGCTATTCGATGGAGAAAACTGTGAAGTGCTAGATGACCAAGACTATTAAGACCAAGACTTTCAAGTATGCACATCAGAGGTATTGTCTGGAAAGTGAAGCAAAAGTGAAGAATTGCTAGTGGGAAAGAAACTTTAATAGATTCCAGGAAGACAGAGACTTTGCATGACGCAAATTGGCTTTGTTGCTTCACGTTTCACATCTACTTTTCCATCCCTACGTGAATGTCTTCTTTCCCATGACTAGTAGAATTTCCAAGCGTTACATGGGTTCTATTTTTTTGCTTGTGGTTGAATGAGATATTATTTGACAATTAGCACTGATTATTGTTCTCTTCCTTAAAATTAACAATACCATACATTTTGTCCAACTTTTGTCATTTTTCATTTATCTTTTCAAATTTGAAGTCTTATAAATATCCGACCAAAAAAAAAAAGTCTTATAAATAAAAAAGAGCAAAAAGAAAAACTGAAAGAGCATAACAGCAAAAACACTGATAAAGAAAAAATATGCAGGAATGAGGCGATAATTATCTTCGTGACTTGCGGGGAGTTCCAAAAGATAAAAAGAATTCTAATGAAGATGAAATCTAAAATTACTAACCTGCAAGATTTGATTTTCCCAGATTTTGCAATTTATAACATGTTATTTATGAAAGGAAACGTGCAAATATAACAATTAATGCTAATGCCCTCCAAATGTTTGTCCATAAGAAGTCCAATTTTTCTAATATAATTGTCATGCTACGAATAAAAATGACATTCCATCGTAATGTAATGAAAAAATCCTAAAGTGCCCGAATATACAAAAATGAACACACTTAAGTTTGTGAATATGACTTCCCCTAAATGTTTAATATGCAATTTCCTAAATGTAGAACACCTAATTAATCTACATGTGATTTTATTAAACATGCCCCCGAATAAACAAATGTAGAACGTAAAGCGTGTCTATAACATGCCAAGGATGACTTTTAGGAAATGTGCTACTTGTAAACTATGTGCAATGTAAACATGAAATTAAATGCAAAGACGTGATGGAGAGTGACCTTGGGATATGCAATTTCATGAACACCAACGGCAAAAATATTCAACAAATCACCACGAATTATGCAATCAAGCCATTCAACTTTAATCTGGACACCAAGTATCTGACATCAACTCCCCCCAATTTTGTTATTAGACCTGCTGCATCAGTTTGGGGAAGAAGAGAGCAAGTAGATAGATGTCTCTTACCTATTTCGAGTAGACTTCCTGGAGCAGACCGGTGAATGGGATTAGATCAACGATAGCAATCTAGCAAACATGAGCGCCATGTTCGAAGGAGCAGGAAGAGAACACTGTTGAGCAGGGGAACGAGAATGAGTTATCGTGAAGCTATAAGTGATAAATGACCACCATATGCTTTAGGCAGCGAAGTTCTTGCTGCATCAGCTTGAGGGAAAAAGAGAGAGCAAGTAGATAGATGTCTCTTACCTACTTCGAGTAGACTTCCTGGAGCAGACCGGTGAATGGAATTAGATCAACGACAGCAATCTAGCAAACATGAGCGCTATGTTCGAACGAGCAGGAAGAGAACACTGTTGAGCAGGGGAAGGAGAATGAGTTATGGTGAAGCCATAAGCGATAAATGCCTACCAGATGCTTTAGGTAGCGTAATTCTAGCTGCATCAGGTTGAGGGAAAAAGAGAGCAAGTAGATAGATGTCTCTTACCTTTTCCGAGTAGACTTCCTGGAGCAGATCGGCGAACGGGTTTAGATCAACGATAGTAATCCAACAAGCACGAGAGTTAGGTTTCGATGGAGCTACGACTAGAGCAGGTTTGTAGGGGGTTGGGCTGATCAAAGATGGCGGTGATTGGCGACCATCAACATGCAAGCAAGAAGGGAATTGAATGGAAGTGTAGTCTGCGGTTGTGAGTTTGATACTGACGACGGTGGTTGAAGAAAGGGTGAGGCTGTGTGGCTTTAACGGAAAACGAGCAGGGGAACCAACCTGAATTCTGCCGTGTATGCTTGTTTCAGAGTAGTCAGAGAATATCCCCGTAGATTTTTCTGGATATCATGTGCTTTTTTGTCCGGAAAGTGAAGGAGAGGTAGAGAATTTCCACGCATTTTATGTGAAACAAAAAGTGGAACAAACTTCAATAGCGTCCGGGAAGACCAAGACTTTGCCAAAAAAGCGATAATAGGAGAGAAACTTTAATTAATTCCAGGAAGACTAAAACTTCGCAGGAAAAAGACAAGAAAAAAGGGCAAAAAGAAAGAAAGTGATAATGGGAGAGAAACTTTATTCAATTTCAGAAAGACTAAGAGCACGCATTATAACTATTCTATTTCTCTATTTCTATCCCAAACGTGTTTTAGAAGAGGTTTGGAATAAAAATTCATTTGGTATCTAATTTATTTTTCCTTTTTTGGAACAAAGTTCTGGCTACAACAATTATGAGGAAAAAAGAGAGCAAGCAGATAGAAGTCTCTAACCTTATTCTGAGTAAGCTTCCTGGAGCTGACCGGTGAATGGGATCAGATGAAGAACAGCAATCCAACAAGCACGGGCGCTTGGTTGGGACGAACGGGAAGAGAACACTGATGGGCAGGTGGGGAGAGTGCTAGTTTCAGCGGTTCACGGTGTAGGCATGTGAACTCAGCTCCAGCGATGGGTCGCCACCGCTTGCAATGATAAATGACTATATCGATGGAGCTACGACCAGAATAGGTGCGTAGCGGATTGGGCAGATCAAAGGGGCTGGGGTTGAATAATCAACATCCTACCATTGGCGGTCAAGAAGAAAAATCAAAGTTGGCCACCAAATCTTAGTCAACTTGCTTTAATTAAAGAAGGAAGAGAAACTGGCTGTGAATCGTAAGTTGAGACTCCAAGCTGTCACTTCCAGAAAACAAGTTGACAAGTTAACTTGCCTTAGCCAAAACTTTGCTCTATTAGAAAGCATGTTGGCCTACTTGTTCTGAGTGAGGCCCCAATTCATGTGAAAGCCAAAACTTTCCTTTATTATTTCTCGAAGTATACGCGTAAATGCTAATTATTGTTATTCAGGAGAAGTCACAATTATGCGGTATCAGGAGCATGTACCCAAATGATTAGCGACTTGAATTTAAACTGTGTAATGAATTTTGAAGCTGGAAATCTATATCCGAAGGCTTGAAATTATGTTGCCCTCCGTCATTAGACAACTAGCGATCTCGTGCCAGCATGTGCCTCCCCAGCAGCTCCTGGAGCATCGGGAGCCAAAATCGCGTCGTAGGATCATTGCTAAGTCGATGACTAGAGCAACAGATTCGACCATGAAGGTCAAAGTTGCAGAGAGCAGCAAAAGACCAGAGAAGAAGATCTGGTTCCCAGAGGGCAGAATAATCCAATCAGCTTAAGTGATTTCAAGATCAACACGATACTGAGACAGACTCAATCGATTTGATAAGATGTTGAATTTGTATTGCCTTCGTGGTAAAATATGAATGTCGATAGTAAGTGCAAAGGTAGTCAGAGGCTGTTGCGACTCTCTGCCTCATAGCCTAAAAAGTCAGGGACCATCAATATCATGTGAAGATATGTCAATTTTCCTTAAGATTAGACAATCTGGAAAGAACTATTTCACAACCGTGTCTCAGCGACATTTCATCGAACAGGTTGCGGGCATTGACTGAGGAATAAAATGAGTCATCAATGAGGGCATTCATATGCGGTTAGTTGGGACAGAAAGATAGAGAGAGAATCCAAACCGTTGCAGACTTCGTCCTTCGCGTGACCTCAACCATGCCCGATTCCTCCGTCGCTCCTTCTCTGCCCCGTGCATCTATCTGCTAACACATGTATTTCACGCTTAGCCAGTCGTTTTCAGTTGAACGACATGCAACTTCGCACGTGGATTACAGTTAGCTTTGCCGGGTGTTTGCATTTGTCTCATGGACACGTGATATTCCCGACAACTCAAGCATTACATTTTTGTAAATAGATAAGTAATCGTAAAAAGAATTCGACCTAAAAAAAAAAGTAATAGTAAAAAGAACAAATACAAAAAGTTAGATAAATAAAATAACAAATAACAAAAGAAGAATAAGAAGAAGAGGATGAAATAACGCAGCCTTGGCCCAATTCAGTCCAGTTCACAAAGCCTATTCAAGTCATATTTATTTTGGGCTTAGCTTTTTAATTCACGGGTGTTCATAGTTGAACCTATATATGAATATTAATTCACAAAAGATGAATGTCATACCAGGAAAATCACACGAAACCTGCCAAACCTGATATATGGAATCTGGTGAAATCTTAAACTTTACACCTTTACTAGCACGTCCATTGGTGTCTTAAATCCTTCAATTCGTGCAAGCTAAATCCTAAACCGTGGCTAAAATGTGGAATCAAATCTATATCGAAAATCTACAAGTGAAGAGTACTTCACATAGAGTTTTCAAGTGCCACCCAGCTTTGTGGCCCTCTCCCATTGGCCGGTGAGCTACGGTGACCCTCGCCGGTCACAGTGGGAAGAAGAAAAGAAAGCAAAAAGAAATTAAAAATTATATTATTATAATTCATTCATATCAACACCGGCGATGCCATATCATTGTTGGTAGCGCCACGTCAGCATCGATCAACATAATGAAATGAATTGACACAAATGCAAAAGTTTAAGACTGAATTATCAAAAAATAATTTAATACTGAATTAGCACAATTGCAATAATTTAGGAATGTTTTGGTAATTTTTCCTAAATAGATTCTTCTAGTCCAAACATAAAGAGGAGATTACCGGTTATACATTCAAATACTTGGGGGTGAACAGTGGTACAATTAGACCAAGTGTAACGTAAAATCAATATGTGATTGATGTTTAAGCTTCTTTGGTTTTTATATGCAAGCAATTCAGTCTTCTTCTCATCAAAAGTTACTATGATTATTTTTTGTCAAAATAAAATTATATTCATTGCTCAAAAGGATATATGAAAAGTACATAAACTTCATCGAAAAGCAAATAGAAAATCCCAAAATACTGCAAAACAAAGCTAAATTAAGAAAACAAGGTGGATCAATGGAGCACTAGCGGTTAAGCATACACTCGTTCTACAAGATCGGATCTATCATAAAATAATTGGTGGTCGACCACTGTAACTCGTATCTCCATCAATATTGAGCACACATTGGAAATTCCTTCTCTAATAACTACAACATTAGCAGTGCATGGCTAAATTCGGCTTCCTCTATACCATCGTCGTACGGAAAAAAACAAATAGGTTGAGCAAATACATATCTAATATTTGGAAGAACAAATCTTTATAGTTCATGGAGACTTAAGAGCTACTGTAATTGCCATTGAAGCTGGGGGTAGAAGACCACTGCATGACAGAAAAAAGGGTACAAAACTCCAAAAGCATATTTATTAAATTGCCAAATCTAGATCTAGAGAGTTCAAACTCTTAGATGTACATCTAGGCTGAGAGAAGAGAGCTTATCTAAATAGGGAGAGAAGAAAAGACAAATCACTAAAACAAAAACATCAATAACAACAAGAAGAGAGGGAGGGGAGGGTGATAATAGCACAAATCCTCTCCCATGACTATCCAAAGTGATGATTATTGAAAAAGGAAAAATCACACTAAAAGTCCTAAAAGTTTCGCTCAAAATGCAATCAAGTCCTACAAATTTGAAAAAGTGAATCAAGTCTTAAACGTTTTTGGATTGGATGCAATCCAGTTTTTACTGTGACCAATCTATCAATTTTGCTGACTTAGCATTCTGGAAATTTGATGTGTCATTTTCAATCATGTTACTCATGTGGCATCACGCAAACGAATAGACTAGCTCTTCAATAATCAAGTATCTTACTTCAGCCACCTCCAGGCTTTTGCTCGTATAATAGACGGGGCGCTATCTGCTCTCTTGATCTTGGACTAACAAAGCAGTAGCGCTGCCAAATATACTTGAAGAGGCCAGGCATTGTCAGTTTGAGCATCACATTTAGACATTATGAAGAAAGGTAGAGATCAATTCATCAAATGCTTGTTCTGCTCCTCTCCCACTGAAATGCAGCACCACCTCTCAACAATATGAAGAAAGATAGACATTTGCTCACTGATTTCGATGTATAGCGGTTTAAAACGGCAACTGGCCTTGTCCGAAATCTGCATTTCCTTCATAGTTCATGGAGCTGCCATATCTGGATTTACCTGCACTTTTTGGTGTTAGCTTCTAACCCTTCTCTGGGGAGCCATTAAGCCCAAGAATTTTCCGAACAAGACTCTAAAGACACATTCTGATGGATTAGCTTCATGTCGTACTGCCTTAGTGTATCAAAGGTCTCCCCTTTGCCTAATAGATGGCTTTCCAAAAAAGGAGACTTAACCACATATACATCCACATTTTTCCAACCTTTCCTTTAAACATCTTGCTCATAGGTGCTGATAATTGAAGCCGACAGTCTTTATTCTAAAAAGTATCACTCTGCTATTAAAACTATGTCTCGAGTTTGAACCCATTTACGAGACCCGACACACGTGGAGTATTTATTGTTCAAGCGACGCGCATCCTTTCTGTTCATGCGGGATGACAAGCAAAATCAGAAGATTTATTTTCAGACAGAAAGAACGAAGGATATGGAAATCCTAGCATTAAAGAAGTGCATGATCAATGAAGATGGGGCTCCATTTGTCTTCTTGCTTTTATGCTCTTGTCTATTTACTAGCTTTTCATCACTTGGACGACAAGAGGATAGTGAAGGGAAGAGTGCAAGTTCATTTCTTTTTTTTCTTTTTTTTTTTTTTTGCTTGTGGGCACCCATCCACCATCCACCATCCACTATCCATCATCATTAGATTCCCTATGGATTATGGTGAACGTGGGAACCAAAAGGTAAGATATGCTTTGTGTACTTTTTCAAGAAGAAATCTAATGATGATGTTTTATTGTCTCCTTCACCTATCCCATAAGAAGGAGCAAAGACCACTTTGTGAAGATAGATATAAGCGAATAAGAGCTTCAGTGGCAAAGAGAGTCTAGAGCTCGGAGAGGTTCGTTCGTCGCGTCGAGTCCATTGAGTTGAGATATTAAACACAATGGGTATCGGGTGTATAATCTAAGGTTGGGAAACATTTGAGCGAGTGATTGTAATCCTATAATTCTCCAATTTATTAGTGGATTATTTTGTTGGCTCTCCCATGGATGTAGGTTCCTACATTCGAACCGAACCACGTATATCTTTTGTCATTTGTTGTTCCTTATTTTATTTCTCTGTCGATTTCAATAGCTCCGGACATGATTGCAAAGGTCCCGATCTGCTTCCGCTGCGGTACCATTTTCACAACAATTGATATTAGAGCTAAGACTTTACAATTATGTCCGGAGCCCGAGTAGAAGTTGAGAAATTTAACCGAAAGAATAACTTTGGGTTATCGAGCATCAAGATGGAGGCGCTATTAACAACTCAAGGTTTGGTCGAAGCATTGCACGACAAGGACAAATTGTCCGAAACAATGAAAGATGCCGACAAGGGCGAGCTAATGAGAAAGGGTCGGAGCATAATCTCGTTAAACCCGGTCCGGATGAGGTGTTAATAGATGTAACCGATGAGAAAGATGCCATAGCGATGTGGGCAAAACCGGGCCTCGTATGTAATAAAGGGTTTCAACAATTGATTACACATGCTGAAGAGGATGTTTCGGTTTCGATATATTGAATGTACGTCCATCGAACTCACCTAGATGAGTTTAATAAACTCATGATGGACTTGAAGAATGTCGGAAAGATTCTAGACGATGAAGAACAAGGCATGATGTTGTTGACATCTTTGCCGAGAATCATGGGAGCACTTTTTACGACTCCTTATTATAGGGGCGTACTACGATTACCTCGAGAAGAGGTGAAATCTACCCTATTTTCAAAGGAGTGGCAGCGGAAGTTGCGAGGTGACAGCCTAGCTCAAGATGGAGCGTGAGGACTGGTGATTCGAGGTAGAGATCAACATCGGTGGCCCAACAGCGAAGCAAAAAGCGAGGTTAAATCACGACATAGAAAATTCAAAGGTCGCGTGAAGTGCTTTGAATGTCACGAAGAGGGGCACATGCGGAGAAATTGTCCACAAATAAGAAATAAAGGCAATGGGCAAAATGCCACAAGTAATGTGGCCAATGTTGCTGAAAAGAGTACCGGTGATGTCGAGGCTGTCCTATGTGTCTACGAGTTCGTTAGGAGACGAATGGATGCTAGATTCCGATGCTCCTATCACTTGTTGACACCTAAATTTTGACCAACCTTTTGATCGTTTATTTTACATAAAAAATCAGGAATTAAATTTTAGTTCCTACAAAAAAAATTAACTTAGTTTTCATATTTATTTTAGCATACATTGCATTCACATTTTCATCAAACTCAAGCGGTGGATGGACTTAATTCAAGGTTTTGAACTTAATTGAATTATCCGAATTGATCTTGTACCAAACTTTTTAAGGAATATGGGCTGATTTGTACCAAAATGGTTAGTGGCGAATCCAAAGTTAAAACCATTCTAATTAACCAAAGATGCGATTTGGTAGGGCTTGGGAGAGTCCGTATTAGGTTAGTCTTTAAGATTAACTTGATAATCCATTAGCCTAAGACTTTTCTCTTTTAGGGTCACGACAATCACATGACGCCTCAATAAGAACTGTTCACTACCTACCAAACCGCATATAGTGGTAGAGTTCTTTTGGGGAATAACGCAGCTGTAAGGTTGTGGGGATTGGGACAGATTCGGATCCAGATGCACGATGGCACAGTATGAGACATTGACAAATGTGAGACACATACCGAGCTCAAGAAGAACCTTATTTCTCCGGGGACACTCGATGATATCATGTGCAAGTACATCGGCGAAGGTGGAGTACTGAAAATCTCTCGAGGTGCCACAACATCGATGAAAGAGAAGAAGATGAATTTTCTCTATCATCTACTAAGAGAAACCGTGATCGAAGCTACCGTAGTTTCGTCGGGTGAGTCAAATTCAAACTTGACTCAATTATGGCATATGCGGTTAGGGCATATGAGTGAGGTAGGTATGACGATCTTGAGTGAAAGGGGATTCTTTGAAAGGTCGAAGATAGAAAAGCTAGACTTATGTGAGCACGGCATCTTCGGGAAGCAGCGCCGTGTTAAATTCGGTATAGCTATGCATTCAACCAAACAACTGGTTGAATACATTCATTTAGACATCCGGGGAGCATCTCCAGTCCCTTCGATAGGAGGTGCCCAATATATGCTGACATTCATTGATGATTACTCGAGGAAGGTATGGGTATACTTTTTGAAAAACAAATCGAGGTGTTCGATTGATTCAAGAATTTTAAGGCATTGATTGAGAAGCGATCGGGTAAACAAATCAAGTGCCTAAGAATCGATAATGGCATGGAATTCTGTAGTAAGGATTTTACCCAGTTCAACCAAAAGGAAGGGATCATAAGACACCGCATGGTTCTCGAGACACCACAACAAAATGGCATTGCGAAACGGAAGAACAAAACTCTACTTGAATGAGCTCGGTGCATGCTTTCGCATGCGGGACTAGGTAAGGAATTTTCGGCCGAAGCAATGAACATGGCCTGTTACCCGGTTAATCGATCTCCATCTTTTACTATCGAGTGGACGACTCCCGAGGAAGTATGGTCGGGGAAACCTGTTGATTACTCCGGATTATGGATATTTGGATGTCCTATGTATGCTCATGCGAGGGATGGTAAGCTTAAGTCGAGGGCGAAGAAGAGCATATTTCTAGGTTATGCACAAAGGGTAAAAGGCTACCGGTTGTGGCGCATCGATCCTAGATCACCCATTTTGTAATCAACAGAGACGTAATCTTCGACGAGACCGCAATGCTTCAAAGGAGGAGTCTTGAGACTCAACCAAAGAGAGCAAATAGATCATGGTGTCGAAGTGAGGTGGAACCTCCGAAGATCTCAAGGGTGACAGAGGAAGACAGGGTGGATGAGGCCACAATTCCCGAAGACGGTGATACGGACCAACCGGCGAGCCATAGCGCAATATAGCCACAAGCAGATAGAAAAGGCAAATCAAACCACCAAGATCGTTATGGTTATTCGATATTGCGTATGCATTGATCGTAGGTGATGAAGTGGAGACATATGAGCCTTTATCATACTGAGGCGATGGCTAGTGCTAAGTTATCGCAGTGACTAGAAGCTATGAGTGAAGAAATAGAATCACTCTATTAGAATCGAGACATGGGAGCTGGTCAAAGTACTAAAGAGCCAAAAGATTGTCGATTGTAAATGGGTCTACAAACAAAAGGAGGGCGTTCTCGGTATCGAGGCAGCAAGGTACAAGACAAGACTTGTTGCGAAGGGGTATGCTCAGCAAGAAGGCATCGACTACAATGAGGTGTACTCTCTTGTGGTAAGACATACATGTATTCATGCGTAACTTGCCTTAGTTGCTGCGCAGAATCTTGAGCCGGAGCAACTAGATGTGAAAACGGCGTTTCTTCATGGTGAGTTAGAGGAACAAATTTATATATGAGGCAACCAGAGAGATTTTCTATTTCGGATAAAGAGGACCATGTTTGCTTATTAAATAAATCTTTGTATGGGCTGAAACAGTCCCTTAGACAAGGTGTACAAGCGTTTTGACGCTTTCATGGCTAGTCGAACTATTTGAAAAGTCAAATAGATAGCTGTATTTATTTCGGGAGACTGGAAGATGGATCTTTGATTTATCTATTATTATATGTTGATGACATGTTTATAGCAGCTAAACAAATGTCCGATATTGATGTGTTGAAGTGCCAATTAAGTGTTGAGTTTGAAATGAAAGATTTAGGTGATGCTAAGAAGATATTGGGTATGGAGATTTTGCGTGACAAGGCTGTAGAGATTTTGCGTCTATCACAAAAGAAATATATTGAGAAGATCGTGATACGATTTAACATGCAATTAGCAAAATTTGCAAGTACACCTTTAGCTGCACATTTTAAACTTTCCGATAAGTTATCACCGCAGACTTAGGAGGAGGAGGAACATATGTTCCATGTTCCATATTCTAGTGTAGTGGGCGTGATTATGTACGCCATGATATGCACTAGGCCCGATATTTCACAAGCTATAAGTGTTGTCAGCCGTTACATGAAATGCCTAGGTAAGACACATTGGGAAGCTATGAAATGGATCCTTTGATATTTGAAGGAGATAGCAGACGTTGGTATTATATACCGAAGAGATGGGAATGGCAATGAGACCATAGGGTACGTGGACTCGGATCATGCATGTGACTTAGATGGGCGCAGATTGTTAGCAAGGTATGGGTTTACGCTAGCGGTGGTGCAATAAGTTGGAAGGCGTCTTTACAGGACAATGTAGCATTGTCCTCAATTGAGACACAAGATGCGGCACTGGCATTTGTAGCGAAAGAGGTGATATGGCTGAAAGGTTTGCTCTCGAACCTTGAACTGGAGCAGAAAAAGCGTCACTATACATTGTGACAACTAAGGTGCGATATATCTAGCTTATAATCCGATATATCATGAGCGAACAAAGCATATCGACATCGTATACCATTTTATCCGAGATGTCATAGCGAAGGCCATTATTGTTGTTATGAAAATAACAACAACGAAGAACCCGACGGATATGATGACGAAGCCGGTTCCTTTAGCAAAGCTCGAGCTCTGCTGTAGCTCAATCGGCGTCAGAGAGTATGAGTGCCCGTCGCGGCACTGGGAGAGCTAGCATGAACAATTAAGCACAATGACTTGGCTGCAAACGTCGAGCCAAGGTCGAGGATTGTTAAAATTGTGTCTCAAGTTTGAGCCCGTTTACGAGACCCGACACACGTAGAGTGTTTACCGCTCAAGCGACGTGCATCCTTTCTCTTCATGAGGGATGACAAGAAAAATCAAAAGATAAAAGATTTGTTTTCAGATAGAAAGAATGAAGGTTATAGAAATCCTAGCATTAAAAAAGTGCATGCTCAATGAAGATGGGACTCCATTTGTCTTCTCGCTTTTATGCTCTTGTCTCTTTGCTAGCTTTTTATCACTTGGATGACAAGAGAGAGTGAACGGAAGAGTGCAGGTCAATTTCTTTTCTTTTTCTTTTTTTTGTGCTTGTGGGCGCCCATCCACCATCCACTATCCATCATCATTAGATTCCCCATGGATTATGGTGAATGTGGGAACCGAAAGGTAAGATATGCTTTGTGGACTTTTTCAAGAAGAAATCTAATGATGATGTTTTATTGCCTCCTTCATCTATGCCATAAGAAGGAGCAAAGACCTCAATGAAGATAGATATAAGCGAACAAGAGCTTCAAAGTGACAAAGAGAGTCTAGAGCTCGAAGAGGTTCGTTCGTCATGTCGAGTCCATCGAGTTGAGTTATTAAACACAGTGGGTATCGGGTGTATAATCTAGGGTTGGGAAACATTTGAGCGTGAGTGATTGTAATCCCGTAATTCTCCGATTTATTAGTTGATTTATTTGTTGGCTCTCCCATGGACGTAGGTTCCGACATTCGAACCAAACCACGCATATCTTTTGTCATTTATTTTTCCTCATTTTATTTCTCTGTCGATTTCAATAGCTCCGGACATAATTGCAAAGGTCCCGATCCGCTTCCGCTGCAGTACCATTTTCACAACACCTACAATAGAATAGTTGTCGATCTTTAACAACGGACGTCCTTTCTAAAAGGTTTATGAGAATCGAGAGAATTTTGGGGAAAAGATTTCTTTGTAACTGATATATTTTCCTTGCGTGGGTACATGTATTTATACAAGAGATTACAAGTCATTAGAATCAATCAAATTAAATTTACAATCCCTTCATCTCAAGCACTTGCTTGTACTAGCATGATTTGATTTCATCTTGATTCATTGATTTGTGACATTATCCGTAACATGCCCCCGCAGGATGGCGCTTCCATGGAAGATGCCAATCTTGGGTTGCAAATAATTTAACCGAGGTTTCGATAATGGTTTTGTAAGGGCATCTAGAAGTTGATCTGTGGTTGAGATGTGGGAGACGTGGAGAGCTCCACTTGCAACTAGATCACGAACGAAATGGTAATCTATGGCAATATGCTTCATGCCGGAGTGAAATACCGGATTTGCACAAACATATGTGGCGCCGATATTATCACAAGATAGAGTTGGAGTAATGGTTGGTTGGATGCCAAGTTCGGATAGCAGATTGCGAACCCATTGTAGTTCTGCTATGGTGGTGGCAACGACGCGGTACTCGACTTCGCCGAAGATCGGGCAATTGTGCGTTGTTTCCCCCGCACTCCAAGATACTTGGATTAGGGCCGAGATAAATGACAAATGCAGAGGTGGATGATCGGTCATATGCATTTCCCGCCTAATCATCATCAAAGAACCCGTGAAGAATAGATGTCGTGGAGCGTGTCGAGATGTAACCCATGAAATATGCTTCCTTTAAAGTACCGGAGAAGTCATTTAGCAGCAGCCCAATGTGTGATAATGGGACATTGCATGAACTAAGATAATTTGTTGACGAAAAATGTGAGGTCGGGTCTTGTGATAGTAAGCTATTGAAGGGCCCCAATATGACTTCAATACTCACTTGCATTGGTTGCCTCAGTTGGATCATGGACATATAAGTTGATTCCCACCGCCAATGGAGTGGCTAACTCCTTGGCCTTTTCTATTTTGTGTTTTTGTAGAATCTCACGGCTATACTTATGTTGAGAGAGAAGTATACCCGTCTTGGTTCGGATCACTTCAATGCCAAGGAAGTAATTGGACCCATGGTGTAAATAAAAAGGATGGATCGGAGCGAGAGTTACGAAAGCTATGAGTGTGTAGGAATTTACTCAATGCAATGTACCATGCCCTTGGCGCTTGTTTTAATTCGTAAATAGCTTTCCTCAATTTGTATACGTGGTTATGTCGAGTCGATCAATAAACCCCAGGATGTTGAGTCATGTATACTTCATCCGTGAGATCCCCTTGTAGGAACGCCTTGTTGACATTAAGTTGTCGAAGTGGTTATCCTCGATTCAATGCAATAGAAAGTACAACACAAATGGTGGTCGGTTTGACAACGGGACTAAAGTTGTCCTTGTAGTCAATCCCGGGGCTTTGATGGAAGCCTTCGTTGCTACCTAAAATTCGGATTGAACTTCGGGTTAATGGATTACCGGATTAATTAAATGAATTAACTAACCTAGTCCGAGCTCTCCCAAGCCTTACTAATTTGCAACTTAGGTTCACACGATTTTATTCAAAAGATTTTTAATTTCGGAGCCGCCACTAATCTTTTTTGACAGTAAAATGAGATACCTAAATAAAGTATGGGAGAATACCTTATTTTCTGCTAACTAGAGATTTGGACTCGGGGACTTGATTATGTTAATTTTTCAATTAACACCCTTTCGGTACCATTTTTGCAACAATTTTCTTAATTGGCAAATTCAATTAATATCTTTGAGAAGCAAGGTGCAAATTTTTTTTTTTGTTGGTTTTCTTGATTAAATGAATATCATGCTAATGCACCTATATGATATGAATAACGATGACACTGGGAAAATGAGTTTTGATGCATATAAAATATGATTTATAGCTAGATGAGATGAGAGCTAACCTATATGACATGAAAAAATGAGTGCATAATAACTCTCAAAGAAAAAAAATGAATTTTAATGCAACGTAAATATGAATTCCATCCTAAATGACCGATGAGGATGCACTATGATATACGAAAATCATACTAACTTAAATGACAATAAAAAATGATTTATCTAACCTAAATGTCATGGAAAAAAATGCATAATAAAAATTGATTCTTTGATGCAAAGGCAAATATGAGTTTGAATTACATTATATGCAATATGGATAATACTAATGACATGAGAAATGCATGAATGACACATAAGAATGCATGACGAGTTAAACTATACGGTATGCAAATGAGATGTCATAACTTTTAATAAATTTTCGATTTTTTATGATGAATTGGTTTGACAATTAATGTAAATTGATTAATTAAAATCCAATTTATATTAAGAGTCATGTTTGAATGATATTTCGAAAAAATTCATTAAAAGTCAATACATGATGATTTTTTTTATGTTTTTCTTTATGAAAAATGTATCAAATAAAAATATAATAAACCTTGAGCATAGTACACCTTATAATTCGAATTTTTCCAAGGAATTTGCTTCGTACCACGGAGATGGACTTATAAGGTAATTTATTCACGTCGTAGCTCGAGGGTGGGATCGAATAGTGAATTTAGATATTATGAAATCGCCGGTCCGGTCCCAAAGTTATGGGATAAGTTAGACGATTTCATTGTGCGAATGACGTCGTACTTTGGAGGTGAAGTCGGATAGTCATCCATATTGCACATATTCCGAGGGACAAGGCACAGGAAGCATGTATTATACTCAAGGTAGATTATAAAAATATTTGATTTAAACTAAAAAAATGAATTTTCGTAGGTGCCGAAATTTTAAAGGACATAATCCCTTCTATCCACAAGGGATTACATATCCTAAAATTTAGTAAAAGTTGTCTCTTGAGATCTTTGAAGTGTATCTAGATAATTCTCCAAATTTTGAAAGATATATTTAATTCAAATAATGTTTATCCACGAGACACCAAGATATGCGAAGATAATATTCAAGTCAAGAAACAATATATCCAATCAAAGAAAAGATTTACATATGGCATCTTAGGATAGATAAAATATTGAATCAAGATGTTCAATCCAATCAAATTAGGTAACTAAATCAAAATTATTCCAAGATAGGGATCGTTACCTAATTTGACAAGACCTATTGCCAAATTCAAACTTCGAGAACCGATCCGCGGATGAAGTGACCAAGCTTGATGACCGACTTAATGGGGAAATCGTACAGCTCAGGATGGGGACTCAGTATGCATGAAAGTAAAAGGTCAAAGGAGATACACTTCGCAGCGACAATTTTGCACAACCAAAACTGAGCTGACTTGGACTTGATCTTGTTACGAATTAACTCTAAACTTATCCTTGCACAACCACGAAACCTGCACCAAAATAACAGTGATAACAGCCACTATTTCACTGCCAAACAGTGCTGAAAATAGCCCCGAACAGTGAGTAAAACGGCGGTCGAACAGCAGCTAAATAAGCCTGGAACAGTAGCAAATTCCAGCACCAAATGGCAATGGAACAACAGCGAATTAGTGGCGAAACGGCTCCCATACAGCCCGGAATCAACCTCAAACAACAAGAGGAAAACGGGCTCTGATGGCAACGGCTGGCGGGCGAATGGTTGGGTGACAACGCAGTGGCTGCTTGGCAGGACAGCAACGTTAGGACAGGTCTGCAGCGACGGCAATGGGGAACGTGGCCTCAGTCAAATATTCTTCTCTGTTAGCCAAATCTAATCCCCCCCACCCCCAACATCAATTACACCAAATTACACTGGCCTCTCAGCTTCCCTGTGGCGCTCACCATTTTTCCTACAATGATCGAAGCATTTAAAAAACCCTGCAATACACTAGTTAATTTTGATCACCTTGGGCGTAATCGCGCCACTTCGGACTCAAATCGGGCTCTAATTAACAAACGGATAATTAATTAAAAGCCTTAGTCATTTAAATTTGAGCAAAAGCGGGCTGATCTAAGTCTAAGAGTGGGTTTAGACCCCTTTAAGAATTTTGGCACACATGTCTCCTAATTGCCGGGAATTTTCCTGTTAATTCAAGCCCAAATTTCCTGACAAAATTAAACTCAAATCCCCCACCGCTAGTCCGAACATGCAATGTATGCTAAAGAAAATTAAATATGCTATGCATGAAAATTAATTATTTTTTACGAGAACTAAAACTTAATTCTAATTTTTTATGGATAAATGACTGAAAAATTTTAGCCAAAATGTAGGTGTCAACAACCTTTGGCAACGAGATGCGCTTTGTAGCACTCAATAGTGCCGTCATGTTGGCGTTTAATCCGGAAGATACACCTACAACCAACAACATTATTGGAATTTGTGTGAGGAGTGAGTTCTCATGTTCCATTACCCAACAACGCATTAAATTCCTCAAACATGGCATGTCGCCATTTGGCATCCCGCAAGACTTGAGTAATGCATGTTGGTTCGATGGTGTTGGGTAGAGGATGTTTAGTGGTGTGATGAATTTGTCATTCTTGGATAGTGTAATCATTGGATGGTCATGAGTTGCGGTTGGTGGAGGCGGTGGTAAGGCTTGTCATGGTGGTGGATCGAGGATAAGGGAGGTGGGTCCGATGGGGGTGGGATTTATGATATACGGTAGTGTGCCATTTTGGTTTGAGTTGGTCCGGGTTTCGGGTAAGGGGTCACGTGTGGGTGGTTTGAGTGGTGGCCGAGGTTGTGATTCGGGCAGGAGGATGGTTTTTGATGGCGTCGGTGCTATGAATTAGAGAAACATCGATTGCGTAGGAAGTAAGCAGCAGGTTGGCAACCATTGCAGGATCTTGCGATTGAATCGGCGTTGGGACAGGAGGCAAGACTAAATTTGTTTGTTTGGTAGTGATTGGAAGTTGGATCCATGTGAGTTTCGTAGGGTGATAATGAGTTTTGAGGTGAGGAGTTGTTGTGATATATGGAAAAATATATTCGTGAAACACAACGTGATGAGAAGTGTAAATGCGTTTGGTTTGGGGTTCGAAACATTTGTATGTGCTTTGAGAGAGCGAGTAGCCAAGAAATATACATGGATGAGAACGGTTATTAAGCTTGTGTTGGGCATATGGACGGAGCCACGAATAGCATAAGCATTCGAAAATTCAAAGTTTGAGATAGTTCGACTTTTGATTGGAGAGTTTTTTATATGAAGATTGATACTTGAAGGATTGGGGTGGGTAGTCGACTAATGAGATATGCAGCGGTTTGAAAAGCACAGGACTAAAGCAAGGTTAGAAGAGATGCGTTGTGGAGTAAAGTTAAGCCCGTTTCTACAACATGGTGATGTCGCCCCTCGGCAATGCTGTTGTGTTGCGGGGTGTGAGGAGGAGTGGTGAAGTGAGAAATACCATGTATGGTGAAAAAGGTTTTGAGTTGTAGATACTCGCCTCCGCCATCGGAGTAGACGAAATAATAGGACGTTGAAATTGTTATTTGACAATTGGTTTAAAAGCAGTAAAAATGGCATAAATGTCAGATTTTTTTATTTTTGGCATAGGATAAAGCCATGAGTATTTTGTAAAATGGTTGACAAATGAAACGAAAATTTTGAAACCATCAACTAAGGTGTCGGAGCGGGACCCCAAACGTCGGTGTATAGGGGTTCTATGCAAGCATGACTTGAGAGAGTAGAAACACTAAATGGCAAACGATGACTTTTATTGCATTGGCACGAATCACAATATGATTTGGAAATGGATTTGGACGTTGGACTTATGGGTAATGAAAATATCCTAACTTAATAATTTTGAATGGAGAAAGAAGGATATCTCAAACGTCAATGCTAGTCACAATGAGACGTTTTTTCTCCTATGAACACCACAAGTTGATCTTTGTGTGGCCGTAGGGTGAGTGGCATTCGATAAACTCCGTGCCTATGCTCACTGCGCAACAATGTCACCGCCATTCGAAGATCCTTCACCAAAAAGAACGTGGCAAAAAATTCAATAGAAGTATTATTTTGGGCACAAAATTCAGAGCTAAAGTACACTACAAGTGCCAAAACTTATGTACGGCGCTCACTTTAGTGCCAAAACTTTCAAAAAGATCACTTAAGTGCTAAATTTTTTAAAAACGATCACTTTAGTGCCAACTCGATTTGAGCTGACGTGGCTCGCCGAAAATCCGACGTGGCCTATTTTTTATTAATATTTGAGCAGACGTGGCTAGCCGGAGTTGACATCGAAGTGAGCGATTTTTAAAAAAATTGCACTTGAGTGATCGCTTAAAAAAAAAATGGCACTTAAGTGATCGTTTTGAAAATTTCGGACCGAAGTGATCGTTTTTAAAAAAAAAAATTGCACTTAAGTGATTGTTTTGAAAGTTTTAGTACTAAAATGAGCGTCGTGTACAAATTTTGATACTTGTAGTGTACTTAAGCCCAAAATTTAGAGACGGAAATTAAATTTTTAGATAAAACAAGGGTGTTTTTGGGAGACATAAGTTTTGTCATCCCAACATGTGAAATACTCAAACCGGTCGTATTGCCAATAACAATGTCATATGTCCTTTGTACTCCGAGTGGAGAGATAGGTTTGCCGAGTCGGTGGTAACATGATGGGATGCTCCCGAATCAACAAGTCATTACGGGCCGAGCGTGTGGTGGTTGTGTGGTCTAGCAGGTTCGGTATTTGGATGACCTCGAATACGAGTAGCAAGTCTTGGCCGTGTGGCCGTATTTATCGCAAAATTGACATAGAGGCCTAGAGTCATGAGACCGAGATGGGCCGTCCCAGTTGGGTGGATTTCTACGGGACTGTTGGCTGCAATTATTTTTACGAGCACCATGAGAAGCACCATGTCTATTTTGGGCACCGTTCAATGAAAAATGGACGAACTAGAGCGTGATTTGGCAATATACTCAGGTGTGACATGAATGAATTCTGCGGTTTTTTCTTCATGCTTAAGGTAAGTTTCATAAGCGACAAGTACGTCGTGTAATTCCTTAAATGAAATAGGATTTTCTCTAGCCTAAATTGTAGCCGCTAATGCTTTGAAGTCGGGACCAATTCCACGAAGGCATGAATAACTACATCATAATCTTGAAAGGATGTATCTATAATGGAGAATTCATCGGCAATATTCTTTAATTCTTGAAGATATTCAGAAATTGACCTCGATTGATGCCGCATTATGGCCAACCGGTCCTTGAGAAACATTACCCCGAGAACGGGATTTGTTGGCATAAAGGTTGTTGGGATTTTTTAATGTCTCTTGAGAGGTTTCGCTGAATGCAATCAGCAGCAAAATATTTTCAAAAACTGAGCCAAAAAAGGCAAATAACAATAGTTGGTCCTAGCGGATCCTCAATGTGCGTCTTTGGACTGGCTGATCCGGATGAATCAAGTGACGGACAAGGGTGTGTGCCGTCAACAAATCGAGCAAATCATGCCCGATTAAAATGGCTTGAAGTTGTGCTCGCCAAGAAGAAAGTTGCTGGTTGTGAGCTTCACAGGGAAGCTAAACAAGTGTTGCCAATGATAATGAGATCGGTTGCGGAAGAGTTGGTGAGACCCGTTACGGAAGAATTGATGTTGTCATTGGTTGAATTTGACAAGGTGGGATCGAGGGCTTGGTTGAGTGAAAAAGCTTTGATACCATAAAAGGTTTATAAGAATCAAGAGAATTTTGAGGAAAAGATCATTTTGTAACCGATACGTTTTCCATGCTTGAGTACATGTATTTATACAAGAGATTACAAGCAGTTAGAATCAATCAAATTAAATTTACAATCCCTTGATCTTAGCACTTGCTTGTACTAGCCTGATTTGATTTGATCTTTATTCCTTGATCCGTGCCATTATCCTTAACACTTTCTTCGTCAGCGGGATGCATCAGGATTTGATTATCTCTCGCATAACGTGAAGCTGTCCTTTATGTACGCTATGTTCAAATGGGTGAAGTCTATGCCCGTACGCCACTTTCCATTTGATTTCTTAACCAATGCCACATTTGCCGGCCGTTCCGGATAAATTACTTCACAAAGACAGCCCGCGTGCAATAATTTTTTCAGTTTCTTCCTTGATAGCTCGCTGCCTCTTTTGTCTGAACGAGAACTTCTTTTGATTGACAGGTTCATTGTCCTTTGAAACACTGAAGTTAGGGGACATCACTGCCGAGTCGAATGCCTGACATGACTGATGGATCCCCATGACAATAGTCTTATAAGCCTTCCATCTATATACTGGTCTGCACACTCATAGCTTTTCGCTAGGGGATAAGGCACCTCTTTGTTTGTTTTACAAACAATCTATCAACACATTCTAATCACAATTATTCATATAGAGCGATTCAACGAACCATAAATGGCACATCAATTTGTTTGCACCATTTATCTCTGAATTTTTTAGCTTTGAATCACACAAAGTTGTATTTCACCATCTTCAGGGGAGAGAAAGCTTTCTGCAGTGGAGAGTGCCGGTACCAGGAGATTCTCTTGGAAGAGGGAATGGGAAGATCAGAACCAGATGAATATGGCTTTTCTTGATAACAAATAATCATCACTTTGCTTCAGGATGGTCTTGAACGTACCAGCTTCACAAGGATGTATTCATCATTCCTACATAAATCTTTAGAGGCAGAGATAGAGACTGAACTTTCTGTTGTATAAAATGGATTGAAGCTGGGGTTTCTTGATATCTTAGGCTGCTCTGCTACTGCTGCTCCTCTCAGCAATCTTTTTTATTTTCATTTTCCTGTTTCCTCTCTCTCATAGTTTTCTTGTACAATTGGATTCAATGAAGTGATAATCTAGGAGATTGCTAATCTGGTGCTTTGGTCCAAAAAGGTTTTCTTGTTTGCTAATTGGTGCTCATAATGATGACAGGATGACTGAACTTATGCCCATTATCTTTCCCTGATTAATATATTGCTGCACATCATCCTGGGCAGATAAGGACAGATTACATCATTTGATGCAGATTCTTGCAGTTTCTTTTTCCTTGCCTGTGAGGCTGTGTTCCTCCTGATCATACCCCACTTTGATGGCTCATTGATGCAAGAACGATTGTTTATTGTATAATTGATATTATTACGTGGTTGGTATCTTGAGGGGCTATGCTTTTTTATTTCCTCAGGTACTCCTGTGTTGAAAACCCCACCATTTGGAAAAATATGATTCAATTCACACCAGATTGTGATGCTGTACATTCTTCGAATTATTCATATTCTGCAACGAAGTATTACTCAATTTCCAAATATTTCTTGAATCTGGCCTAGTTGATTGTCATAGTAGAGCTGCCCTACAGGCTTCATGATTTGTTTGAAGATGGGAAAGATAATAACTGATTTCTCTTTTGCTTGCAGCTGCCCTACAAGCTGCCCTCTCGTATGTTTACATAGTCTGTCCCAAGCCAAGATAAAAGAGGAGGGTTGCGTCGGTGTAGCGAGCCGGCTATAAAAAATTAGCTACCTTTTATGAGATGAACCCTACCGATATTTCGTTGGAGCGTACTCTTCTTAGCGACGCGTTGCATCGGCGCCCGGATGTAGCGAAAAATGGGCAAGGGTCCTTGCACCAAGATAGGCGGGTGTGAGGGTAAGGAAACTAGCCTTGGGCCATCATTCCCAGTGATGCGCCACATCGGTGCCCGGGTGTGGTGAGAAGTGAGCGAGGGTCCTCACACTTTTATGGGCGAGTGTGGGGGCAAGTAAGGCCCAGGGGGATAAGGATTCGACTAGGGAGTTGGAACATAGGAACCTTGACGGAGTAAATTGAGGGAGTTAGCGAGATACCTTTGTTAGAAGAAGAGTGAATATTGCTTGCCTGCAAGAGACTAAATGGGTTGGAGAAAAGGCTAAGGAGGTGGAAGGCATCGGATTCAAGCCGTGGTACATAGGCACAAAAAAGAGTGTAAATGGAGTTGGGATTTTGATCGATAAAAGTTTCGGAGATAAGGTGGTTGATGTCAAAAGATCGGGAGATAGAATTATTTTGGTTAAGCTAGTAGTGGGAGAGCTAATTGTGAATATCCTTAGTGTGTATGCCCCTCAAGTTGGACTGCCGGTATCCGATAAAAACAGATTTTGGGAAGAGTTGGAGGAGATTTTGAGGGGAATACCACGCGAGGAGAAGGTATTCATAGGAGGAGATTTAAATGGACATGTCGGACAAAGTAGTGGAGGTTTTGGCTATGGGACTAGAAATGAGGCTGGTGCGGACATCTTAAGCATCGCTTTAGCTTATGATTTGATGTTGGCAAATACCTTCTTCAGGAAAAGAGAATCACATTTGATCACTTTTCGCAACGGTCAAAATTGTAGCCGATTGACTTTTTTCTTGCTAGAAGAGATGATAGGACCTCGTATGTAGATTGCAAAGTCTACCCTGGAGAATGTGTAGCTACGCAAAATAAGTTGGTGGTTTTAGAGGTTAGGTATAACAAAGTACGAAAAATGCAAAGAGGTGCCCAGAATCCGAGAATAAGATGGTGGAAGCTAAAAGAGGAAAAACAAATAAATTTCAAGGAAAGAATGTTCCAGGAAGCACCGTGGCAACCGGAGGACGAAGTAAATGTGATGTGGAACGAGATGTCTAATTGCATCCAAAAAGTGGCAAGAGGGGTCTAGGGGAAAGTAAAGGAACGGACATCAAGCAAAGGAAACTTGGTGGTGGAATGACGAGGTGCATGAGGCAATTAAACGAGAAGAAGGAGTCTTTTCATCGTTTGCATATTTGTCCTAATGGAGAGAATTTGGCAAAGTTTAGATTAGCGAGGAAAAATGCCAAGAAAGGCATGCGAGAGGTTAGAGGCAAGGTTTTTTTCCGACATGTACAAAAACGGGGGAGCAAAGAGGGAGAAAAAGGTATCTATAGGCTTGCAAAGATAAGAGACAAGAACAAGTAAAGACTTGACACATGTTAGATGCATCAATGATGAAAATCAAAAACTTGTAGTAAGAGATGCGGACGTCAAGGAAAGGTGGATGAGCTATTTTCGCAAGCTTTTTTAATGGAGAGAGTGATACCAATGAGATGGATTTGGAGGACGTTTCTAATGATTCAAATAGAAGGTTTGTGCGTAAAATTAGAGCGCACGAAGTTAAGGAGGCACTAAAGGAGATGAAGACTGGTAAGGCCTTGGGACTCGATGGGGTCCCTATTGAAGTGTGGAGATGCTTAGGAGTTGTGGCAATACGTTGGTTGACTAACCTTTTTAACAAGATTCTCCATACTAATAAGATGCCCGATGGATGGAGGAAAAGTATGCTTGTGCCTATCTATAAAAATAAAGGGAGATATCCAGAATTGTTCCAACTATAGAGGCATTAAGCTTATGAGCCATACTATGAAGTTGTGGGAGAGAGTTATTGAGCATCGTTTGAAACTAGAGACTAAGATATACCGTAAATCAATTTGGATTTATGCCGGAAGATCTACCATGGAGGCTATTTTCTTGATACTGACAGTTGATGGAGAGGTATCAAGAAAAGAAGAAAGATCTATATATGGTGTTTATTGATCTTGAGAAGGCGTATTATAGGGTTCCAAGACAGTGCTTATGGTGGGTGCTTGAGAAGAAAAAAGTACCTTCAAAGTATGTAGAGGCGATCAAGGATATGTATGATGGAGTTACTACATGTGTGAAGGCTTGTAATGGAACATCAAGCTATTTCCCAATCACAATGGGCTTACACCAAGGCTCGACTTTAAGTCCTTATCTTTTTGCCATGGTTATGGACGAGCTAACAAGAGATATCCAACATGAGGTGCCGTGGTGTATGCTATTTGCGAGATGATATTGTGCTCATCAATGAGACAAGGGCGGAGGTTAACGCTAAATTAGAATTATGGAGAAGTACGTTGGAATCCAAAGGGTTTACGTTAAGTCGAAGTAAGACCGAATACATGAAGTGTAAGTTCGACAAGGCAAGAGGGGGAGATGAACCCGTCAATTTGCTCGGACGGGAGGTACCCAAGAAAGATACTTTCGAGATATTTAGGATCAATATTGCAAAAGGAGGGAGAGATTGATGAGGATGTAAGCCATAGAATCGGAGCAGATTGGATGAAATGGCGCAGTGATGCATCGAGGATTTTTGTGTGATCGCAAAATCCCTCTTAGGCTAAAAGGAAAATTCTATAGAATAGCGATAAGACACTGCAATGATCTACGGAGTGAATGTTGGCCAGCATAGAGGCAACATGAGCATAAGATGGAAGTAGCGAAATGAGAATGCTAAGGTGGATGTGTGGTCATACAAGAATTGATAAGATAAGAAATGAGGAAATTTGACGAAAAGTTGGAGTAATATCGGTGGCTCGAAAAAAATGAGAGAACATCGTTTGAGATGATTTGGACATATTCTTCGAAAGACCCCTAAATGCTCCGGTAAGAACGAAGTGTGATATAGAGAGCATGACATGAGGAAAGGGAAAGGTCGGCCGAAACTTACTTAGGGAAAAGTAGTAAGACAAGATTTGTTGGAGTGAGACATAGATTGGCGTACTATTTGTCTTAGGACAAAGTGAAGGAAAGCGATTAACATTGTGGAGGGGCAAAAATTTCTATGTTCCCGATCGCCTTTTCGAGTCCTAGCTCTTTGTTTCTTTATATTGCTATAGCTATGATATTCTATTTTGTTTTATTTTATATCTCTTTCGGTCTTGCTTTTTTCGGTTCATCGACCGCGACCCCAACTAGTTTGGGTTAAAGGTGACGTTGATGTTGATGTTGATGTTTTGACAATGAAAAGAACAAGTATATTCTTTCACAAGATTATCAATTTTGATGATTTATGTTGTTATTTGGAGCTTGTTTTGTATTGAAGTTGTAGCAGTCCGGATTGTGATGTTTTAATTTGTTTTTTTGCAGGTATGAATGGACTGTTATTTCGACAAACAAAAAAGGTATACTAATGACACTCCTAATTATTTTTTAGTGGTCCAGGACACAAGGGAAATCCAACTGCGTGAAGACCCCTGGAACATCTTGTAAGCCCCGTAAATTGGTTAAAATACAAACCTTTGACTGAAGCGACTCTTAGCTAGAGTAGGCAGAACACAGTTGATTAGATTAGAATGAGTAACCTCAAATTCTTGATTTCGAAATCCCTTAACACTCCAATAAATTATACCGATCACGTATAAATCCTTACATTCACTGAGGCTTAAGTACACTACAAGTGCTGAAACTTGTGTACAATGCTAACTTTAGTGTCAAAACTTTCAAAAGGATCACTTCAGTCCTAATTATTTTGAAAAACGATCACTTGAGTGTCAAAACTTTCATAATGATCACTTAAGTGCCAAGTTTTTGAAAAACGCTTACTTCAATGCCAACTCCGGCAAGCCACATCAATTGAAATATTAATAATAATAAAAATAGGCCATGTCGAATTTCGGTGAGCCACATTATCTAAAATCGGAGTTGGCCTGAAGTGAACATTTTTCAAAATATTATGCACTTAAGTGATTGTTTTAAAAGTGTTGGCACAAAAGTGAGTGTTGTACATAAGTTTTGGCTCTTGTAGTATACTTTTTAGCCCATTCGGTGATGTCGAATTCTCTTTAGAGGTGCAAAATATCAACTCTAAATTAATAGAATCCCAATAGCTCATAATTATGTGCAATAGGCAAGGCACGCGCTATGCGCGTTTATGAAACGAGACTGTTACTGTTTTAAAAAAGTATTGGTAGCATTAAAGAAAGTGTGTGAAGCGGCGCGTAGTGCGAAGAATATACGCTCTAGTCCTCCGAATGACTTAACCTTCTGATTAGGCAGCCACTACCTTGAAGATTAGTTGTGCGCTTTGGGCTTTTGCCCAGTTTTACTTACCCAAAAATAATTGAGAATATTATTTTAGTACCCAATTGTTTCAAGGAAGTATAAGAAGTGAAAACACTTTGTTCAGATCTAATTGTATCATTCTTGTGATTCTAATATCGTGTCATGCAGCATTTTAAGCTGTAAAGACTCTATTCCAAAGGATTTAGGGCAAATTTATGCATATCGTGAAATTGTACGGTGTGATGAGATACAATAAATTTTGATGAGCGAATCAATTAAAATTAGGGGCTATCTATTTTGGTTCCCCTTTGTCGTTATTTTCAGTTAAGCTTTTCATACAAAGATTTCCGAGTCTCTTGATGGAGTCACACGAAGTGGCTGTCAAGTTCTCCAAAAGAGATCGATGCTTTAGGAAGTATTTTGAAAGAGATACAGATGTGAAGGAAAGGGCGTCAAATGTCACATGCTTGCTACAGCACATCTAACTACAACTCTTGAGTTTCAATGGCTTAATGAAGGTGAGATGTATATGCCAATGCAGTTGTATAAGAAGCTATTAGCAACTCCGGTGGGGTTAATTTTTTAGGTGAATTGTAGCATGTCGTTTAGATGAAGTAGGCGCTGGCATAACGGTTGTATGGTTTCTTGAATCTCTTGATTGCTGTGAGCAATCGTGGATATCCACTTCAACATTTTTCTCGGCTGCCGTTACCAAGTTTCAAGAGTGTTATTTTTTACCTGTCCTGTTGTCACTTCTTCATTGCTTTCCTGTTTTTAGCTTCATAAAGATATGCTTTCGCGGAGCCACAGGAGTAATTAGTACATTAAGCTCCTGTACTTTTACGGTTTACCAACGTTGGGTGTTTCTTTCGAAAACCCAAAAGGAACAAGAAAATGAAGGAAGAATTAAGGTAGCACTCGTATGTCGTATGTTTGTGGATATAGAACACGGTAGAATAGGTGAGCTTTGCATGAGAGTTTAGGTTTGATTTAGAATAAGTTCTCGGCCTTCTTAGAGCATTGTTTTACTGTTTTAGAGGATTTTGCACTTGTGAAATATCACGAGGTAGCTGTTGTATGTGTACATAGAGAGGTACTTGTCGAGAAATTTTGTGACTAAACGGTTTGAACGTACTGATTCATTTGTTTTACAGTTGCCAAGGAGATGTGCTGGTATTTTTCGTGAAGCAAATGATACTGCATGCTCAATGTCAAAAACTAGACTCATCCTTCCACGAGTCCAAATTAAGTTTAAATGGCAAAAGACGCCGATGTAACCGTGAGTACGTCCGGTCCTGTATATCAGCAGCCATCCTCTTTCGCCTTCTCTCTCTGTGGTGATGTGACGCCCGGGAAACCCAAATTATGTATTTTTCCCGAATTCAATAAAAAGGAAGAGAATTGAATTTTAGTCGATGCAAATTCGGATCGTAAGGATCAAAGTCGACTAATTTTGGATGATTTCAAACGTCGTTTGATTTCGATTGGATCTCGAAATCGTGGTCATCGCGACTTAGGATTTCTAATCCTCGCGCCTAGACCTATTCCGGACCGAAACTTAATCCGTGAAAATCCAAATTTTATTCCCAAACGGTTGAGCCAAAAATCCGTTCAATCCCGAATTATGAATTTACCGTTTCGCCCTGGATATTATGCATATAAGACGAAGAAAATTAATTGGATGAGACCCGTGGGCCCCACCCCAGTCAAATCCAGTCAACTCACCTACCAACTCTCTCTCTCTCCTCCATTTCTTCTTCTCTCTCTCCTGCTGAACTCTCTCTCCCTCACGCTCTATCTCTCCCTCTTTGTTGCACCCACCGCCCGACTCTTCCTCATCCGGCCTCCTTCTTGCGCGATGTCAGCCCCGAGCCACGCCACCACTGCCTCACCGCCTTGCCGCCAGCCAGCCGCCGCCATCTCGCCGCCGAGCATCGCCGGACAGCCGTGGAACAGCCCCGGCGTCCCCTGCTCTGTTTTGGAACCAGTGGGCTGTTCGGGCTCCGACCGCCCTTGCGGCCACCTCCGACGACCACCAACCGTCTCACCTTCATCCAGCTACCAATCCACCTCCCTCCGACAGCCGCTTGCCGCCGTGAGCCACCGCAGAGCCGCGATTCAGCCTAGAAGAGCAGACGTGCTCTGCTTTGCGTCGCCCAGCCACCGTCTCTGTTCCAGCTGTCTCCGCCGCTCTCTGCCGCTTGCCAGCCACCCCCAGCGACTGTCCTCCACCCCCTCACCGTCCCACGAAGCCATCGGAAGCCGACCGCCGCTTGTAGAGCTCCGAAACACCTCCGGCCAGCCTCCCCTGTTCTGCCCCCGAGTCCTCTGTTTTGGGCGCCGGTTCTGCCCAGCCGCCGTTCGGCCTCCTCCGGCCGTTCGCCGGCGCCGCCACAGCCACCTAAAGCTTCCCCGGAGACCCTCGACTGTGGCCAAACCTTTCCCCAGCCCTTGCACCACCCGAAACCCCCAAGAACAGCCCCCAAAGCCACTGTTCTGCTCTGTTTTCCTCTGCCCAGTCACTGTTCCGCCACTGTTCACCGCCGGCCGCCGCTGCTCCGGCCACCAGCCGTCGTCCCGAGCCCCGTACCGCTGTCCCAGAGTGTCGCCAAGTCTTTCGGGCCATCCTGGACCGAGTTGGAGCCCGAAGCTTAAGTTGGATCACGGGCCGCCATTAATTGTCGCCGGGCCGGGCCGAGTTCGTGTCGTCGCCGCCCGAGTTGAGACTGCCCGAGCTAATATTATTGGTGAGTTAGCCCCTAACTCCTGGCTAGGACGCTAATTGCGTTCGGAATTAGATTTATTTAGCTAATTAGAGTGTTTAGGTAGATTAATTACGGTCGGGCTAGATAGAAACGTGGTTTAGGCTAAATGACCGTAATTAGTTAAGTTAGTCAATTAGCTAGGTTGTTTGTGGCTAATTGATTGAATTGATTGATTGTGGTGATTGATCGCGAGTGAGCGATAGGTCGAGACAGTGCAGAATCGGCTATCAATTGAAAATCGAAATTTGAATTAATAATTGATTTATCGCAATTGAACGATTGATTCATGAAATGTTGACGGTGAATGTCGATTGCCCGTTGATTGTAGTGGGGGTCCGATTAGAGGTTAATCGCCCCAAATTGATTGGTTTGCCGATTGATATAATTGCGCATTCATATGACCGCGTGTAAACTCAACTGCACATTTTAGCATGAAAACGGCCTAGGGCCGAGTCTTTGGGCACGATTGTGTGAGCATTCGGCGTTAAATAAAGATAAAAATTGATTGATTGCCGAATGAGTTGAGTGGTCATATGACGGAATGGTGATGAGATTCTCGACAAGTTCGTACAGAGTTTGTACCGTGCCAATTGCACGAAATCACACGACTTGTCGGATTCACGACAATCCATGCCCCGTGCCGCCGCACGGATTTAAGGGATTGTCGGATGCCGATCGCAGCCTTGTGAAGGACCGACGCTCCTTATTGGAATGCCTATTTGCTATGCCGCGCCGGGCCGCGACTGGATACATAGCTTTCGATGCGTCGCGTAGAGAGGATATGGGACGATGCTCGGTTCTCGCTGATGACACTGCCAAAAGTGTGGGACCACACCGGGCCGTGTGAGTCGATGTCACGCCGGTCGCGTGGGTCACGGGTTAATAAATGTACTACGTGTGGTGTCCCGTGAATGCAAGCGCCGTGGATGCTTTGCCAATGAGTTGGTTTGATTGATTTGACTGTTGAGTCATCTCGCATCGCATTATGCCCGGGTGAAGACCGGTAAGCTTGCATGTGGTCGAGTTATCTCGCTCGTCGGATATTATGATTGTCCGGTTAGGACATCTGAGCGAATCAACGCCCTAGCCGGGCTTAGGCGTTGACTCACCGAGATTTATTTCTCACCCCGTCGTTTAACCATTTCAGGTCCCAAGTAATGAAGCCCGGGGATGTTAGGGCTTGGGTGTTAGAGCAGATTTTTGGGAGTAGATGATGGCTTAACCTTACCCGATCGAGTATGTTTTTGAGGTCCTAGTGAGCCGCCCCCCAAGAATGGGGTTAATTATGTTTTACGTAGCTTAGTAGGGTTAAGGTTCATCTCGCTTTGATTGATGAATGAAATTGAATTTTGTGAAATGATCGATGATTGTTCTATTGTACTATCCCTACCGATCTTGCATGTTTGGGAGTGTTGCACGTTCCGCATGCGCCGTAGGTTCGTAGGTCGATAGTGTACAGGGACGCTATCTTTCATGACCTGTGGCGAGTTTGGTAGGGATGTCGCGAGCTCGAGAGTCGGGCGTGACAGGTGAAGCCTCATTTTCTGTTTTGTTAGGTAATGTGACCCCGTTGAACCACCCTTGGCCGATGACAAGAATTAAACTTTCCTGAATCGACGGGGACTCAAGTATCTTCTCATGATCCTGGAAATTCCCATGGCAAATGTGCCACCTTGCCTTGAGAAACCACTCGGAGCTTGTCCGCGCGCCCAGATATTAGAAGCTCATCGTGACTAACCTGCAAATGAAGGTGGAAAGAGGGCTATCAGCTGAGAAAATGATCCATCCTTGGTCAAATTGAAGTATTTTGGCACAAAAATAAATCTCACCATCAGAATTCCTCCTTGGAGCAATACTGGATCTTGAATGAGCGCCTCAGCCGCATCCATACTCAAGGCCTCTGGTCATCAAAGCAAAACCATACTCATTTATCTTTAGAGAAGAAAGTAAATATTTGATAATAACAATTTAGTAGTCTCTGGTCATTAAAGCAGAACTTGAAGTCCACATTTATAAAAAAAAGAAGAAAGGTCAACATTAATTATGTGCAAAGCCCAATACTGCCCATTCGCACTTATATCTTAGATACTTGATATTATAGACACTGTAATACAAAAACACTGATCAAGCTGGCATAACTGTTCCATTCCCAATGTTTTGCAAGTTAGAAGAATTAGATTTGTTTCAGTTATGTTATAAGTTAGATGTATGATGACAGAAGCTCCCTGCAGCTGTGATCAAGCAAAACCATGGGAGGTTTCTTGAAAGTTAACTTGGCAAAGGCAGCTCTGCTTTTCTGACCACCTATTTATATGTTCAAAACACCATGTTATATGCGCCATAACATTCCAAAAGCCCTGGAGAAAGTACACAGTGAACCATAGTTCAGATTACAAATAAACTGACCTATAATAGAGCTTCACAATGTCATACGTTGCTTCAGCAAACAAATATACATATCCGACAGTAGCAGAGAGGGAGAAGATGTATCAGACAAAATATACATGGTTGAAGCACAAAATTACACACCAAGGGAACCCGAGTGAGGTCAAAGCTTTTGCTCCAGAAGTCCCTGCAGGAAGAATGCCACATGTGAAGGTATTTTCAGGTAAAATGACATAATGCATGATCGGATCATATTCCACGGTGGAGTAAACGCAAACAGCTGATACTTCAAAGAAGTAAATAGATTTGCCCCAGAGGTCACTGCTGACAATACAAACACAGAGGCCGGTACGCGCATATAGTTACAATCTCAACCAAACGAAACATAGGTATATTACATTGGCTAAAAATTTCTAGCAAGCTGGAAGTAACAGTTGCTAACCCATCGGAGATCAAGACCCAAAGGGAAGGTTATTTATGGAATATCAATGTGGTCATGAATTGGAGGTGTATTGAAAGCTTGAAGCCATGAGCTGTTCCAGAATTTTATCGCAAGATCGACTGCTTCATGCTGCAAAGGATCATCATAAGCAAAAAGAAGGTTCTCGATTCTTAGGAAAACCATAACCAAAAAAAGCTGCATCCCCCTTTCTTCACAATCATATCACAGATTCCACAAAAATAATCATGTCTTTTTTTTTTTTAGATTTCGAGAAGATTATTCTTATCTAGATCATATGCACTAGAAGAAAGATTCAGAACATACCACCAGCCCACCAAATAAAAATTAGACGTATCCTTGCAAGAGATTTCGCCAATGGAGATGACGATGGCATCTGCAAAACAACCAGAGTGAATGAGGTAGGGCACAAGAATAAAGATGTTGGGAAGAGAAGACACGACAAACGCAGAAAATGAGGAGGGATATGATTCATTCACATTATGTTCGGGCATCAAGCAGAGTTGAAGATAAGTGACAAACATAGCAAGAGGCAGCACCCAAACGTCAGTCGGTGGCTTCTGGAAAATTCTATGCGACAATTGTCCATGAGGAAAAAAATAAATAAATAAATTGGTATTAAGCATTGAATTGCAGAAGAGAAACGAAACTGATGCATCCAAGAACAAGAACTCACTGTAGATGTTGGAAGGAGGAAAGGAAGTGGGAGACATTTTTTACCTGAGGAAGGAAAACCAGTCCACGGAGAATAGTCTTTTATCACGGAGACTATGGGCGCGATCGATGTCAATATCATCGGATCTGATGGTAATCAATGAGAACGTAAGGGATGTGTTGGATGAGGGGCCAGCAGTGGCCAGTGAGTTTTGAGCATCCTTCTTTCAGAGTCTCGCACTTGTCTATCCACAAATGTTGGAGGGAGGGAGGGAGGCCATCCTCTGGCAAGTCCCTCAACTCCGGGCAATCTGTAAACCACAACTGTTGGAGAGAGGAGAGATGGTTGGGAAGACCTCTCGATAGTCTTTCCACTTTCCTCATATTACTTAACGAAAGTTCGGTTAGAGAGGAAGGGAAGAGAAGACTCCAAGCATCATCCGAAGGAAACGACACCCTGTCTCCCTCCCCTCCACCCATGCTCCTTCCAAAGTCAATTACCAGAGACTGGAGGGAGGTGAGGAGGGGCAAGCCCCATTCTCTCACTGGCTGCTTCACGTTCTCGCACCCTGAAATTTCAAGGCTCCTCAAATTGGGAGGCAAACCTCCTTCAGGCAAGCATTCGATGTTTGGGCAATTCACGATGCTTAGCTCCCGGAGGGATGTGAGACGATGCCACTGATCCGGGAGAGACCTTATCTTCGGACAATAATAAAGATAGAAATGCGAGAGGGTGATGGGAAGGGGAGGGAAGGCCTCTATCTCCAATGCTGGACAGTCCCATATCTCCAGCTTAGTGAGATTCCTGCAGCTGGCAATGTTGCAGCTGGCAATAGACTTTATCTTCGGACAATTATCTAGCCAGAAAGATGACAGGCTGATGGGAAGGGGAGGGAAGTCCTCTATCTCCAGTGTTGGACAATTCCAAATATTCATTTCGATGAGATGGGAGAGCGCGTGAAGGCACCGTGGTAGGCTTCTCAAATTCTCGCAGCTGTCAATAGTCAAAGATTCCAGCGATTCTCCCGCGGCGGCGATCACTTCCAGCGACTCCACTCCCTCGCAGTATCTAATTATGAGTGTCTTCAGAGCAGCGAGTCTACCCTCGGCGACCCAAATGGATGTCAGAGAATCACATCCACCTATCTCAAGATATTCAAGCTGAGATATCGAACTATTGCTGCTATGGTCATCTGCAGGAATTATTTGTCCCCTGAGTTTTGGACACCCCTGGATCGACAACTTTCTGAGTGTGTGCATCTTGCTCGGAAGCTTTTCTAAGCTCGCAAAATCCGACAATTCCATCCTTTCAAGGTTGTAGGGCAACTCGATTTCTCCTTCTCCTGCCACAAAAGATGTGAATTGAGGACAACTTCCAATGACCAATTCCTCGAGGAAAGTGAGATTTCGCGTTTCATTTCCATCTTGCCACAAGAACATTAGCTTGTCACACCTTCTTATACGAAGCTCCTTTAGCTTGCCCAAGCAGCTCAAAAACCCAGGATCAAAGCAAACAAGCTCAGCAAGATTTTCAATTGTGAGAATGGTCAAAGAAGCTAGGTTGACCAAGGTCTTTAAGATCTCCTTGCTACAATCCTCAAGGTCTAACTCGCGGAGAGATGGAAGACGAACCACACTGGTTGAGTTATCCAAATGCGGGCACGAATGAATTTCAAGCTTTGTGAGACAATCAAGTTGACAAGGCAATGTCCCGCCCAACGAAGGACAGCTTCGGACAACAAGATGCTGAAGACAAGAGAATGAGACTTCTTCTTCTCCTCGGCCCTCGGCATAATGAGTCCAATCCTTCCATGCCAACATCTCTTCGAACTTCAAAGTTGTTAAGGATGTAAACGGGCTTTTACTTCCGTAAACTTCGGCGCCTATCATCCTTACCGCATGGAGACCTTCGAGAGATAATTCTCGAAGTGAAGGTAGTTGTCCAAGGGAGGGCAGCGATGTAACATTAGGACAATCCCGCAAGTGCAAACAAACTAACTTAGAGTAGTATGACCCATCTAACCATGACGGGATTATTGCACCACCATAGTGCGAAATAGTGAGACTTTGGAGATTAATGTGAGGCCGCAGATAGTCAAGCACATGTGAATCATGCTTGTCATTCCGGAGATTTCCAAAATCTTCATCCCAACGCAAGGATAAGTTGCTAAGGCCTTGCTTTCCAAACAAATTGGCATCAACAGCATCTCTAGCTTCTTCCACCCTTTGCAATTCTGATATGAGTAATTCTCCTTGAAGATGTGGCAAATTATTTAACTCCTTCAATTGTAACCCTTTCTCTGTTCCTACCACAAACTTGGACAATATAATAAGATTCTTCAAATTACTCATACCCAATGGCATTTCTTTTGGACTCCCTGTATCTCGAATATCGAGAAACTGTAAATTGATCAATTTTGTGATGCTTGGAGGTAATGTGGAAAGCTTTGCACAACCTCTTAAGATCAAAGCTTGTAATTTGCACAAGCCCCCAATTGACACAGGTAGACTTTTGATACAAGTGTACGAGAAATTGAGGTATCGTAGATGCTTTAAATCACCAACACAATTCGGTACCTCTACGATAGAACAATGACATAACGAGAACACCCTCAAGTACTTCAATTTCATTAGCAAGTCATGCAGCACCTTGTTGGAGATATAGATTTCTTTGTAAGGTCCAAGAGTCAGTAGCATTAAACTTCTCAGTACCTTCATTTCGTGATATGCTCTCATGGATTTTGATGTAACATACCCCGAAGTGATGAATGATGCATAACGAACTTTCTCAAGAGATGCATCATCTTCATTACTTGCCACCCGAGACTCCCCCGATCTAAAGCATGTCCCACCTACAATTGAATTCGCTAGATCGTTCAAAAGATCATGCATTGAAAACTTAGATGCATCGACCCTTGATTGTTGAAGAAATGATATGGATACTAGCTCATCGAAATGATCCCGTCCTACTCTCAAGATATCCTCCTTTTCTTTTTGTTCGTCTAGAAAGCCCTCTCGCTATCCATAAAAGTACCAGTTCATCCCTCTCAATTTCGTAATCCTTGGGATATGCCGCACAATAAGCAAAACATCTCTTCAAATAAGAAGGAAGATGGACATAGCTCAATTTCAAAACTGGGAGAACCTCATCATTTTTTCCCGTCTCCCATATTCTATCATTTAATAAAGCTTCCCATTTATCCGGATTCCTTTCGTTACATAGGGCGCCGCCCAACATCTTTGCTGCCAAAGGTAAGCCTTTACATTTTTCGGCTATTTTCTTGCCTACTGTTTCAAGATCCGGGTGCCCCTCAAAATTTGATGCTCGAAGAGCATGAAAGGCTAATAAGCTTATGCAATTATGAAGGGGCAACTCCTTTAAATGATACGGCGATGATCTTGTTAGGGAAACAACGGTAAGGTTGCGAGTCGTGAGTATGATCTTGCTTCCCTTAGCCCCCGCTTCAAGTGGTTTCAAGAGGGCAGTCCATTTTTCATAGTCCTCATTCCACACATCATCTAAAACCACAAGAAATTTCTTCTCGAATAGGCTGTCCTTCAACTTAACTTGAAGCTCATTAAGATCGTTGCCCTCGTAGGACAACCCAGTGATCGACTGCAGAATAGTCTTTGTTATGTTGAGAACATCAAAAACGTCTGAAACACAAACCCATGCTCTTTTTTAAACATCTTTTCACTTTGGCGTCATTATACAGCTGTTGAGCCAAGGCCGTCTTTCCAACACCGCCCATCCCAACTATGGGGACTATGCGAAACGTGGTAATGCCATTTTCGGCTTCACCAGTCAATAGTTTCACTATCTCCGCTTCTTCCGTCTCCCTGCCAAAAATCTGAGTCTCTGGCAGAGAAGTGCTGGGGAGCCTTTTTTCGATGCTGTTAGATCTGTTCAGGGCATTCTCTGTCAAGTTTAGCTGACCCTTCCTGGCGATGATCTCTTCCAACCTGCCATTGATCTCTTGGACCCTGGTTTCAAGTATGAGCGAGCGTGGGTTTGGATTCGATCTGGAGGATTTATCTAGGCTAAAGCAAGAGCACTTCCAACTCACCCAACCTCTGCTTGTGCTGGATTTTGCTGCCGACTTAACCTCAGCAGCTTGGATGGCGAACTCATCGAGCAAGTCTTCCATGTCACAGGCCAAGTCCCTAATATCATCCAGCCATAGCTTCACTGGGCCTTTACCGCTCAGTTGCTTGTCCTCTGCATCATCCAACACCGCATAGATTGTGACCAGCATCTTCTCCCACTTATTGAGCATCCCGGTGCTGATTACAGAGGGCGGTGCTATTTTCCTTTGTGCATAGTCCAATCCCAAAGAAGCCAATTTTTGGAACAGGACCTGCAAGACGGAACCCAAGATGGAACCCACGATGGTCTCTACAATGGCCATGGGTGAATCAGTCGCTGTAGAGAACCACAAGGGTTAGAATGAAGCAAACTGATAATGAGCTATTCCATAGAGAAAACTATGAAGTCCAAGATGACCAAGTCTATTAAGACCAAGACTTTCAAGCATGCACAGAGGTTTTGTCAGGAAAGCGAAGCAAAAAGTGAAGAATTACTAAAAGGCAACCTAAAATTACTAAAATTCCACTTTACATTTATTTTTTCTAATGAAGATGCAATCTAAAATTACTGAAATGCAAGATATGGTTTTCCCAGATTTTTTTTTTTAAGTCTAATTTTTCTAGTGTAATTGTCCTGCTACGAATAAAATTGAAAAATTCTAAAAATGCCCAAATGTGCTGATATAAACGCACTTAAGATTGTGAATATGACTTACCCTAAATGTTCAATATGCAATTCCCTAACTGTAGAACACCTAATTAGTCTACATGTGATTTTATAAAACATGCCCCCTAATAAACAAGTCTAGAATGTAAAGCGTGTCTATAACATGCCATGTAAACATGAAATTAAATGTGAAGACATGATGGAGAGTGACCTTGCGATAGGCAATTTCATGAACACCAACGGCAAAAATATTCCACAAATCACCACCAATTATGCAATCAAGTCATGCAACTTTAATCTGGACAGCAAGTATATGACATTCCCAATTTGGTTATTAAACTTGCGATCTGGATTACAGATAGGCACGAAATAGGGTTAAGAACCTAAATTTTGTTGCCTCTTCTTTTGTTCAAAGATTGCTTTTGCCTCCATTAATCGAAAGATTGCAGAAAGAATAGGAGGTTGCTCTCGTGTAATAAATTGCTACTAGAGGCTTCAGTTAGCGAAGTTCTGGCTGCATCAGTTTCAGGAAAAAAGAGAGCAAGCATAAAGATGTCTTTTACCTATTCCGAGTAGGCTTTCTGGGGCTAACCAGACAAACGCGGTTGGATCAA
Organism: Rhodamnia rubescens; assembly: GCA_021437795.1. Classification (NCBI taxonomy): domain Eukaryota; kingdom Viridiplantae; phylum Streptophyta; class Magnoliopsida; order Myrtales; family Myrtaceae; genus Rhodamnia; species Rhodamnia rubescens. The sequence continues at coordinate 2,647,191 of JAILYA010000031.1, read as the reverse complement.
CAACAGCAATCCAGTAAGCACGAAGGCTAGTTTCGAACGAGCAGGAGGAGAACGCTGTTGAGCAGGGGGGACGAGCATGGGTTATGGTGAAGCTAAGAGAGGAGAGAGAAAACTATAAAGTCCAGGAAGACCAAGACTTGTTATTGAACTTGATATCAAGTGTTTGACAACAACTTTAATCAGGATTATAGTAGGCATGAAATCGGTTTGAGAATCAAAATATTGTTGCCGCTGCTGTCTCTTCTTTTGCTCAAATACTGCTTTTGCCTCCATTTATAGAAAGATTTAAGAAAGAATAGGCCGTTGCTCCCGTGCAACGAAGTTTTAGCTGCATCAGTTTGAGGGAAAAAACATAGCAAGTAGATAGATGTCTCTTACCTGTTCCGAGTAGACTTCCCGCAGCTGACCGGGCGAACGGGATCAGATCAACACAGCAGTCCAGCAAGCACGAGCTCTAGGTTCGGATGAGCGGGAGGAGAACACTGTTGAGCAGGGGGACGAGCACCAGGTTTGGCAGTGTATGCGCGTGTACTCAGCCACGGCAATGCGTGGCCACCGCTGGCAACGATGAACAGACGGTATCGATGGAGCTACAGTAGGTTTGTAAGATGCGATTGTATCGAAGTGGTTGAAGAAGAAGTGAGGCAGTGTGGCTTTAAGGGAACGTGCAGGAGAACAAAGAGATGGATTCTGCCGTGAGTTCTTATGCTTATAAAATACTTTAATTTCAATGAACTTTCTTTGGAAAACCTATACAATTTTTTCCAAAGTACATGAAAACGGCCCTTAGGCAAAATTCAGGTATCAACAAGTTTTATCTATCAAGTGATTATTTCTGAGCTTCTTATACTTAGTTTGGTAACTTCGATGGACGGAATTATCCTTAAGAAAAATGCTTGCATGTCTCATACATTTTGATATTATATGTTTAATCTTTTTCAACAGATTTTCAATAATTCTAATTTATCATTTTATTTAATATTTTTCCAACATCTTGTTCACCAATAGTGACCAAAGATCGGTCCCACATGTGCTAAGACAACATGATGCAACTGGGAGGACCTTGCCTTAGTGTTAAGGACTTGACCCCTCCGAGGACCATGGCTCCCGAGTCCCCACTAATGCACTAATTTGTATTTCATATGCCAATTACTAAAGGCTGATCAATCGTAAAACGTCAAGTTGGGGACTTGCACGACCTTGCCTTCTTAAAGCAAAATTCGTTTGTCCTTTTTGAGTGGGGAGTGTCTTTCACGACCTTGCTTTCTTAAAGCAAAGATGTCTTGCACAATCTTGCTTCTTAAAGCAAAATTCCGTTCTCTTTTTTTGAGTGGGGGGACCAAACCCATTTGATATAGAAAATTTTCTTCACAACTGAAAAAAAAAAAACAATTTTAAAGATATCGGTAATAATTAACAACCAACACCCCCAAGTCCATACCAAATCGCAACTTAAGGTTCGAATGATTAACATGCAATGTGATTAATTGGAGTCGCCACTAATCATTTCGAAGGTCGATTAAAAACCAAAAAAATAAAAAAATCTATTTCGCGAACCGAGACAAGAGTCACTGTACATTAATTACAACTAATGCCCTTCCACTTAAAATTCATGAAAAAAAATGATTGACAAATTATAATTCTACTAAGATCAAAGAATCAAATTTTTTGTTTTTCTTCCTGACATTTGTTTAAATAAAGAAATTACATAATTAGATAAATAGGTTCAAGGTTACTCCCCAATTGAACTCGGCACCAAACTCGTCCGGCTTGTCTCGACCATCGGACCGATTTGGGACTCTTACCCATCTCTCCTTGCGCCTTTCTCATATCGCTAAATTTCAAGACAGCGATATTTTTTCTTTTGCTCTCCTTCATTCTCGTACCATCGAGCCCATTGTTGAATCAAATTAAAAACATAAAAAAACAAAGAAAATTGAGCAATTTGTATTCGAAATTAAAAAATTAGGAATCACTTAACTTCTTTCGCAAAAGGGATAACTTGCTGATGGGGCAAAATGAAGAAGCAAAACACCAAGCCCTCTCAAAACCCCCAAATTTTTCTCAAAAATTCCTTTTCCTCTAAAGAACCTCTCAAAACCTCTCAACTCTTCACCCCAAAAACTCCCTATTCTCTTCAAAACCTCTCTTTTATAGCAAAATCTCATCCTCATTCTTCATCTTCATTTCCTCACCTTCCATTTCATCTTCCTTTCTTCATCTTCATCTTCTTTTTTCATCTTCATTTCCTCACCTTCCATTTTCATCTTCTTTCCCATCTTCATCTTCTCTCTCATCTCATCTTCTCTTCTTCACCTTCATTTCTCCATCTTCCATTTTCATCTTCTCCATCTTCATCTTCTTTCTTCATCTTCATTTCCCCATCTTCCATTTTCATCTTCTCTCTTCATCTTCATCTTCCTTTCTTCATCTTCTCTCTTCATCTTCCTTTCACCATCTTCCTTTCCCCATCTTCTTTGGTATTGCAATGCAGCCCCAAATTTCAAGTATTTACAATACACCCAAGTATTTGCAATACGGTCCCAATATTTCAATACGGTCCCCGAAAAATATTTCTTTCAAACCCAAATCTTCTTGGCGCATTTTCCACCGCATGCCTAGTCCAGACCCGTTAAATTAAGCTCAAATGTATGCCAAGCTAAAGAATAGGAGATGATTTTTGTTTAGAACTAAAATTAGTTCTAATTTTTATGCAAAATATATATTAGTCAAAATTTAGGCGCAACAACAACGGATCAGGATCGAGTATGATTTTAAAATTTTGCGAACCATACAACCTACAAATTTTGAGTGAGCCCACGAATTAGTACTGTGCTTTTCCTCTATTTTTATTTGAAGGGAATTAGTATTCTGCCTTATTAATCTGCAAAGTGCATATGCTAATTATTGTGATTCCGGAGAATTCCTACGAATGCACCGTCAGAAGCTCGTACACAAACAATTACAAGTTGAGATCAAGAATCAAACACTTTTGTTCTTTAGAGCACATGCGTTAAGGGTGGAGATCACGTGCTTTCTGGACCATTGCGAATACCAAAATGCTCGATGAAGAGAAGATGCAACGAAAAAGATTTAACATAAACAAATGCATAATCTACTTCAAATTAACTATTAACTAAGTTGCCTTATTTTGCTCATGAGATAGTAAACGAGTCAAAAATCATCAGCTGACAATGCATAATCTACTTCAAATTATACTCTATGCATCACACTAAAGAACAAGAAAATCATGTTCGAAGGACCATGATGCTCCTATCAAGCGATTCCCTGTCATCAACTTCTACCTCTGCATCCTTCTGCAGATCATTGCCGCCCATCAAGATGCATATTTTGAGCACTGTAGCTGTCATGCAAAAGCCTCCACCTACCCTGTATTCACCAATAAAGCATAAGACGGACATCGAAATCATAAGAATACTGAGAATATACGGATGCTAAGAACAAAACCCTTGTGAATGACAACACTTCTGACGAAAATATGGGTGTGCTCTGAGTTGGTCATGCGAAGAAATACACCTTTTATTCTCCGTCTTGCCAGAAGAAAAGATCCTCTGTTTCAAACGACAGCTCGAAAGTCTTGATCTGGAGAATACGGAGAACAATTGATTTACCTAACTCGGACATTCTGTGCGTCAGAATATATATTCCTCGGTCTAAACTGCCTGTCGTTATAATAAACTCAAATAAAAAGTACTTTCCATCAGGAAGACCCAGACTTTGCGAGTATTTGAGGTTTCGGGTATGGTTCGGGTCTGGTAATGACTTAAATGCTGGGCGTCATAAAGATTTTGGGTCGGATCGTGTTTCAATTCGATTCTGTCACGTGTGAATTTTTCTCACTTATTTAAATTTGATTTTTCACTAGTAATTAGTCGTGTCTTATTTTAATTTTCTTCACTAATTCTAGCATCTCCGGTTTCTTTATAATAAAAGAAAAAAAGATATTCTTTGAACTGTTGAAAAAATCAAATTTTGGTCTTCATTATTTTTTCTAAAATAAGAAAGGAAGCAGGGGACAAATGGATAATGCTTTGCCGATAATCATTCGACTAAATGAATATAAAAAGGAAACAAGAGAGGATTAAGTTGATTAGCTGTACACGCATGGAAGGTCATGCACATTCATCTATTGTTCAGTTTTCACATCGAATTCTTGTGAATTTAATCTGCCAAACACGATGTTCTAGGATTTATGCACGTTTTTGTAAAGGTTATGAGATGGCATATGCCAGGAATATTTGAGTCACTCGAGGAAAAGAAGTTACGCAGGACGTGGAATGAAAATGAGTTGCAATTGCATAAACTTTGACCCTATGTCTTTTTTTTTTTTTATGACCGAGGACTCCACCACGGGCCCTCCCGGCGCCCGGTAGGCACCAGGAGCGCCGGGCCCCTATACCTCGGGGGACTAGCACAGGACCCCACCACCATGGCCCCCACTTAAGACGCTAAGAATCGGGTTTTTGAACTCTCGACCTACTGCGCGAGGGAGTTGTTCTCAACCAACGCAGCCTTACCCACCGGTGGGTAACTTTGACCCTATGTCGTGCATCACAAAAATCCATCATCGTCAGGAAGAACTGATCCATGCATTCGTTTGGCCGGAAACCTAATGGCATTGGTGATGATCTAGCTGGAGATAGATTTTCCTGGGCCAGTGTCGGTCAGTAGCCAAATTTTCTGTTTTCATATCTATACACATGCCAAACATGAAACACGACCCGTACCGACCTAATTGCTCTGGAATATGCTTTAGTGTTTTGGGTAGGATCAGGTCAAGCACATTCCTCTATTGTTTTGGATCAGGTCGGGTATCATGTAATCACGACCTGACCAAGACTTCCAAAGAACAGGTCATGGACATTGCTACGTGATGACACTCTCGGCATAAAAGTACCTCATAGCAGACACAGAATCCTCAAAGCAACATCCAGAGAGTAGCTATGGCTGTTGCCTCTGCAAATCTGTAGAATTGCCATCAAATGTTGTCAGGAGATGGAGTGGCATTTGATAGAAGCAAGGAACATGAGCTTTTAATCTTTGACCAGGCAATCAGTTTGTAAATGGGTTTTGATGTGCAGGGTTCATTCAGAATTTAGCTCTCATATTCGCATATTCAAAACCTCTGTTGTCCATCCATTCTTCCATCTGTACAGTAATTGTTGTTGGAAGAATGAAAAGGTCATAGTTACTAAAAGCAATATCATACTAGCTAAAAGTACAAATCTTTTGTTGACCATGAAAAATTTCACCTATGATTCTCCTAAACAGTGCCAAACAAGGAACCCTTAGCTGCCTCTGAAGCTATTGGCAAATGATACTGCATACTCAATGTCAAACACTCACACGTATCCTTCCACGTGCCTGAATTAAGTTTAAATGACAAAGGAGGACCAATGTAACTGTGAGTATGTCCTCTATATCAGCAGCCATCCTCTCTTCGTCCTTTTTCGCCTTCTCTCCGTAGCCAAGCCTCATTTTCTGTTTTGTTAGTTAATGTGACCCCGTTGAATGCTGATGACAAGAACTGAAGTATCTTCTCTTGCCTGATTCAACAAGGACTGAAGTATCTTCTCACGATCCTGGAAATTCCCATGGAAATGTGCCACCTTGCCTTGAGAAAGCACTCAGAGCTTGTCTGCGCTTCCACATATTAGAAGCTCAATGCGACTAACCTGCAAATCAAGGTGAAAAGAGGGCCATCAGCTGTGAAAATCAATCTCACCATCAGAATTCCTCCTTGGAACAGGACTGGACCTTGAATGAGCACTTCAACTGCATCCATACTCAAGGTCTGTGGTCATTAAAGCAGAATCATACTCATTTATCTTTAGATAAGAAACTCACATTTGGACACTAACAGTTTAGTAGCCTCTGGTCATTAAAGCAGAACTTGAAGTCCACATTAAAAAATAAAAGAAAGGTCCACATTAACTATGGGCAAAGCAGAATACCGCCCATTCGCACTGATATCCTAAAATACTCAATATTATAGACACTGTAATACAAAAACACTGACCAGGCTAGCGTAACTGTTCCATTCCCAATATTTTGCAAGCTAGAACAATTAGATTTGTTTCGTTCCGTTTTAAGTTTAGATGTATGATGACAGGAGCTCCCTGCAGCCATGATCACTGATTAGTTCTACTGTATTTTCAATGTAAAGACCAGATTCCGAAAGTTCAATTAGTACAAGAGCAATGACAAGGTAATTGAGAAAGTAATCGAAGTCATAAGATGGAGAAATGGTAAAACTTACCAGATGATTAAATGGCTCAGCAAGCAAAACTATGTGAGGTTTCTTGAAAGTTATCTTGGCAAATGCAACTCTGCTTTCCTGACCACCTATTTATATGTTCAAAACACCATGTTATATGCGCAGTAACATTGGAAAAGCCCCAAAGAAAGTACACAGTGAACCATAGTTCAGATTACGAAAATTGCTTCAACAAAAAATTTACATATCCAAAAGTAGCAAAGAGAGAGGAGATGTATCAGACAAAATATTCATTGGTTGAAGCGCAAGATTTCCAGTTACACACCAAAGGAACCCAAGTGAGCTCGAAGCTTTTGCTCTGGAAGTCCCTGCAGGAAGAATGCCACATATGAAGGTATTTTCAGGTAAAATGACATAATGCATGACGGAATCATATTCCACGGTGGAGTAAACGCAAACAGCTGATACTTTAAAGAACTAAATAGGTTCGTCTCAGAGGTCACTGCCGACAATACAAAGACAGAGGCAGGCAAATAAATTCTTTCTTCACAATCATATCACAGACTCCACATAAATAATCATGTTTTTAGATTTTATAAAAGATCATTCTTATCTAGATCACATTCACCAGAAGAAAATTTTAGAACACAACAGCACACCAAATAAAATTAGACGTGTCCTTGAAACAGATTTCACCATTACAGATGACAATGTATCTGCAAAACAACCAGAGTTGAACGAGGTAGGGCACAAGAAAAAGATGTTGGGAAAAGAAGACATGACAAACGCTGAAAATGCAAAGGAAAATGATTGTGGAATGGTATGATTCTTGGTGAATCTCATGCAAAGCATAGAGCATTTTCATTCACAATATGTTTGGGCATGAAGCAGAGATGAAGATATGTGATGAACATAGCAAGAGGCAGCACTGTGGGCATTTCGTCCTACACTTTATTTTCCCAAGAAACAGAGCTGATCCAACCCAACGAGAAAACTCACCCAAATGTCAGTCTTTGACCTTCAGTGGCTGGTTTCTGGAAATTCGATGTGAAAAATAGAAAACCGAATGTACATGGACGAATCAATTCATTGAATCCGAACGCAATCAATCTCGATGAAAGGGATGTGTTGGATGAGGGGCCAATAGTGGCCAGTGAATTTTGAGCATCCTTCTTTCAGATTCGAGCATCCACTTATGCCCAACACTTGGAGAGAGGGAGGGAGGCCATCCTCCGGCAAGTTCCTCAACTTCGGGCAGTTTATAAACCATAACTGTGTGAGAGAGGAGAGATGGTTTCCAAGACCGGTTGATAGTCCTTCCACGTTCCTCATATTACATAACCAAAGATAGGTTAGAGAGGAAGGAAAGAGAAGACTCCACGCATCCTCCGAAGAAGGAGGAGGAAGAGGAGGAGGAAAGCACACCTTGTCTCCCTCCCCTCCACCCATGCTCCTTCCAAAGTCAATTTGTAGATACTCGAGGGAGGTGAGGAGGGGTAAGCCCCAGTCTCTCACTGGCTGCTTCACATTCTCGCACCCTATAATTACAAGGACCCGCAAATTCGGAGGGAAACCTCCTTCCGGGAAGCATTTGATATTCTGGCAATTGATAATAGCTATCCACCGGAGGGAGGCAAGATGATGCCACTGATTTGGTAGACACTTTATCTTCGGACAATCAATGAGATGGAAAGATGAGAGGGTGATGGGAAGGGGGGGAAGTCCTCCTCTATCTCCAATGCTGGACAGTCGGATATATACAACTCAGTGAGATTCTTAGATCTGGCAAAGTTACAGCAGGCAATAGACTTTATCTTCGGACAATTATCAAGAGTGAGAGTCGAGAGGGTGAGGGGAAGGGGAGGGAAGTCATCCTCTATCTCCAATGTTGGACACTGGTATAACCACAAATTTCTGAGATGGGAGAGCGTGTGAAGGCACTGTGGTAGGCTTCCCAGATTCTCACACCTACTAATACTCAAAGATTCTAGCGATTCTCCTGCGCTGATCTCTTCTAGCGACTCCATTCTCTTGCACTCCCCAATGCTAAGTGTCTTCAGAGCAGCGAGTCTACCCTTGGCGACCCGAATGGTTGTCAGAGAATCACATTCACCTATCTCAAGATATTCAAGCTGAGATATCGAGCTATTGCTGCTATGGTCATTTGGAGGAATTGTTTGTCCCTTGAGTTTTGGACACCCCTCAATTAACAAATTTCTGAGGGTGTCCATTTTGCTTGGAAGCGTTTCTAAACTCGCACAACTCCTCAATTCCATCCTTTCAAGGTTGCAGGGCAGCTCGATTTCTCCTTCTCCTGCCACAAAAGATGTGAATCGAGGACAACTTCCGATGACCAATTCCTGGAGGCAAGTAAGGTTTAGCATTTCATTTCCATCTTGCCACAAGTATGATAGCTCGTCACACCGTCTTATATGAAGCTCTCTTAGCTTGACCAAGCATCCCCTAAACTCAGGATCAAAGCAAACAAGCTCGGTAAGATTTTCAATTCTGAGAACGGTCAAAGAAGTTAGGTTGATCAAGCTCTTTAAGATCTCCTTACTACAATCCTCGAGGTATAACTCGCAAAGAGATGGAAAGCAAACCTCACTGGCTGAGTTATCCAAATGCGGGCATGAATCAATCTCAAGCTTTATCATGCAATCAAGCTGACGAGGCAATGTCCCGACCAACGAAGGACACCTCCGGACAACAAGATGCTGAAGACTGGAGAATGGGACTTCTTCTTCTGGGCCCCCAACATAATCAACCCAATCCTTCCATGCCAACATCTCTTCGAACTTCAAAGTGGTTAAGGATGAGAAAGGCCTTTTACCTCCGTAAAATTCAGAGCCTATCATTCTTATTGCATGTAGACCTTTGAGAGATAATTCCTTAAGTGAAGGTAGTTGTCCAAGTGAGGGCAATGACGTAACATTAGGACAGCCCCACAAGCACAAAGACACTATCTTAGAATAGGACGGACCATCTAACCATGATGGAAATATTGCACCACAATAGTGCGAGATAGCGAGGCTTTCGAGATTAGTGTGTGGCTGCATATAGTGAAGAACGAGTGATTCCCGCTTCTCATTCCAGAGATTTCCAAAATCTTCATCCCAATGCAAGAATAAGTTGCAAAGGCCTTGCTTTCCAAATAAATTAGCATCAACCGCATCTCTGACTTCTTTCACCTTTTGCAATTCTGATATGAATAAATCTCCTTCAAGATGTGGCAAGTTCTGTAACTCCTTCAACTGTGACCCTTTCTCTGGCCCTACCACAAACTTGGACAAGATAATAAGATTCTTCAAATTACGGATACCCAATGGAATCTCTTTTAGACTCCCTGTATCTCGAATATCGAGAAACTGTAAATTGACCAATTTTGTGATGCTTGGAGGCAATGCAGAAAGCCTTTCACAACCTCTTAAGATTAAAGCTTGTAGTTTGCACAAGCCACCAATTGACTCAGGTAGCCTTTCGACATCAGTGAACGAGAAATTAAGATATCTAAGATGTTTTAATTCACCCACACAACTCGGTACCTCCACGATGTCACAATGACAAAATGAAAACACCCTCAAGTACTTCAATTTCGTTAGCAAGTCATGCAGCACCTTGTTGGAGATAGAAATTGTTTCATAAGGTCTAACAGTCAGTAGCATCAAACTTCTTAATACCTTCATTCTGTGGTATGCTCTCATGAATTTTGATGTAACATACCCCGATGAGATGAATGATGCATAACGAGCTTTCTCAAGAGATGCATCATCTTCATTATCTACCACCCGAGACTCCCCGAGCTAAAGCATGTTCCACCCGCAATTGAATTTGCCAAATCATTCAAAAGATCATGCATTGAAAACTTAGATGGGTCAACCCTTGACTGTTGAAAAAATGATCCGGATACAAACTCATCGAAGTAACTCCGTCCTAATCTCAAGTTATTCGCCTTTGTTGTTTGTCCATCTAAAAGGCCCTCTGCTATCCATAAGAGTACCATCTCATCCCTCTCAATTTCGTAATCCTTGGGAAACACCGCACAATAAGCAAAACATCTCTTCAAATAAGAAGGAAGATGGACATAGCTCAATTTCAAAACTGGGAGAACCTCATCATTTTTTCCCATCTCCCATATTCTATTATTTAATATAGCTTCCCATTTATCCGGATTCCTTTCGTTACATAGGGCACCGCCCAACATCTTGGCCGCCAAAGGTAAACCTTTACATTTTTCAGCTAATTTCTTGCCTATTGTTTCAAGATCTGGGTGCCCCTCAAAATTTGATGCTCCAAGAGCATGAAGGGCTAATAAGCTTGTACAGTTATCAAGGGGCAACTCCTTTAAACGATATGGCAAGGCTCTTGTTAAGGAAACAACGGTAAGGTTGCGAGTCGTGACCATGATCTTGCTTCCCTTAGCCCCTGCTTCAAGTGGCTTCAAGAGGGCAGTCCATTTTTCGTAGTTCTCATTCCAGACGTCGTCTAAAATTACGAGAAACTTCTTCTCAGATAGACTATCCTTCAACTTAACTTGAAGTTCATTAAGATCTTTGCCCTCGCAGGACAACCCAGTGACCGACTGCAAAATAGTCTTCGTTATGCTGAGAACATCAAAAACATCTGAAACACAGACCCATGCTCTTTTTTCAAAACATCTTTTCACTTTGGAGTCATTATATAGCCGTTGAGCCAAGGCCGTCTTTCCAACACCACCCATCCCAACTATGGGAACTATGCACAACGTGGTATTGCCATTTTCGGCTTCACCAGTCAATAGTTTCACTATCTTCGCTTCTTCCGTCTCCCTGCCAAAAAACTGAGTCTCTGGCAGAGAAGTGCTGGGGAGCCTTTTTTCGGTGTTGTTAGATATGTTTACAGCATTCTCTGTCAATTTTAGCTGAGCCTTCCTGGTGGCGATCTCTTCCAACCTGCCATTGATCTCTTGGACCCTGGTTTCAGGCATGAGCAAGCACGGGTTTGGATTCGATCTGGAGGATTTATCTCGGCCAAAGCAAGAGAACTTCCAATTCACCCAACCTCTGCTTGTGCTGGATTTTGCCGCCGACTTAACGTCAGCAGCTTGGATTGCAAACTCATCGAGCAAGTCTTCCATGTCATAGGCCAAGTCCCTAACATCATCCAGCCAGAGCTTCACTGGAACTTTACCGCTCAATTGCTTGTCCTCTGCATCATCCAGCACTGCATAGACTGTGACCAGCATTTTCTCCCACTTATTGAGCAACCCGGTGCTTATTCCAGACAAAGGCGGTGCTGCTTTCCTTTGTGCATATTCCAATCTCAGAGAAGCCAATTTTTCGAACAGAACCTGCAAGATGGAACCCAAGACGGAACCCAAAATGGTCTCTACAATGGCCATGGGTGAATCAGTTGCTGCAGAGAACAACAAGGGTTATAATGAAGCAAACTGACAATGAGATGATGGAGAGAGAAAACTATGAAGCCCTAGATGACCAAGACTATTAAGACCAAGACTTTCAAGCATGCGCATCATAGGTTTTGTCCGGAAATTGAAGCAAAGTGAAGAATTGCTAGTGGGAAATAAATTTTAATAGATTCCAGGAAGACAGAGACTTTCACCTACCAAAAAACATTAAACAAAGACCAAGACTTCCAAGAACGCACATTAGTGATTAGAGGAATCAAAATAAAATATTGTCATCCACAAGTGCTTATCTCGTAATGCTTAGAAATTATCCCCTGATAATTGTAGCTTCGAGAATCATATATTTGCTCATGTACATAAACCAGAAAATCAGGAAGACGGGACTTTTTGTTATACATTTACAAGTCATCAAAGATGACTAATTTTGTTTGTTCAATAAGGGAAACAAAAGCACACACATTGAGCTAAACAAGAAAAAGCGTTTGGCACACCAACCAATCCATTAAGCAAGTTGCTTTGTTTAACTCTGGCAATAGTAAACGATTCACAAATCACCATCTAACAATATATGACCTACTACATGACCCCCCAAAAAAAAAAAAAAAAACGCAATATATGACCTACTGGAAATTATGCTCTGCACATAACACAAATGAACAAGAAAGCCGTGTTTAAAAGGATCAGGATTCTTCCATCAAGCAGTTCAATCATTATACATATTGTATTCAGAATCGTTCGGAAAGATGTGCATTTCACCCATAAATCATGCGCTCTCCAACATAGACAATGGTGATCTGATGATTCTGATCAGTGCGAACAACAAATAAGAAGGTTGCTTCCAGCAATGTTTTTCCTATTTACCTTGTGCAGACGCAAATGTTCCTCTTTTCTTTTTGTCTTTCATTGATCCACGACTAAGAAAAATGACGAGTTTTCCACAATTTGATAACATCATAATGAAAAAACCGAAAGTAGTTTAAAGCCTCATTTATCTGTTAAACAATATTTCAATCTTCACACTTGAAAAATAAATGAGGGAATGCATTGAACTTTTTTGTTGGGGGGTCTGAGCATTTCACTTCTTGTACTTGGTAACTATGTATTTTTCTCACCTCTCCGTTCTCTCTATCGTATCTTTTACTTTTTGGTAGCGGGCATGCACAATGATAAACATTTACTTCTCATTCACACTTTTTTTCACGAATTGATTCTAAGACATATACTAAACCCTTAATTCGCCGATTACATGCATTATTGGTACCCTCTTTCTCTCTCGGGCTCAATCGAAAAATAATATAGAGCAGAAATCAATGGAGTGATGTGTTTTTGGCTTCACAGCGCCACCAATTCATTCTAGATCATAAATTCATTTTTTGGACACCCACAAAAGTTAAAATAAAAAAGGACTGACATAAAATTATAGTATGAACTAGAAATTAGAAAGGGGAAACAACAAATATAGGAGAGTTACTCACTTTTTTGAGTGTACAATATAAAATGACAACTTGGGTTTTTTTAGGGTTGAACAATATGCCAAGTATGTTGGATATGAGATTTTTTTTTTTTTTGTCGAAAGGATACGAGATTAAAGCGTATTATAAAAGATGAACAATCTCAAAAACTTTTTTGACATAAAAAAACCTTTTTTCTACCAAAACACCAGTCTCTGCGTGATTTTTTTTCTTAACAAAGCACAACATTGATTTTCATAATGCAAACTTTTATTGTTTATCGCGAACAACTGCACAGTTTTTTTCTTTGTCTTGAAAGAAAATACATGGATTAGTTTTCCAGCACCTTATTAGTTCTATCATCAATTTTCGCAAGATGAAAACAAGTTGTCTACACGCAACACCCTTAGCGCTTATGTAAAAATTACTTCATGTGAAGTTTCAATTGAGAACCTATCGACTCAATGCGATTCATTACCCAAGCACCCTTTAAAAAATCACTAAATCTCAAACACCTTATTAATTCATCGGTAGAACTTTTCATTATAAGAGTGACTATGCGAAAAGACACAAAAAAAAGTTACTTATTCTGTTTGGCACCACGAAATTATGTCAAACGTGACTTTCCCGTCAATCTTTGCTGAAGAGGAATGAATCTATCCTCTTCCGATATTTATTGTTGCTTACCCAATTTCATGGACTAAAATACCAATCCCATGTTGGTGCAAAGTAATTACTCTACGAGCAGGATAAAAATACTAATCGTGTAAAATCATTTCACGTTAGTGCATGTTTAGTAAAAAGAACAACTTTGTTATTAAACTTGACATCAAGTATTTAACATCAACTTTAATCAGGATCATCAATAGGCAGGACATAGGTTTAAGAACCAAAATATTGTTGCTGCTGCTGCCTCTTCTTTTGCTCAAACATTGCTTTTGCCTCCATCAACAGAAAGATTTCAGAAAGAATAGGGGGCTGCTCTCGTGTAATAAATGCTCACCAGATGCTTTAGGTGCATTAGTTTGAGGAAAAAAAGAGAGAAAGTAGATAGATCTCTCTTACCTTTTTCAAGTAGAATTCCTGGAGCAGACTGGTGAAAAGGATGAGATCAACGACAGCAATCCAGCAAGCACAAGCGCTAGGTTCGGATGAGCAGGAGGAGAACACTGTTGAGCAGGTGAACAAGGACGGGGTTATGGTGAAGCCAAGTAATAAAGAGCTAATGGAGAGAGAAAACTATAAAAGTCAAGGAAGACCAAGACTTTCACCCACCAAAAACATTAAACAAAGACGAAGACTTTGAAGGATGTTGGAGGTTAGGGTTTTAGAAGTAAGAAGGAAGATACACAAGAGACGCAAGTTGAACGTTCATTATATTACAACAGGAAACCCAGAGTTAACATATCCATACCAATTAACAGCATTCACCATGGCTGAGAACATATTATTTATGGATTATATTAACAATATATCCAACAATCTCCTCCCATGTTCACCATACGACAATCCAATACGGCGGTAATGTTCAAACAAACATGAATCATCCACATTCAATCCAAATAGTGAACCAATGTTATCAGAATCAAATACTCATCCAAAATAAATCTCAACACCACAATCAACATATGCATAAAAGTCAAGTATAAGTAGGCTAATCAAAATAGTTTAAGGCCTTACAAATACAAGAAATGAGCAAAAATGTTCACAAAATAGATATAACAAAAGTAAGTCCAAGTAAATGGACTCAACCAAAAATCAAAGCGGGACATGCAAGTCCCCACATTCTTTAAATGATAACCATTCATTCGTCAATAGATCATCCCGATCGGACCCACCAATAAGCTCTCCCCATTTCCCCTATAGAATATCAAATATAATTTCATATTAACATGAATTCAATCATTTGAACAATCAAGGCTAGTCTACTAAAAGAACTTAGCACCAAAAAAATATATTGATGTCCATAATGCATCATAACATCAGTTCATAAGCATCAAGCCATTTTCAAAAAGAGAACAAGGCCTAAACAATTTAAATTACAAAGAGCCATCATCAGAAATGTCAAGTTTCAATAAGAACAAGACCAACACTCTTATGAAACAACTATTTCTATGTTTCAATTTGGAATGCACAATCATGATTCCTTAAAGTCAAATAATCTCGCATCAAGTTTGAATGGGATCATTTAACCAAAGGATAGCCAACCTAGTTAGATGTATCATCAAGTTTGGAAGACACAAGCCAGAAGAACCTTGAATTAGGTAGAAATGCTCATCAAGTTTGGAAAGACAACCACCCTTTTCAAATTAGTAACCAGAACATCGATGAAACACAAAATGTGCTTACATCAATAAAGGAAGATTCGATAATTCAAAACACAAAATTAGAAGGTAAGTAAAGATAATTAAGACTCCCTTTAACCCCATTCCCCACTGTTTGAATAATCGACTTTAGGCAACCTTTGTGAGAGCATCGGCCATATTATCCTTCGATCCACATCGATCAAGGTGATAACCCTGTCCTTAGATAATTTAACAATGCATGTCTCAATCTCACATGCTTCTCTTTGAATTAAAGAGAGCATCTGACGACTCAAGATTATCACAAACTTAAAGAATAATCTTAGCGAGTCAAAGGAATATCCATAATCGACTTTATCCACCCTCGCCGAAGCTAAAGCAAAAGTTATCCATGAACAACAAACAAGTCCGTCTTTGGATTTCCAAGAATAGCAAATAATATAATCCAGGTGGACTACTATTTCTAATTCGAGCACCACGAGGCATCGAATATCCATCCACATGAGAAAACGAGTAACATAGAACATAATGTTGGTACTAAGGTATCTCACACGAGGCACCCAAGCTCTTACTAGGATTACTAGTGAAACGACTAGCATCCAACACATGTCGGTCAGCAACTCATACAACAGAACTACCACGGTTAACCGAAGCGGCCTTCATAACTCGACTTTTATTATAATCATAGGCATGACACTATACCCCGAAAGACCAAGAAATGAGAAGGAGATAACCCTTCAAAGCACTATACCAAGAATGGTATTAGCAATACCAAGATCTTCATGTCAAATTCTAGCTAAAGTAGCTTTCACGCACCACTACGAATGACGGAGCCAAGAATTAACAGCATCAACATACAAGCAAAGAACTATCTTATTTGACACAAAACGAGGTAAAGGCATTTATCGAATAACCGGATAGAAAGCCATAACTCTTTACCACTTTGTCAAATTTAAGATGCCACATCTTAGAGCTTGTTTAAGACCGCACAAGGATTTGTTCAATTTACAAACCTTGTCCTCAAGACCTTTCATGACATACCCTTCCATTGTTCCATGTAGATCTCCTCATTTAACTCTCCATTTAGGAAAGCGCTTTACATCCATTTGATGCACTACAAAGTGTTCAATAGATGCCAAAGCAAAAGAATTCTTATAGTTGATAGATACACACAGTGAATAGACATCAAAAAGCTATTCCACTCTTTGTTTATAGCCTTTAGCTACTAATCGTGCTTGTATCTAGCTATTGATCCACCATTATTGCTTCTTCAATACCCACTTACACCTATACCTTAGCCCCTTTTGCAAATGACTAGCCAAGTGTGATTCGTAAAGAGAACTCATTTCATCATCAACGGCTCCCACGTAGAATTCCCTAGATCTCATTGCTTCAATAGGAAAATGGATCATTCTCTAGATGGTAAGTGACAAAGTCCTCACCAAATTTTTGGGAACTCTTTCCGTATAGAACCTAACGACCGATTCAACAACCATTTTGGGGATTAATGTTAGAAGGGCCCTGATTCTACAGAGATTCAAAATTATATCGAGATCCGAAACATTCAAGCCACGATCTTGAAAACTTATTCTCAAAAATTCCATCTCTAGATTCATTACTATGTTAGTAGATAGATCCAAAACCTATCTCAGCACTATCTTCCGCCGCCTAGATATACACAAGTAATGGTCTAGGTCCCACCTTAGGTCTCTAGGATCTTAGCCTTACATAAGCAATACAACCCCACGCTTAAGAGTACATACTACAAGACGCTTAGCCATATCTCGTAAGGTGCAAAATAACTTAGAGTGAACCAAAGTATTAGCGAAGCTCTCCCAGAGGAAGGCACCAAATGAATTAACATTTCACAACGTTCCATTCTTACGCCCAACACCATTTGAAAGTAGGAGAGGTTTCAAGTATTATGCCCCCAAGCACAAAATTCCTGAACCCCGTCATGATATTCTCCTCCTCTATCACTCCTAAACTTCTTAATTTCAAGTGAGTTGATTTTCTACTCTAGACTTAAAAACTTAAACTTTCAAAAGCCCATCTTCGATTTCAACAAAAACAGACAATATCTAAAAAACGTCCAGAATGTTATTAGATACTTCACCACCTTTGTAACATAATTTCTAAAGTCACAAAGGTCGAATGTATTAGCTCAAGAATTGTGTGCTTTTAGAAACCGACTTAAAAGGTTTTCTAGTGATTTTAGCCTTGCACACACTTCACATTTGTCAAATCAATAGAAGTGTCCAATGGAATATTGTGAGTCTTAGCTAGATGTTGCATTTTCCCCGTAGTTCACATGTCCAAGTCCATTGTGTAACAACTTTGGATCAATCGAGTAGAACTCACATGGT
Source organism: Rhodamnia rubescens (assembly GCA_021437795.1). Lineage (NCBI taxonomy): Eukaryota > Viridiplantae > Streptophyta > Magnoliopsida > Myrtales > Myrtaceae > Rhodamnia > Rhodamnia rubescens. The sequence goes on along the minus strand of JAILYA010000031.1, from coordinate 2,629,426 downwards.
TTATGCTATCGATCTAAACCAACATATACATACCATTAACCATGAATGCACAACCAAATAACATGAGTTAACAGATAAAGTTACTCTACCATTCATAGTTAAAAGGACATACTAGCTTTATCAAGTAAACTCATGGATATCAAATTCCTTTTAAGTAAAGGTACTACTCTAACATGTTTCGAGTTAGTAATTTACCCACCAGTTTTGCGGTCCCATGAGTTACCTTTGCCTCACCACCATTGCAATTTTCCACGGTGTCTTTCACTCGCAACCTCAATGAGTAAGTTCTTGTCATTTGTAGCATGACAAGTAGCGCCACTATCCAACCACCACTCAAAGAGATACTCGGCTTTTCCATTCTTTATCATTCCGATAAAGGCATGAGGCCCGATTCTCTAATTAACATATTAGCCTCATTATGTGGTGTGTCATTCTTGGCTTCTTTGGTAGCTTACACTCTGCCCAAAACTTGCCCTTCTTCTTTCTTTTGAAGATAGTCTTTTGGCCTCTAACAAGAGGATTCACCTTTGGTGACTGAACTTTTCCGAGGTTTATAGGAATGTGAAACTAAGTTGGCAACCGACTTTGTTGTCCTACTTGTTCCAAATTCTTTCTAGAAATATTTTGATCCTCAATGGAATATACCTCTTTAATTCGCCCAGTCCCATCCGTTCTTCTCACCGCATCTCGGCTTGAAAGAACTCCATTCAAGTAGCTTACTCAACACAAGACCGACAAAGAGATTATCACATATCGATTTATCCTCTTTTAACTTGTTTCTCATGTTCTCAAGTTCAACTAACGAGAGGTAATGCTCAAATTCATATTGAATTTAAAATCAAAGAACTTCTCTTAAGAAAATTTTTAAAAACCCCTTTTTTTTTTGGGGGGGCGTTCAAGTGATCCCATATCTCTTTCGCCGCTTATACTCACTATAAGTCATCGCTAGACGAGGATTTGAAGTCAACAAGTAATCCTACGAAATCTTCATCTTGTTCCATTGATATTCATCCACATCCTCAAGGTAGATCAAAAACACTCAATACAAATAGAATATTTCACATTCTTTCATGCCAAATTGAACGTAATTTCCAACCAGAAATTAGAACATCAAATGATTTCACTTTATAATATCATAGGAACTATGCGTCGCCATTTTAATTAGAGCAGAGAAATAAAAGAGTGCACCTTAGAGTCTTCGAGCCCCAAAGTCAATAAAGCCTCAACCTGGCAAACCCGTAGAAGGAAATTTGCCAAAATAGACCCAAAAACGTGTCGAGCGCCCAAAAACCTTAAGATAGGCGCCTCGTTGCAAAATTCATCGAAAAATTCGATGCCACAACTGACCTCGGCCTACAGACCCCGGTCGCTAAGTGCCCCCGGTCCGATGCCGGGTTCTACAATCCGATTGCTACGACTCGCCGTACCGTGAAATTTCCGAATTTTTCCGACGGCCGTAACTCCGCCGTCCGACCTCCGATTACGCAGTGACCACTCAAAACATTCGTATTGACGAGCAGAACAAAACCCAAGTGGTTTCACCTTCTAAAAATAGCTATATTTCCGATTTTCGAATCAAAGATTTCATCCACCGAATCTTCAAACTCGATCCCACCAGTTCCGCCGTGAAAAGATAAATTATACCTGAGTTCGTCTCGACGAGATCTTCAAGTAGACACCTTGCTCCCTCAAATCCGATACACGAAGATAATACTTCAAGATTGTTGGAGGTTAGGGTTTAGAAGAAGGAATGCCGCTAATTACACCAAAGACGTCAAGTTTGAACGTTCATTAGTTACCTCCAAGAGGCAAACCCTAAGTTATATCATTATCGACCAATATACAATTAACTAATTCACCTATTGGGCTTGATGTAACATATTATTTATGGATTATATTAACAATATATCCAACAAAGGATGCACATCAGTGGTTAGAGGAATCAAAATAAAATACTTTTCGTTCGCAAGTGCTTGTGTCATAATGTCTAGAGATTATCCCAAAATATCTTATGCAAGGACCAAGACATTTTGTTATACGTCTACATGTCATGAAAGACAGCTAACAAAAACACGTGCTATGGGCTAAACATCTACAAGTCAAGTACACAAACCAGTCTATTAAGCAGCTTGGTTTACTTAACTCTGGAGATAGTAAACGAGTTAAAAAAATTGCCAACGAATAATAACTCTCCACACATCGTACTAATGAACAGGAAATCGTGTTCAATCCCTTGTGGGAAGGAAAAATTAATGAAATCCAGGAAGACCAAGACTTTGCAGGACGCGAATTGGGTTTTGTTGGTTGGCTTTTCTCATCCCTCCTCTTCCATCCCTATGTGAATGTCTTTTGTTCCATTACCCGTAGAATTTCCAATTGTTACTGATTTTAATTTTTGAATGAAATGTTATTTGACAATTAGTATTGATTGTTGTTCTCTAGCTAAAATTTAACCGTACTCTAATTTTTGTCAAACTTTTTTCATATTTAGTCATACTGTGGTTTTCCAATCCTTAGTCTCTATTGTACTTGTGTATTATAATAACGTCTAGATTTTCACTTGTCTTTCCAAACTGAAGTTTAATAAAAAGCAAAACGAAAAACTTAAGAAGCAAAAACCCGAAGAGGAGAGAAAAAATGCAAGAATGGGGAGGGAGAGAGCGCGCGCCATCAATCCCATTGCCATTGCCATTCTGCCACACCATTGCGTTAGCACCACCGCCGGGGCAACTCAATCCAATGCCCCCGCCCCCGCCGTCCTAGCTGGCACTACTAAGCGGACCAACCATCACAGCCAATTACCTAATGACTAACCTCAATTGATCTAGAAAATATTTCACAATGTGAAATGTGTACCATGAAAAGTTGGGTTCCCCATGGAGCCCACATCATTTCACGGTGAACGTAAATTAGGCTCACATACTCCCGATTAACTTTTTCTCATACATCTACAAGTCATCAAATATAGCTATCTTATCCGTTCTATAAGGAAAAGCTAACTTCGTCTATTCGTACCTATATTTGAGTATATTATATTCTCAAATATATGTGAATTCTTAGCATAGTAAGTGCCACGTAAAAGTCTACATTGATCACATATTCACCAATAAAGCATAAAACAAAGACGTTGAAATCACGATGATCCTGAGAATATATGGATGCTAAAAGAGCCAACAAAACACTAGTAAGCAATAGACTTTTCGAGAAAATATACATGCATTCTAAGTTGATCACATGAAAAACAAACACCTCTCATTCTTTGTTTTGGATCGCCACAAGAAAAGGTTCTCTGTTTCAAACACAAGCCAAAAGGCTTGATCTAAAATAGAGGACAAATTATCGTTAAAAATTATAAGTGTTTTGTCGGTCCTTTTTTTTTTATTTGCATCTGCACATTCTCGATAACCTTGAGTTTCAATATCTTTGTTTTATGCATTGTTAGTGAATATGCGACCAATGTAGGTTTTCACGTGGCAGTTACGTGCTGAAAATTTGCAAGAATGATCTGCTGAAGGGTGCTGAAGTAGTGGTTGACGATAGGGAACCGCTCCATAGGAGTTGCGGTCCTTTGCACGATCTTCTTGTTCGTATGTGTGTTGCGTAGAGCATAACTTCTAGTAGATTATACATTGTTAGATAGCAATGCGTAACCCTTTTCTTGTTGAGCGATGAATCAAGCATAGCATAAGTAAGGTCGTCGGATAAGCATTTTTGGACAACTTGCATTGACTAAAATAAGCATCTTTGTGCAACTTGCACGGGCTAAAATAAATGTTTTCGAAACATAAAATATTAAGAATCCACGCCAAAATAGCATCTTCCTCTATGTTATGCCTCTACAAGTCATTGAAGACAGCTAACATCATCGACTCTGCTCGATAAGGAGAAAATGCCTCCTTCCTTTGTTCCGCTGACTCCAAAACAGAAACGCGTGCTTTGTGCTAAACAATAAACAAGAAAAAGCGTCTGGTACGCCAACTAATCCACAAGTTGCTTTATTTTACTCTGGAAATAGTCAACGAGTCACAAATCCCCATATAATCCGTTAAGCAAGTTGCTTTGGGCTAACTTTGTCTGGTTAAAGGACCACAATTCTCCTAACAAGCAATTCACGATCATCAACTCTTCAGCACCTTTCATTAGATCATTGCCGCCCACCTTGCTACGAATTTTTAGCACTATAGCTGCCACGTATAAGCCATAACTGCAAAAAAGAGGGGAAAAAAGCCAACTGAACACTTGTAAGTTTTCGACCAAAAAAAAAAAAACTTGTAAGTTATAAAGTTTTCACGAAGATATGCGTGCGCCCTAAGTTGGTCATATAAAGAAAAATCTCCTTTTATCCTCTGTTTTGGATGCCACGAGAAAAGGTTTTCTGTTACAAACGACAACCAAAAGTCTTGATCCGGAGAAAAAAGAGAAAAAGGAGAACAACTGATTTATAAAACTCAAGGACATAATGTGCATCAAAAGATATGCTCTTCGGTCTAACTCAAACTGCTAATCGGATGCTTTAGTCAAATCTTTTCATCAGAAAGACCCAGACTTTACTGGATATCATGTACCTTTTTGTCTAGAAAGTGAAGCAAAAGTCAAAAGTGTTGACGGGAAACAAACTTCAATCAATTCCAAGAAGACCAAGACTTTGCAAGACGCAAAGTGGCAATGTTCCTTCACTTCTTTTTTCCATTACAGGTAGAATTTCCACGCATGATATGTCTTGCTCAAAGTTAACAATTCAATAAATTAGTATAAGAAGGAAGCCAAGAAGGAACCCAAAACTATCTCTCGATGGCCAAAGGTGAATTAGTCATTGTAAAGAACAAAGGTTATGGTGAAGCTAAGTGATAATGAGCCTATGTCGAGAGAGAAAACTATAGAGTCCAGGAAGACCCAAGACTTTCACCTACCAAAAAGATTAAACAAAGACCAAGACTTTCAAAGAAGCACATAAGAGGTTAGAGAAATCAAAATAAATACTTTTTGTACACAAATGCTTGTTTCGTAATATTTAGAGAGTATCCCAGAAACTTTTGTCTGGAAACTGAAGCAAAAGTGGGGAATTTTCACGCGTGACATGAGAAGAAAAAGTGAAGCACATTAAGAAAAAGTACTAATGGGAAAAAATCTTTAATTCAATTCTAGGAAGACCAAGGCTTTGCAGGACTCAAATTCGCTTTGTTGCTTCACTTTTCTCATCCATCTTACATCCCAATGTGAATGTCTCTTTTTTCAACGCTAGTAGAATTTTCACGCGTTAGATGTCAAATTGATAATACTATAATTTTCGTCCAACTCCTTTCATGTTTAATCATATTGGGGTTTTTCATTCAGTAATCTCTGTTGTACATGTAGGTTTTCATTTAATTATGTCTAGGTTTTCATTTGTCACAGCGCACTAACGAGAGAGAATTTCGGTTCAAGCTTGCCGGGAACATCTTAACACATTGGATTAACATCATTGTGAAGCGCTCAATAAGAATTCAAAAACTTAATTTATCTAATTGAAAAAAGTTTTCTTAGATAAGGCGTAATTTCAATTCAGTTTGGGTTTTAGGTCGCTGGATTGATTCTAGAGGTGGTTGGGCTATGAAATCATGTTGCAATGAACTTAGTCTGTTGTGGAACCATGGGATTTTATGGAAGTAAACTTGGGGTTACGATTTTGCCAAGGTGAACTTTTGAAGTTTATTGCGCATTGTTGGAACCACATTGGCACTACTGTGTTTGGCGCCAGTTTTCGCCCATTTCTTGACCTCATTTTAAGCATGTCAAGTTAGTTTTCCAATGACTTTGGACCCACTTGAAATGGAAGCCTGTAGAGTTCGTTTTTTAAATTTTGCAAGTGAGTTGCTGCAGTACAACAAACATCAGTAGTTGTTCTGCTTTGGGCGAGCTTTTGTTAGCACACTGGAGTTGTTTTATACAGGCTTTGTTTAGTCGACTTCTTAGTTAAGATAGTTATTACTTGATTTCGATATCCACTTCTCACTTGATTTATTGGATTTCGAGTTTTTCCATTTAAGGTAGCTTTCATTGTTTGGTTTCGCATTTTCAGTTGATTGGTGCTTGTCTATTCTATCATTTCTGAACTCACTGTCGCGACCCTCCTGAACGTGGTCGGAAAAATACAGGTTTAGAGGTAATGTCAAGTTTGGGACCAACAGTCCTCAATCAGCGCTGAGTTCTCTCAAACCCTTACCTCACGCGACATTGGGATTTCCGTCTCTTATTTGATTAACCCCATGAGAATTTTATATGAAGAGGGTCAGCAAACGAAGTGCAGTATGGGAGTATACTTCATTTTCTACACAACCAAAGATCTATGGTTAGGGACTTGATTACACTAGTTATCTAACTAATGCCCTTTCAGAACCTAAACTTGATCATTTGTTAACTAAGTGTCCTACGTAGTCTTCTCATCCAATTATGAGTCCTAAAGTTCTTGTCCACTAAGTGTTTCATGCAATGTTTTCGTGTTTATTAATGTCCTAAAATGCAACCTACCCATTTAACTAAACAGGAAAAAAAGGAACACACATCTCAGAAAAGAAATATAAAAGAAACGCAATCAATCGATATAAGAAAATAACGAAAGAACGAGTAAAAAGTAAACTGCAGTAAAGTTACCCTATACGAGTTGGGCAAAAAGTATAACATAGCCCCATCATTAAACCCAGACAGCAACACCTATGAGCTTGACTTTAGAGACTATCCCACCTTAAAATGGTGACATAGGTTATTGAAACTTTCGGAGAAACGGGAAGCCCCAGGTCGTTGCTTTATCATCCTAAGTCGGGGTCCCAATCTGGCTTTAGGATATTCAGTGCTCGTTTATTCCCCCTCAAGTTTCTCCTAGGTTATGACGTTTCCACATTACCTATTCAACTTCTGGGGTGAATCCTAAATTCAACCACACTATGTACTATGATTTTTATTTGTCTTTGAAGTGATGTTTCTCAACTACTATTGTTATTACTTATCTTCTTTCGTTTTTGCTTATATTTCTCAAACTAAATCAGTTCTATTCATTAGAGCTAATTGCCTAAACTAATCCTAAGTGACCTAAACAACTAAGAATCCACAATCTAATTTAAAATAAACACAGAAATCATTAATCAATTGAGTAAAGGCACGAATTACACCCAAAAAAAAAAAACAAGGAAAGAATATTTCTAGTTAAATGAATTCCAATGAAGTGAAACTATGCTAAATCTAATACTTTAACCCAACAATCTAATCAAAGCCTACTTTTTCTGACCAATTTTCCAATTTTTTAGTTTCGTGCTTTTTAATTATTAATTATTTCTATTTTTCTCTTATTCGGTCCTTCTCCTGAACACTCGAACTCACCCCTATGAATTTCCCTTTTACATCTTTCGTTCTTGCATTCTCTCCTCCTCTTAAAGATTCTAATTTTGACTCATTTTAAACTACCCATTGAAGTGAACCTATTGAACTTCTTCCCCACGTTTTACGTACTGCTACATTGCTCAAATCACTATTCAATCCTGTGAAGACTTCTGTTGATGCAGACTTTTCAGATTCTTCACCAGAAATTCAAATACAATGACCTAAAACATCCAACCTGTATGTGGCTTTCTGTGAGCAAAGTCTTGGTAATTCAGTGCGGCAACTCAACAACATCTCAGGACATATGACCATGACTCAAAAGTTGGTGCAGCAGTTCAGCATAGGCTCGACAGGTCATACAAAACTACAAGAAAATGAAGCAAAGAAGAAATCAAGAGACAAAACTGGAATGAGTAGAAACCAATTCTAAAGTTTAATCGGAATGAAGCAATCTGGTAAGCATACCTGGCTAGCACCAACTGATATATATACTCCAAGGTGGATGATGATATACATGCGAGTTTTTGCGGAGAAAACCGAATCTCTTCTCTTCATGCTTCAAAGATAACATGAATTATATTCTGGGGCAATGATGTGATAGCGATATGGTGTCAGCAAGTCATGAGGTCCTCCTGCATTCAACAGCCAAAAATCATTGATACAACAGTCACAGCGAGTCATGCTGTCCCCTTTGACTCCATTTAATATACCTCCCTCCCTCAGTGTCCCGTCATGCTCATGAGAGAGCCCCCTTTGTTCTCTGTCCTACTCTTACCTGAAGTCTCTCCATTACATGTACGTGTCGTCATATGGTGTGGAGATCCAAGAGACAGTGCCTATCGCAATAGGCAAGAGCATGAGATCAAGGTATCTATTTCTCAACCTCACTCGTGTCCTTTCTCTGGAGTAAAATGCCAAGAACCCCCACAAATGAGCTCAGCAAAAAGAAGGATGCAGCTGCTTCTACTCGTAATTGGAGAGTCGAACCAGGAACTCAGTCTCTACTCTCTTTCTTTCAGCGTTTCTCTCTAAAAACCAACGTTTTATGTCCATCCAATCTCCTTCCATCCCTTAGTGATTTGTTTCTTTGAAAGCATCTTTGGTCTGGTCTTTCAGTCATTTGATCAAACATTGTGTCTGCAAATTATTCTCAATTGAAAATTATGACCTCCAAGCAGGTTTCCTCAAAATACACAAACATAGGAGCAGAACAACAAATAGAGGAACGAAAATATTTCTTGCAAAATCTCTGGTTTTTTTAGCAAGAAGGCATCGGCACATGCCACGAAATGGAAATCTGATTCTGATTGGAACGATCAACTCATGAAGCGGGAGCGAGAGAGCGAAATTCAGTTCGAGTCAGTTCTTCCTAAAGGGAGAAAGAAACACTACCTGGGCGCCACGAGGACGGAATCGGCCACCGGAGTAGAACCACAGGAAGATAGTCTGAATCCATTGTCGACGGGACGGTAGCGGTGGCGATCATGGCCGGAGATGAAGAGGTCGTGATTCGTGGAGGAAGCACAAAGTGACGGTCGAAGCAACCACCGGAGGATGAAGAGCTACGTTCACTGCGGAGAAGAGAATCAATTTTCCTCCCCTCTATTAGAAAAGGATTTCTAATTTTCTATCAAAAGGCCATGACATAAATTTTCAATTTAGTTTTAGGTTTTAACCAAACACAAGATAATAATATTATTTTCTTAAAAATAAATTTTGAAAAACCTATTTTCTGAAAACATTAAAACGGGCAGAACCCTAATTAGTTAAGGGTGCACACGATAACATTTTTGGAAGTAGATTTATCTTTCCAAAAGTCTTTTTAGAAATCCATTTGGTAATGTAAACTTTTGAAGTAGAAATTCTTTTGGTATTCACTTCGAAAGAAATTTTCACTTCTAAAGTGAATTTCCACTTTTGAAATTATTTTTTCCTAATTTCGAAGTTAAAAAAAATAACTTCTCCAATTCAAGAAATACTTCTCGCCTCAACCTCTTTTTATTATGGCCTCACCCTCTTTTCGATCATACTCACTTCCACCAACCTCCACGATTGCGGACCGTTGCTAACCGCCGCCCATCGTCGACCACCACCGGCCGCCGCTCACGACGTCCACCATCCACCCACCATTGCCTCGCCCCGCCCACTGAGACCTCCATCGCCCGCCACCCGCCGATCGCCCCCGCTAGCAAACCACGAGTCGACCTCCTTGCCGCCATTGATCATCGCCGTCTTCGACCTCCGCTCGGTTGCCGCCAACCGCCGACCAACGCCCACTACCAACCTTCGTCGGCAACAATCGTCGCCAACCACCGATCTTCACAGACTATGATGGCCCCTAACCGCCGCCCTTGCGCCGACCATTGACTACCCGCGGCCATCGGCGCCGAGTCGCGGTCTCCGGCCACCGGAGTAAAAAATAAATAATAAAATTTTATTATTAAAAATTAAATAATATTTTAATAATTATTATTTTTAAAGAAATTTTAAAAAGTTCAAAATTTTTCACGTAGATAATAATTTTTCGTAGAATATTTTGTATTAATAATATTTTAAAAGTATAAATTTTCAACCGTTACCAAAACGAATTTTTTTATCAAAAATAACTTTTGAAGTAAAAATAGAAAAATCAACTGCTACTTACGAGAAGAAGTAAAAAAATTAACTTGTCCAAAGTTGATTTATGAAGCGAAGTGTTGCCATGCGCGCCCCTAAGAGTTTCTTTCTTCTAGTGATATTAATATCACACGTAGAGTAAATGGTTCGGTAAAAAAGTAAAAGGCATACTTGAAAAATAAACTAAAAAGCGATTTTTATCACTCAAAAATATAATAATTAGGCCCTAGAATTTCCCACTAATTCCTTGTCTTTCGCCTAATAGTGATCTTTAATACAAAAATTCCATATGAATCATAGTCATTGTTTTGGACTCTTCAAGTTCCATCTGAAGATTGCTATATGGCATGTGAGATGAAAATGGCAACAAATAAAGAATTTGTGATGAGAAAATCAAGTAGCCCCACGGTAAAAAAAATTTGTCATGCGAAGTAAACAATTAGAAGAGTAACTTGACAAACAAATTATATTCGCACTTCACACGAAAGCAACCAAAGAACCAATGAACCAGACAGATAGGAGGATTCCCAGTCTCACAATGAGTGAACCTGTTGATGACTTCTCATTATATTAACGTAATACAATGGGAGACCGTTGATTGTCTGTAGTGATAACCTAATGATACAACCTGATATTCACCAAAAGAAATGATTATGTTATTTATTTTTGGTCATGAAAAGTCACGGTCACAACGGTACAGCACAAGTCAAATGGGCCAAGATTAATTTACTCGAAACAAGACTTGAACAACCACCGTTTTCAAGAGATTACTTAGAATAGACAAATGGGTTCACCACTGCTTATTATATAAAGAAGAAGAAAACTTGGGATTAGACCGATAGCGCCCCCACCCTCCCGACATAACCATGGGCATCCATTCCTCCCTCAAGTTGACTAGACCAAAACTAGCCCAAAAAATAAATAACATAATCATTTATTTATTTAAATATCAGATTATATCATTAGGTCACCGTTACTGATGATCAACAAAAAAAAAAAATAGCAAATAGTTAGAAATTATTTTGGGGGTCACTCCTTTCCAAAATATGCAGCCCATAGTATGTTGTTACTCTCATACTTACCTAAAAATTATTATGTCAGTAAAATTCACCTCCCGTAATTCGGTGTGCTTCTTGTGACGGGACTTGCCTATGCAAGAGAAATGGGTTGCAAGTGGTGTTGGGCGACCACGTTGTCGCATTTCTATATCAAATGACCTCGAGGCACCCGTGAGTTTTTTTTTTTTTTACACGATTACTCAAGAAGAGCAACAGAGCATGGTTAATATGAGATTATGTGGGAAGTTAAAAAGAAAAGAGATGGGCCGGGAACTATTACAAGGAAGTCATTTTTAAATGGATTATAATGTGCAGTGGTCATTCTTTTCATTTAAAGAGGGGAGGTGCAGTGTTCAAATCCCCGCCTTCGGGGGAGTTGAGACAGGACGCTTAAGGAGAGAGTAGGGTTTTGTAACATGCGTATACACATTGCATACACGGTAACTTATACATAGAATAGAATTATACCCAAAAAAAAAAAAGTAGCTGCCTCTTATTGGAGGCAAGAAAGTTCCTCAGATTTGCTTTGAATGCAGACCTCCATAATCGATATCATCATGTAGATTAATCTGATTTAGAGCATGTCACCCCCAAATGTTAATCTTGGACCTTCAATAGATGGTTCGGGAAATTTAGGTGAAGCATGTTTATGGAAAAACATGAACTTTTTTGCATCGAGATGAGGAAGAAAAGATGAAGTCTGAATCATTGCCTAAAGAAAACAATTAGACAACGGAGACAAACCCTCTTATTAGATTCAAGCTCACTCAATTCCAGTGAGTGTATTAGTTTTAAGTAGGTTTCCCACAAAAGGGTTTCCTATTTTTAGGATGGAAGATCATTTTTATTTAAGACATATCTTAAATAAGGGCTACATGGAGTTATTTAAATAAGAAATGATCTTATCAATCTCAAAAAAGGCCCAATCTTGTAATATGGGCATTTAGTCATTCAATAAATTTTATTATTATTTTTTCCTTTTTCAATTTTTCAAAAATAAAAAAATATAAAAAGAAAAAAAGAGGATGAAAACACAAGCGAGAGCCCCCCCCACGCCGTGGGGGCGGCTTTAATAAATATTAATTAACCATGACAAACTAGGTTAAAAGTGTGTTTAGACAAAAATGCCCTAATCGGCCAAAATTTTTGCCAAAGAGGGACCCTTATTTGAAATGTTTAGCTTATTTGAAACAATGAGAACACTCAGCTCTTATTTGAAATAATGGCCACTCAATTTTTGTGAAAATGAGAAAGACTGTACCTTTTGAAATTTTCCCTTAATTTTAAGTAGGTTTCACACAAATGGATTTCCTATTTTGGATGGAAATCATTTTTATGTAAGGCTTCATTTGTTTTGTGAAAAAGGTTTTTCCGAAAGTCATTTCCAAGAAAATGACAATATTATCCGGCGTTTGGCTATAGACTTACAAATGAACTAAAAAACAATTTTAGTCATTTGGCAAAGAATTGATTTTCCTAGGAAAAATTACAAAGAAAATTCCAAATTTTTAATTATTTTTTATTTTTTGGGCTATTTTTTTTTAGATGCACTTTTTTTTTTGGTCAAAGTTTGTAGATGCCCTTCAATTCACCGTTTTCGATGGTCTCTTCGTCTTTAGTCCGCAATGTTGAAGTCGTCGTCTTCTTCGACGCCTTCGGCGACGGCAACCCTTATCGTGATACCCATCTCCACCTCGTCATTTGCCTCTTTGATGCCTCTGACGCCTGCTCCTTCGCCTCCGCCAGCTTCAACGCCTCGCTCCAAAATGCTGCGTGGTGGAACCCACTCCTGGGGACTCTCTGCTAGAGGAAGCACCGGGATTGCGTCCGTGCTCCGCAAGCAGCACTACCGCTCTGCCTAGCTCGAGTGACATTGCCGCCTCCCGAGGGTGATCGCCGTGCTTCGTCGCATGTGCGACTTCTACATGGAGATCCCGTTCCCTTTCGATAGCTCTGTCATCCCATTGATCGAAAAGATCACCCCCTTCGCTATGTACCAGATCTGGAAGCACGAGAAGAATCTTCGAGCCAACACCTCCATCGCCGACTTTGACGCCCTGAAAACCCAACGCGCCAATCAAAGCTTCCTTTTCCTCGGGGAAGGAGACCAGAGCCATGGCATCCTTGAGGGCTCGCTCCTGGTCCTCAACTACGACAATCAAAAGATCTTCAACGCATTTGATAATGCCGAAGCTCAGCCTTTCCATATCCAGTGAGCCTTGAGCTCGCAAGCCCGTGTCATTGGCGATCGCTGAGGTCCGTGAAGGAAGGCGGAAGGAGCGGCGGGCAACGGAAAGAGAAAGAAGGAGAAAAGTAAAAAGAAGAAGAAAAAAGGAAAAAATTTTAAAAAAGAGAAAAAAAAATTATAGAATTAAATTTTGAATTTTAAAAAAATAAATAAAAATGAAATGAAAGTAAAAACAACAATTATAAAGAAAGTAAATGTGAAAAAGAAGAGGAAGGAAAGATAAGGAAAATGCTTTTCTTTTCTCCTCACTTTTGAAAGGATTTTTTTTATTGGTAGAAAATGTTTTTTTTTTTTGAAACTAGCTTATTCTTCATGAACCAAAAGCCCAAAAATTCAAAAAATATTTTCGTGTAAGTTGTTTTCTACAAAACAAACGGAGTCTAAAAAGTGGGTCTTTTTCATAAAGAGTATCCAATTGGAGCTCTTGGCCATGATAATGAATTGTGTGGTGTGTTCGTGAATTATATTATGAAGAAATTACAAGTGCTTTAAAGCCAATAAATTTTGTAATAAGATTTGTTAATTCTTCCGTGAGGTTTAGAAATTATTTCGTGAGGTATTATGAGAGCTAAACATTGTAAGAATTATTAAAGGTTGGGAAATAATGAAAGTATTTGAGTAATTTAAGTGTGAGTATAATTTCCACTTGTTCTATAATCTAATCTTCTGTTGCTCTTCCTCTTAAGTAAGTCTTATAGATGGAAGTATGTATTTTGCTTATTTTATTATTGAATCTATTGCTTTCGCAATTATTGATATCATAGCTAAGCTTAGCTAATTTGATGCAAATTGATGACAAAGAAGAATGAAAAATGAAGATCCATATATTTGATGGCAAGGATTTTATTTAGTAATATGCATATGGACGATTAGTTGTACCGGAAGAGTCTGCACTTACCCCTACATAGGAAGAAGTTAAACTTGTGAAACAACTTGATTTTCCAACCAGAAAAAACAAATTGATTAGGGATTGCTAGATAGGCATGTGTTGGGTGTCATTCGGCCGATGTTGTCTCATAATGTTGTGTTTAACATCGTGAAAGCTAGGACCATCTTAGGACTAATGAATGCCCTGTCAAACATGTACAAGAAGCTTTCTACGATCAACAATGTCTATTTAATGCGATGCCCATTTCACTTGAAGATGGGTGAGGGAGCGTGTGTTGCTAAGCATGTCAATAAATTCAATGTGGTAGTTAGTCAATCGAGTTTAGTTAATATTGACTTTAATGATTAGGTATGTGCTTTAATTCTATTGTTACCATTACTTGATAATTGGAATATTATTATTGTGGAAAAAATGTCAAAAAAGTCACAAAATCTATTGCATTAGTACCAATTCAATCCTAAACTTTTTGCATTGATGCTAATTCAGTTTTAAATATTTTATTGGTGCTAATTCAATCATAAACCTTTTGACGTTGTGCCAATTCGGTCCTAAATTATTTGTATTTATACAAATTGACTCAATTCGGCCGATTTTGGTGTGGAATTGCTTGATGTGGACGTCGAGGACACATGACAGTTGTGGCACGACGTGAATATTTTTTTAAATATTTTTTTATATTTTAAATAATTTAAAAAAACCAAAAAATGCTAAAAAAATTATTAAAAATACTATAATAATATTAAAAAATATCCAAGTCAGGCAAATGCCATAATAGGAAAATCGACGTTCACGTCAATAATTCCCACCCAAAATAGGCGGGATTGACTCATTTTGCATAAATACAAACAATTTAGGATTGAATTGACACCAATGTAAAAGGTTTAGGATTGAATTGGCACAAATAAAAGGTTCGAGGATTGAACTAGCGCAAATGCAAAATGTTTAGGATTGAATTGACACAAAAAAAGGTTTAGGATTGATTTAGTACTAATGCAATAGGTTTATGACTTTTTTGACACTTATCTCCTATTATTATTGTGGCTTACTAATTCCTCGGGGTCTAAAAGTTAGATGTATGATGATGTTCGTGAGTTGATCCCAATGGCATCTGTTGATGAGAATCTAATGAGCATGTGATCGTTGTCTTAGTAAGTAAAGGTAAAGAAATAAATTGTACTCATGTGCCGCAAAAGTAGTGTGAACCTGAATTGACAAAGTCGGTCTAAGTAGGTGGTGTTGTATGTTGGAGTTGTGGCAAAATGAGGCATGTTAGATGGAATTGCCTTAAATTAAAGAACAAGAGAGGGACGGAAATCATAGTTGAGTTTGTAGATGATATTATGGCATTAGCTCACGGTAATTTGGATAGTATGTTTTATCTCGTAACAAAAGATTCGTCATTTGACGGATTTCGGTTGATCATTTCACGCTTCATCGACTATGAATTAGTTTTACTACTTATTAGTGCACATGTAGTGGCAAAGGATAATTGTGGAATAAAATCAAGTGTCATGGTATGGATATTGAGATGTCAAAATCATAATACATGATGATATTATAAGAACATTGACAATACTGAGATATGTTCGAGAATTGAACATAATTTTTTTTTTGTGCACGTGGTCGAATTCACCTCTAGCCCCACCAAAAAGCCAAATTAACCAAAATCTGTGGTTCTATTGATGAAGGAAGCCGAGTCTCTTAATTAGCCTCACAGCCACAGTTCCATCCGTGAATAATCCCACAAGACGAGGGCAATTCAGTCATTCCGACCATCCAAAACCCCACAAAACCGGGAGACAACGAACAGTCAATAAACAAAAGACATCTGAGTTTCCAAGAAATTAAAGTTGAACTCTTTTTTGTATTTTAATGGCAATCCTGTCCCTAACCACCCTCTCCTTCTCCGAACTGCCCTCCCCAAAGTTTGCACCTTTCTCCTCCGTCTCCCCCTCTCGTGCTCTTCCCATCTCGCCGCACGTTCGCAGGAAGTCGTCGAACCTCGCCGCTCGGTCCCGGAGACGGGCTCGCCGGAAAAATCCGTCGGAGCCACCGGGTGACGACATGTCCACCGCCGTCCAGATGCCGGCGGCCCTCGCCGGTGGGAGGAGGATCATGACCGGTTGCTGAATTCTATGGGTAACTTTTATCGCGTCAATTTTTTCTTCTCCGATGAGTATTTTCAACGTTTATCCCAATCGTTGGCACATTTGTTTTCTCTTTGAGGAATTTGTGGTTTTGATTGAGCGTGGGTCGAGGATGATGCTTGGATTTAGGATGTTTGTTTTGTAGCCAATTATTGGTTTGCTTATTTGGGTTTGTGTCGCTCAGGAAGACTTGTGAGTCTGCTTGGCGTGACAGTGGCAATGTAGTTGTTGTGAGTTAACTGGTTAAGTGGTGATGGTTGTAATTCAATTCATCCTGCGATCTCGTGGCTGATCGTCTTTGCTCATGCTCATCTCTGATTTAAGTTGAGCTGATTTGTCAACTGCCTAATCTAGTTGAAGTTGCACAAGTAGAGATGTGAGTGTTATTCAAGCAATGAAAATACTGTTCGAGTGAAGTAAAACCTGCTTAGATATCAACTTTATGGCCAAATATGTGCTGCTTGTGTTGGAAGCGGACTCCTCTGTGAAGGGTCTCTGACCTGAAGTGGCTTTTTCCTTTGTTGTTCCTTTTGGCAGCTGTCGGATTCTACTTTGGAACAAGATTTAGCTTGTTGCAAATTTTCTCAAACATTTATCCTCAAACTTTATGCTACTTCCCTAATGACACTACTGCTCTGATGGTGTTCTTTTCCTTATCTATTTCAGTTAATAATCCAGGGGAAGGAAATGGGGATACGTTGACAGCAAACAATGATGAAGAAACAAGCACTTCCAGTAAAAATGTTCTTCGCAAGAAAAAAAGCCATTGCAAATTCAATAAAGTTATTTGGGGTCGACTTGTCCCCAGACAATATTGCGGTTGCGATGGTTTATTTTGTTCAAGGTGTCTTGGGCCTTTCAAGACTCGCCGTCAGTTTTTATTTGAAAGATGATTTGCATCTAGATCCTGCAGAGGTATGTCATTGTTTCCTAAGGATTTCTTAACGAAAAAGTAGGTCTCTTTTGAGATCATTCAATTCGTATGTTCCGGCAAGTATGAAGAGAAACTCGTGAGCTTCCTCTGTTATTGCTTACCTCTGAACTTTCCTTAAGACTAAAGAAGATTTTCCTGTCTGTTATGGCCTTGGTTAGTCTGGACTCGGCCAATTCATTAGCAAATCTATAAGTCTGGTTTATGCCACTTAATAGCGAGGAATATCTTTATAAGCAGCTGATCAGCTTCCCTTTGCTCTGATACTTATGAGCACTAACACTGTTTGTGGTTGACTAGACAGCTGTGGTATCTGGTTTTTCTGCATTACCATGGCTCATAAAACCTCTATATGGGTTTATCAGGTGCATTTTCTCTTTCAATCTTGTTTTAATGGACCGCATTTGTTCCAAATATGAATTGCATCTATTTTATTTCTAGGGAAATTATTCACAAACTAGATTGTTGTTGCAGTGACTCTGTCCCACTTTTTGGTTACCGAAGAAGATCATACTTGGTTTTATCAGGGCTTCTGGGAGCACTTTCATGGAGTTTAATGGCCACCTTTGTTGATAGCAAATACAGTGCAGCATTCTGCATACTGCTTGGATCTCTCTCTGTTGCCTTCTCTGATGTTGTATGTATCCACCTTTAATTCTATACTTACATGTATATGACATGTTTTTTGGCCTCCAAAATGTTGCTTTAACTTGCCATATAGATAGATGCCTATGATTTTCAATGACAGCTGAAAGTGACAAATTAGCAAACGGAATGATTTAATGCCAGTGAAGTGTAGGACTCTCTGGAAACTGGGTACCTCCAGAAATTGGTGGTTGAAATGCACATGATTTTATGAGAATCTAGTGATTGGTTGCAGGATGTCTTCATGTACTTGCCTTTTGTCAGAGCATGAAAGGGCGACACAACTAATCCAAGATTTTCTTTTCTTAGCTATTTGCACAAAGGGATATTACACCACGTTGAAATTGGATGATCACATGGCAAGCATGTGCTTAACAAACTCTTTTGCATGCAGAGCTATAGTGGGGTTAAGTTGTAAAGAAAATGAGCGAATATATCAGGCTTGCATTGAACCTGCTTGTTCCTAAAAAAGTTCATGTCTCGACCAGCTTTCTCATAACCTAACCTGTCAGAGTCGTTTCCATTTTTTTGTCACTCTTAATATATGGGTTTTCCACCTGAATGTTCTCCATCAAATCGTTCTTATAGAGATACTTAGCTATAAGTTGAATATTTGCCAATGTTGTTTTCTCTGGATACATACAAATCATGCCAAATATTGAAGTATGCTGTAGGTTGTGGATTCCATGGTTGTGGAGAGGGCCCGTGGTGAATCACAAAGCATGTCTGGATCCCTTCAGTCCTTGTGCTGGGGATCCTCAGCTTTTGGTGGAATTGTTAGCTCTTACTTTAGTGGATCCCTTGTGGACGCCTATGGAGTAAGGTGCTTTTGGTGAATCTTTCCTTTGCTGGCAAACTAATATTTAATCTTTGTTCTGGTTGCACTTTAAGCAACCTTTTCGACATCTCAAAAACTGAATTTTTCCCATGTCAATCTCATTTGTCAGGTTTGTATTTGGTCTTACAGCCATGCTACCTCTGCTAACATCTGCAGTAGCTATTCTTGTTAAAGAGCAGCCAGTTGTTAGTTCAGTAAGGGGACTGAAACAGAATTTTCCTCTTGCCAATGCTGGCTTTCTGGAAAAATCAAAAGAGGATATTATAAAGCTCTGGGGTGCAGTGAAGCAACCCAATGTACTTCTCCCCACATTATTCATCTTTCTTTGGCAGGCTACACCACAATCAGATTCTGCTATGTTTTACTTCACGTAAGTTCAGACTTGATTGGTCTTTTTAATTGCGACAATTTTTTTCTAGACAATGAGGTATTCTCATCTCCTTACATGATAGCAATTCTGATGACATTTTTGGAAATTCAGCACGAACAAACTTGGTTTCACTCCGGAGTTTCTTGGACGAGTCAAACTTGTTACTTCCGTTGCGTCACTTCTAGGTGTTGGGCTCTATAATGGGTTTCTGAAAAATGTTCCACTACGGAAGATCTTTGTTGTGACGACATTAATCGGATCAGTGCTGGGGATGACACAGGCAAGTGTCATGCTTTTATTTAGTTAAGATTAAGCTGCCTTGATTCCCAGGCTTGTTGAATCACATGGTTTCTTTCTTTGTTAGGTTTTCCTTGTGACAGGCTTAAACCGTCAATTCGGTATAAGCGATGAATGGTTTGCAATTGGAGACTCCTTAGTTTTGACTGTTCTGGGCCAGGTAATTAGTTTCTAACACATTCAAGTATGCTGGTGTGTCTTGATTATGAACCATCCCACACAACCCGGTGCACCTAATACATAAGCACTTGCGTGCTATGTCAGCAAAACAAGAAATACAGGTGCCAACCACGTATGTTGTCCTTGGTGCTGGTCTATTGCTCTAAAATGGGGATTATGACATAGGCTAATTAGTATAGTATGTTATATCAAGGTGCTTGGACATGGACATTAAGAAACTATCACGATGTTAGTTGGAGAATCTGCAGTTCTGGGATACTGTCTTTTTAGTGAAACAGAGAAGTCATTAATTACTTTTCAAAGTCTTATTCTAAAAGTTGTTGAGTTATAGGACCAAATAGTTTTTTGATATATCTGAGGCTAATATGTAGCATCCTGTGTGGAGGGTAACCAGATTTTTTTTGCCTAAAATGTCATCATATGTAGCACAAATACTGTTGCCACTTGTTTCTTGTGCTGCTTCTGAGCTTTGTTTATTATGTTAGTCATTGTATAACCTCCTAGTATGAATCTGCCAATGTGAAACTTCCATGTGATAGTATCAGCTATGCTACAACAGAAAGAACATGCCTTAATTTTATTGCTTTCACACCAGTGCATCATCCTCATTCTCTGGTGCTGACTGCTAACTTAACGAACTAGTGATTTATCCTACTGAGTTACTAGGAAAGTTGGCACACACATTAAAATATGATAAACAGGAGAAGGAATTACTATTAGGCGGAAGTGGGGGAGAAATGACAAGAGTAATAGTAGATAAAATGATTTCTTTCATTAACTTTACTAAAAGGGGGTCCTATACAGGTATTGCTAAGTGAATAGATGTATCTAGGGAAAATTTGGCGATCCTTTTGCCAACAGATGCTCCCATTGTACTTGTAGTCTCTGTGATAGCGGTGAGGGAACATGTTGTTTGGGTTACTTAAAAAATAAATTTAAATCGTTGTAGGATAAGGAAGATTACTTAAATATCGAATCTATATAAAATATATTTCTCAAACAACATGATAAATGTTCACATTTTAAATTACTATATTTTCCATTGTTTAGTAATACGAATCATTGTTTGTTTCCTTAGGATGCATGGGTATATTGTGGAATTTTTAGGAAAACTTTAGGTTGAAGGTTCCCTTTCGGGTTTGCTTTATTGTATAGATATTGGAGAGATTATTTAACCCCTCATTTTTACGTTGTAGGCTTCTTTCATGCCTGTCCTTGTCCTGGCGGCAAGACTATGTCCAGAGGGAATGGAAGCTACACTTTTTGCTACTCTCATGTCCATATCCAATGGGGGCAGCGTGGTAGGTGGGCTTATTGGTGCTGGACTGACACAACTCTTTGGTATCACCAAGGACAGGTTTGACAATTTGGCCTTTCTGATAGTGCTGTGCAATCTCAGCTCGTTGTTGCCTTTGCCTCTCCTCAGCCTCCTTCCACAAAATGATTCTGACACCACCTTGAAGGAGGATGAAGATATTGAGATGAAGTCCAACTGAGTGGTTTGTGCCTCTTTAAGTTTTCCAAGTTTGGGCACATCCACTGTTGGATCGTTCACCTTACTGTGGAATATGCCCACACACAACACACACACACACAGAATCACAGAGATCCAAGGTCAAGGGCAAGTTGGCCGGAACTACAGCTTCCACTCATTCCAATCTGTAGTAGTGAAGCCAGTCTTCCACAGAATGCAGCGACTTTTCGAAATCCGAGTCTAACTGTAGTTAGTGGATTGGAAGGTTCTATTAGGGCCAAACTCTCATGGATTCAACTTCTCGGCAGGTGCTTGAATAAAAATACTCTGTGAGTTCACCTTATCAAGATCAATATGACCTTTAACTATGAAAAGAAATAGCCTTCCCCTACAGATTTGTGTATGCCACATTGATGCGGCTTTGAGATTTTCAACTCGCAAAATACTCTGTTCACAGTGCATTTTATTATATAATAGCAAATTTGCAAATTTTGGGACAATTCGGCCTGCAATAAATTTGTCACATTGTAGTACGATAATGTCTCGATTCATATGCTTTTAACCGCTGAGTCCTCAAATGTATGCTTAACAGATAGAAGAGGTGATATATCCCTGTCTTCTTTCTTAGGAATGGAGAGAAGGTGGAAACTATTTGTAGCTCTGAAAAAAAGTGGAAACAGAAGGTTTTAGCTCCTGGAAAATTATGGTTTAGACTTAAAACAGAGTGGAACTCCTCTGTGAGTCCTCGAACGGATTGAGCGGTCTGAGAGTGGTTAAAATCTCTTTGATTCCAATCATCCTTAGTCACATTCGAAGCAAGGCCTGAGTCGATTTCAATATATAATGAGGCGTCAATCCATCCTTTTTCATTTCAAATTCTTGTAATAACCTTGTCATTTGTCACTTCCCACCATTGATTCTCTAAGAATGTAGAGAAACCTAATGTATTTCTGGGAGATGATGAGAAAATCTGGGATGTAGCGCAAGTTATTGCTTGAACTTAAAAAGTTGTGAAGAAGTAGAAAGGGATCTACTCAATTTGAATGCTTTTTACCTTCAGAGAGCAGCGAAAGCAGAGTGATGGATAGCAGAGCCGGAGGCCTTTGCTTTCTTCAATGAGACGTAGAATCTGTGTGAACATAGGCCCAAATAATCAGCAACATTATCATTTGAAACGCGGGGATCCGATACCTGAAGCTATCTACCTGCGAGCTCGCCGTGAATCGCGTAAATTCACTATCAAGTGCGCAATAGTGATTTGATGATATTCCCTCGGGACGGGCAATAGGAGGAACACCGGTCTCTTCTCGTTCTCCCTTGACTGCAGTCGCCGGACACATCGAACAACCTCGTGCCAAAGTCGAACCTCGTGCATATGTAATCTAAGCGGAGGTACTTATTCATCATTTTCTCAACCTCAACCTGAGACACATATGAAGGACGAGGTTTTGGTCTCAAGATCCACGGAAAACCTGAAGTCAAATAAAGAAGTAGGTTGACGTTTTCCCCGGAGGAGTTTAAATGTCTCCCTTAATAACACAATCAACGGCTTTTACAGAGATCATAATATAAATGCTGACGGTCGTTTTGAAAATAATTTATGGGGAGATAACGGGAAGAATTTAACGTAAATTAAGCCCATGAATACTTGTAACTGATCATCCAGAGGAATAACGGGAGATGGAGGAGACAACTTGAACGTGAAATCTTATCATATTTTGAGAGAGTCTCATTTGCATTAGTTTCAATTTAAATTTTACATAGATATAAATATTGATGAAAATGTAGCTATCGATAGATTCGTGGTCTAAAGCTTAACAAAAATTAAGCGATTCGACCGAGTCAATTTAAGTTTTACATAGCTCTCGTTTTGACGATAAATGATTTGGAAAGCATTTTCTCAAAAATGAATTTTTGTATGGCTTGAAAGAATTAATCAATGAAAAAAAGTTTTTATCATCAATAATAGTTTTTATCTAAATATTTTCGCAGGCGATGAAAATGTTTTTCATTAATTCATTTCTTTTAAACAATAGAAACGATCATTTCTAAGAATATGTTTTCCAATCTTTATTATGGAACCCTTAAGTAATGTTTGTAATTCCTGCAAAGTAAAGGCCCATTTCTGAAACATATTTGGGCCTTCATTTCATTTTTCTTCTTTCTTTTTCATCCCTATAGTATAGGGACATGAGCTCTACATCTCGAACAGTATTTGAAATTGATTTGTAGTCCACAAGCTCCATCTCTTGTTAGGTTATACTTTCAAAAAGGATAAATGGAAAGTGTCTTAAATTTATTTTTAAGTGAAATAGTTTATTTAACTCGAGTGAATCTATCTAAATAAGAATGAAAGAAACAATATGATTCGTCTAATTTAGCAAAAATTATCAACAAATAATAATTGTATGTTATTTCTAGATAATAATAATGTTGGATGATTATGCCTAATAATATGTGATAAAACCAACGTACTCTTGATGTCGGCCATATGATTTGGTTGCTTTGGTAAATTTGAGAGGAAATTACTTAGCGATGCTCCGAAGAGGACACAACAAATTAAATGGAGACACAAATTGGTCAGATTGCAAATTGGAAAATTAAATGGGCATCGACAAGAGGTTCTCTTTCTACTTTTGTTGATGAGCAACAAAATTAAATGATACATCCAAAGAACAATCCACATTTTGCCCACTCGACAAGTCCATAAATGAGCAAAGTGCCCCTCTTGGTGCTCATAGGCTCACAAGTCATTCTCAATAGCTGAAATTTTTCAGGACAACTGTCTCATGTGGACGAATCATTGGACAATCCCACATGCTGGGTCCTCCAACTTATCCATTGTCTCTAATGCCAACTTCTTCTCTGCCTACCAAATTTGAATTTTGCAGGGACTGAATTGAACATAACTTTAAAAAAGAAAAAAAGAAAAATAACATTTGATCCACTAGGGCCTCAACAAAGGCCAAACTTCCTAGAATGGCATGTTCAAGCTTCCTTACGTGAGATCATGTGCCAATGTGTTTTTGAGGTTCCTGGTCAGGCTCGTCGGTTCGTGCTTTGGTTGTGTCTCCTATCTGTCTTCAATTTTCCTTGTTCTTGTTTGTTTATGGAAGACCTGAACATATAAATTTTGGGTAACTGTAAAACCTGTTGGACAATGAATAGTTAAGTGGTTTCAGCTTCACGCTCCCTCATCGTTTATCTAACCAATTATCAAGTATCAACTTTTGGGAACTAAGCTACGTTCTTTCAGAACACAAAGAAACTTGGATAGAGTTTTGACACTCCATTTTAGTGGTTCTAGAAAAGGGATAATGATACTAGGCTCCATTTATTTGGTAAAAAATAAATGATTTAGATAACACTTTCTTGAAAATGAACGCTTGTATTGCTTACAAAATTAAATGAACCAATAATATTCTCGTCGTCCACAAAAATATTTAGACATAAGTTGTTGTCAAGCAATGAGAATATTTTTAAAGTAACTACTAATTTCAAGCGACATAAGCGACCTATTTTTAGGAAGATATTTTTCAAATTATTTATTATCCGTGAAATAAACGAAGAGGAATGAATAGTGTTGGAAATAGTGTTCATTCTAAGTCTAACGAGTCTAACAGAAAAGATGTATCTGTGGCAAACGCACCCGTACTTTTATCAGGTACAATATATTGGAGGCAGTAATCACAATTTAAATTGTAGTATAGCCTAATTAGCAGATGATCAATGCTAGAGATACTGAGATTGGTATACTAAATGGGTTGACTAACAATTATTTGACAAACTGTAAAATGGTTATTTAAATTAGTCCGCTCATTTAAGCACCTCACAATTATTTGCCGTATCATTTGGTAATCCAATTCTGCGTGTCGGTCTTAATATCTCTAGCACTGTTTTTAGTACTTGAATAAATTTTGCTCGCACGAAAGACAATATGCACTCATGCGTACACATGATAGGCAAGTCTAGATTGGTTTTGCATGGAGAAGATCAGCGAGGTACTGACCATTGCAGAAACTTTCCTGTATTTTGCCATATACAGATCAGACCTATACGTCCAGAAGTCTCCAAATACTTTTACGAGCATTTCATGTAATATTTGTTAGAGCTACCTCATAAGATTTCACAAATATAAAATCCTCCAAAACTCACATGGATTTCACGGACCAGAAATTCCGTGACCACCCAACCGTACTCACATACCCTTGTGGTGTCGGGGTGATAAGCGAGTGATGCGGAAGGGAAGATAAAATTGGTTTGTGGAAGTGGCGTCGAGGTTGGTTTTGCTAGGAGTTCGATGATAGAAAGATTATATTTGGCGGGATTGGCCTCCGGTGGACAATCTAATTTGGAGCTGTTGCCACTTTCCCGATGAGGCCATGGCGGGCCGAAACCAGGTTGTTGTACTCAAAGGTTCTAAGTGTTTCGCTCAATGGACTTGGATGCCCGAGTTAAATTTGGGTATGGTATGATCCAATACAAGGATGCTATTCGTCAGATCGTGTTCTTAGCAACAATTAGAGAAGGAAGGCTAACCTAGCACTTGCCAGGCACCGTCTTGGCTATTTCACGGCCTTGAATCTGCCAGCCCATGACACAATGCTCTTACTTACCTCCCGAGTATATTTAATCATATCATGAATACACACTCCTCGTCTTTTGATATTTCAGATTATCCGATCTCTCCTTCATCCTTTATGTGTTTTTGATTTTTGCGTTGCATTCAACTCTTTTCGCCAAAGGCCCCTTAATAGAGTTCGAATGATTATCCAAAACAACTCCATATTCAATCATAATATACAAATATAGAACCCAAATATGTATGCTTCAAAAATATTTCGGAAAATTTAGGGTTTCATAGGTCAAGGCCAACATATCACCGTTCCAATAAGGGTTTTAATATGTTGGGAGTTGGAAGTTGAAATGGGTGGTTGAGTTTCAAATGATTGAGTCAATTTTAATAACGTAAAGTTCAAGCCCAATAGAATTTAATAACTTCTAAACCGGTCCACAGAATCACAAAAGTGGAATACATATACCGCTGTCCCCATGGGGGTATGGGAAGTAGGGCTTGGCCAAGAACGCATATAAAAAATTGATGGACGGCCAATTTGAAAAGGAGACGAAGCGCTCGTCTCGTATTGGAATATCCATTCAATGAGTTTAGGTTTAGATTAGTATGGTAGCACATGGGTCGGAATTAAGGCTAAAGCAAAAAGTAGTCAACTCTAGAGAAGACGGGTGATGATTCTTCGACTTGAAAATAGAAGTTTCTAATCAATACTTGTTTAACCACCTTCTAAAACAAAACATATATTGGAACAACAACATGTTAGCGTAATCGGATTTTTCAAATGTAATCGAATTCCGACGGTGGGTTTACGGGTGTTGATATTGCTTCGGCGTCATAACGAAGTGGTGATATCTATAATTTGGAGTTTGGATAACAAGGTTCCTATCTAACTCGGTTTGTACTTTTTAGATCTTTACGCATTTTTGGTGAGTAAATCATGATTTAAGGCAAGGTTTAATTGACATGGTTAATGGGAAGGAAATGGATGTCAATTGAGGCATCACTTTACCTCCGAGTCGAGTTACCCAAACTACCTAAAGTAGGATTTCTGGTCATGCTAATGATTTCTTAGGCTAAGGACAACATGGTGGTGACACATTAATACAGGTCTTCCTCTTCTTGTTATCTCTAGCTAATGCCCATATTTCTACTTTCATTGATCATTTTTTCCTCTTGAGAACGATGTTCATATCCTATAGGAGCAAAGGTGGACATAGCCGATTGTTGAGGGCGAGCTTTCATTTTTTTTTCTTTCTAATATAGGATATCCGAACCTTTTGACTCGACTAATCTCTACGAGATGCATGTGAATACCTTCGCTCAAATGCATTGCATAAGACTTTACACACAAGGGGCTGGTGTCACCTATGAAATCACTTTGAGTGAATAATATTACTGTGCGAATACAATATTGTCGAATCCAATTGAAACGTCTAATCACTCAACCAATCCTTCGATGGTTAGGGTGAGCTTCCCATATTTCAACTCGTTGCGGCTTTAAATATATAGAGTGATGCTCATTCCCATGAACACAAAACACTTTTAATCACACAAAATGCCAAGTGATTGATTGACTTAGCATGATTTGATTGTGATCGTTATCATGATAATATATCACGATTCTTAGCATGATTTGATTGTGATCGTGATAATATGTCACGATTGCATCTTTATTTGATGGGTTGTCATATTCAATCTTTTGTTTGTGCTTACCTAAAATATAGGAGTAAATTTAGGAAGTATAGTTGTGAATTGTGTATAAATATGTGCATAGTTTTTGTATAGAAAATTATTGGAAATTCAATTCTGTGCCATTTCTTGTTGTTATTAATCATGGTATTAGAGCAAATATCGATCCCGGTGTAGTTTCTTCTTCATGGCTGATTAAAATACTTCCACTTGTCTCTCGCACGATCGATGTAACTTCTCTGTATTTTCTTCACTCGAGTGACCATTTGAATGCTCCTCTAGTCTCTTCACCTTTAGATGGAGACAATTATCCAACATGGCATCGTGCCATGCTCATGGCCCTTGAGGCGAAAAATAAAATGTGTTTTGTTAATGGGTCTTTATTGCATCCTGCTTCAACCTCTTCGGATTATCCATTATGGGTACGTTGCAATAGCATGGTAAGATCTTGGTTGACTCATTCTACTATACCAACAATCTCGCATAGCATTCTCCGGTATGACTCTACAAATGATGTATGGAATGATCTTCACGAGAGTTTCTCTCCTCGTAATGCTCCTCGAATTTTTGAGATCCGTAGGGATTTATCTACACATCAGCAAGGCATGGCTTCAATATCTACCTATTACACTTGTGATTAAATCCTATCGAGATGAATTATCCTAGTACCGAAACTTGCCGACTTATAATTGTCGTGCAACGTCGAACCCGCTATAGTTTCTTGAAACAGATTTGTTATTAGATTTCCTCCAAGGCCTTAATGAATCTTATGCAGCGGTTCGAAGTCAAATCCTCATTATGGATCCACTCCCTACCGTCAACAAAGCATATTCTTTACTCTTACAAGAGGAACGATAGCACGCTATTCAAGACAATTGCACCGTTATTCACGATCTTGCTGCCATGGCCACGCTTCATGTTAATAATGCTCGTACTTATCCATCTACGGGTTCCTCCAAACCCATTTTACATTGTACTCACTGTGAAAAGGATGGACATATTGAAAGCAAGTGTTTTAAAAAGCACGAATATTGAAATGGTGGAATGACCGTAACAAACGCCCCACTAATGATTTTGGCCGCCAAAGACGTTCACGCCTAGCCGGTTCTCCGATTGTTGTCGCAACCGCCGATGTTGATTCCTCCTCTCCACCGACCCTTACTACTGCACAAATAGAATAGCTCCTTCATTTACTTGCATTTGGTGATACCGCACCTTCTTCTTACCCTTTGGTGAATTTAGCTGGTACTTCCATTTATTTAAATTCCACTTCATCTTGGATCCTAGACTCCGATTGGCAACGGATCATATATCTTGTGACGCAACCTTATTTTTTTGAATTTTATGACAATGCAACTTCCAATCATGTGTCCCTTCCTGATGGGACTATGGTTCTTGTTGACCGAATTGGGCGGATTCCTTTACTATCAAATCTAACTCTTGATCATGTTTTATTTATTCCCCAATTTCGGTTTAACCTTATTTCAATTAGTAAACTTACTACTGCTACTTCTCTCAATATTAAATTTATTGCTGATATTTGCCTGTTTCAGGACCCAATCCCGACGAGGACTTTAGCGACGGGTAAGCGGCACAATCGTTTATACTATGTTTTCATAACCCAACCTACTTCTTTGACATCCACCACCACACCAGGCGCACATTTTGACCTTTGGCATTGGCGAGTAGGACATCCGGTTTCATCATCTCTTCATTATTTGCAAGCTTTAGACAATAAGATTTCTTTTTCTAATACATTTTCTTGCACTTGTGTACCCACTTGCGAAACAATCTCACTTGCCATTTTCTTCTAGTAAAATTTCTACTACTTCATGTTTTGAATTGATTCATCTAGATGTTTGGGACCCATATCGGACCACCTCTTTAACCGGGGCACTTTTTTTTTTTTTCGACCGTGGTTGATGATTATTCCCGTAATACGTGGATTTATTTAATGTCTTCTAAAGCTAACGTAAATCATTTTATCGTTAATCTCTTCCCCATGGTAAAAACCCCGATTCGGTAAACAAATTCGTTGCATTCACTCGACAATGGAAAATAGTTTTTCAATCAACTTACCATTTCTTTTCTAGACTTCATGGGTTTTGTTCATCAATCAAGTTGCATGTCCACCCCTCAACAAAATGGGGCGGCGGAGCGCAAGCATCAACACATTCTAAATATTGCACATGCCTTACGCTTCCAATCCAACATTCCCATTGAGTTTTGGGGTGAATGCGTCCTCACTACCGCCTATATCATAAATAGACTTCCCTACTGTCGTCTTGAAAGGGAAAACTCCATATGAAGTTTTGCATGGTCGATTCCCGAATCTCACTCATCTTCGGTCTTCGGTTGTTTATGTTTTGGGCACAATACATCCACTTAAAATAAATTTGATGCCCGTGCTACTCCGGGAGTTTTTGTGGGATATCCTAATGGTAAAAAAGGATATCACATTTTTTATCTCCACAACATAAAGATTTATGTCGGTCGAGATATTGTGTTTCACGAAACAATTTTTCCTTACTCGATGGTCCCCAAATCTACCTTGTCGGGTCGCCTGTATTACCATTACCTATCACACAATGTAACGAAATAACCCAAACCTCACCTATAAACGTAACACCACCACAACACCCAATCCCCACATCACCACAAACACCCTTACCTCCATTGCCCGAACAATCCATCGACCCTAACGGATACGTCAACCTCATCGTTACCTCTAGGACTATTGTTGTTCGCATCCTCAAACGCCAAGTTCCACTGAAGATAATGGTCCAGGTATTTCTTACCCTATATCTGATTTTCTTCAATATACTCATTTTAAACAACCCCATTTGGCATTTCTTACTTCTTTATCTACTACCACCGAGCCATCCACTTTCACTAAGGCAATGTGGCATCGGGAATGGAGAGACGTTGTGCGAGGTTGAGATCAAAGCTCTTTCTCGAATCATATGTGGTCTCTCCTACCACTTCCACTTGGTAAGAAGGCCATAAGCTCCAAGTGGATCTATGAAATTAAATGAAAATCCGATGGCGGTATTGAATAATATAAGGCTCGTCTAGTCGCCAAAGGCTACACTCGAGGTTGAAGGGGAAGACTATCATGATACATTTGCACCTGTTGCTAAATTGGTTACAATTCACGTACTATTAGCCATTGCTATAGCTAAGGAATGGCCTCTTGAACAAATAGACATTAACAACGCCTTCTTACATGGCGACTTAGATGGAAAATATATGAAACCTCCATCTAGTTTTCGACGTAAGGGGGAGAATCTTGTGTGCCGATTTCACAAGTCTCTACATGGCTTGAAACAAGCATCCCGCCAATGGTATTCTAAGTTTTATACTTGCCTTATGTAATTTCGATTTCACACATTCTCAAGCCGATTATTCTCTCTTTGTCTTACACAATGGGAGTGACTCTGTTTTTGTGGTACTATATGTTGATGATCTAGTGATTACTGGTACTAATGCTTCTTTGATTGACTCGGTAAAGACTATGTTGCACAATCAGCTCCACAATAAGGACCTTGGGCCTCTAAAATATTTTTTGGGCATTGAGGTAGCTCAATCTCGCTATGGTCTTTATTTATACCAACGAAAATATATCTTGGATATTCTAGAAGATTATGGTTTTAGTGGAGCCCGACCAACCGATACTCTTATAGAAC
The DNA here is from genome assembly GCA_021437795.1 of Rhodamnia rubescens. NCBI lineage: Eukaryota > Viridiplantae > Streptophyta > Magnoliopsida > Myrtales > Myrtaceae > Rhodamnia > Rhodamnia rubescens. Next base: position 2,598,429 of record JAILYA010000031.1, on the reverse strand, counting down.
AAAATATAAAATTAAGCAATCATACTGGCACTCTATTGGAGGATTCATCTCTCTATCGACGTTTGATTGGTCGATTCATTTATTTGATCAGTTACTAGACCAAACATTGCTCACAATGTCAATATTCCGAGTCAATTTTTGCATGCAACACGCCCACCACATTTGGATGCAGCATACCGTCTTCTACGATATCTTAAGCCTTCTATAAGCCAAGAGCTCTTTTACCTTGCTAAAAATGAACTTCAATTCACAACTTATTGTGACTCAAATTGGGCTAGTTGTCCCATGACTCGTCGTTCAACAACTGGGTATTGTATTTTATTGGGTGATAGCCCCATTTCTTGGAAAACCAAGAAACAAAGCACAGTCTCACGCTCTTTTGCTTTGAAGCAGAATATCGTGCAATGACAATAACTACATGCGAAATCACTTGGTTATCATACTTCTTACAAGACATTGGCATGCCACTCCAAGTCCCGGTTTCTTTACATTGTGATAACCAGGCTACCCTCCACATCGCTGCCAACCCAGTTTTTTACGAGCGAATGAAACACATTGAAATAGATTATCATCTCGTTCATGAAAAAATACGAGTCGGCCTCATTGCTCCATTGAAGATTGGTGCAGAGTCACAACTAGCTGACCTGTTTACCAAACCACAAGGCCGAGAACAGTACATGCGGTTACCTTCCAAGTGGGGTGTTCGCAACCTACACACGCCACCTTGAGGGAAAGTCTTAGCGTGATTTGATTGTGATTGTGATCATGATAATATGTCAAGATTCTTAGCGTGATCTGATTGTGATCGTGATAATATGTCATGATTGTGTCTTTATCTGATGAGTTGTCATATTCAATCTTTTGTTTGTACTTACCTATAATATAGGAGTAAATCTAGGAAGTATAGTTGTGATTTTGTGTATAAGTATGTGCATAGTTTTTTTATAGGAAATTATTGGGCATTCGATTCTGTGCCATTTCTCGTTGTTATTTCTCAGATTGCAAGTAAGATAAGATGGAGGAGGGGAAGAAGTGGCTAGATGAGTACAGGGGAAGATCCTTAAATGAGAGTCGAGTTCGAGAGGGTGCATGTGAGAAGCCATGTGAGGGCTATAAAATCCGACAACACCTCCAAATTTATTCACCTTTTTTGGGTTTTTTTCGTGCCCAGTTCATTTAGAAATAATTTTATGTTCTCGAATTATTATTGCGGGGTATCTCTCATCACTCGTTTTGGTTTATGTCATTACATCCATTCATATGAGGACGGGAGAAACAGACAAGGCCCCATGTGGGAAATCATTGACCCTGTGCACAATCAGGGCATGGAGCCAATCCTATTGTGGATATGATATCATAGCTGCAGAAAAAGTATAATAAATGGCCAATTTATATGGATACATTGAGATTTTATGTGCATATATACGTGCGGCTGACCAAACTCATCTAAGAAAACTATAGAGATACATATGGATTATGTGTAATAAATTATTTCATCTACATGGCTTGGCTCAAACTGCTCAGCCAAGCGCCCTTGTGGCTAGAAGCCACAAACTATACACTCGACTCAAGTGGACATCTATCTAATTGTAACATTCTATTTTTGCTCCCTAAATTTGTGCTCTTTTTTAATCAAGCCGATAAACTTTTAACTTATCGAACCAAATCTTTGAACTAGCATAATCTTGCTATTGAAGTCCCTATGATACCAACTTTGGTCAATCGGCGCTAATGCGTCAATTGGAGCTGACAAGAGTGACGGGAATGTGCAAGTGCAATATTCGTGTCAAGAGATCTCATTGCTCAGGGCCTAACCAAGATCTTCGTCTTCCAAGTTTTTTGTTCGGCGTGTTAGTTTATAGTTTATGTCAGTAAAGGCTCTAATAGCATTTCAACTTCAATTAACCAAATTCAAAGTCGGAGACGCCTGATTGTAAAAGTTGTAGAAGCTTAGAAGCTCGATTAGATAAACTGAAAACTCAAGGAATTGATCGGTAAAATGCATAAATTCAGGGATTGAAAGTAGATTTTTACCTTAGAAAATGCATTGAGAAAGATTGGCTGATGTCTGGTTTTTTCTGAATGCGCTTCTATGTTAGACAAAAACCGAACCAAGACTACGGACCTATATAACATTAACTGCATCTATACATTTTGTGGAGTAAACAGTCATGTCCTAATTATTAACCCAAGACAAGACTTTTCTCTACTTCAATAAAAAAAAAAAAAAAGAAAATCTTTGGTAGAGAAGATCTAATCCAAATTGATGGAGCAGCATTGGCTCTTGTGTGAGCTTGGGTCTAGAGGGGGCAGGGTTTGCTGTTGATGACCACAAAGAAAGAGACATGAAATGCTCCTGTGGCCACTAGAAATGTGGGAGATCTACCGGACAAGCACTCACATGTAGGGAAATTGCCTTTTGATGATGACAAATACTCTTTCATAGGAAAACATGGTGTGTGTTTCTGTGGGGTTTCTTCAAGTTGAACACTCAAAAGAACCCACATGCTAGGGCACTTCTTGGTTTTTGTGGACCCCTTTTGATGGCCAATCAATTCTTGGAGAGAAGATCTGGTAGCTGCTTGTTTGGTTTGGATAAATGCGGGTGGGAAAGAAGAGCGGAAAAAAAAAAAGTTGAAAGATTTTTCATGTTAATTTGAAAGAGAGGGAAAGAAAATCCAATTTCAACTTCTATATCATTGTGCATGAGGTGCATGTAATTTGAAAGCCGAAACAGATGATAAAAGAAAAAGAAAAATACTTCCCTCACGGTCTGACAGGGTTAGTTATTTTTTATCATGATTCACACATCATCACCGCACGTTTTGCGTAAAACACTCATTAATTAAAATATTGTGGAGTCAAAAATAATGGCGATGCGGTCGGACTATCGGGATAAGAATTTCTCGAAGAAAAACTTTTCAGGAAGACAATTTTGAAAAGGAAAAAAATAAAGACAACACTATTTACATTCTTATTTTGGCTAAGTCACTACTTTTCTCAATCAATAGACCAAATACTTTTCTCTTTTTTCAATATATGGTTTCTTTTTTATCAGCCTAACTAACATAACTACCTTTATTTCTATTTTCTCCCTTAAATTATCAATTTCACAATATAAATGTCAAATTTCACCAAATAAAATATCATCTTATCATGCATGCCTAGAGAGTCGTTATTTTTAATTTATGGTCTTATTTTTTAATTACAAAAGTTATACAAAAGGTTAGAAATTTCTAGTTATAACGAATTATGAATACATGATCAACTAACTATTTTTCATGAAATAGTTTGAGGGAACCTTTATTTTAAAGTTAAAAATTAAAATTCAATCTAATTTTCTAGCAGATTTTGCCCTTGTGGTTGATTTTTCAGAATAAATTTTTAGGTTTCCAAAGTTAAACATCGCTAATTTGTGCTTTTTTTTATAAAAAAAAATTCACATTTAATATGAATGCATGATGGGGTTGAAAATTTATTTACACATTTTACACTTTCAAACTCACGTCGGACATTTTTTCAAAGGAAAGCTTTAAGCTATTTTAAAGTTTTGATCCACTTGCTATGAGACCGAATTAACAATCGTTACTAATTAATAACTAATATGTTTGACATTTGATCATGCTTTTAACAAATTAATTTTTTTTTCATATTTTTATCAATTTTTCTTTTCGTTTTTTTTTTATCAAGATCTACTAAATAATTAAATTGAATTTTAATTTTCAACTTTGAAATATATTTTCGCTCACACTAGGAAAATTGACAATATTCTCTAGGAAAAATGGTAATAAGATATGGTAATTGGAGCATTTATATTGTGAAATTAACAAGAGGGATGACAGAAATAAAAGCTGTTTTGTGGATTAGCCTAATAAAAAAAGAAATAATAAATTGAAAAGAAAGAGAGAGGAGGATACTTCGGTAAGTTAACAAAAAAAAAAAAAAAAGCGTCTTAGCTAAAATATGAGTAAAAATAGTGCCGCCCAAAAATGAAAGAAGATAATTTTGTGTCCCATCACAAGGTATTGTCCAATTTGATCCATTCGCCTCACGATTTTGTCTTGAAAAGGGCCATAGCGAAAGAAAAGGTGATCCCCATAAGCCATAGCCATCGATGATTCTCAATTGACATGGTGTTTGACTCTCTCAAGTACTTTTCTATTGCAATGTTTAACTCGTAGAGTCGGTTGCTTTTGTTATCTACTTTTGATAACTACGATCAGTTTTTAATTTTTAAAAATTATTAAAAAAAGTTCCATTCAATGTGGATGTGGCATGTGGCTTCAACCATGAAATCTATCATTAAATAGTCTCAGTCCCACGTTAAATTTACATAATTTAATAATTGAGATACAGTGAACTTACATGTGTTAGCTGCATGTAGAAACTTTTTGCCGTGGAGAGGCTCCTTCCCCTTCTCCTCCCGGACATTGGCGGTGCTCCGGAAGCAAATCAATGACGTTATCATGGCGAGTCACGGAAAGATTCGATTGCATAAACTAATGAATCTCAAGACCTACCTGATACCACATAGAAGTATCAGAAGATCAAGTTGCTCAGATAATAACTTAAGACTTCAAGCGTTAAAACCGTATTTGATCAACCTTTTCTTTTCAAACGAAGCACTAACCCTAAAAAGGTAGAATATCCCAGATAATCTATTTGGTTATGCATCAAACTAGAGGGAGTGACCCTATTTTTTTTTCTTCTTTACTTATTAATTAAAGTGTTATCTGTCAGGAGAATAGTCGTGACGTTTAGTCTAATCAATGTAAATTGCTCAAGTTACGCTGTATTCGCTAGCAAACATGAGGTTGAAACAGGATTTTAGATCCCCTTACTATTCTTACCCGAAAACCCTAGAACCCAATAACATGTAAATTTCAGGTGCTGTGACCCGAATCCGATGAAATAGTTATAAGATCATATAGCACGACAAGGCCTAGGATTTGTAGGCCTCCCACCTACTTGAATTGAAGCCTCCTCATCAAAGAGAGTTAACCCAGGAAGGTGAAAATTTATGTTGAGTTACATTAAACTGGAGGAAATAATAGTATGAGGGCATATGGAGACAAGGTCAACTTTAGAAAAAGCAAAGATAGAGCAGGCCAGGACAAAAGTGGGGCTCTCTAGAAGGGACATGTCATGAGCTGCTTCTATGTTTTTAGTATTTATTTGTTGAGACAAAGTCACAAAGACATGATAGTATGAGGGCTCATGGAGACTAGGTCAAATGCAAGTATGTTCAGATGTTCCTTGCATGCAGATTGTCAAAAAAGGATCAAAAGGTGACCTTTCTTTTTTTCTCCTTTTTTTTTTTCTAATGGTTTTGGGTAAGGATGAAAATGGAAGGAGAAATGATTGGTTCTAATTAGTGAATGCAACTTGCAAACTCCAAGTGCTCAACCAAATCATATGCACATTGCATGCACATCAATAATAAGCTGGGGCCATCCTTAGATATGATAGTGTCAACATTATCAATTTGAATGCATGATTCTATGAACACCTACCTAATACCTATAGACTCTTTTCTTGGATATCATTGAGAAAAGAGTGTATTTATCACTGAAAAAGTTTCACGTGTATTGTTCGTTGGAATTTCTTCGAGGGACAAAAAAGTAACTCTTTTTTTGCTTTTTTCATGCACGTGTTAACTGAGAAATGTCTAAAAAGTCCTAAACCTATTGTGATGGCGGCCAATTAAAAATTAAACCTTTTGACGATTTGACAATTTAGTTCCAAACCTTTTGACAATTTGTCGATGTAGTCCTTTCGCCCAATTATCCAAATAGTAGGTTTAAAATTAAATTGGCAAAACTTTAAAAGTTTAAGACTAAATTAACCCATTGAAAGGTTTAGGACTAATTGTCAAGTTGTCAAAAGATTTAGTACTAAATTGGCAAAATTAAAAAGTTTAGACCTAAAGTAGTCGTTGTACAATAAGTTTAGGACATTTGGACAATTATCACTGTGTTTGCTAGTCAACACAAAGATAATTTTGAGATCTTTAGTGGAATCTCCTTAATTACTTGACTAAATTATTTCAAAACATGCTATTATTCAATCCTATGAGTCCTTTCTCCTTAACCTCCTCGATAATGTGGATCTCTTGGATAAGGTTGAGCTAAAGCATGAGTAAGGTCAAGAGCAAAATAATTTCTCTCTTTGTTTGTTCTCCTTTTTCTTTTTTTGCTTTTCTAAAAGTGCAAGACAAGGCATAGCCCTCATAATTCCTCATGACTGCGCTCGATCATTGACGAGTCTTTTTCCAATTGTTGCTTACGTTGAAATCAATCTTGATGATTAGATTGTGGTGAGATCATGCGTGGTCGTGACATTTATGGAATGATTGCAATCCATGTATCGTGTTTTCAATCAAAATCTACAATCAATGTGGACCATATCATATATCTCTTGAGCGTGGTTCTCTTCTGATAAATACTAGGGTTAATAGGAAAGCAAAAGGCCGCAGCCATACACGTAATAAAAATTTGGTCGATCAAGAGTCCTTTGTCACCTTTTTTCATCCTCTATAATCACTCTAACCCAGTTTTGAAAAGAAGAAGAAGAAGAAGAAGAATCAAGACGAAAGGGGTACAAGAAAGAACAAAGTGATCCATGTTATATCTATCATCGAGTATTTACTATTAGTATTAGTATTCTTATAATAATAATAATTTTTTTCCCTGAGGGAATGCCTGTTACCACATATATATATTGTTATTTGTGAATTAAGTATAATGTAATTCCAACAGCCAATAAAGAAGCATACCTTAACAAAATCCATTGGCAATCGAAGAACACGCCTGGAAAAAAAAAGTCCCGATATTGTAACCCTTGTGTTAGGTCCATTGACGGTGCAAAAGCAATTTATAGAGGCATTGTCGCTTATTCGTGGGACTTGTCTAGACCTTAGATAGATTAGATCACCATTCACTTAATGACTTAAAACTGTTATAGACGGTATCAGAGGCAAGTTTCAATTTTTTGCACTCTATTCAGTTAATAGTTCATTTCAAATGTGGATTCCGATTTGCTTTATTCCAGTTGTCAATACCATAGACTTAAGTACCAATCGGGCTTCACTCATGTGAGTGGGACCACTACCAACCTGTCTAAATGCTTAAACCGTTAGATGAAGACATTGTTTAATATTTATAAATTATAACTCTCCCCATCGTGCGTAGCCTAAGATGTGGAAATATGCATTTGAGGAGGCAAATTGGAGCCTATGAGATTTGAATTCATGTAATCTTGCTCTAATAGTATGTGATGTTTGATAGGATTACTACCAATTGTTCTAAAAATTAAATTGTTAGATGAAGATATGTTATATATTCTAAGTTTTTGACATGAGAAATAGTTACCGGTCAAATCGAACGACTATGGAACCTTAAGGGGACATCCAATTACAAACTTTGACAGAGGAAACTCACCAATGATGAAGAGCCATATCCCAAGTTCAAGAACACTCTTTTTGAAAATATTGTCAAGTAAAAGATGGCGTGATGGAGAACAAAAGCGATGGAGAAACAACCCCAAGTTGCACGTGGGATAACCAGGCTCAAAGCCCTACTCGTAAAGCAACTCAACATGGGGAGGCAAAATTTAGGCATTGCATTATCTATTTCGAACAACCAATCCATTTCCTTTTCAAGTGGTGATTCCGAAAAAGGGAAGCATCGTGTCCACAAGAAAGTGATGCAAGATGGTCCAACATGCCCAAACACATTAATTTTCAATTTTGTGTTGGAACGGGTTTTCAAAAAGGGAGAAGGGTTTTACATTAACAAGTCAATGGGGAGGACAAGAGAAAACGGCGAGGGGTTAGGGTTTTAAATGCCCGTTATGTGTAAAAGTGGACAAAACGATTCTGACTACAAATCAAAGTCACATGATGCAATATATACCTTCTACATTGAAATGCAATCATTTTCCCAATACAAGACAAAAAGCAGGTGAAGGAGAGGATCATCAATCATTTTGGAACCGATGCCCGTTTCTAGAATTAGGTTCAACTGTCTCAAGTGAACAATCAGCTTGTTGCTCGTTCTTTCCTCCCTTGAGAAATCACATTCTGGATATAAATTACAAAAAAGAGTATTGTATATACTTGTTCCACAAATTGATAGCAAGAACTTATTGATAACTAGCTTATTTATTTATTTATTTATTTTGCCTTTTTCAAATAGATTATCCCTTTGCAAAGAATCAGGACCATTGGCAGTCGCAGCTAGCGTGTTAACCCAAAGGATGACCCCTATATCAAATCTTTTGTCAGTGGCTCCTCTATGACCATGTGGTAGGGGTTTGCCCATCCTCAAGTCCATTTAGGAACCTATCATAGTCTAGAAGAAATGTGGAATTTCAAGCTCCGGGAAAGTTATTGGCCGGGGTGGACTTTCTCATCCTTTTACTTAAGAAGAAAGAAAAATGTCATCTGTGAATCAATCTTGTCCTCACATAATGCATTCTCTGGAAAATCTCAAGGTACAATAAAGGGCAGTTCGATATCAGCCGAAAAGTAGGAATAGGCATCCAATGAAATGTCTTGTTAGGTCCATCGACAATCATAATTTTCGTGTGAACAATGTTCTCGATCACGTAATATGCGCATTAATTTGGGCATTATATATAAGCAACTTATTATGTGAATGGGGGACCAAACAGACATTGAGTTCATCAAACCCCAAGAAAGAACTAGAAAACAGAAACAACATATGTCGGAGCCAGAAGCTAGAGCCATGGCTTGGCGTAAGCGAAGCCAAGACAAAAAACCCAACCAACGACCGGTTCAACTGAAAGTAACCGTCAAAGAGGGGCGAAAAGAAAAGCTGAGGATAGAATAACCATGGAGTTTCCAACTACCAATGCATTTGCAAAATGACAAAGGAGAGAAGAGAAGGACATTTAATGTTAACCTAATCGATTTCCTATTGTGTAAATGAGTTGTGTCCCTCTATAAAATGCTTGAAAAGGCCACTCATGAGGCCCCCTGACCTCCTTTTGTCTCGTTTTCCACTGCCCACGTCCCTTAGAACATGGAGTAAATTATGGCTGCTTTCTCCACTACTCTCTCTCTCTCTCTCTCTCTCTCTCTCTCTCTCTCAATTATTGTCTAATGTGTTGCAGGCAATGCATAAAAATCTCTCCCCATGGAGTAAAATGTGTGCGCCCAACGTTTTGAGCTTTTGAATAGTCTCCCGTGAATGTTCCATGTATTATACGGTGTAATAGTGGAACATATAAGTTCGCGCTCTTGATGGAAAAAATGGTTTGGGCTTTTGTTGAGGTGTGATTCATACTTCTTTATCGACATGGAAGCACAAGTGTCATGTTCCATGAATAATGAGGCGATCTTGAGCCACCAAATGACTTTTATAGTTTGAGCTCATATTTTATTAGTAGTTCGGGCTCGGACCCATAAATAACTACTATCATATCTACTCTTTTTTACTTGTAATTGAGTAATGTAATAGAAAGGTGCAATGTCTTAATTACATGGAATCCTCTGCTTGAATATAGCTCCATTTTAAGGGTCAATCGGGATAAATCTTGTATCTCGAATTCTCTTTCTCGTTTTTACCATTTATTTCGTTGTGGTTTGTGCGCCAAATCCTAACATGGACAAGATAAATGAGTACTAAAGCTTCTTACTCCATATAATGTGTACATCATACGTTATTAATGGTATAGGATGGGATGTGGAGGGTGTTTAAAGGGTGCAAACCATCTCATGCAATTTTTTAAAAAATCAGGGAATCAGAACTTTCTTTGCTCTCTACAACAAGGAATACCTTAACTTGCTGTATTCAAGATTAAAAGAGAGTAGTACATGATTCGGATATATGTGCCAAGAGATGAAAAATCAAAGGTCGTTCATGAAAAACGATGGAATAGCGGAAACTCAAGCCTTTGTATTCTCTGTGGGATAATGAAGTCGCTAGTCCCAATATTCTAAGCAGAGCTGCAAAATCGCCACAACTTTGGTATTACAAAATGGTTAGATGTTCGTCCTCAGCTGAAGTTGTTGACTGATTTTGCTCATACAGACTTAACCTCGTCAAATTTGTTGACATGGACTCTCTCTCTCTCTCTCTCTCTCTCTCTCTCTCTCTCTCTCTCTCAATAGTTGCCCATCCTAGGGTGGCCACCGCCGCAACACTCGCACCCTTCTGGCGATAGCTATCGCCACTATCTCGTGGAGGTACCGGCATCTACGATGATTGATATGACCCTTCTCTTTTTTTGATTGATTGTAATTTTTCATACTGATGATGTGGTGCTCACTTGGCATCACGTGAGCAATTTGAGCAAATTCAAATGTGGCGCGTGCTTTCCTATGTTCTAACTTAACCTTCACACCAATCAAAATCAAAGAATGTATTAATGTGAACTTTTCTTCAAAAGTATATAGACCATTTTATAGAAGGGCTACTTTAAATTCCGAGTACAGAAACTATTACTCACACCATCTCTATTTTACATGATTGAATTGCTATTATAAGTGCATGGACTCATTTTCCCACTTTACCTTACCTACCCTAGTGCAACCTCTTCAATTTACCCGTGCACATATGCCATAAATATAATGTTCCCCTCCTCTCCAAGAGATTCAGAACTTCTCACCACTTTGCAGTCAGGACACCAAAAACTATCTCGTGTTGCGGCACCAACTCGAAAGGAAATTGTAAAGAAAGCATTGATTTCTCTCTCTCTCTCTCTCTCTCTCTCTCTCTCTCTCTCTCTCTCTCAAGCCCAGCTATAAAAAGGCATCCTCAATTTACGGCAGTCTCCCAAGTTGATCACTTTTCAGCTCCTGAAGTCTTCAGAGACTCCTTGGGAAACAAATCCTCAGCCCTCCCAAACACAAACCCTCCAAAAAAAGGAAGACCCAAAAGGTGAAAAAGAAGAGAGAGACAGAGAAGGACAAGAACAGAGCATGGAGATCGAGATGGTGAAGTGCGAGTGTTGCGGGCTGAAGGAGGAATGCACCCAAGACTACATATCCCAAGTGAAGTCCAAGTTCGAAGGCAAATGGCTCTGCGGGTTGTGCTCGGAGGCCGTGAGGGACGAAGTGAGCAGAGCCAACGGCAGCAACAAGACGCCATGCGGGGTCGACGAAGCCGTGAGAGCTCACATGTCCTTCTGCAGAAAGTACAAGTCGAGCCCCGCGTTCAGGGTCGCCGATGGGATGAGGCAGATGCTGAGGAGGAGGTCCGGCGATCTGTCGTCTTCTTCTTCATCTTCGTCATCGTCTTCCTCTTCTTCTTCTTCATCTTCTAAGAAGTACTCAAGATCAACCAGCACTTCACAAGTTGGTGATGAATCGCCATACTCACTGTACTGACCGGGGGAAACAGAGAAAGCAGGGGAAAGTCTAGCTCTATTCCTGATCTTTGGTTTGGCTTTCTTGAAAACCCAACCAAAAAGGGATTGAAAAAAAAAAAATAAGAGGAGAAAGTTTTCAATCTTTTGTCTTGTACAGGGGATGTTGAATTCAGTGGAGGCTTCTTCTGAGCCCTGGGAATTTTGGCTGCTTCTATGCCCAAGTGTTCATGGGATGTGATTTGTTTCCTATTTTTGTCTCTCCTTTTATTTTCTATTTTCCCAAATAATTTCCAAATACCCTTTTTCTTTTTCTTTTTCTTTTTCTTTTTGATTTTTTCCAAATTTTCTAGGTCAATATTTTCTTCAGATTTTCCCTTGACTTTTAGTCTGAATCATACAATAAGTCTTGCTCGAGAGAAAAATAAAAGTTGCAACCATTGGCACTGATGATGCATAATGGAATTGGCAAAGCAAGAAATCATTCTATTTCCCCTCTTTTTCTTGACATTTTTTTTTCTTTACATGATTCCTATGACTTGGTAAGAATATGGGAATTACATATTATCTATATATACATATATATATTCATTATTTTCATTTTTTTTTTTGGAACAAGAATATCTAGGGTAAATCTAGGATCTCACAACATCATAAGTCAAAGGTCGTTTCACTAAAGAGAGGACTAATTCAACATCATGACATGGGCTTCAATTATTAAAGCTGAAAAATGTTGAATTTTTTATTTCTTTGTTTTCCACTATGCCTAGGTTTTTTTTTTTTTTTTGTTCGAATTCCACTATGCCTAGGTTATCATGTTGTATGTTGCAATTATTCGTGTTGTCTTTTCCACGACTTAGCACGAGTTTTAACCATTGGGGTTCCTGGTTTCAATCATGGGTTCTCTCACCTACTGATTTAGACCACCACCATATGCTCCCACATGCTAAATCCATTATTGAGAGTCCAAAACTCAATAATGTGGACCGGAAAAATGATAATTAATTCAACCAAAGTCAAAGAATGTGAAATATAAAACTGAGCCAATTACAATTCACTCAATCAATAGACATGCGGCCCTGCTTGTAAATGGATTGAGGTGGAGACGTTAGTATCGTAGATGAGGGGTTCGGCTACAATCTTTACGAAATAGATCGACTAAAAGTCAGAAAGAGATGAGATGTAGAGATATGACAGACAAAAAAAAGAATTCGCAATTTAGCCATGGTGCAACGACTCTCCCGAGAAAAATCTTAAAAATCACTCTATCCCTAAGAGTGCGAAGCCCAATAAATAACAATATTATTTTATTGAATAATAATATGAGTTTATGAAATCGATTTGAGATGATTAGTTCGTAATTCTCGCCATGACAAGCGGACCCATGAAGATTCTGTAGAACATGGTATCTTGTTTTAGTTGGAATCCATATATAAAAAAATGAATAATCTACATATTCACAATTTTCAATCATGTAAAGAGTGATTAATCTATTAGGTTTTGAGGTATATGATGATTGGTGTGTTCATAGACTAACACAACGGTAAATTATACTAATACGAATAAGGACATTGCTAACATAATAATCTTTGGATGATTGTGACAATAATGACAGATCGTAAGCCACGAGTTCTTAAAAGAATCGACCTCACAACAAATTTTAATTAATTATTATTTATTTTTTATGGCCCAAAATAGATACATTAGTCTTACAGTCACTCGATTATTCCTTAGGAATTATAGGCTATTATTAAAGTTCGAACCGTAATTCACATGTTAATTTCGACCTTTTTCATTCGTTCCATTCTACCCTCCATATAAATGCGATTATAGAATCATGATAGTTTTTACCCCTTCGAGGTAAACTACCGTGCATGCATCGAGCGAGATACAACATGATACTTGCACGTTCTAATAGCACGTGAAGCTTTAACATGCAGCTAGCCAATGCGAACTCAAACCCTCGAAAGTTTAGCCCCGATCTGTCGATAAATGAACCCTAACGTCACGTCCAATCATCTCTAGATCCGTTGACGAACATCGCACCGGCTCACCAAACCCTTCGGGGGCGGTCAATCTCGAAAGATAATCAAGGGGCGACGGATTGTGATTTACAGTTGTTTAATACAATGGGTTTTCAGTTGTTGGTACAATGGATTCCTCGCTATTTATGTGTGGGGACGTGAGCAGGCAAAATTACAGGGATGTTGTTCCCCATGCGATATAGTTTTGAGATCTTCACATTCATGAGGGGTCGGTCAATTCAGACAAGGCAGGGCAGAGAGACAGCAACGTTTTTTTTTTTGCTGTGCAGGACGTTGTTTCAATTGCATGGCCATTGGCCACTGCTGTGTCCGGGCTTCGCACCGTCCATTTAAAGCTGCGGCATCTCGAATTGGATTCCGATTTCGAGTTTGAGACTGAAACGCAATTGCCATAGCGAAATTCATTTCCTTTGGGGGGCCCATGTCTCCCCGAGTCTTTATTTATTTTTTTAATTTTTATTTGGTCTCCGAGTGGCCACGGGGGCGGACAAGGGCTGGGTGACGAACCGATCGCGACGATCCTTCGGATATGTGACTACAGAAGCTTTTATGTGTCACGAAATTGAAGTTGCGATGAGAGTCTTGAACGACTCGATCCGTCTTCAGCAGGCGGGTAATCGTGTCGCCAGTGCTTTTTCAATGCTCGTGTTTTCTGCATTAACTTAAGGTTAATAGGTAATTATGTTTCTAGAATTGAGTATCTAATGAAATTCAAGCAGATTTTTATCAGTACTCTATTAGTTTCTAGGACTTTGATATCATTACAGGCCTTAGGTGATCGTGATAAGAATAATATTTTGTGGCGCAAATTCTCGAAGGAATAGACCTTATAAGAATTTTTAATTGTTTATTTGTTATTTTTTTGTAGCGCAAAATAGACTGTTACACAATCAACTCTCTACTTTCTATATTGTCTAAACATATGCAAGTGGGAAACTACACATATCGAAAGTATTTCATATATAGTATAGGGAAAAAAATAACTATTTCATTCACAGGTAGTGTGTGTATATATATATATACCACATCGATTTGTTCGGGTTAACTCACAAACTAAAAAGCTTGGTTCAATACATTAAATCGACCCAGTCAGGCATCAAGTTCAAGAGGGGAGGTCATGTACACCACACAGGAAAAAAGCTGAGAAATTTCGTCTGAAAGTAAGAACAAGGTAGAATTTAACATATAAGATGTTGGAAAAGACATACGAGGAGGGAGATGGGTATGTAGCACGCTCCCTGGACACTTTAGATGGTTGTTAAAATATCGGGAAAAGTGTCAAAAAAAAAATCCTAAACTTATTGTATTAGTGCCAATTCAGTCATAAACCTTTTTTGGTGCTAATTCAATTCTAAACCTTTGCATTGATGCCAATTCAGTCTTAAATCTTTTGTTAATGTCAATTCCACATAAACTTTTTGCATTGGTGCCAATTCAATCCTAAATTGTTTGTATTTAAACAAATTGAGTCAATTCGGCCGATTTTGATCGGGAATTGTTGATGTGGACGTCGATTATCCTACCATGGCACAATTTGGCGCTAACGTGAATATTTTTAAAATATTTTTTTTGATATTTTAAATATTTTTAAAAATATTTTTAAAAAAAACCAAAAAATGCTTAAAAATTATTAAAAATGCTATAATGATATTAAAAAATATCCAAGTCAGCTCCAAGAATGCCATGTATGACTATCGACGTCCACGTCAACAATTCCCAGCCAAAATTAGTTCGATTGACTCATTTTGCATAAATACAAATAATTTAGGATCGAATTGGCATCAATGCAAAAGGTTTAGGGATCGAATTGGCAACTAATAAAAAGTTCATGACTGAATTGGCATCAATGCAAAAGTTTTATGACTGAATTAGTACAAAAAAGTTTATAACTAATTTGGCACTAATACAATAAGTTTAAGACTTTTTTGACACTTATTCCTAAAACCTCTGTATAGCTACCGGAGGTTTTCAGCGATGTGATGGCTGTTTCGAGCACCAACAGCTATCTGTCATGAAATCAATAGTTCCGGCTTGTTGTTTCTACTAACCTTGCTATAGAGATTAGATCAGAGGGACCCGAAGCTCTCATTGTTCCATATTTCGGAAAATTTGGCACTAGGCGAGGAGGTCCAAATGGAGGAGACATGGTTGATGATGAGGAATTAGCTCGGAAATACCTACGATGCGTCCTCCGGTTGATTTGACACGATGAATCGCGCCCCATGGACAAAAAGATGGCGCCCTCAGTGAATAGTGCCTCGATAATCTTAAGGTCTCCGGGTTGGTAAGAAGAAGAATACTCCGACAACCTTTCGCTGGCTCTTCGCTTTCATCTACCAACTCGTTTTGGAGACGAAATTGGCAACAAAATACCCCTAAATAGCATCAAAAGAGTTGGCGAAGATGACATTGACATTCCGATCCGCCACGGTTTGTGACATGCGACCCCAACGGCATCCACGGCACCGTCGGAGTCCACATTTGATACGAGACAACAAATATAGGGAAACGATAGGTCAAGTTTGTCTATGAAAAATTCGGAAACGAATGTGGTAAGGCATGACTGGTTTTTGCAAAATTCGACTAGAGATGAACGTGTTCAATGTAGACAAGCGGACAATGACTATTGTATCATCCAAATCATGGTGAATGACACGGAGCTGAACACACCGAACTGTACTAGACATTCTCTTAGGTGTAATTTGTGAGTAATCATCATTAAGGCATTTGCACGTGTAATTATAATTTTTTCGATATGTTTGAAAATTTACTTGCACTTCATTCATTTTCGGTTTATGAGTATTTTCTATTAAATGCCTCAATTAATATATTTGTAACATTAGGAAAATTAGTTTAAGTTCTTTTTTTGCTATTTTTAATTAAAAATTATGTGATATAATTTTTTTTTTTTAGTTTTACACTATATATCCTCCAAATATGCTACAAATATCATGTTATCATTTTCATTGCTCAAGAAGGACGAAAATGACACAAAAAAATCATTAAATATGTTAATTTGTTGAATTCTTGGATTATTTTATTTTTGTAATAGGTACTAGGTTCCTGGTTCTCGCGCTCTCGTCGGATATTTTAATAACTAATTGAAAATCCACGCCATATATCACTTTGAACTTTTTTTTTTTTTTTGGAGTTGGGAAATATTTACTATTTTTTTTGTCTAAAGGGAAATATTTTGGAAATATTTACTCAAAAAAAGGATTTTAAACAGAGTTCTTAAACCAAAGTTCCAAGGTGGAACTCGGGTCAGTCCGGTATTTTCCCCGGACCCGACCCGCACGGACTCAGCAATCCGACCATTCTTGGCCGATCAGTGGCGTAGGGTTTGCTCGCAGATGACCGTTAGAATTCGAATTTCAAAACCCTTAGAAGATCTCAAACCCCCGAAGCCCTCATAACACACCCAGAGAGAGAGACGGACAGAGAGAATCAAAAAGAGACGGCCAGAGAGATTCAAACACATTGATCCAACGCAGCCATGAAAGCACTTCTCTCCGATTCATCATCCTCGTCCTCCTCCTCTGTCACTGCAAAATCAGTGACCACCACCACTCCGATCCGGGACGACCAAGCCGAGTCCAGAGACAGCTGCTACTTCCCCGGATGCCGGAAGGACGCCAACTGCGACTGCCAGATCTGCTTGGCCAGCATCAGCGCGACCCTCGATCTCATGCCCGCCAGCATCCAGAAAAGCTCCTTCACGAAGCTCTCCCCTTCATCGCAGCCGACGGGGCCACGTCGCGCCCCATTGTCCTTCGACCCATCTGTTCTGTCCACCCCTGGGTCGAGTGTCTCGAAGACAGTGGACGGTCCGCGAAGCTTGAAATCGGCCGCATTGCGAGAGGGAAAGGCGATGGGGAAGAAGAAGGCGAGGTCGGGGTCGGGGTCGCGGCGAGTGAGGAGGTTTCTGTGGTGGGCTTTGTGTTTCGTGTTGATAGTCATGGCGGATTTGGGGCTTCGGTGGTTGGTCTCAGCTGCCGTAAGGCCTGAGCTATCCATTGATGCGGTGAGGCAGATTGGCGAGGAATCTCGGAGAGTAAGTGATTTGATTTGGAAGATCAGGTTTTTGCAGAGAGAGATACGGGATTTTGTTGAAGGCAGGGTTTCAAATTGCAGTGACCGGAATACCGAGTGGAAGATCAGTCAGGTTTTGAATAAAGTTTGATTTTTTTTCTCTTTTACAAGTCAATTTCTTTGCTATTGAATTTCTCAAGTGATACCACTGAGGTTCTCTCATCTTGTAGGATGGTCAGCTATTGAATTCAAGGTGCACACTGTACAAATCCATGACAGAAGAGGTCAGCATATGGGGATGGCCTTTGCAGACCGCAGGGCTTCTCAAAACCGGCGCTTCATCGAGATCATTCACCATCATCAAAGGCAGAGTCACAGAGGTAAATTTCAGCATCAATTTCGTTTTGTCCATTGACATATAAAATAACAGTTGATAACAATCCGAAATGGCTATAGTTGCGACCAAATCTGTTGAGATATTGTTGTTTTGTTACCACAATAAGGTTGTATCTTTCAAGTTTACTCAGTGAAAGGTTTTGGCCTTATGTAACTAATTGGGGTCTAAAATCTGTGTGACCTTTCATGTATTTGCTAGAAGCACTAGCGCTTTAATCTTGATATTGATGTGGCAACTAACTGATGTGCAAACTTTCAAAGGGCCGGTTTCTTTTCATTGCATGCCTTATTGATGAGCTGAAAACTTGAGAAAGATCTCGAATTTCGGCTTCATTTTCCATGTTGTCTGTGTCGGACCATTTGCTCACGGTTGTATGTTTTTTTTATCTTCTGTTTAATAGTGGAGCAACGGAAACCTGGGCTATATCATCCGAAAAGTGACTAGATCTTGGGTGCTCGGAAAATGGAGTTCATCTGTTGTGCAGCTTGATCCTGGTACTTTGATTCTGGAGTACAAAAGGAGCTCAATATTGGATGACTCGGGATTTCTTACGAAAGCACTGGAGTTCTTGAAGTACCAGGTGACGATGGTAATCGGACAAATGAATCGACGGTTTTGGTATTTCCCTGCTTTTGAGGACCATCCCGGGCAGATCAGAGCAAAATATATCAGCAAAGTCCCAACTTGAGGAGCTTGTGTGCTGCAGAATGCTTCGGTTCTTGATTCTCATCCCTTGTGAGAAACTTTTTTGGTTTTTCTGCGCAGCAATCACATTGGAAATTAATAGCTCTTGATTTTGACTATTCTTTTGTTTGCTCGGCCATACTTTGAACAGCATTAGTTTGAACAAGTTTTAGATAACAACTGTAATTATTCAACACGGTAGTGGCAAATTTTTACTAGCTTTGTAGAAGCAAGTTCTGATTGCCATGTTACCAGACAGAATTATAGCTGATGTGGTCGGCTGTAAGTTTCAGAAATGTCCAAGATGCACAACTTCTACATTAATAAACATCCACAGAAATCAAAGTTCGCTGAACATGCAATTGCCGACATTTCAGCATGAAAGATACCTAATGATATCCATTAGGTGGTCAAGCAAATGGAACTCCTACCAAAGACGAAGTATGAAACAGAAGCCTAGGGTGCAGGGACAAGGCATATGCAAACTTTTTTTGCACCTCAGGGTCTTGGAATTACAGAATAAGCATTCTACATGTATGTTTTCTTTACAGAGAACAAAGTGGAATTTACAGTTTCGATCAATACTGAAAGGAGAAGGTAGCAGAGCACAATCACCAATAGTCTCTACAAGAGCAAATGCCATCTTTGCAATGGTGAAACCTAGTCCTGTCTCTGACAATGATTTCTCTTCTGTATTCCTTTGAGATAAGCTTCATGAAAGTATGACAGTCCTCGCATATCCTGAGGTTCTTTACTATGCGGATGCACGATCCTGTTCTTTGGGTCAACAAGCCATAGCAAACTGCCAACTTCTCACTATGCCAAAGTACCATTTCTCTCTTATCTTCATCCTCTACATCAACCAAAACACAATGGGCACTAGGAGCATAGCCGACAAGCTTCAACTCTCTAACCACCTCTCCTAATTTCACATAGATTTGATCTGCTTGATTGTGATCTCGGTCAGCCATAGCAAACTGGTGTACCTCGTTGTTTAATTCAATCCTACTCCATCCCCTCTCCTTGAATACGCCCCTCTGTCTCATTAATTGCCTCAACTCACCGACATCTTGCCATCTTCTATGTTTTGCGTAGATATTTGATAAGACCACGTGAGCTCCATCATGGTCGGGCTCCAGCTTGAGGAGCTGCTTGGCAGCAAATTCTCCTAGTTCGTCCTCACCATGAACCCGGCAAGCGGCCATCAATGAACCCCATATGACAACATTAGGAGCCAGAGGCATCGTCTCTATAACCTCCAGAGCTTCTCTCAACAGACCAGCACGCCCAAAGAGGTCTACCATACAACCATAGTGCTCATATTTTGGTTTGAGATTGTGTTCACTAACCATGGATGAGAAGATTTCCTGGCCCTTCTCCACCAACCCAGCATGGCTGCAAGCATAAAGCACGCCAATAAATGTTATCTCGTTAGGTTCGACATTTTTTTGTTTCATTTGATAAAAGAAACCTAGTGCATTGTTGGCATCCCCGTGCATGGCAAAAGAATTGATCATAGTGGTCCAAGAGATCACGTTTTTGCTCGAAATTTTCTCAAAAACTTTCCGCGCTCTCTCCAAGCTACCACATTTGGCATACATATAAATAAGGGCATTCTTGATAGGCAGAGCTTCTCCAAAACCATTCTCATCGACATATTTATGCATCCATCTGGCTTGATCTAAAGCACCAAGATGAGCACATGCAGATAAAACACTCAGGATGGTGATCTGATCAGGTTTTATTCCCCATGATTGAATCTCCTTAAACAAAGTGAGAGCTTCCTGAGGTTGATCACTCTCAGCATAGCCAGAGATCATTGCACTCCAACAGACCAAGTCTTTTTCAGGCAGCTGGTCAAAAATTAGCCGTGCATTCTCAATTTGTCCAACTTTGGAATACCACGATATCATGGCAGTTGAAACAACTAAATTTTTAGGAGACATTTTGTCGAAAAATTCTTGAGCCAAATCCATGCAGCCAGAACTTGCATACATGCTGATGAGGGCACTCTGTATATGGGGATCCAGTATGATATTATTCTCGGTGATGTACTCATGGATCTTCTTTCCATAGGTTAAGTTACTGGCCCCAGCACAAGCTGAAAGTATGCTAGAAAGAACCATCTTGTCTGGTTCCACATTAGACCTCCTCATTTCTTCAAACAGAGACATAGCTTCATCAAAGAGGCCATTCTGACAGAATCTGCCATGTGAACATATAATTCGCATGAATAAGATGGCAGGGCAAGTGCATTCTATAGCATAATACATTTAAGACACTACTGCATTTTGGCTTCTCAACTGTTAAAGATATGCGTAGCAAAAAGTTTCCACTATCCGCGACAATCACCTACAACTAGTACAGGCTATAAACTCAAAAGGACACAGTATCAGGTGTATCTGTACGTGAAACAACAAGGAAATCACCATACCCATCAATCATAATGCTCCAAGAAACCACATCTCGCTGCGAGATTTTATCGAACAGCAAGTGCGCATCCATAATCCGCCCACCCGAAGCATACGTACGGACCAAAGCAGTCTGCACAAAAGGATCACCACCGTACCCCATCTTGACAACCAACCCATGAATCTCTGACCCTTCAACTAACCCCACCACTTTCGAGCCCGCCTTGAGCAGGGGAGGGAAGCTGAACCTATCCAAAACAACGCCCTCCCTCCACATTTCATCAAACACAATGAGGGCATCCCCGGGCCGGTCGCCGCGGGACAGCTCCCGCAGGAACTTGTTCAGGACTCTGGTTTTCGAGGAGTCGGGAACGTGGCGGAAGACGGAGAGGGCGTAGCCGAGGCTCGGGGAGGAAAGGAGGAGGTGGACAAGGAGGGGCACGGCGGAAGGGTGGTTGAGGTTGGTGCGGCGCAGGATTTGGGCATGGACTTGTCTGAGATGGGTCGGGGTGGTGGCAGTGGTTAGCGCGGTGTGGAGCGTGGTGGTTGCGGCGGCTCCAGCGGCTGCGGCGGAGGAGGAGAAGGAGGGAGGAGGGAAGGATGTTGCGGGATGGAGCAGCGTTTGCATGGTGTGCGAACTGGAGTGTGGCGTGCCGAGTAAACGGGCCCCGGAACATTATGTTAAATCAAAACTAGACGGGCGAACACGTTGGAGTTTATGATCTCCTTTGATTTTTGTTAAATGAAATTAATTGTCCAATTGGGAAAGCAAATTAGATTCACGCCTTGACCCGTGCCTAGCACGGGCCGTATAATTAACAGGTCACATCGAGCCAGCCTATCCTCCGAGGCCCGACCAAGCATGTGCCCCTTCCCATTTTTTTGGCTTAGGCGCTTCGAAGATCGTTCGTATACCCGTTCGCTCTCGAACCAAACCTTAAATTTATCCTATTAATCCACCTTCTCATGCTCAATCTGACAATCTCAAAAGTATGCTATTTCTTCTCTGCGACCAACCCATCCATCTCTATGGATAACGGACAATCCCGACCATCTCCGTCCTAAGCAAACCCATTTCCCCAAATAGACCGAGGAACAGCCATACGAGCCCGGGCAGGCCAAATCAAGAGCATCGAGTCGACGGTGGCGAGGACACACCACTTGATGGGCAAATGCCTGGCGAAGACCCTACCTGACCAATCCCGAGTCGGCCTTCGAGGAGAAGAACGTCGGACGTGTGACGGAAAATGGGTCTTTACTGCGTAACTCCATCCTTGTGCTCAAAATTCTAATTTATGGATAACAATTTTCCTCCTTTAACTTCGGCTTTATTAGTAACTCGTAACTTGCTTTGCTCTTGGGATCCACCAAAGTGATCTTAGCCTTACAAAATTCGATCGTACCTCTACGTTTTCAAACGTTGAGAACTCAAACTCACCAAATTAAGACGTTAGAGACTCAAATAATCAATAAATAATAAGACGTTAAGAGTTTAATCCGTCAAATCGAAACGTAGAAAAACTCAATTAACTAAGGATTAAAACGTTGAGAAGAGATTCTGCACTAACCCATGTCCTTCGTTTATCTCAAGTGTATATGACTTCATATCACCATGAATGACAATAGTTCTGCTTCGTCAAAAAGTTACCGACAAAGCACAATTCGAAATGTGATATGGAAATCGACAAAGAATGCGAAAGGTGTTAAAAAAAAAATGGCTACTTTGTTTTAACTCATTGAGCAGGGATGCAAATTGAGGATTACATCATAGAACAAAATCAATCTCGAAAACCATAAATCTCCTAAAACTCTCTCATCAATTTGAAAACGAAAGAGTAAAAAGTTCACACATAGTAGAAAATTGAAAATTATCCTCTATATAATACTAATAGAACACACCTCTTGGTGTCAAGCCCATTACAACGACATATTCAGTCAAACATCACACTTATTCAGCAAACATGCACCTATTCATGCCTAAACATCACAATTCAAACATAACCTTTCGGGTAAAACAATATTCGACACCGTCGTAAGGACAACCACCGTTGTTCATGTCTAAACAATATAATTAAAAATATATAGAATATAATTATAAAAGAATTTATTTCGAAATAAAAAAATAATAATAATTAAGGTCGCTAATAATCGCGTCAAAATCGCGCAATCACAGCAGCACGCGGTATAGTGGTCTAGCACTTGCCCATTTCTTTATTCCGAAAGACATAGAAATTTCTCAACTAATAAAAGAAACTTACACTCTTCTTTTTATCCTATGTGAGATTGAAAAGGCAGCTTTTTCTTTTCTTTTTTTTTTGTTTGTTTTACAAACAAACTTCAACAAAAGGTACTTTGTTAATTCTTGAGCAGGGATGCAAATTGAGGATTATATCATAGATACGAAAACCGAAGGCAATTGGAGTCAACCGTGTAAAAGAAATGGAAAAAATTGTCAAAAAAGTTCTAAATCTATTGCACTTTTACCAATTCGGTCTTAGACATTTTAATTGTGTCAATTAAGTTATAAACTTTTTTCACGTTTTGCCAATAAAGTCCATCCGATCAATTTTAGATGAAATCATTGACTTGAACGATGGTCGTCTTACATGGCTCGATCGGCATGACATGGATAATTTTTAATAATATTTTATTTTTCTGAATTTTTTTATTAATTTTGTACTTTGTTATTTTTTTTTCCTTTTCTTTTCTTTTCTTTCTCTTTTTTTTTTTTTTTACCGTGGCCTGCAAGGGTCTTTAGGCCGCCTTGCCCAAATCTAGGCAAGGATGACCTTGCCTACAACGACGAGGGCTTGTCGGGCCTTGCCGGCCACAATAAATAAATAAAAAGGAAAAAAACAATAAAAAAAAATAATTTGTAAAAATACTTAAAAATTATAGTATTATCAACGTCGACAATAGTCGTGTGACGTAAAATAGCAGATGTCCATATCAATAATTTCCAGTCAAAATTGATCAAATTGATTCAATTGACAAAATTAAGATGTTTAGGATTGAATTTATAAAAATACAATAGGTTTATGACTTTTTTGGATAATTTTCCCAAGAAAATACTATTGGAATGTACATGTAACAAGAAAGTAAAATTGAACAATTAGTGTTCATTGATTGATTGACTTGACGATCCTTTAATCGAATGACAATCTTAATATTACCAGCTACTAGTGACGGTTAGCAGCAGTCGCAGAGAAAGTAAATAACATTCTACATTGCCCTTAAAATTCAGCAATGCATGGTTGCAAAAAGAACCGCTACTCGACTCACGTTTGCCCCACGTCGACGATTTCTTCCGCGACTTGCAACCCCTCTTCCCGACGATTATGACAATCCATGTTTCTCGGTAACTATCATCAATGTTTGATGCAAAACACGTAATAATAATATTGAATTTACGGTTGTCTTGAGTTTATTTTCATTTTGGAACTCCCGCCAATCGGTGCTTGTTGATTCGCCAAGATATACTGTCAGGGAAGCAATTTTTTTTTTTAATGTTGGCCTAGTGTTTGATTCGACTGAGTAAAGATGAACCAAAATGCCAAAAAGATGACGATAAGATTCCACGTCTACCTGTCCCCATGCAAAAAGTGCTATCAAACGCGTGTGCCCTTCCCTCCGCCGCCACCTCAGTCACGCTCCGCCGCGTGTCCCGGCGTCCAATCGCTTTGACTAGCTTCTTCCCAAACCCCGACCTGTAGAACTCGCCACGTGTCCTACCGGACCGCCATGTCACACCGTCCGTCGTACTTATATCTATCGTCTACCGCAGCCGAAATCACTTGGGCCCGATTCTGAAAGCAAGAGAGAAGTTACTCAGACGCCAACCAAATATTATTTGCTACTTCCATTGAAGATGAGCCAAGAACAGCCAAGGAGGCCACGGGAGGAGCAGCGGCAGCGGCAACGTGGGGTCGAGCCAATCAAGTACGGCGATGTCTTCTCTGTCTCCGGCGACCTTGCCTTGAAGCCCATTGCGCGGCAGGACGTGGCGACGATGCACACTGCCGAGGCTGCAGTGCGCGGGCAGCCTCCGAGGGGTGGCCCTGCGGATGCTATGTGGGCCGCCTGGGCATGGAATGAGAGCGTTGGGCTTGTTGGCCGCGAGGATCGCACGGACGTTGTCGCAGAAGAAGGGGTCACGGTCACCGAGGCTGAAGTCCCTGGCGGGCGTATCATCACTGAAAATGTGGCTGGACAGGTTCATCTTGTTTTCATCTTTAAGCAAAGACATATAAATACAATTCCTGGTCATGATCTGTTCGGATCTTACCAAAAACGTCTCCGTTCGAAATTCATTAGGTTGTCGGCCAGTACGTCGAGGGCACTCCTGCGGCAGATGCCCAGGTGCAGGCGGTCCAGCAGAGTGCGATAACCATCGGCGAAGCGCTGGAAGCGACCGGCCAATCGGCCGGGGACAAGCCTGTGGATCGAGGCGACGCAGCCGCCATTTTTGTGGCGGAGCAATGTGTGACGGGGAGCTCCGTGGTCGTACCTGGAGGGTTGGCGGCTTCTGCTCAGACGGCCGCAGCTTACAACGAGGAAACGCTTAGGGACGATGCCAAGATCAGGCTCTCCGACATCCTCACGGTAGTTCTTTGAAGACAAGATGACGTATATAACTTGAATATGACAAACCTTTGCTAGGTGTTCTGCGACTGGTCTATAGTGTATAAGTGGTATTAATTACTCTTTATGGGTGTCTTGGTGGTTACGGCCGATAGGAATTGACCTTAAACAAAAGAGTTTTAATTTTTTAACAGGGCGCCGCCGTGAAGCTGCCAGCGGACAGAGCCGCGAACCGGGAGGATGCGGAGAGCGTGGTGAACGCGGAGCTGAGGACAGGGGGCAGGACGGCAGCCCACCCGGGCGGGGTGGCGGCGTCGGTGGCCACGGCTGCGAGACTCAACGAGAGCATCACCAATCCGTGAAGAATGTAGTGAAAGCTTCGTCCTTTGGCAGTGTTTAGAGCAAGAGGTTTCCTAAGTGTGTGTTAAGAAGAGGTTTTCTTTCTGTCGTCGCTTTTCCTCTTGGCGGTTGCCTGTGCAATGGACAATGTAGTTAGTGCTGCTTCTCTCTTCGGTCGATGAACTAATGGACACTCTTTTCGGGCAAATGATGGGGCGATCGTGTCCATGTTGGAATTTTTCCACGTGAATTCTGTAAGAACAGGGTCAGTTAATGAGAGACGGTTTCTTTCTCTTGCTTTCCTTCCGTTTACGAAGTTCTTTTTCTTTCGGATCTATGATTTAATCTAGATATAAAGGTTCTCTGTTTCGGGGAGATTTTTATTCCAAGCCTAGTCTATTTTTGAGTTTTTTGCACGGGTCTTCTCTTTTCGTTTGATTTCGTTAATGTACTTCTTCAATTTCGAAGGAGATTGAGAGAATTTTTAGGTTTCGCTCTTACTTGTGTTACACGATGCTGGTGTTGGGACGTTGAATTTAGGTGCTTATCAGTAGTAGAAATGGATGGAGATCTTGGCGTGTGCTTATTGCGAAGACAGATGCGGTGATTGGTCATTAGTTTTGGTTTGAAGAAGTCATAGTTTTGCTATTTGAGTGTGTGATCCTTATTTGGTGATTCATTTTTGAAGTCGTGTGTGATTGCAGTTGTACTGCGGAAATAAATAAGAAGTTATTTGAAAAAATGTTCTATAAGAATTAGTAAATAAGATAGATATACCAAGAGTTCGAGATGAGATGAGATCCAACACAATTGAAAGTGGTGCTCACCATCTCGAATTCTCTTGTAGAATGGGAGTTAAAAGTAACTATTGAGTTCTTTTCCCTTTGTTTTATGGATATTTATATGTGAGATATAAAAGATTCAAGCATTTAACTCATTTTGTGAGCCACTTTATTATAAATCTTAAGTTTAATTATCTATTAATTTGTGATTGGGAAATACATTTCGACAAGAATGTCTCCGACAAGATAATTTCAACCGTAGATTCATAAAGCACATGATTACGAGATCACGTGGTCGAAATAATCACTGTCGATCAGTTAGGCTAGCTCCCTTTGTGATTCTTCTGTTTTGTCCATTTTTTGGGTAAATCAATTGAAACTATAAAAACGTTTAACATATTTGGAAATGCTTATCTTACTTTGAGCTTTTTCCAAATTGAAGAAGAAAGCATCAAATTAACTACGTGATGAGTTCAAATTGGAAAATGTCTTCCCGACAAGATCTGTCAAAAATTATATAATCTCAATCGTAGATTCACACATTATTACAAGATATTTTGCATAAATCACTCATTAATTAAGAAATTGTGTGGTTAAAAATAACTCGACAAGATCTGTCAAATTATCATGCTATCGGCTTTCCTTCAAAATTCCATCAAATAATGAGGTGCGCTTTGGATGCATTCGATCTTTTGCACAAACAACACTAGCCTCAAAAGGAAAATGTCATTTAACACAAAGATACAAGTCCACCGAAAAATTCCATCTAGCTGCTCGTCGCGCTAGAATTTCCCGTACCTTTTCGTAAGGTCTTCCGCCACGTGTCCCAGCATCCGTCGCGTTGACCAGCAGAGCCCGCCACGTGTGTTGTCGAACGGCCACGTCACGCCCTCTCTCGTACTTATGTCTACCAGAGCCGAAACCGCTTGAGCTCGATTCTGAAAGCAAGCAAGGATAAATTACTCAACCCGCAGCCCAGCGCTATCTCGTCACTTTCTCTAAAGATGAGCCAAGAACAGCCGACGAGGCCACGAGATGAGCACCGGCGGGAGCAGCAACCCGGGGTCGAGCCGATCGAGTACAGCGACGTCTTCCCCGTCTCCGGCGACCTTGCCTCGAAGCCCATCGCGCCGCAGGATGCGGCGATGATGCAGTCCGCCGAGGCCGTGGTGCTCGGGGAGCCGCAGAGGGGCGGACCTGTGGACGCCATGCGGGCCACCGCAGCATGGAACGAGAGGGTCGGGCTTGTCGGCCGCGAGGACGTCACGGACGTTGCTGCAAAAGAGGGGATGGGGGTCGGCCGTATTGTCAGTGAAAGAGTAGCTGGACAGTGTTAAGACCTAAAATTTTGACTAATTTTTTTTCGCCATTAATTCGCATAAAAAATCAGGAATTACTTTTAGTTCCCATAAAAAATAATTAAGTCATTATTCATATTTAATTTTGTCATTCGGGCATTGCACTTTGCATTTAATTGAACCGAAAATAAAAATGGATTTGAACTCGTCGTACGGACGTGACCCCATATATTTCGCATATTCATTGGGTCAACGATTGATGGGCTTAATTGAATGGTTTAGAATTTGATTAATTGAAATAAGCCCATAATTCATCTAGGTGGCTTAAATGAAACGTGGAAGTTGAATTTTTGAAGTTTTTTAGTCTGTTGACCAAGATTTGAGGGATTCAGCATAGCCTCACGGTCTTCGTGTTTTTTATCTTAGAGGAAAAAGAAAAGAAAGTCTGAGGGAAGTCAGAGAGAAAAGACAGAAATAAGAGAAAGAAAAAGAGAAGAGGTCACGAGAGAGACATACTCTGAGATTTTAGGAGCTTCGTCCAACGTGAGGAGTTTTGCCCAAGAAAGAGTTCAGGCCACGAATCTGAAATTGTTTCAGATCAGGTAAAAATCCAATTCATTCATATTTTACTCCTCGTTTTTTAATTGATGTGAATATTATGTTGATATCTCAGTTAGGCAAACTTTATCCGTTGATATTGCAATATGTGACAATTGCCTATTTGAATTTTATTGATACCTTGAGCATATTTTTTAGGCTTAGAAAACCGGTTCGAATTAAGGGGTGATTCCCTATCGACAACGTGTGAATTCGGACTAATCTCGACCCCGAGATTTGTCTCGATATCGCGAGGATCGAGATATTTAATCTTAACCACCAGATTTGATTCCTCGATCCAATTCGTTATATGATTCGAATCGAAAAAGATCATGCATTATTTGTTTAGTGATTTAATTTGTTATGTAAAAAAAAATCCATTCAAAACACCAAAAATATCTCATTCATGTAGATTGCATATAGTTTAGAACATTCCATTCAAGTAGGTTGAATATTTTATTTCACATATGCATTTTATATACACCTAGTTGCATAACCGTTATGTCATTTTCATGCTGCATTGATTAGCCATATAGTTTTGCTATGTCATTAAAATCGGTCATATCATATAGTTTGGCATGTCATTTTGTCATATTATTTTATTACATGTCGTATTATTCGTCATGTCATAGCTTTGACACGTCATTGATGTCATGTCGCATTCGTACATCATTTAGAATAATGTCTAGGTTCATCCAGTTTAAATTAGCATATCAGCCTAGTCTAATATAACATGTCATTTAGAATAAATTCATGTCATTTTTATTTTTATTTTTTATTCATTTTTGCTTAACATGTAGGTTAGAATCCATGTTGCTTTGCACGTCATTAGGATTCAAAAACTTAAAAAATTTCGTCATGCATTCATACTCATCACTTATCATGTCACTAGACTAATTGTATTCTCATAATACAATTACATTCGATCATTGCATTCATTTAAATAAAAAATAAAAAATTACACCTTTGGAACTTTAAAGCGGAATCCTAGAAAATGACCAACTCAGATAATTTTCGTGAAATGGGTACCGAAAGGGCATTAATAGAAATATTAGTGTAACCAAGTCGCCGAACTTAAAACCTTTGGTTCGTAGAAATAAAGTATTTCTTCCGATACTTTATGTAGGTATCTAATCACCCTACCGTGAATTGATTAGTGGCGACTCCGAGTTTAATCATTTGTATGTTAAATATTGAACCGTAAGTTGCGATTTGGTATGGACTTGGGAGAGTCCGAGTTAAGTTAATTAGATAATTAGCTTAATAATCCATTAGCCTATAAATCCGATTTTTAGGTCGCGACAGACAGGTCCACCTTTTCTTTTTGCTCTTTCAGGGAAACAAATAAGTAAAATCCGGGTCATCCTCTGTTCGGATATCCCTGAAAACTTGATTCATTCAAACTCATTAGGTTGTTGGCCAGTCGGTCGAGGGCGCGATAGCGGCGGCAGGGGAACAGGGGACCCAGCAGAGTGCGATAACCATCGGCAAAGCGCTGGAAGCGGCCCCTCAATTGGCCAAGGGCAAGCCTGCGGACTGGAGTGATGCGGCCGCCATTCTCATGGCTGAGCTGCGCGCGACGGGGGCCACCGTGGCCATCCCAGGAGGGTTGGGGACTTCTGCAGAGACCGCGGCAGCTTACAACGAGGGAACTCGCAGGGACGATGCCAAGATCAAGATCTCCGACGTTCTCACGGTAATAATTCTTCGGATATAAGATGACGTAAAACCATAAATGACAGTTCCTCGAGCTCAATCTGAGCGGACATCACTTGAGTGCACTAAATGAGACTGGTGTCGTTTTGCCGCAGGGTGCCACGTTGAAGCTACCGGCGGACAAGGTGGCGAGCCGGGAGGACGCGGAGCGGGTGGTGAACGCGGAGGTGAGGACGGGTGGCAAGACAGCTGCCCACCCAGGCGGGGTGGCAGCATCGGTGGCTGCGGCCGCGAGGCTAAACGAGAGTATCACTAATCCGTGAAAGAATGAAAGCTCTTTTCCTCCTCTGGTGGTGTTTCTGCTTAAGAGCAAAGAGGTTTCCTGAGTGTGTTTAAAAGACGTTCACCTTTTTGTGGTTGCTTTTCGAAGGGAAGGGGTTGCTTGTATGTTATGACTGTACGAGCATGTAACACAGTGCAGCTGTCTCTCCTTGGCCGATGTTCGAACGTGACAAATAAGAATAGAGCTCCATGTCTCTCCTTATCCGATGTATCATATCTAATACAGTTTGAGCTGATCAATAGAACAACTTTCAGATTTTCCTCCTCTGAAAATCCACGCGTGATGTTTAGTTGGGTCGGTACAATTTGCTAATTGAACTCGTCCCGTTCTTAGATTCGACAAGAAAGTCCAAGAAATCGCAACAAAAGCCGATGAAATTTGTGCTCTAGGTTTGTCGGTTGAAGTCTTGTTGCCTTATGTGCCATTGTCAGCGGGGATGATCGAAATAGTCTTAGGCATCTAAGAACTTTGGCATAACTGTCATAGTTCTAATGGGTTCAAATTCTCTATAAAAAAAAATGGGGTGAAATACATAAAAGAATTTAAAAAATTATACGTATAATGAGAAAAGAGTCATTTTCCACTGGGGTCGAATTTTTTATGTGATAAATGGTGCTTTTAGGAGCTTCCTTTTACTTTTCGGACCGAATGCTTTCGTTTTGTCTGATCTTTTGCACGATGTTAAAGATAATTAAGATTTATCTAGGATAATTTCTTATATTAAATATATTTGATAATTCTATTGATTTTATGTATCTCTCAAGATTGCGCATATATCTATTGATAGACACTACCTTATATAATGATCTCATAAAGCCTATAAATAGGCTCGATGTAATTCATTATGCTATATCTAAATATATGGAATTCCTCTCTTCCACTTTGCATTATTTAACTCAAAAAAATAGAATTAGCTAAACGAAATTGTTATAATCTATCCTCAGGACTATCAGGACCCTTTAGTGAAGGTAATTAATCGTTCTTTAGGGTTCCTTTTGTTTCAAGAAAATAGAATAATTTAAAAAATATTTTCTTAAAAAATTATTTATATCGCTTGAAATCAATAATGTATGAATATTTTCGTAAACGATGAATTTTTTATTTTGCTAAATCATTTTTGTAAGCAATGCAAGCCGATTATTTTTAGAAAAATATTTTTTAAATCGCGAAATAAAGCATCCTAGAAAATATAAATATTTCTGTAAAAATCATGCTAATTTTTTTGAAATGCGTTGCCAATTTTTCTTTTTCTTTTATTGAATTTAATTGCGTTAATTACTAGTGCCCTTCGCGGAGGTACTGATCCGTTGCGTGAAAGGGTGAAAACCAGGCCCAGGAACAAGCCGAGACCGAGGCCCAGGCCCAGGGCCAGGCCCAGGCCCAGGCTCAACTCTATCACCAGAAATCTCCCCCTTCCCTCGCTCATCTCTCTCTCTCTCTCTCTCTCTCTCCCAAGCTCCAAACCTCCGGTGGCACTGC
The DNA here is from genome assembly GCA_021437795.1 of Rhodamnia rubescens. Classification (NCBI taxonomy): domain Eukaryota; kingdom Viridiplantae; phylum Streptophyta; class Magnoliopsida; order Myrtales; family Myrtaceae; genus Rhodamnia; species Rhodamnia rubescens. The sequence continues at coordinate 2,566,454 of JAILYA010000031.1, read as the reverse complement.
TCCGTCGCGTCCGAGCCGTGGAGGTATGCCATTAACGCTTCGCGTCTGCGCATAGCTTTTGCTTCTTGAATTCGATTACCGCTCATTGCTTTTTGCAACCAATGGCTCCGACTCTTAGGACGAGTCCAAGACAGCACTGGCTTTGTCCCCATTGGCTCCTGTTGGTTCCTCTGTTGTTCTGTCATTGATTTGGGTTCTTGGTTTAGCGTCTGTGCGCATTATTGGTTAGTATTTTTTGGTCGAAATGTGGTTCCTTCACGATTGGGGTCGGGCGGACGATGGTCGATGAGGATGCTTTGTTTTTATCCTCGATGCCGTTGAAGTGTTTGATCATGTTCCCATGCCAGCTTTCGTCCCATATTTCTGCCTTCTAGAACGGAAATGAGAAGGGAGGAGTATAGAGCTTGCAAATCTTGAATCCGACATGGTACTTGAACGAAGCTTCAGCATCTTTTAAATCAAGATAACAGCAAGAGTTTTTTTTTTTTTTTTTTTTTTTTTTTTTTTTTCTTTTTGTTTTAAAAATATTAAAAAAAAATTTTTTCTTCCACTAGCACAAACTGCTCTAGGAGAACAAGGATGCACTTTCTTTAGGGTTCCTGCTCTGATTACATACTAAATTGCAACCCTATTCTATGATGTTCGATGTTTCTCGTCAGCATAGAGTTAATAGGAGAATACTAAATTTTACTGAAGCATTAATATAGTTTGGCTGTTTTAGTTTAGGCTATGATATTCGGCATTCCATATTAAACTAAACCTCTTGTGTAAAGGAAAGTGGTGGGCTTTGTCATCTGCTCAACTTGAGGGAAGCAAGCGAGGTCAGCATGATGGTGACATGCATACACCCGCGCGCGCGCGAGTGTGTGAGGTGAGAGAGAGAGAGTAGATCTTCTTGGGTACTGTACTCTTTTCCATTTGTCGGGTGGGCACGAACCTTTTTACTGTGCATTTGCATCTTGAAGATTAGCTGATAGTTATGATGGTTGTTTATAATGGACGGTGTCTTTTCCCATTACCAGTTTTGGCATTGAAGCAGTGGATACTACCACATCAAGATGGCTGTTGTTGCTGTAGGTGCAAGCATGTGCCTTTCTGTTTCTTCCACAGCCACAAAAACCGGCCAAATGGCCATTTCTACTTCTTTGCCATTACCCTTTGCATCAACTCTTCGGGCAAGAGCAAAATTGCCATCCACCTGTGCTTCGGCTGATTCCAGACCATCATCAATAGGTAGTGAAGGCTCTCTACTTTTTGGCAATACTCATAAGCAGTCCCACGTTGTTAGGGCCGTAGAAGAGAGCCAGGAAAGCACTGAATCGGATATTCAAAACAGTGACAATTTCAAAGAGGCTGAATCTATTGACCAACAACCAAGCAAGTCGACTGCTGAGTTGACCGAGCTGGGGGTCGAGATAAAGAAAGCATTGGAGCAGAGGAAGGAGAAAGCAGATGACAATTTTTTTAGTGGTGTGGCAGAGGAGATTGGGGAGATAGAGTGGCCCGCATTTGGCAAGGTGTTGGGAATAACTGGTGTTGTCTTGGGGGTTATTGCTGGATCGAGCGTCGCCCTGCTCACTGTGAATGCCGTTTTGGCAGAGCTGTCAGACAAAGTTTTCGCAGGTAAGGGAATCCAGGATTTCTTTGGTTAGAAGTGGGAAAAAGGTACAGATCGTGCAAGGGTTTGTGAGGCCGAGGAAACTTCCTTATGGGACAAGTTAAGGTTTCCTGTTCACCCCCTCAAGAATTCAAGGAAAGTAGTATGTCTGTTGGGTGAGGCTTTCGTGTTCCATAGCAGTGTACTAGTCTCATATTTCACAGAGTCAAACGCATCTATCCATGGCCGGCAAGCAGTTTTGTATCTATCCAAAGTCGTGGAAGTAAAAAAATATCGTGAGTATCAAGAGAAGACTGTTATTACACTGTCGTTCTTTCTCCACATATTCTTAGCTAGACAGCCAATTTTAACAGAGCAACGCCCGAATTGTTGGGGCGTGTATCTTTTCACTTGTAGAATCAAAAGAGAAGTAAAATGTCGCGATAATTTGGAGGAATTAATAGGCTGAGAAAAGGAAAAGTAAAGAGATGCCGAACTTGATTCAGGCAAACTAGAAACAGTCGTGATCTACTTCTATATCTGTAGTAGAATGAATGACCTCTTCCACGGGTTTCAACCATGCAGAGCCCTAGGATTCCATAATTACATGGTTCCTAGTTTGAAGGTTCATGTTTTGAATTTTGGAACTAACCCGCTTTTTGTTAACCCCCTTTGGACTCTATTCATCATTTCGATTGTTCAGAAGCTGATAGCCTTGTGCTGATGAGCAAAACAGATGGAAGAAAAATGAACAGCTTAGCCTGAGACATGAGCATGCTCAATTTACAATATCATCTTATCAACCCTCTTCCGAGAGATTTGGTGAAAAAACTGCAACTGAATGAGGTTAAAGCCCTCAAAATCATGCAACGGCAAAGATAAACCCAATTTCCAACTAGTATGGGAAAATTTAATGGGTGTATGAAGTTCATGTCGTGTAATTGTTAGTTGGGATGTCTGTCGTTCTCTCATTCCATAAATTGAACAATCGGTAGGTACATTTTGCAGCAAACTAGAAGATCGAATTACAATTTCTAATAGAATTGCTGGACTTCCTTTTCTTCTTCTTTTTTTTTACGTAGTACACGGAATATTTCCAGGAATTCCACCTATATAAACATAAGAGTGGTGCCCGCTTCGACAATAGGGATGGCAGTAGGTCGCGCTCAATAGGGAACCTTCCACATGCCGAATCCTAATAGGGATTGAACGTATTGTGGTTTAGGGTTGCGGGATGGGATTTGGGACGAGTTTGGAATTTGCCTTGCAAGTACTCCAAACCTGAACTCGACAAGCCATTTTACTAGAATAATTCATCGTCGGTTCTCTATGTCCTCTTGGAAAAGAAAAAAAAAAATTTCTATCCTCTTGAACGCGATTGAATCATGATAAAAGGAAAGAAAATAAATAAATTGACAATGATTTTAAAAAGCAAGACCTTTTGTAAATGATATGCGAGTGAAAATCGAGAAACGATGAAAAATGTGAAAATATGAGGATCAATTTATAGATGTCCAAAAAAATCTTTTTTTTTTTTTTGGGCTTTTTGGCCCAACGGTCATTTATCAAGTGATTCCTACAATCATATAATCATTGCAGTGGTTGAATTCATATAAACTAAATCCATTAGGCTGTGTCTGAGTACGTATGGATCTTACTGTTTCAATACCTTGTCGAACTTGCCACGACACTCGCAGTGCGATTACTTCACGTCCATTTTAGAAAAAGGACCTTAGCCTGCCAACAAAAAGATAAGCCAAAAAGAAAAACTCAGCATTGCCATTTTAATATTTTCCGTTCTTCCGCCATCCGACAGAAAACACCTTATCTCCCCCAAAGCGAAAGCAACCTGAACCAGCAACACCACAGCGACCACATTTTTCATGGAGCCATTGTCGCGCTTACTCTTCGAGCTTTTGGGTAATGCTCTCGTCAGAAGAACAATTGAGGGTCAAGTTCCAATTTCTTTTTGGCATCTTCTTTACCGATTTCGTGTCATCAGAGCCTGCTTAGTTGCTCGTAACTTCTTGCAGTTGCTTGTTCGTTTTCCTTTATGCTAAGACTGGATTCTTGATGCCATGTTGGAACTTGAATCAAGCACCAGATAGGTGAAATAAAACATGAGTATGGATGAAAAGGGTGTCTCAAGATAGGCTCTTGTTATAAGCTTGGTGCATTGTTTGATTAGCATGGTTTGGTTAACAGATTTGGCGAGGGAAGACTAGGTTTTCATTGGTTTTTTCTCAAGAATTTCGTTACTCGACTGTGAATGGTATCTGGGGCAATTTTGAAATCCTTCAGGATGTGAATTCAGGTTGCACAAGTTGTTGATCCAATTGTGCTTCAACCCTTTTTTGTTCCCTATCCTATGATTTTGGAGGAGGTGAGTGTTGAAGAAGTGCAATTTCTCTTGATATATTTTGGCAAAGCTGGTCTGCTATGCTGATACGGCCGCGTTGGTTCTATTCGGGGTAGGTATATTGGAGTTTGATCAGGCGGACACCATTTTGTTTCCCCCATCTCTTGCAGATTTGAATGTTGGCTGTTAACTTTACGTTGAGGATGGCTATTATCACTGCTGCTGCAAAGTTATGTCCCGCTATGAACTCCAGAGGCCCGGATAAAATCTCAAACTTTGGCTGTGAATGTGAGTGGGAAGTTTCCAAAGTTTTTGATACTCATTTTTTGGAAGTTCTTAATGCAGCCATGCCGCTGATTACTGATTGTTATAGACTTTATTGCTGTATCTTCAATATTTTCTTTATGTTTTGAGCCAGCACTGCGCCTTTCAATAGGAAGACAGCAGAATTACACTAATGATTCTCTAACAGGATGATTGATTTACTTACACTCCGATTTGTTTTGTCTTCCTGCTTTGACCAAATTAAGAATTCTTTATCCTGGCGAATTTTAGTTAAGACTGCGTGCGCATTTTCATGACTGTATTTCGTAACAGACAAACTACAATCTAGGTATCAAGTTGTCCTGCCACTTGAGGGACCAACATTCAGTCGTCGAAATGCCATTTTTTGGATTGGTTCTTCGCTGGCTTCTGTTGTTCCTGTGAGCTATGTCGTTGCCCCATTACCGGTACTCGCTGAGGAGAAGTTAGCTTCGGGGGAAGATGAAGATGGAGGAGTCATTGGGGCTATCCAATCTCTTTTCGATCCAAACGAGAAGACAAAATCAGGCAAAGTATTGCCGAAGGCATACTTGAAATCAGCGAGGGAGGTCGTGAAGACCCTGCGTGAATCATTGAAGGAAGACCCTAAGGATATTCCAAAGTTCAGAAGGACGGCGGATTCAGCAAAGGAGTCGATTCGAGAATATCTGAGCAGCTGGAGAGGACAGTCAAATGTTGCAAATGAGGTGCGCATTCTTAATGTTTTTGGTTTGAAGCTTTTAAGTCAGGTATCTGTGAATTTCTCCCCTAACTTTGTTCTTCATGGCTTTCTGCAGGAATCGTATGTAATGCTCGAGAAGGCAATTCGGTCTTTGGCGAGTTTCTATTCAAAGGCAGGCCCATCTGCCCCGCTTCCAGAAGAGATTAAGTCTGAAATTTTGGCCGATCTGAGTAAAGCTGATGAATTCTTGTGAAAAACATTAATTCTTTACACCTCCAGAACCATCATTGTTGTTAGTTCACTGGCATTGACACTTATAGCTCTATAAGTGCAGGCAGGCCTTCAAACTAGTAGTTTTTTATTTTTTTTTATTTAGATCTCCGGCGGCAATATTAATATATGAGCACAGCAATCCGGAAAGCCTTGAGTACTATTTTTTGCTGTCGTATGCATTAAGCCTTCCCTTGATTGAGAGTGGTTTCAGATCGACAATGCCAAAACAATTCAATTGGATCTTCAGGGCCATCTCTCAGTGAAATACTCAACATCTAGTCATTGAATTTTCGCAAGCAAAAGTGGGTGAAGTTGAGGCAAGTGATTACATCAAAGAGGCTGTAGTCTGTTATTGGTGATGCAGCGTGTGCTACTCTTTTAGTAATTTCTACGTAACCGAGATTTATCGTGATGACCAGGAAGATCACACAGGCTCCTCTCGTGAAAGGAGTACCATGAGAGCACTGTTTCCTCTTCGACGATGAACAAATAGTGTGATTCCCCTACTATATGTTGCTACCTTTGCTTCTTTTCAAGGTATGAATTCGGGTCGAAGGGACTGAACGGCAAAGCCAAGGGTATGGTTTTGAGATGGTAAGTCGTTTGAACTGAAATCACTTTGTTTTTGTGGTTCTCTTTTCTGCTATGTACATTTGCTTCTCCTTCATTGTGATATGCATAGATCATGCACAACTGCTTCAAAGATTGACATGAGACCGGAAGCTTCATGCCCGACCAAATTTATTTGGTCGGTCATGTAGCAGACACTTCGGGTATAAATCCACGTTGTTCTCAAGCATTGTTTTGCCTATGATTGGACAGTAAGGAGTAAGGAAGATTGTTGTATCACTGCCTAGATTCTGAGAGTTTGGCATGTCATTGTAGTAAATCCCAAGAAGAGATTTGCAATTTGCAACCAAAGAACCAAACAATGAAGTTTGTAAGAGAGCACGAAAAAATAAAGGAGAGCGAAAAAACAATTTGCGTTCGATAAAATTCAAAATTACGCACAACAATCTAATTTGAAATGACACCACGCTGAGGTCGTCTGCCAGGCACAATGTTCCTCCACTTGTTGAGCATGATGACTGCAATGCCTACGATTCTGAGCCTCCTCTGATTGACAGGAGCGGACATCGTGGCTTCTTCATCAACAGGGAGCCTCCGAAACCCCCATCTTCGCTTGACGCAACAGACCGCGCGACAGAAGAGAGGGACGAGGCCTGAGTATGTCTCCAATGCCTCGCTCTGCATCGCAGAGATGAGCTATTTACGAATCAATAGCCGTGCATGACGAGCTGAGTGATGAATTGGAACTCCTCGAGGGTACAAATAGTTGGGCAGAGAGAGAGAAGACATGGCCGCACGTAAAAGGAGAGTGGCCAACCTCAATGGACGATGACGTGAGACTTTGAAAAGGAAATGGCGATTGAAGCACCGTGATGGTGGATAATCCAACTGGTTTTAAATTGGACATCATTCATATTGACCACAATAAAATTAAGTAGACATGCTTTGTGATTGATGTGAAGTTTTATGAAAAGAGATTTCAATATCGCCAATCTTGATCTAGCCAGCGAACATGTACAGAAGTTCCAATTTCGCCAGTCTTGCTCCATATACATTAGACTATATTCACCGTATCCTAATTTATGATTTCAAACTTATTGCAACCTACCAAACTTGTAGGTCAGTAACCCTGAAGACTTTCTACAGGAACAGTCAAATGTCCTTGTACGCATCTCTTTGGAGTCGGTACTACCACATGCATAAACGAGAGTGTTACATGGATGCCATTACATTAGTTGCTCCAAACTCTCCTAAACTGGACACAAGGTCAAAACCAAGAGGCAACATAGGCAATTCACATTGAGAACATAAAAGCAACCTTTTAACTCAGAAACCACACATGGCGATATTTCAAGACTATCAATTATTGCCAACAAAGGAGACTGACAACTACAATCAAAGAACCATTTCAAGGAGTACACTCCAATCAGAATCAAAACCAGCTACTGAAAATTGAGAGAGACAGACAAACCTAACCGACGTGACAAGTAAAAATAAACTGTTTTACAGTCTACACAAATGGGTCACTCATCATTCAATCAAAGTAACCTCACAATTAGATTCCTGCGCTAAACCACATTCTGAATCCTGATTGTAGAGTCAAAACTATATGCACTAAAAACTGAAAAAAGAAACTTGACCTTCGCTGTGGGAGTTAACATCACTCAAATCCAATGTAGTTGCGCTCCGCAGAACAGATGAATGCCACAAACTTGTCTTTCTTGCCGAATCAGAAATAATGATTACGCTAGACTGAGATAAACCCATGGCACCAAATGGCCGGCAACTGGAGCAGTTCTGATTGCAAATATTATGTAGGAAATGCTGGGCAACGAGGGTCGAATTGAATCATCACTCATAAGACAATAATACAGGAAAAAGCAGCTAAAAGATTAGGATATATACACAATGAGGAAGCAAGACCACATATCCTATATATCCACTGAAAGCACTGTGTCCATCAATATTATCATTTTACTGCAATGGCTAATTCCCTTTTGGGAGAGATGATTCTGCTTTAACAGTCACTAGCATGAACAGTAGAATGGCTGTATTAACCAGGCAAACCAAGCCTTTAAACCTACTTTGTCAGATTCCCAGACAAAATTGTCTTCATTAATGAAACTTCCAGAACCAGTGACAGATGCGTACCGAGAGAATACCAAGAATTTGCAATGGTGCAGTATGTTCCCATGTTATAGCACCATGTATTTTACCAAATCCAGGGTGCTATTTCCTATTTGCACTGACACTGTAGGCCAGTGAGACTGTCGATAACATCCGGTATCAGAAGCAAATAACGATTGGCTCAGACTAGCCAATCTAGTCAATGAGCTTGACGTAAACAGATTAACTTAAATTGTGTGCAGCCACCTCCATGGCATCTCCATGGATATTCAACTAAAGAAGCAAATCCACCATGTAGCGTTGTGATCACCCCTCGAATATCTTAAGGATAGCAGCTCTGAATCAGATTTGAAACTAAATCAAAGAGGATCCAGTTCCCAAATGCAGAACATTGCCGCTTCGATCACACGGAAAAATAGCTTCTACTAAGCTGTGTCTGGTGCTAAATGGTTTCAACTGATTTGTTCTCGTCTCCCACTGTAGTTGGGCAGCTTGGTTCAAAGTTGATCTGCACTGAATTCACATCAGATACAGAAGCATCTTGACAACTCTCCTCCACGGTTAGATCTTTCCTTAAGACCTCTGCTTCCTCTGACACTTGAATTGAAACCACAGTATAGACAGGAGCATCTTCTGCATTCTCCTCCTTCCAGATTTCGATAGTCTCCTGCTTTTCCTCTGAAGTTGCAATAGGCTCAACTAGTGTAACCTTGACATCCGCATCAGCATTGTCATACCGACTGCTCCCACTGCAAGAATCCCAGTTAGTCTCGTTCAAAGACTCACCTTCAGATGGAAAACTCAACAATGACTTATTTTCTACTTCCACATCCGCATGAGAAAGTACGTCCGCATGACTATTGAACTCAATCACGTTTTCCTTTCCATAACTGATTTGGTCATCTGCATTTGAATTTACCAATATCAGATTTTCCTCGGACTGGTGAATACTAGGAGCATCTCTTGATTTGCCATGTGCACCCTCAGTTGCATTCTCTGCTGAAATATCCCTTTTCTCCTCATTGGCATTGATTAGACAACCTGAATTATGAAAATCACCTGCAACAGAGGAATCCGAGATTGGCTTGTCATCCATCCCAGATTTGTTATGGCTGAAACCAGAAAGCAGGGGACACATCCGACTTCTGTTTATGGCAAAAGAATCACAAATAGAAGCAGCATCTGGAGTTCCATTTATCCCCTCAAGAATCTTCACAGGTTTTACTTCTGAATTACTAGCATAATTCTTACATGCAACACCAGCTTCAGCTTCTGGGGAATCATCTGTATAACAATCTTCGGTAGTGGATTGAACACCAACTTGAAATGGCAAAGCTGGCATTGATTTGTCTTCCACCTTAAAAGCTTCTACCTCAGCATTACATGGAGCAGAACATACATGATCTACGTCAGATTCAGCAGACTTGTCAGCCATATCAGGGTCAGAATCTTTAAGCCTTTCACTGGAAACTTGGAGTTCCATATCATCTGAAGCATCATGAGACGAGCCATTCCCTGTTGAAGCATCACCCAGGGAAAAACCCCGAGACTTTGGATCGCAGTCCATGACATCATCACCCTCCTTACCAGAATGCTCACCAGGATTGTCATGCTGGCAAATATCATCAGGTTCAGGGGTAGTAACTTGCCTGTCCATTTCCAGTTCCATAGGTTTGGCATCTGTAAGAAACCATGTAAACAGTAAGATGCAGATAATGAGAATAACAGAAGATGTTCACAAATTTTTCAGACTTGAAACAGAGCCTGAACCTCTTGAGCCCAAGGCAGTATCTTGTCCAAGAAGCAGCTTCTGCAACATGTCTAAACCGGGGAATACTAACATATTCAAGGACCTCATGTACTGTTTCAATGACTCCTTAAGAGGAGAGAAACCAAAGGTAACGGTCCAGGTGTGCATGAGTTCAGATATAGCAGGGATAATCAGCATCTCAACTTTGAGCGAATGCAGAGCCTGAAGTGGAACAAATAACTATTGAATAATGGCAATTTGGTTAATTGTCATAATAAAATATTCAAGGTGGTCCAACAAATGCATGTATGGATAATCTAATCTACACAATGCTTGAGGTCACCATCACAACTATCGTTGCTTACCGACTCAATGGCAGAAAATAGTCTACGGCACATCCCCTGACGCCTATAAATATGTCGCGTCCCAATGAAAGGCATCTCTGCTAGCTGGGTCCCATGAAACCTATCCAGGCAAGAGAGAGAGGTGAACTACGTATATGACCTGCCATGCCCCTACCAAGCTGGAAGAAAAAGAAAGACATCTTGCTTGCATTCACACACAAGCAAATGCATCTATATTGACATGGAATTTACGTAGAACGCTTAGTTCCCCAGTAAACTAGGGGATAGAGAAATAGATAACAAAAAAGAACACAGTGAGTCATTCAAGTTCAAGTAACACGATGACAGAAGAGGATGGACGTTAGCTTGTCAACAGAGATAAAGAAAATCATTAAAATAGAAATGCACTGCAAAGTAATTTTTGCCTTGAAAGCACAAAACAGAGTGGGAAAACAGAAAACACTGATAGGAAGTTTATCAGAATAGCATCAAAGCAGCTGAAGATAATGCTTTTATCAAGGTTGAAGCATGTCTAACATAATTTCTCATGTCATATCCGTTTTCGTGCTGCTACACAGTGCTTGCCTCACTCCTTCGTAATTAAGTTCTTCAAAGGCACAGGAAACATGTCAATCTTCATAGAACATAACAAACAACACCAAGAATTCAACCAGGTAAACAGATCTCGTTTCTTCAGGCCTCTCCTCACTCCTCTAGTCCTTCTCCTCTCCATGCTTTTCTTTTTTCTTTTACTCTCTCTAAGGTAGACAAACTGCAATTATAATAGCACATAGCTGACCAATAAATAAAGAGAAAACACACCTGAGCGATGCAGCGGAGATAATTTCGTCACCCCTCTCCAATATAGCAGTGTAGAATCCACTATAGTTAATCCTATTGAAGTTTGATCTGTGCAAAGGAACAAAAAGAAAATTTTATCTATCAAAGAAATGAGCAATCAGACTCCAAGGACCTCAGATTGGTTGTAGAGCAAAAGATAGCCTTAACTGTAACAACCAGACAACATAACCAGTTGACAGCTAAGACATACGCTTAATTGCAAAAGAATGCCACTAAGCATATTTTGCATGTCAAGCATCTTTCACTCTAAAGATAGATGCTACTAAGCACATTTTGACAACTAATTAATCTTATGTCAAGCATTCACTCTCAAAGATAGATGCTGGACCAACTAGAAGACTATCGCGCATCCATCTCACTGTCCCACTGATTTCACAAGTTCTGTGAAAAGTAGACACATGCGAGGCAGGTATCTTAAAGAGACGCATACTATAATAGACCACGCAAACACAAAATGGCATTGCACTAAATTTGAGCCTGAATTCTTGACAGCTTTATGATCAAGAATTGATCATGTTTACTAAGAATTATATCAGACAATCACTCCTCATTCTCACTTATGTTCGTTCCACATCACTCAAATACTTGGAAAAGAGAATAAAGCAGTCGTAAAATTAACAAACAAGTGACAAAAGTTGTTTTGCTTGTCATCATGTGGCAATAAATTACCAGATAAGATCATAAAAATGCTCTCGCTATGTTTACCCATGAAAATGGAAACCCAAGGTAAATTTTAGTATTAGCCATCACGTACCTGCAATTCTTTCAGCATAATAAATCAAGGCAATTTTGAAAATAATCATTTCTTCAAGAAATAGGTGCATCCACATGCCAAAATATTCTTTCAATGAATCAGTATAACAGATCAAAGACCTTTCCAAAATAATCATTTCTTCATGAAACAGGTGCATCAACATGCCAAAATTTTCTTCACCAATTAGCTATTGATAGGTAAAGGATCAAAAGTAGAGCTTACCCACAGCTATAGAGAACATTGTGAATCATATTTATCCCACTTCTCCTGTCGACAATAGGCAAAAAGCATTCATCCATTATTGTAAGCGCCACAGCTAGCTTGGAGTTGCATTCCACCCTCTGAGGAAGCCCTCGAAGAGGCATATCTGAATCTGCATCTGTCCTGCGAATGAGAGACCATGAAAATCCACCTTCTATTTCCTGTTTGACCCCAAGATACTTCTGAAGATGTTCAAAGAGCTGCAAAATTAACAAAAACTTGAGTCACCAATACAAACTCTGCATAGATAATGTAAATCTACCCGAAAAGGAGGAGGAACTATAGGGCTAACTATACACAATATAAGAGAGGCAACTAATAAGGAGAAGCCGTTATTTTTTAACCTTTAAACATAATCTTCTAACTTCAGATTTGTTAAAGTAAACATAAACAAAAAGAAAGTTGAATCAACAAGACCAGTAAATCAGCAAATCATTATTACTTTGCTGACATCAGAGATCATAATTTTCCTGGAAAAAATTCAGTCATCTATTCACCATCTCTATTTCATTATCCAGTTGCCTAAACCAAATCCCATGCTCGCCACAACATATCCCAAGTAAATATCATTATCAGCCTCACGAAACATGAGGTCCAATCTTGGATGTTGCGTGCCCAGCTTAATATGCTCTATGCCAATTCCATTCCGTTAGAAAGCATGGAATTAAATGCAATCTGGTCATAATTGCTAAACACATTACAGATGCTCCTCAAGGCAATGACTTAGTTTGATAAACATCAGCAACTGCTCGACTTGAATATAACTATAATGGTGACTTTACCTTGCCCAACTAGAATAGGCACTACAAGTAGGTCTCCATATGATGCATTGCTAAGCCAATTGGAAGCACAATTTGGAACTTAAATTGCATCCAGATCTAGGTATCAGATATAAATGCCACACATTTAGATTGGCAAGTTAAATGCTAAAGGATAGTAACTAGAGAACACCAGTTAAAACCCCATGACAAAATAATGAACCATTTACTAGTATAAAAGAATCACCTAGATGAGGCAAAAAATCAAATTCAGATCCTTTCCTGCCAAGATGTGGATCAGTATTCATTACAACCTTATCTGAGCTGTTGTGGTTGCAAAGAGAGAACCAAAAAAGAAGATTACCTCTCCACATTTCTGACTGCAAAAAGAATGACCTGTGCTATCGGAGTCCACAGGAAAATCATCTGTTTCCTCAAGACATGATTTGTGATCTGCAATGACATAATCGATATGCTGAGTGAATGTAGAGAACATGTGCCAACCATGTCATATCAAGTTCTACCAGAAATAAAGACTTACATTTTTTCTCGCACAGATTGCATGCAAAGATTTCATCACTGACAGTTGTGTTATCAACATGCGAAGTACATTCACTTGCTACTCCACAATATTTGCATGTGCAGTTAGGACAATGCCAGTCCCCAGGAGGAAGCTTCTGCAGTCAAACAAGATTACATTAAAACTAAATCAGACAAAAGGCAACTAACTGGGGGCAACAAGTTAGTTGAATTGAATGAACAAACCCAGATGTCCATATCTATCAATGTAGACGAATAATATACATACATCTACACATTTTGTCTCTCATACTATCATGATCAGTAACGGTAATCTGACAAAGAGTTGTATAAGAGAGCAAGGTTATCAACAATTAAACAAAGAACATGCAAGAAAAGACACTGATAATTTCTTTGCCCCTAAAACAGCAGATGAAAACCATGCCACTGCAATTAACAGATACAACCATGCCGCACTGAGATGATGCGACTCAGCCAGTTGAACAAATATCACAAAAATCTAGAAATCCATTTGAATATGAAAGTTTATCCACAAAAATAATCAGACGTCAGTAATTTCGTAAAGTCAATTCAAATTAACATTGGAAATGCAATCTACAGTTATGATTAATCTTACAAGCTTTCGTGCAGTTGGTTCAGTTTCGTTGCACAGCACAGTCACAAATTCAGAGGACCCCAAAAATAATCAGGGAAGAAGAGAAAGATGACTGCTATGAATTCTTCCATAAGGCTACCTCCAAGTTCCAGTACATCAAAACCTATCAAATAGCCATATCCTCTCACTGAAAATCACTTGAAGGAGCAATTATATTCTAACTAGGGAAAGGCCTCAATTGCCAGCGGGAAGCTCCAAGAATGAATCAGAATTTTGTTAAAGCAGTTGAAATAAAGATGAGCTATTGAAATAGCAAAAAGGACCACAAGACATGAGCCATGCATGTGAAGACGACCTGTATGTTTAAGCAGCTTTGATGGAAGGTCGATGGACAACCATCACAACATATCAAATCACCACCATCTCCACAAAGGCCGCACGTATCGTCATTTGGATCATCACCATCAGTGTCCACAGAATGGAATCCCCCACGTACAGACTCATCTTGTCTATTCCATGCATCAATCTGGCACTGCAAAAGGGAGACACCAGAATCCAGATGTATGTTCTGAAATGGCTGGCGGAGTTTGCTGCCTGCATGGATCTCAAACTTTGACAAAGTGAGGATCTTGCTACAGCAACCACAATGGATGCCATCTCTTGTAACCCATCCCTCCAATAGCACTCGTGTTTTTCGACGGTTCATATACTGCACTTTCTGGCTCAGCTCCACAACCCCAGAATCGATCAGCCATGAAAGCAGGGTTCTCTTACCAGTATAAGGGACGAAACCATCACTCTCTGAGTTCAGCCCCTTGTCAGAACTGCGGACCAGTAAAGTACACCTGCCTAGTTTTCTGCCCTTTCTTCCATGCACCTGGTGAAAATTGGAGTCAGAGGTGCCTTTCTCAACACTGTTGTGCATATGATGAACAGCACCTTTCTTTGATGACTTAACCCCCTGCTTTAAGAAGGAGCTTAACTTTTCTTCCTCGCTATCGCTGTCCATGCTATCTTCTTCACTCTTTGGCTTTGAGTTTCTCTTAATAGCAGCTTGTCTTGCATTGGCACTTCCAGCGCCTTCTCTTTCTTTCATCTTCATTTCTTTCTCCATCTTCTTCTGGGTTTTCCTTGTTAGTTGGCCAAGAGTCTCATCTGGTATAAGAAAAGCAGACTGCTCCCCACTTGCTTTTCCCTCATCATCGTCATCCTTGAATTGCTTTTGAAGTGCATCATATGCTTTAATAATAGACCAGTAAGCTGTCCCTGTGGGGTTAATATAGACAGCATCTAGATAGTCTCTATTCCTTCTGGGTCTATAATCAATTGTCCACCCTGCATTCAGTAGCATCTCTCTTATACGTTCTCTGAGTTTTTGCTTCTCCGTGCCACTGCCACGCTTCACTTTTCCTTCTTTGGGTCCATTTGGAACAGGTGTTTCAGGTGACTTGGCCCGTGCAACCATTTTAGACTGGGAGGATTTTTCTTTTTCACGGATCATTTTAGCTTGTCGGGGTTTTCCCTTTCTGCGGCCAATTTTCAAATGTGGGGATTTCTCTCTGTCATGGCCTATTTTAGATTGGGGGGATTCTTGTTTTTCATGGACTCTCGTAACTGATTCTCGTATATCTGCATTCCTCCGTGACGGTGTTGGAGACATATCACTGTCCCCTGATTCCCAGTCATCAGGCTTATTGATCTTAGCAGACACAGGTTTCTGCACATTCAGCTTATTTTTCTCTATCTTCATCGTCGGATTCCGCATCTCATGCCTTCTAATCTCAGCAAATGCTGTAGGACGGGATATGACATTATGAGTAGTATCTTCAGAGATGCCTCTCCTGCCTTCCCCCACAGAAACTTTCCGACGTTCATCCCACCGATCAAGATTTCTCACAGGCCCACCTACTTTTTTCTTCGGGTTAACCAGCACCTTCAAAACTCCATTTTTACCCTGAACCCTTATGGCTTCGTCTGGACGACCACCATATTTTTCTCTCAACATTTGTATAGGAATTCGACCGCCTTCCCGCTTGACCTGAAACCTATTTTTACCTCCACCATCTTCCCTACCGAAACTACTAGTCTCATCGATATACATATTCTTTCTCCTCCCAACAACAGTCTGCCTGCTCGAACTACTTGCGAAGTCCCTATTACCACCACTTCGAGCCATGGGAGGTGAGCCCAGGAACCTTCTCCCCAAGGACTCGACCCCACCATCATCAAATCGTCTGCCCCCCATCCCCTCCCCATCATACTCATCGAATTCAAACACATCTAACCTACTTCTCATCCTATTTTCCTCCCCATTTCGGCCAACCCCATCGCTCACTTCAGAAACGCCCTTCCTCGGACCAGTCAAACCGTTGCACACTCGAATCGTCTCAGCACCTACCGGGAGCCTGCGACGCCGGGCCAAGGAGAGCTCGTCGCTCGACCCCGAATCGCTCATGACCAATCTAGGCCTCTTCCTCCGCGAGGAACCAACCCCACCAACCCCATCCCCACCTTTCTTCCTCACGATCAAGCAGCCCGAGGAGCTCCTCTTCTTCAACACTATCCCCGACCGCTCCGCAGATCTTCTACTACTCTCCTCCATGAGGTCCACTCACACACCCAAACCAAGCCCTAAACTTCGAATTCTGTCAGCATCCCAAGATTTCAAGAAAAAGAAGAAGAAGAAGCCTCGATTCTCTCTCCCAAACAGTTATACGAAAATAAAGAATCGAGCATCAACAGATCTGAAGCCGAACCACCACGAAAGCTCCGAAACATCGACGACAGCCAAGAACAGATTACTTCAGGCTAACGTTACCTCGCCGCATGTACGCCGGATTCGCCCGCACGGGATCAGTAATTCACAGCTCCGCCGAGCCGACGAAAGCAATTCGCGAATTGCAGAGAGAGAGAGAGAGAGATTGTGATTTTCCTCTAAAATGCAACGACTTGTCGCGCTCGTATGAAAATGTGAATCGGCGGATTACTATTTTCCTTTTTTTTTTTTTTTGCTCCTTTTCTCACCTCTTCGTATGTTCCCCTGTGAGCACGCGCACCGACTCCCCTCCGAACTTAGACCTCGCGGATGATGGGAAGCCCTTAGGATCCTGCCACGTGTTCAATGGTGGGCCTTCAGTTACGTGTCGAGGACTCATTGGGTGAATGTTCGAGCGCACCAAGTGTGGTCCTCTATTGGCTGCTAACGAAGGAGCGTGAATGAGAAGCGCTGAGTAAGCGCGTGGTGAGGACAACGGGGCTTCTTGTCCCCTGCGATGTTATCATGCTTAGATTTTGGGGAGTTTTACTGATGTGGTAAGAACTAAGTTAGGCAATTACTTTTTTCCCAACCGGCAATTGTTTCTTTTGGATTTTGTATGAGAATTTCAAGTCCATTTGGAAGTGTTCTACTGTTAAGGTCTGGCCTGAAGGAATACAATGCAATTTTAATTCATTCAATCGCGTGGGAGTGGTTTGATTTTAGGCCCGTCTGTTCTATAAAAAATAAATGATTTAAAAAATATTTTATTAAAAATGATCCCTTATATCTCTTGAAAAATTAAATAGATAAAAAATATTTTCATTGTCAAGAAAAATATTTAGATATAAACTATTATCAATAATGAAAATATTTTTCATTACTATTATTTCAAATGATACAATCGATCGATTTTAAGTCATTCATTTTATAAGAAACAGACGGAGTTTTAGGGTTTAAATGGTTTTAGTGTAGAGATACTAGTTTATCTCATTTTCTTTTATTCCATATATATTTCTTTCGAACTTTTCACTAATTATTAGACAATGATGGTTTGAGTTGTCTTTGTATTTTTTTAATGATTTTGAAATTTCTGTGATATTTGGGGACTTCAACTAGAAAGGATTAAAACTAGAGAGACAGATGAAGGTTCCATCAATTTTATTTGAAATGAAAGACTTTTAATTTTTTGTTCGATCTAAATCTTGTTACTCAGCACATTGAGTTTTTTTTAAATCCCGATCTCTTGGAACATTCATAATATACCCAATTTTGACACGTAGATTCACGTACAATTCTTTCATAATTTTGCTAAAACTTGAATAGTATTTGAAATTTCAGTGGTTTTTTTTTTTTTGACTTTTGTTTAAGTGTAAATAAACAAGCCCCATATTGTGAGGGTGGAAATTGAATAATTGTAAAAAAAAATGATTGAGGATTCACCATTCACTTTTATCTATGTAAAAATTGCATTTCCTATATTACCTAATGTTATTAGTTAATTCACCAAATATTTATCTTAAATATTAATACGTCAGCTAATAAACAATATATTTATTATTTTCTTTTTTTTATTTAGTGAAATAAGCTATCTTAATTTAGTACTCTAATTATATTGATTTCAGTAAGGATATGTTAAGCTAGCTTAGAGGAAAGGGGATACCATAAATGAACTTTGCCATGGGCTATTCAGCTAAACTTTTTTAATTAAAAAAAATGTCTTAAATAAGAGAAGCAAGCCTTAGAATGAATAAAGAAAAAGCAGAACTTGCGTAAGATAGAAAGATTGATTATCCCATTTCTTGCGGGGACCTACTCTCTCTTCTAAATCCAATCAATAGCCCTGAGTGAGTGCAAAACATTTCAAAAATACCAACAGAATGATTCACCTCTTATTCGACCAATAAAAATGGGTGCTTCTACTTCTAAACTTTAGGATTAATATCACAAAAAAATCTAAGTTGAGGCCAAGTTTTATCCAATCTGATTTCCGTGTTACATAAAGCCAAAATTGGTGTGGCGGTACCATATCTATCTCAAACTAATTTTGTGCCGAAAAAAATCACAAACTAACTTGAGGTAAATGTTGGTAGGGACATATCACTTTTGAAATTTTCGTGATATGATGATTAATTTAGGATGAATGTGGCATGATTGTACCAATTTGAGATTTTTTGGGGTTAGCCCTTAAATTTTGTTATTAGGTTATTTTTATGAGTTAAAAGGCGGGGAGGGGCGACAAGTACTAGTGACCTCTTTGGTTGTTACCATAAGGAATCCCTAATCGTCATGGAATATTGAGTTAGATTTGCTAGTGGGTTGAATTTAAGATAATATATGTCCTTTCCACCTTTTTTTATTATTAATTGCCTAATTTTCAAATTAAGTGGATTTCCTTGCTAAAAATATATGTTTCATAAAAATTGCTCGAACAATAATGTTCAACCAAGAACTAAACCGTGTTTATATAGATATTAGGGGTGAGTAAAAAAATCATGATCCACCCAAACCGATACCCAACTAACCAACCGATTTTGGATGGTAACTAATAGATGCGGATTGATTCAATTTTATGGAACCGGTGGGTACCGATTCGGTTCTCGATTTCGAGTGAGAATCATCCAACCGATCCTTTTTTATATAATATAAATATATATTATTTTGAAATAACTTCGCAAATATTACAATGCTTGTTATCTTGCATATTGAAATTTTTTCATGTAGCAATGATACTAAATTGTTGTCCACATTGTTATCTTGCATTATTGAAATTTTTCTTCCTTCAACCACTAGAGATTGGTTCCTTTTTTTTTTTTTAATTGATGTTGGTGTTCGGTAGGATTGTAACCGAAATCCAACCGAAAATCGGACCAGGACCGGTGGTTTGATTTTTTGGTGGATCCATAAAACGCGCGGAAGGTTCACGGTTCACATTTTGCGAAACCGGTCCCTAACGGGCGATTCTTGGTTCTAGGATAAAAACCATCCATCATAGAACCGATCACCCCTAATAGTATACATATATATAGTATATTGTCAATTTTTGTGTATGTATCTGTTTATTTATCCAATAATGGGTTGTTAAACTCTGGATTAAGGTAATCCGTCGTGAAAGACTCGTTCTATCACCACCCTTAATTCTTCAACTTATTATGAAGATCCTGTGATACCAAATTATAACCATTTCTTTGAAAATTCGACTTGAAGGTTTATAAAAGTACAGCTTCGCAGACTCCGGCTCTCCACTTCCGACAAGCAGTTAGGTGCACCAAGCTTTTGCCACGTAGGACAGGACAAGTTTCAAGATAAAAGGCATTCGATTTTTCCTTGCGGCGTACGTTGTTATTGGTCAAATAGAATCAGGAGAGTGGGGCATACCAAATAGAATGGCCAAGCCGCTATAATAGAAGATATCATAACATAGTTTGTCTACAAACACAGCTTTTATCTTTTGCACGTTGCTTCGATCGCCGGCCATCACCGAGGCCCCGCGCCAATCTTGCCGGCCACAAACATAACTTTATCCGCGTAAGCGCCAGCCATTTCACGTAAGATGAATGGTATTCACGACAACGATTTCTTGCCCAAATTAACCATAAAAACTATATCGGCAAATTGTTAAAAAAGTGTAGGATTAATTTAGCCAAATTAAAAGATATTTGACTAAATTGATATGCGTAAAATAAGTTTAATTTTTTTTTGTTAACTTTCCCTCAATTTGCTTATATCCTACGATCCTTCTTTCTCAAGTTCGTGAGTTTACGGATCTCCGACATGCAACCTCTTCCCAGATTAACTTCGTGTGCGATACTGTAAGAGGTTCGGAAATTCCAAATTCCTTAGAAGATTGCGATATTTCGAGTCTAGAGGATCTAGATGGTTGTCCTAACATTAGGGTTGTTCTTCCTCCCCCTCGTTGGACATGGTAGATGTTCCAATGGGTTCTACCATGGTCCAACCCATTCGCCAAGGCGATTAACTTCTCCCCTATGAATTGTTTATAATGGGAGAGGAGTACCATAAACTTCATAAATCTATTATATTCTATGTTAATTCGGTCTTAAACCTTTTAATTGATCATACCAATTGAGTCAATCCGGGTAATTTTGGTCGAAAATCACTAATGTGAATAATGGCCGACCTATGTGGCATGGTTGGCACCAACATGCACATTTTTAAATAATAATTTAATAAAAAAAATTTTTTATGATTTTTTCTTTTCTTTACTTTTTTTTTTTGGGGACTTAGGGCTGGTAAGGGCGTGCGGCCACTTGCCCCGATCTGGCGTGGTTTGCGGTGCCTTCATCGAATCTAGCTAGCCTCGCTCGATGTTGGCGAGGGCTGCGACGCCCTCTCCTAGTGCTTGGGAGGGTCGATGAACAACCCTCGTTAGCACTAAGTCCAAGAAAAAAAAAAAGTAAATAATCATGAAAATAATCAAAAATTTATTATATCATTATTAAAAAAGTCCACACCAGCGCTGGGTCACATAGCACATCGAGTGTCCAAATTAGTATTTTCCAAAAAAATTGATTGGATGGACTCCTTGGCAAAATATAAAAAAAGTTTAGTATCATTTGATATTATTGAAAGATTTAGGATCGAATCGATACAAGTGTAATATGTTTAGAATTATGATAATTTCCCTTCTACAATCGTGTGAAACTTATTTGAACGATTCCGTTTTCCTGAAAAGTTCGTTGGTGCAGGATCGGTGGTATGGATAAACTTGCAAATTTTCCTAACATAGTAGGCCAAAATATTGGCCCGGGAGTTCATCATATGCAAGTCTAAGGATTCCGAGTGTTTTAGGATTCTCCAAACAACCATCGTCCAAGACCATCAATTCGGATGGGCTTGGCACCATACTAGTCCTTGTGCTATCTAGCACATGTGCAATCACTAGGACTTATCCAGGGTGAGTTATCGTTGATGGCTTCGGCCGTCTAGGGACCCTTATGACGCGTCATCCTCTGACGGATTGATCTATATTTTGAGATCAAAAGGGTTTAAGAACTTTTGATAACTTTAGAATTAGAGCATGCAAATATAAAACGGAAGAAGAATAGATTCAAAATGCCTTCCGCGTAAGCTTCACACGAAAAACACGCATGTCTTGCAAGCTCAACAATACTTCTAAGAACTCAACAATTTGTTTGACTTTTCTTCCGCTGACTTAGCCGGTGACATCTTTGACCAGGCATTGTCGTGTCTACTTATTCAACTTGGACACTACTTCTTGCCTTCAACCCAAGCTGGACTTCCTTTGTCTTTAATGTTGGAGCCGGTAAAGAAGAAGTGGGAGCTCCAACCCCGACCCAGTCTTCTTGTACTCAACCGCCATCTGCCAAGTAGGAATGCCAGTTCAAGTGGAACTTTTCTATCTCGTGCAATAGTGAAAGAAGGGAGCCTGACTCCATGCATTATCGCTTTACGAAGCACCAACCGAAGGATGAAGAATACAAGGGAGCGCCTTTGCACACCGAAAAATACAATGAAAGTCGTCAACATATTACATTGATATCAATTTAATTCTAAACCCTTTCATTGGACTAATTCAATCCCAAATCTTTTGTATTTATATTAATTCAGTTAATCCGATCAATTTTGATCGGAAATCGCTAATATGTGGACGCCGATCATCTTATATAGCATAGCCGATGGTGACGTGGATAAGTTTTTTTTTTTTCTAATTATTGTTCTTTTCTTTTTTAATTTTTGTTATTTTGGGAGCGCTCGACCCCGATCGGTCATATCATATAGGATGGTTGGTATCTATATTAGCGATTTTTAGCCAAAATTAATCGGATGATTTGAATTGACACAAGTGCCCTTGCATTTGCCGCGCGCGAGTCGCCGATATCTATATCGGCGATTTCTAGCACAATTTAAAATAACAGAAAAAAATAATTTAAAAAATAAAAGTTCACATTTTTTAAAAATAGAAATTCAAAAATAATCCACGTTATCGCCCGTGACCGACATCCATGCGTTGATGGGGCGATTGGCAAAATCCATCCATTTAAGCCTCAATTGATTAAATTAAAAATTTAAACAATAAAAAAAAAAAATTTGGACAATTTTCGCAATATCTTAATTTCAAGAAAGCATTAGAAAGATTACGCCTATGTTTAGCAAAATTACAAAAAAGATTCTTCTTCAGAATAATATGCAAACGGCTAAAATCCCAATAATAGGCTAAAATCTCATCAATCTTATCATTTAATATAATTTTAGACAATAAAATTTCGACCTACCTACATCAGTAACTTACATGATTGATACGTAGCGTTCGGACTATGTCCCTCACATTTTTGCTGCCATGCGACTTGATGAAGCCAATCCAGTTATCCTTTTCAATCACATGTTTCTCACAATCAAGATTGAGAAAAGGAAAATTTTCCTGGTCAATGATAAATTTATTGTGTAGATGTCATTCAAGTCTTAAATCTTTCAAATTTGTCAATTTATTATTAAACCATCATAAATCTTTGAGCGACATTTCAATGTAGTCATTCCAATCAATTTTACCCGAAAGTCGCCGATATGACACTATAAATATTACGGGCCATCCTACGTGGCACATCGCCACGTTAGCGGCTTCCGACGAAAATGGGCCGGAAGGACTATATTAGAATTTTTCACAAAATTTGATGATTAAATTGAAAAAATTAAAAGGTTTAAGATTGAATCAACATCCATACAACAAGTCCATGGACGATCAAGTAATTTCCCCAATAAAGAAATGCATCAAAACTAACTACAGGCCTTAATGGATTATCCTCCCGAACGAATTCCGGTTTGGTTCCTTGTGGATGATCCGGCTTGTGTAAAGCCTTTTTCCGCCATTAAAAGCTCATTAAATTGTTCTATCCTCAATATGTACGGGACCTTCTTCAGCCAAACCCTAGAGATTGCCTAAGATCCTGGGCTAACTTACTAACTAGTCCACTAAGATTAGCTTCTTGCCTCAATTTTTTTTTTTTTGACTTGAGGGACTTGAGTTGAAGCTTGTCCCTCAAGGCTTCTTTACATTCTTATTCTTCTTCTCCTTTTCGATAACTATCAAGATTTTTTCATCGACCAATTAGGGCATCTCTCTTGCAAGAGCATCTGTACCTTCTCTTTATACTCACAAATCAATTTCTCGAGCAAAAACTTTTGTCGAGAGAGTTTATAATCCATTATACTTGGATATTTTAAAAAAATAGAGTTAGCTTTCGGTCGTTGCACAAAAAATGAAGTGTTCCTAGAAAATATTTTTCGGGAAGTCATTTTTTAGGAAAATCACAATATTTTCCGGTGTTCGGTGAAGCTTCGAAAAATGAACGGAAAATATTTTTCGTTGTTTGGTATGGATAATCGATTTGATTTTCCTCCGTCTACTCCTTTTAATTATTTTTATCCGCATTTGAATTTTATTATTATTTTTATTTCTTTTAGGAAATTCAAAATCTTAAATTTTCTTTTTTCTTTTTCCCTTTTTTTTTTTTTTCCTTTTTCATTCTTGTTTGGCCCCGCGATTGGCCGCAGCAAGGCTTGAGCTTGCCGGGCTTGCTTGCTCGGCCTAGCCTCACCACAGGCCGACGAGGCTAGAAGATGGGACAAAAATAAAATACAAAAAAAAAATAATTTTAAAAAAGAAATGGGAAGAAGTTGAGGAAAGAAAGATGAGGGAAAATATTTTTCTCTTCTCAAAGAGAGAGAGAAATCATTTTCCTCACTTTTCAAGGTACTTATTCCATGATAGGAAAATGTTTTCCTTGACCCGTTTATTTTTAGCGAAACGAAAGTCGGAAAATCCGAAAAATAATTTTCTATTTTGCCAAACGAATGGACCCTTAATATCATTAGAAATTCCAAATCGGCACCCATCACTTAATATCATTTGAAATTCCAAATCGGCACACATAACGTATTCACCCTTAAACTAGTTTTCGCCTCACAAAAATCTCAAACCGGTATCTCATACCAAAATCTTTCCTCCATTTACGTGCACAAGCGTCAAAACACTATGATTTACATTTTCTACGCTAGATTTGCCATTATTCTCATTAAACCCGTCTTACCATTCTATGCCAAGTGTGTTAGGATGTACGATATTTTAAAGAGAGATTTTGGACGGAATGCTAATGGATGGGTAGATTTGGTTCAAAGGCATCGGTTTTTGGCTTTTTGTCGGATGAAAATTAGTTTCGGAGAAATGTGTCATGAAATATCGGTTTAGATTATTTTTTTTTTTGCGAGAAGAAAATTAATGCGTATAAATGTACTGATCGGATATTTTTAACCGTTTTAATAAAAAAAAATGGATTTTTGTTTTTGTTGACCGGAGCTAACGGGGAACCATATTCATTCCAATGACCCGAATCTGATGCACGTTGTTCAAGTTGGGCTATAATTGTTCAGTGGCATATAGTTGGTGCCCTCTGCGAGAATCTTTGAATCGGCCAGTTGATCAATCCCTCCGAACCGCAATCATCAACACTGCCTCGAAGCTCGATCGCGCTTCGCTCGCATTCGCTTTGATCTCGTCCACCGATAAACGCGTCGGACTCCATTTCCTCCTCTCTCTCTCTCTCTGTGATGGACGGCGTTATTGACCGGAGCTCCGATCAGCGACCGACGGTCTTGGTCACCAACGACGACGGCATCGACGCTCCTGGCTTGCGCGCTCTGGTTCGCGCCCTCGTCTCCGCCGACAGATTCCGCGTCCGAGTCTGCGCTCCCGACTCGTAAGTTTCAGTAACCGCGCTGGCTTTTGACTTTATGCACTCGATAATGCAGTATGTGGTGCGTGAAGGTCCTCCTATTCGATTTTTTAGCTATGAGTTTTGCGAGTCGAGGCTGTGATTCTCTGGATTATTAGACCGTAGGAAGTTGATGCGGACTCTACGTTTGAGTTTTTGGGCGTTTTTGTGATGTCACTCTGTTTCGGTCTTCTTCGAGTTCAGTTGAATATTCAGCTTGTGATTTTCAAGCTGTTTTTGGTTGATCTTTTGGATATCTCTGTATAGAAGGTTAGTGTCCTTTAGCTGAATCTGTAATTTACGAGTAGACAAGGGCAAACTATGTAAGTACTTCAAGAAATGAAGCAAACGTAATTGTTAGGAGGATCTGAAACACTTATCAGTGAGGATATATTTATGAGCTGCTGTTTTTATTTGTTCCGACACAGTTTCGGTTGTCCATACTCCATAGAGCTTTACTCTTGTTGTCCATCTTTTTTCTCACTAGACACAACAAAGAGAAACTCTTTGGTCAATGGAAATTCTCGCTGGGTGTTTTGTGGGGACAAAACATTTCACTCTTGATACTGAAAGGGGTAATAGTTTAGGAGGTTAGACAGTGATGAGTCTTCCTCTATTCCTAGCACGAGCAAGTCTACTACACCAAGCCACTCGCATATCAAGAATCTGTGGGATCCAAACTAGGTCCTTTTAAAAAGCACAAGTTACCATGTAATATTGGCTTTGTTCTCCACATCCTTTATTAACTAAAGTTTATGCGAGATATTCTCCCCGAGCACACAGGTGCATATTCTTTGGTTTTTAAAGATCGGTCTGTAGTCACATGGAAGTTCAAGTGAGCATATCATATGTCACCTTGTTTGGCTTAAGAGTAAGAAGGTGCTTTCTCATGGTCAAAGGCTAACAAACCACACAATATGGATATCATTCAATGCATCAGGCAGAGAGTACTTGCAAGGCAGCCCATCTTTGTTGGGTTTGCACCAGACCAGGGCTTAATCAAGTTCCTGAGGCATGCAGAGAGCTGTTTGCCGTCCCATGCCCACTTCAAATTTGGTAATATGCCTCTCTAGGGAGATATCTCCTCTCTTAGAGTATCCTCACATTTAGAAAGACTCCGAAAAAATTTCATTGATGGATATTTAGGTCTTTATTAATAGAATGTCAAACCTGACAACTTAAACTATTAAACCAAAGGAGACTTATGTGTACGTAAGGCCCATCGCAATTCTGTAATAAAGTGATGTTGGATGTACTTAATTCCCTCCATGTGCATTTCCCAATGAAAGATGACCGGGTAATTATCTCGTCCATGGAATGGAATGGAAGAACAGGGGATATGAAGATTTACATACAAATACTAGTATTGGGGATTTCATTGAGAACCTAGAAGTTTGAGGTATTTGGTGAAGAGAGATTAATCGTATATAAGTCTCGTTGCAGTCCTGTTTTAGACCGGTGTGAACTGGTTTGATTATAATTCTTTCTCCTTGTTAAGAACTAGTTTGGGCTTTGACCGGAATATTCGACCATTAATTAATGGGAGCTAGATACTATAGCGCCTTGCATATACATGGAGAGAAGAAGAGAGGGGGAGTTCCTGAATGTTAAGCTGTCAAGGTGGTCAAAGAATACTGAGTGAGTTAGACTCCATTTCAACGGCGCAGATTTTACTACCAGCAATTTTTTTTTTTCTGTGCGCGCGCTTCTTCACTGTTGGGTATTTGGTGAGGACCTAAGGTACTCATGTTAGTTCTCTAAAGTCTTGATTTCGAAACTTTGGTAGTTGTTTGTTTCTGATGAAATATTCTCTCGCTCTGTCCATGCATGAATTGGATCCTGGTTGACATACTGGTACAAATTTAGAGCAGCCCACTTTTCATTTATTGGATGGAAAAGGGGTGTTGGGGTTGGGGGATGGTGTTGTTAATTTTTCGGAATACGCATTCCTTTGCTTGCAAGGTTCCTAACCCCACGGGAATTATTTTTTATTGGCATGATTTCTATTTCCTATTTGCAGTCCCTTTAAAATTCAAATGATTCGTGGATTGAATGGAATGGAATGCTTTTCTCATCCTGAGTTGCACTGTTGGCAGGGAAAAGTCTGCTGTCAGTCATAGCATCACATGGCGTCATCCTATAGCTGTTAAGCGAGTAGATATCGATGGAGCAGAAGCCTTTGCGGTCTCTGGTTTGAATCATCGCCATTCAGTGGATATTCAAATTTGAAAATTTCCTGTTGTCTAGTTCAAGCTACTATCCCTTTACTTTTGTTGTTGGATGGACTAGCATTTCCGTTTTTGGTGATTCTCTGATATTCTTAAGACGCTTGAGGAACTTACAGAAACAGACGAAAAGAAAATAAAACATCACTTGTGAACTAGATGTCCATACGGTCATATGTAACTCAACACCTGACTATCTTTTCTTGCAAAAGATTGGTCTGAATCTGGCAGATAATCCACTCATGAATCCTCTCGGTGAGCTGTTTTCCACCCATGATTGAACTCCCTAAAGCCAAGATAGTTTTGTATAAAGCTCTTAACATTATTTGTCATTTTAAAGGTGGCTCTTGAAAATGGCAATGGAAGATATATGGTGTGAAGTGACCACTGAGTATAGATATATATAATATCTTGTAGTCCATTTGGACCATTCCATCTACCTGAATGTCCTAATAATAGAAGCTTTTTGTACCTTTCTTCGGGAGTAACCTACCCTCTTTTCATCATTGTTTTCCTCCTCAAAAGTCGTGTCTAAATTTTTGTGTCTAAAATTTCGGGCTGAGCTGTGCTGCAGAAGGAAGGAGTATAGATGAGACTAGAAGATCTTTACCTTTATGTCAGGATATTATTTAAACTTTCTAAAATGTATTCTCATAGTTAAAATTGCCCATTGAACTATTTGTTTTTCTTCCTTTTCTTTTATGAGTTGCTACCCCGTAACTTCTTTTTCTAGTTAATTTTTTGGGCTTATCATGGACCGACTAAATTTTCTCCATAAGCTAAATCACAGGAGTTGGGATATACCTCAATTGTAAAGCAGGAGATTATTTTTTTACGAGAGTGTAAAGAAGTGCTGTGCTTTGTTATCTTAGCCAATTCACATCTCCTATGTACTTTGCAGGAACTCCAGCAGATTGTACTTCTTTGGGAATCTCTAATGCAATCTTTTCTTCGATTCCTGACCTGGTATATATGTCTTTTTGCACAAACTGTGTGCTCTCCGTTACCCCGTTCTTTTCAAAGTGTCAAAGTCAAACTCTTCTACGCTAGGACAATGCATTAGCTAGCTATGAGCCCTCTATGGGACTTTATCTATGTTAGTCTGTCAGGACATTATACTCGTGTCAATTCAAAGTGTGCGGAGCCCTTCTTTCCAACTTTTCTGGGCAGTATTATTCCAATACACTGGTAGAATTTTTGCTTTCTGATTTCTTAATCAGTTCTTACATGCACACAGGTACTCAGTGGTATTAACAAGGGCAGCAACTGTGGTTATCACACGTCAGTAAAGCATTCTTTTGGTCTATTCATGGAGTTCGCTTTCCATATTTTTTCGTATCTCAATTGCGTAGTAGAGCCTCAAAATCCACTAAATACTCAATCAGTGACCATTAATTGAAGTTATTTTATTTCCTTAGTAGACTACTCCCGCATCCCTTGTTGTGGCAAATTTGTGTGACATTCTTCATATTTTAAACACTGTACGGACACTCCATGTTAAGATCTGTTGGATCCACTAAATAAACACCATATGCTTAGATAACTTTAATGTGCATGTTTTGTACAAGTAGACTAGAAAGATGATTTCCAAGGCATCTATTTACCTGTAATGATAAAAATGCTCATGAAGTGAAGGCCACGTTATTTATGGATTTGGTGGATGTAACAGATTTTACCAGGTGCATCTTTGAAATGGTTTTGCAAAAGCACGGGTGGTGCTCCCTCAAGTTGATCAAAATAGGTGTTTTGGAGGAATTTGTTACTCTCTATAATATGGAGGAACTCAAATTTAGACTTAAGTATCTTTACTTTCTCATAAGAAGAAAACTCATCTGCTTGACAAGTCTGTTGAATATGGTTATTACAATAAATAGCAGAAAGTTCGAGTGAGCATATTTGGATTTTTTGTCACAGTAGATTAGAGAGGGATCTTGACTATAGCGGTTATAGTTTTGTTGTACTGTATCTTGGGAGGGAGTCGGGAGAAAAGACTCTTTTCAACATGGACCTAAGAAGCTTAAGTCGGACATTATCATTGTTTTTTTATGTTCCTCATGCTAAGTCTGACATTTTATCATAAATTGTGACCGGTTCAGGTGTACATTAAAACTCGCAATTTTCCATTCTTAAAATGCAGGAAGGATTTTGACCCCAAAAAAAAAAAAAAAAAGTACAGGAAGGATATAAGAATTTGGCTTGAGTTTCAAAATAGATGCAAGCATAGTGTTAAATCCACTTTACAGTGACTTTGGTGATTTAGTAGCTAGTGCCTTTGTAGTCACAATGTAATATTGTGCGATACTCTATTGCCTGCTGACATAAATGTATGCCTACTTGTTACATTACAGAGTTTACTCTGGAACTGTAGCTGGCGCTCGTGAGGCCTTCTTTAATGGTGTTCCTTCTGTCTCAATGTCATATGACTGGTATTGGCCACTATCCATTCTCCACATGCTATGTACTCAATTAACAGCTTGGTACAGAGAGAAAACCCAATACTTTGTTATAATCCATACTCGAGGCAGTCTCAAGTTCTTAATTTTGAATGGCTTAGTGATTTATGTTTTTCAATAATCTCTTCTTGGCCAATGAGAGATTAATCTTGTATATAATACAATGAAAATAGTTCTTCCTGCAGATTGACTTTTAATCTTTTGCACATCTACTGCTAACCACATTATTCTCTTCTGACATGAGCTGCATTAAGGTGAAATGTTTTGCAAGTATAGACAGGAATTAAAATCATTAAATTTTAACTATAAAGAGCTGTCAAGTATAGCTGCATTATATTGGAAATTTACCTTATCTTTACTGGGCATCGATCATGATCTTAGTTTCAAAATTTGTTCTGCTAATATGTCCTCTCTAACATGTAGTTAGCAACCTCCAACACCCATTGTAATGTTCATTAGCATGACCAGCATGAGCATGCTATCTTCCATCCTCTTTCTGACTTCCCTGCGTCCTTGCATGTGAAAGCTCATGCAAGAATGTGTTCAAGAGATCATGAGAGGCTGCTTAATTCGATTTGTAAAACTGGGCCACAAGCTATTCCAAGGCCGTTCAACCCTTAAGAGGAGGCATGGCCAGAATACAGTTGACTTAGCTGAATCACGTTATCTAGAAATGATTATCTGAGAGAGAAATGACACTCATAAACAAAATTAAAAGAGAAATCGTATATAAAGGTAAAATCTACACTTGCGAATTGAGAAAGTGACATCCTATTATTTTATTATAAGCTCATGTAAAAATTCAGTCACATTTATAATAGTTTCTAGTTATTCATGTCAGACAATGATCAAATAGGAGAAATAGTCACTTCTGATTTATTTCCTTGTTTTTTCACCCTCATTTATGTTTAATTACGTTTGATTTGTAAAATAGGAATATGCGGCCGACTTCTGTAGGGTTGGACTGTGAGTCCAACTTATAAACTTGACCTGTCTATTTCTTGTTTTTCTAACCGAGCCGAACTTTAAAGACTCATAATATGAATGAATGCATATACACCAATCTGCCATATAAGTATGGTCTCCAGCAGTTCTACTATAAATGAACTTGTTGAACAAATTTGAATTGCCAAGATGGTTTTCTATGAACACTTTGGAAATGTCTCCAGTTCACTTGAATATATCATGTTACCAGCATGAGGTTCTCATGGTTTGGAGTTTGGACCCGACATATCAAATTAGAAAATAGGATGCAGTCCAAATTTTTAAAGGATTGTACCAAAAGACGTTGCAGGAAACATATTGCTAAGATTTTGACCGAGGGTACTTTTGGAATACTCTAATATTTATTTATAGATGTCATCAGATTGGTTTATGTGATTGATCTCTAATGGCTCGGTAGAAAGTACACATTTGTACAGAATAGGACAACCTTGCATATAACCGCCACAAAGTTGGTATCTCTAAAGCTACCCTTGTTGCTTACTCCTGATTTCAGTATTGGCTTTCAGGGTTGGAGGTAAAAGCAAGGTTGATGACTACACTCTTGCTGCTGAGGCTTGTCTACCTATAATAGGTGCAATACTCCATAGGATCAGAAACCACAGTTATCCGAATGGTTGTTTCCTGAATGTAGATCTACCAACAGATATTGCAAATCACAAGGTAAATTTGACAAATTGCTCTTTGATAGCAGGCAATATGAGATAATTGGGATAATTAGTCTATACAATCACTATCACTACGAACATATCTATATATTTCACATAGGTGTCTCCTCGAGGCATACTTTCAACATCTCCTATTTGCCATGGGCGATGTACCTTTTAAACAGTGAAGTGTTTGTTGGTCCCTGAAAAAGAGAGAGCTTTATTTGGTCGATTTTTATTTTTTTTCACACAAGCACTTGAATCCATGAACATGCATTCGGATCTCCCTCCTACATTTCTTATAAGGGTGCCATAAATCGAGATCTCTTCCCTGTTTACCGTGTGTTATAAAAAGCGAAACTTCAACTTGTGGGACATAATTGGTCCTTGTCCTTAGCAAAGTGTAACAATCCATGTTCTTACTGCTTTCTCCTTTTTTTTCTTTATATTTTATAGCTATGTTATTTATTTTGTTTTATTTTATAGCTCTTTCAGTTTTGCTTTTGGGTTCATCGACCCCCCAAAGTTTGGGTTAAAGGTGATGTTGATGTTCTTATTGATAACAATAGCTCCAGGCTTTTTTCAAAGATGACACCTCATCTCTTGAGGAGATCTGGTGTAGACTCAGTTCCAGTCTTTCGCATGCAGTAGACTCCACACTTGTCTTTGTTTGGTATAATCTGTTTTTAGTTATTTGGGGAAATCATAGAACGTAAGCACGGGCCAACTGGTCTCAGTTTAGATAAAGATGCTATTGCGCATTTGTATCTTGAAATTGAGGAATCAGATTGCAAATTAAGTGATTCAAACTTTTGGATAATTTGATAACCAGAGATTATTTAAAAGGGACCCAGACAGGTCAAGCTGTCTTATGACATGTGCTTTACTGGAATCAGTTGAAGCACCTCACAGTTCACGAGCCAATTTTGACCTGTTCTCTTTTATGGCATTACTATTACTATTGATTAACGGGATGATTCCTGCCATGAGTCGAATGATCATGTGCTGTTATCCTTCACCACTTTCTTTAGGCTGTGACCAGATTGAAGTGCTATAGACTTACAAGTGGGAAGGATTGTGAAATAGTTACTCCAAAAGTTCCTCCAACTGCCCTTGCCTTTTCGTATTTTTTGCTTTTCTTCTAACCAGCTGTTAGAGCCTTATGCTAGCACTTGTTAGGGAGAGCACGGATAATTGATTAGCTTAACAAGGTTTAAAAATCAACCTGTTGAACCCCAACCTCCTTTGATTGACATGGGATGTATTCCTTTTCATTTCTTGAGATTTCAGATGAATGACCTTATAAATGCCCAATAAGCTCTAAAGCATGTCATCCATGAGTACTGAATAGAGAATGCTTGCAACTTTACATTTATTGGAATCTGGAACATTTCCTTTGTGACTTTAGCCATTATTTGAATTTGGAACTTTGATGTTGCGGTTCTAACTATCTATAGCGCAACTTCTCTGGAATATCTAGCTAGAGTTTTGTTGCGGTGAGGAGGTATGTAATGACGTTTCACCAGTTCTTTATTTCCTTGAAAGGGGTATAAGCTGACTGAGCAGGGTAGAAGCTTTTTTGTGATGGGATGGAGACTGGTGTCCTCAGAAAAGCAAGGTGGACAAATGTTGTCGACAATGACTATGGATAAAGATGTAGCAGATTTGCCTGATATGGATGCATCAACTATCTCAGCAGAACATCGTCTGTTCAAGAGAGAAGTGGGTCCTTGTCAATCTATCCTCTTATTGTGGCCTAGTTGTTTGATTATATATTTCTCAGCTTGCTTCTCGGGGAAACCTATTTGTTGTCAAAAAACTATTCTTGCACATGTCATTTTGATCTTTGATTTGGCGATTGCTAGTGCCTGTACGTTGCAAAGTTAAATGCATTCTGATTAAATTAATTTTTCGTCAGTCTCCAAAAGGTTATGGTCTTTTCATGGATTGAAATTTATCATGCCAAGTGTGTCATGCACAGAATATAGGGTCTCTTCTAGTTAGCTGCATATATTCTATCAGCAGGAAAAGTTGGGACAGAAGGATAGGATTTAGGGGATCACATTGTCAAGATGTCTGAAGCTTTTTCCTGTAAATATGCCATCAAAGTTCATGTTAATGTTTCTTGAAACAATATTGTTTTGTTTGGGGGGTGGGGGGTGGTTTGGTTTGGTTTGGTTAGGGGGTTGCAAAATTATGGGGTTTTATGTGATTGAGCGCGATTGTAGATTGTTTCTCTCTTCTAACACTAATTTGAACTTTGTCAGGTAAGGAAATCTCAAGTTGATGACAGCGATATGGACCACCACTCTCTTCAAGAAGGATATGTACGTGTTTCTGCTACCTATTTGCATAATTTGTATGAGTTGATGCCAAATGTGTAACTTACTTGACATTATCATTTTTCAGATTACTGTCACTCCTCTGGGTGGCCTTTCTCCTGCTGAGAAAGAATTTCAGGCCTTCTTTAAAGATTGGCTGCCAAGTTTATCTGAACGCCCCTGTTCATCAGCCTTGTAGTTCTCCAATTTCCGTGTGAGTTGTGGTATTACTAAAAATTTACGAGTTGTAAGCATCAGCTTTCGGATAGGGACAGAAAACTTTATCTTGACTGGTTTGAGTTTTCATTCAATTGAAAGTTCTTTTGAATTTTTCTATATTGACAAACTGAATAGAGTGGCTCTGCTGGATCAAGCCTATTCCACCGCTATTTGGAATTTATGTCATACAATGATCTATCAATTGTCATCGGTAGTTAATTATCAGTACAAATACTTTAGCTGCAATGGCGGCCCTATTGGTCCACAAAATTCTCATATTTCACAGTTAAAATTCTTTTGGAAAAAATTTACTTTTATGGTATTTAACTAGCAATTTTTGTCTTGTCCCCGCACCCTCAAATTCCCTGTCTGCCATTTTGTAGCTGTGTAATGAGAAGGAATATGACAGAAGGGACTCTGTATTCTGATGCTCTCTTTTTCGTTCTGACAGATATTGCTGATTTTCTCCTAGAAGTAGACTATATTCATAAAAAAATTGACCGTCGCCGATAAGATTCGGTGGTTTCCATTCAAAGCCCTGAAGCTCTATAATCAGCTTATTCTGCTTTGTCTCATTATCATCCCTTGTATATCGAGGGATTCTGAGGGTGCAATTAGTTTCTGGGAGAACAACAGTCAAGAATGTCTGCCTAAATTGTTATCTAGAACACTATCATTATGCAAGGACACCTTCTCCGTTGTCATAAGATGTGTGTGGATGATGCTCATCAGTGTAACAGCTACCTTTCTATTTGGAATAATGTAATAGCTACTCTACCTCGTAATCGACTCATCTCATGTGGTTGCTTCTCCAAATTTTGCCTGTGACATTGGTTGAGGCCGTCTTAACTCCTCAGTAATCACCTCGAATCAAGATACTAATTCTGTGATTCTTCATGGTTGGCCCTGGCTACATCACATACACAGCAGTGCTTCTTGTTCGAGATCTTGTTCCGCTTAAACTGCACGCTCTTGTGTATGATCGATGGATTGTGGCACGGGTTAGTAAGGGGAGAACATCTCTTTCATCCCTTTCATCTATAGATTATGCTGACAGACCTTTCATGCATTGTGATGAAACTTTCCTAGCTGAGCAAGTTCAGATTGAGAAGCTTCATTCTCTAACTAGGTAAAAGGACACGTCCCCATCCATGTAGTGCAGGAAGGACTCGATGGCAAATTTTGACGAGTCAAGGCGATAATGATATTTAATTGATGGGCAGGACCTGATTAAGCTCATCCCGAACAAAAATATGACTATTTAGTAACGATGGGCTGACTTGGATAATAAGAGAGATCGAGGTTTAGCTAACCTTGACTTGCCCTGCGATCATCTCTCATCTATAATTTTTTTTTTTTGGATGGGGAGGTTCTTTTTCCAATTTTTGAGGCGGAACTTGTTCGAATAACATGAAGACAAACTAAGATTTATTTATCAGTTTAAACTCGACAATAACATGATTGAATTTTTTGGAATTGCATGCAATTATCAGGAAATTAGAAACTAGGGTCGAAACGAAGAGATTTGGTAGAAGAAATTGAAAGTGAAGTAACAAGTAGCGATTTATTGAACTGGCTTTAAGCATTTGACAAATTAAAGCCACTAGTTTGCTACGCGGCCAACAAACGAAGCTAAGTCAAATGTAGACCTGTCAAATGAGTGAGTCGGGTATGGTCATAAATGGTCCAATTCAAATTGACCCATTAACCCATTTAGGCGTAATGTAAATTTTTTGACCTATATTTGATCCAACCTAAATTACTAGAACTTAATCCAATCTAAGAAAACTTATTTCTTATATATTTTAAAAATATATATTATTAAATCATTATGGAAAATTTTTATATTTCTTAATTTATTGTATTTTTTATATTTTATTTTATTTATTTTAAAAATTTTGATTTTTTTTTTCTTTATTTTCTTCTATGTAACAGAGGCCTTGAGGACTAGGTCTTGATTCAAAGCGTTGGAGCCACCACGACATGCTTTGTCTTGCTCGCTCGTGCAATAACGACGACAAATACGATGCTAAGTTGTTCGCTCTTGTGAAATCCTCCAGCAACACCGTCACCGCCACCGTGCGCCATGGACCGATCGCCACAAAGATGACCAACACTGGCGAGACGTAGGAGGCCAAGCATAGTCGGAGTGCAATAGGCCCCGCTTATCATCTTTACTCCCGTGGCCTGTAGAGTTGAAGTTTGACACCGTCGGCTCACGAGGGAGACGTGGCTTTTGGGGGTCATTTTATTTTTCTGTAAAATTTATTGTTGTTGTTATTGTTATAATAATAATAATAATTATTATTATTATTATTTCAATTTTCTTCAGCACCTCATATACTGACGTGTCTTCCTTTCGCTTATTTTGTCCTCATTGGAGGTCCCACGTCAGAGATGATTCCTCGTGGGATTTATTTTTTAAAATTTGATTAGAATATTTTTTTTCATCCCTTTTTACAGATTTCGGTTTAGCTGCATCAACGACAAAATAATAAGTAAATAAATAAAAAAGGAATATAAAAAAAGTAAGAGAAAGAAAAATAAAATAAAAAGAAAAGTGAAATAAATGGTAGAGGTATGATCCATTTACGACTCATTTAAATGTTTTTGGATTATCAAATAAATTTTAGACCCATTTTGACACAGGTCCAGTCAAATGTCGCCTTGCACGAAATCTTTGTATTGACTCTGTTAAGATTAAATCAAGCTACCATGTTTTGGTTTTCCGCTTATTGGAATTCAATATGAAAGAAATATTCATTCTCATTCGATCATGGCAGGACGGCGGGAGAGCAAGTCAAAATAGAAAAACTCGCATTGGTTCAGAAATTCGATTTCTAGTGGAGCAAGAAACAAGATTATTTAGCAATGGCCTGAGACCTGTTTAAACAATGGAGAACCAGGTCTGGCCGAGTTCATTGCCCAGCCAAAACCCCGATTCTCCGACATCTGACTCCAACTCAGCTGGCCCAAAGTACACGTCATCCAAAAGTCAATGCTTGCGCGCAGTAAAAATTCGAACTAAAATCTCAGTTACAAGGAATTTCATACGTAGCAAAACCTGATATCATCTCATTCCTACTCAAACAAATAGAACTTGGCATCAAGCTATTGTTAGCGGTCTATCCTAGAAACTAATCAAGGTTGATACTCTAACATTAGTTGGAGTAGGTCGTGCAAAAAACACACTATACTTAAGTAGTCATAATGTATCTAAGACCACTTACGATTTGTAACCCAAAAGGGTTTGAGCACACCCAATGTTTATTGAATCTATAGGCGCACACAATAGCAATTAGTTTATATTTTCTCGCGCCTTCATCTACTTAAGAAGTAGATTTTAATTTATTCTCCTATTCTAAATATCTACGCGATCGTGCATGTTATGAGATAACGATTAAACGCATGATTAGAGATAGACGGTTTGACGGGCCCGAATCTTTTAAATATTGAGGTTATATATAGCCAACTATTAAGAAAAGGTTTTTAGTGAAAAAACCCTAGAAACGCCTCTAATAAGCTTTTTTTTAAGGAGAAAAACTTCCGCTTAGATCTTTAGAAAAGTCTCAAAGATAAAAACAAGCAAGAGAACTCAGATCGTAGAGGCGCAATACTGGGGCGCTAATCCGATATCAATTTATCTTCGATTCGCTACTCAACACTATAAATATACATTGATCTCTGGCTGGTTTTTATTAAAAAATTTTTTTTCTGTGTTTTAAATAATCCCGAAACCCTTAGCTATTGCATTAGAGGTAGCTGCTACAATTCCACAAGACAAGATGGATGAGCCAAAAATGATGAAATACAATTTAAATTGAGTCAGTGACAACATCAAGCTGGACTTCTCATCACAGTCAGATTTACTTCTACAACTACAATGAACACACGCACCTGTTTCAAGCGTCAGACAATAGTATCTACAAGTTCTTGAATAACAAAGGATGTGAATGATATATTCTCCACTTCATGTTTAGAGCTTTCAACTGATTTAGTTGAGTCTCTGCATCTAATTTGTAGCGAACGCGTACCAATTTACTCTAAATGCAAAACCCTTGGTTGCCTCAACCATTCTCGCCAGTAAACTCCGCTGCTAAACAATATAACGCTCGATCAGTTTGTAACTCTTTTCGTAACTCTTCTTGCAAAGACAAGAGACTGAGTGAGACTGAGAGGTTTAGAGAGATTTACCAGAATCCTTTGTTCAAGCAGATGGAAAACGAGAGCGGGAAGCAGGATTCGATCCATACGAGTCCATCAGCTTCGCCATTTTCCAGCTCCCTCAACGAAGGCCCTAGGCGTAAAGGAAATCCTATTAAAAGGGAAACCCTAACGGATGGGGATGATGGGAGATTTGGCACTTTGCCCCCCGAAATTTCTATAATTTCCATTAAGGATCCACCGTGTGAAGATATGTTGCAATTAAGTACTTTCTGAAGGGAAAGAAATGGATTTGACCCAAAAAAAGAAAATTAAAAAAGATGGGTAAAAATGGCAAGTAATTCTCTACAAAATCTGGTTAACGATGATGATGATGAGAAAAATATGCCACTCGTATTGTATTAAAGCGAAACCCTTAGAGAAAATTCAACTTTACACTTTAAAAAAAATTCATTACAAATCCATGCTCCGTGTTAAAGCTAATTTGAACAAGATGTTACTGCAAAATGGATAAAATCGTAAGTTTAGGCATTGTAAAGAGAGCCAAAAGTAATTTTGCAAATCTCTTGAATTTAAGTTTAATCATTCAATTGATCTTCAAAAAGGATTTGCAATCCCTATGTATGTTCTCTTATCTTGAAATTTTAGTATAAATTATTTTTAATAGGTGTGTCGCAAGTTTTGAAAGTCAGTCTATCATCATTCTAACTTTTTAATGTCAGCAGGCTCTTAACTTTTGCAATTGTAAATTGACACAATACCATAGGATGTTCCATTTGGTACGAGACTGGCACCACTGGATGCCAAAGGAGCACAAGTTCCTTCTCTTCTTCTTTCTTCTTTATGAATATTGCTCGATATTTTCCTTTCACCCGAAATCCATTTCAATCCACCTAATACCATAAAGGCCAAAAGATAAATTTTGAAAAGTTAGGGTAAAAGATCTTTGGTTAATAGGTAAGACCTTATTGGGCTTGAGCCGTGCTCACCTACGAGATATTATGTAATTTGTGGTGATAGATTGGTCCACATTATAAGGGAGGTCGATGGTTACCTAATTTGAATATATTCGTTAATCACCTATGCTCTATATATTTATCTCATGAAAAAGTCACTTTTTGATCCATTCTCGAGGCAAATCTTGTCCAAACGATGAAAAGATGACCTAAATTCAGCAATTGGTTCAAATTCTACAATAAAGTGATTGAATTTTTGAAATGGCCCACCCGTACAAAAAA
Organism: Rhodamnia rubescens; assembly: GCA_021437795.1. Lineage (NCBI taxonomy): Eukaryota > Viridiplantae > Streptophyta > Magnoliopsida > Myrtales > Myrtaceae > Rhodamnia > Rhodamnia rubescens. Next base: position 2,526,906 of record JAILYA010000031.1, on the reverse strand, counting down.
ATAGAAATTAGGTCCAAAACGAAGAAAACCAATGGAAGTATTTGAAAGTGGAGATTTGGCACATGGGAAATTGGATTTCTCATAAAGCAAGGAAAGCTGAAGTTGTAATTGCCCGGAGCTCCGATCAGCGACCGACGATCTTGGTCACCAACGACGACAGCATCGACGCTCTGGGTCGCGCCCTCGTCTCCGCGGAGAGATTCGTAAGTTTCAGTAATCGCGCAGGCTTTGACTTTGTGCAATCGATGATGCGGTTTGTGGTGCGTGGAGATTCTCCTATTCGATTTTTTAGCTGTGAGTTTTGCGAGTCCAAGATCTGATTCTCTGGATTATTTTTGGTATCTCAACTGCACACTAGAGCCTCAAAATCCACCAAATACTCAATCAGCCACCATTAATCGAAATTATTTTATTTGCTATAGTAGTTACTCCCCCATCCCTTGTTTTGGCAAATTTGTGTGACGCTCTTCATATTTTAAACACTGTAGTGACACTCCTTGTTAAGATCTGTTGGATCCACCAAATAACACCATCTGCTTAGTTAACTTTAATGTGCATTCTTCGTATACTAAAAAGATTATTTCCAAGGCATCTATTTGCCTGGAATGACAAAAATGCACATGAAGTGAAGTCCACGTTGCTTATGGATTTGGTGGATGTGACATATTTTAGCAGGTGCATCGTCGAAATGATTTTGCAAAAGCACGGGTGGTGCTGCCTCAAGTTGGTCAAAATAGGGGTGTTGGAGTAATTTTCTGCACTCTGTATTATGGGGGAACACAAATGTAGACCTAAGCATCTTTACTTTCTCATAAGAAGAAAATTCATCTGCTTGACATGTCTGTTGAAAATGGTTATTACAATAAATAGCAGAAAGTTAAAGAGAGAATCTTGACTTATAAGTGGTTATACTTTTGTCGCACTACGAGCGGAATCCATGCATACAGAAGCTCCGATGGGGGTACATGAACATAGAAAAATGCTTGAGGGTGGTCGGTTTGGCTCCGCTTGACCGGAACGTCAAACGGAGCCAAACTCCACAAAAACTATGCACAAAAACAGGGGACGCGGGAGCAGACCTGTTCGGGGGAAACGTTGCGGCGCCGATGATCGTTGGAGGCTCGGTGACGGTCTAGGATGTTCTTCAGTGGTGGTGGGGTGTAGCCGATGCTCTAGGACGCTCAGAAACTCTTAGCCTCAAGCTTTCTCTCTCGGCTCTCTCCTCTCCTCTCAAACTCAATTTTTTTTTTTTTTTTGGCCCGACTGCTCCTTCTTTCTTATCTTTGGAGACCAGCTCACATGGGGACTCCACGCACTTGGAACTGCCCTATTTACCAGCTCGAAGACTAAAGCTCTCCTGTTGACACCTAAATTTTGACTCATTTTTTTCGGTTATTTTTGCATAAAATTAGAACTAAAATCATCTCGCATATTTATTTTTAGCATACATTGTATTGGCATATGATTGAATCACAGAGCATTTGAGCTTAAATTAACCGGCGTTTGGACTAGATATGTGATGAAAAATGCACCAAGAAAGTTTGGACTTGAAAGAAATATTTGCTCGGGACTTGGATTGCAAATACTTAAAATTTCAGGTATCGAAATGCAAATACTTAAAGCTTGACGGTTTATTTTACAAATAACTAAAAGAAAAGACGATGGAGAAAGGAAAATGATGAAGAGAAGATGGAGAAGAAAAGATGGTGAAGAAAAGATGAAGAAAGGAAGATGGTGAAGAGAGTACGGAGAAATTTGGTTATAAAAGAGGGAAAGTTCTTGAGAATTTGAGGAAGAGTTTTGGATTCCGATCCCCGTCATAGAAGGTTAATTGCGGGGGTGACATAGAAGGAAATCTAACCGTTCGTTTGAATTCGAAGGTCGAGATTTGGCCACGTCATCCGAAGGAGGGGAGGCAAAAAATTGAATGGCACTTTTGAAACCCGAATTAAAAAAAAAAACCAATTTTCTCTCTCCTCCCTCAAATGTCGTCCAAAATTTTCTCTCTCTCAAATGTCGTATCTCCTTTTCCTTTCGCTCCGGTGACGGTCCACTTCGACGCCAACCTTCGCGGAACCGCCGTCGACCTTCCCGACACCAAATCGAGAGGCGCATCAATGGCTTCGAGCTCGAGCACATACCCATCTCTCTCTCTCTGCCGGTTATGACTCCGTGTGGACTTCGCGGAACCGCCGTCGACCTTCTTGACACCAAATCCGAGGTGCGTCGGTGGGTTCGAGCCCGAGCACATACCTATCTCTCTCTCTCTTGCCGATTACGACTCCGTGTGTACTTCGCGAAACCGCCGTTGACCTTCCCGACATCAAATCCGAGGCGCGTCGGTGGGTTCGAGCCCAAACACATACCCATCTCTCTCTCTCTGCCGATTACGACTCCGCTTCTCTTCTTCGGATTTGGTTTCTACGATTCAGCATTCTTGAGGAGTTTTAGGATTTGCCGGTTTAACTCATGTTGGCGAGTCTAGGACTTTGCTCTGTTCGCTTCGACGATAGCCTTCGCGGAACCGCCGTTGACCTTCCCGACATCGACCCCAGGGTCCAGACACGCGTCGGTGGCTTCGAGCCCGAGCGATTTCTCACGACGCAAAGCAAGGGGGGAGCAACTTGGCAAGCTACGAAGGACAAGGCGAGTTGTTCTCTCTAACGTATCTACTAGTTTTTCCAATGTATGCCGGGTATGTGTGAGATGCTTCGGATTTCCTTGTGGGTTTTTTTCTTTGGTTGGTTTAGAGTCCGATCGTAGTCGTTTTATTTGGCGAGTGAATCGGTGTTGGCAAAGATTGGGGCTTACGAATCTGTGACCATGCACAAGAACTACAAATCTGTTTTATTTGTCGAGTTATTTTAGTGCTCAACCAAACTAATTTCATTCCCATATGTTTCAGGTTTTTGTTGCTGAATCCTTTTTCCTCACATTACTTTTATCAACTATTAACACGGAATCTCTTGCCCGATTTCTGTCATGCTTTGTTGTGCATATTGGTCTGTCGTCATGATTCTTTTCTCGGTTTGCTCGAGTGCTTGTGTCTCGTGCACCAATTTGATAGAGACATTTTTCCATTTTGGGTAGGTCAAGTGAAACGTGAGATGTAGAAATCTTGTAGAATCCGAGAGAACTTGATCTGTAGTTCTTGTGTGTGACATCCCGTATTCCGACCCTTTTTCGAAGCTTTGAATAAATGAAAGGTCTCATTGATGTATTTTAGCTAATTCTCACTCGAAATTGATCCCTCTTGAGCGGACTAACCAAATGGGAATGGCTAGCTAGAAAATTCAAGTACGTGGACCTAAGAACTTGATCCTGGATTGACTCTTTGGCCATGAAAATTGTCGAGGGAATATTTTGGACCAATATAGGCCGATCCTAGAATGATTAAGGAACGATTTGGATAATACCCTACGCTTGGATCACGGGTGATTCCGTTTGACCTCGTATAGGTTCCGAACGTCTTTGAATTATTTCTAACAATCGTGTCCATCGGGACTAGTGATTGACCTCCGCAATTGAATGACAACCAAAGTCGCCATGGCTCGAGAAATTTTTAAACGTAATATTAATCACCGGTCGATACGCGTAATTCCTAAAAGCCGCCCGTTAGTTTGAGATATACTGAAATTTCAATTGATCAAAATTGATCGCGAATCGGGCTTCGAATTTGACGTCGACCTTCAGGGGTTCCAATAATTAAATTTTGGACGTTTCCTCATCCGGAGTACAATTACTTCGCGGTTCGCCTCAAAAGGTTTGGAAAAAATAAAATTTGGATTGGATATGGGAAAAGACCCATTTACCCTTGGAAAATATCTAATTTTTCACTTTGGCCAAGGGGGCATTTTGGTCAATTTACCCCACGGCCGAAATTGACTAGTCAAAGATGGTGGAAATTACCATTTTTCCCTTCATTCACCTTCAAGACCAATAATTACCCTTCACTATTCATTGTCTTCATCTTTTACCCAAATTTTGTGACACTTTCTCTCACCTCTCTCTTCCTCCTCATTTGGCCGAACACCACTCATCACCATCACCATCGCCGGAATTTTTGTTGAGCCGCCGACAACCTCATTTTGAAGCATCAAAAGCCGAGCTACCACGTGAGCCGACCGGAATCGCTGAAATTTTGTGGGACAAAACCGGCCAAGCAAGGACCGCCGGAGCCGCCGTAGATCCAGAATTTTCTCGCGACGTTTCTCGCCGGAAAACTTGCTAAAATAGTGGTAAGTTGGTTCCTAACCTTAGATTAGGTATCTAGGGTACTAATAGACTTGAGATTGAGTAGATTTTGGTGAAAAATTGATTGTTTTTGCCCATTTTCATGCCTTGGCCGAGAATGAAGGTTGGAGGAGTGAGAAGAAAATTCTGTTCTTGCATGAATAGTGAAAAATGCATGAGTAGAAATGGAGGGCTAAGATTTAATCTTGCTTTATTTGGACGGCCAAGAACGAATCTTGCTTAGGAAGATTTATCGGATGGCTGCGATTAAATCCTGCTTTATGTAGATTGATCACGTGGTAGGAATTAAATGCCGATAAGATATTTTAATCGTACGGCCTCGATTAAATGCTACGTTGGTGTATTTTAGTGGTACGGTGCGTAATAATCGTACATTAGCGTAATTCGATCGTACGGTGAGTATTGGTTGCCATATTAGAATATTAATATCGAGATAGCATAGAATAATTTTTGTGGTAGCATAATTTAATTGTGTGGCCCGATTGATTGACGGCTTGAGTACGATTTAATCGGGTGGTCCCGATTTATCAAATAATTAACGTGAGCGAATCACGTGGTCCCGATCGAATTTTTATTCGAAATAATTAAATCGAGTAGTCTCGATTGGGGAATTGAGGAAGAGTAGAAAGATCGTGTGGTCCCGATCTTTATTGGAGAAAAATTTGATGAGACAAGTGTGGCCTCGATCCGCTAATCAGGAAATTTAGCAAGATCACGTGGCAAAGGTTGATCGATCGGAAGGTTTTATGGATTGTGTGGTATCGGATGAGCGATCGAGGAATTATTGTGATTATATGGTCTTAACGTGGAAAAAAAAATCAAGAGGAAGGGTGGAATTTTACCATGAGGCGTTATGACGCGGGGTTCGCATTTTATAAGACCATATATATAGCCCGAGGCGTGATGACGTGGGCTCTGTTATTATTTTATCCTAAGGCGTTAAACGCGGGATATTAACCCGATGCGTTATTACGCGGGTTACAATGGACCGATGCGTTATTACGCGGGTCGGACTATATAATGGCCCGATGCGTTATTACGCGAGTCCGTCCATTTATATGATAGCCTGATGCGTTAAACGCGGGCTTTGGATCCACGTGGAATATTTATATGATAGCCTGATGCGTTAAACGCGGGTTTTGGAGCCACGTAGAATTTTATATGATAGCCTGAGGCGTTAAACGCGGGCTTTGGAGTACGAGGAATATTTTATTTATAGTCCGAGATGTGGAATGTCGATATGGGAGTAACGTAGAATTTTCGGAGAAATGTGGCAATTTTCGGAAATGAAATGAAATATTCCAGAATTTATTAGTTGAATTATTGAGGTGAAGGAGGAAATATTGAGAATTACTGTTATAAAACGTGTCTCGGAGGCACTAGAGCCCTAACCTAGGGTTAGGGGCTTTCTTACGAGATTTTATCTCATCCCGTCATAGGCTCTCTTTTTCGGACCCTCCATCGCAACAATGAACGACCCGCCTCAAAGGTTTGGGATCCCGCGGGACATGGAAACCATGGTGACAGAGTACCCAAGAAGAGAGGACAAGGTGTATTATAGGCATGTTACTACCATTTGGGTGGACACTTTGGAGAGCTTTTTTGGAAGACCAACACATATGTGGCATGGACGTACCGCCACGGAGACTTATCGCAGGGTCCGCCGAGAGGATTCGACATTCCCTACGATGGAGTTGGGGAGTGGAACCCTACTATTGCTGCACCTCCAAATGGCATTGTGGTGCATCCCGACGGTAGTCATGATGATCTTAATTACTTAGAGTCCGACCCGAGGTAGTAGTACCGGAGGAGGATGGGGAGATCATAGAGCCATCCGATGCAAAGCAATCACTTGAGATGGACATGGACGAGCCGGCAGCCATAGATGGTATGGCAACGGATAGTGATGATGAGGCTTAGGGTAGTTAGCCTCTTGACTTTTGTGTAATATTTCCCTTTTGAGCTATGGTAGGCTTCGACCACTAGATCCTTTTGTAGTACGTGGTCATAGGCTTATACAAGGGCCTCCGAAGCCTTAGGTTTGGAAAGTCAGTAAAGACTACGTATATATGTACATAAGTTTGTTTTTACCATCCCAAGTTATAGTAGTTTTGTTATTTCATGTACGGATATTGGTTTTGCTTCCGCGATGTATTTGTTGGCCTTTGGATCCTGGAGAACCTGTACGCAGTTTATGGCCGAGGGGATGTTATCGAGCTCGCAGGGGTTCGGGTCGTGACATTGTGAGTGATTATGGGACTCTCCAGCTCCTTGCTAGTGGATTTCATTGCAAGGGTGCTCATAGTTCTGCTTCTTTTTTGGCACAAAAACCTTTTTTGTATTGTTTATACTAAAGGTCCATGAAGCTTAGAGTTTTTGTATTTAACTTGAGATGAAAATACCAAAGGTCCGTGTTTATACCAAAGGTTTGTGAAGATTGCCGAGTCATTATTAATTATACCAAAGGTCCGGATTAACATGCATTGATGTTTTTCAAACTTTAATTTGATTTTTGTCCGGGCTTAATGGAGCATTGCATCTTATTTGCCAATTACTTTGGAAATTATCTTCCCCGTTTTATTAAATTATTTTTCTCTTTGAAGGTGTTTGTTGTCAATGCCGCAAAGGATGCAACCGAGTTAGTTGCAAAACTACGGGCTTACCACCGCACCGCACAAACTAAGGCCGACAAGAAGCATTTGTCGAGGTAATTCTTTTTGTGTATTTAGAATGATGTCATTTGTAGTTGGTCAGCATTTAGGTAACTTAAGATTGGCTCCATTGATCTTTCTTTTCAATCCTCGCTTATTTTATTCCCCGCAATGAGTTATTTTTGTATTCGAGATCACCTTCACATACTTGTATATAAACACGTGTGGACATAAGATAGGCACTTTCTCCGAAGGAGCATCTAGAATAATCACAAACCCAAAGAATTAAGTGATTTCCAGGAAAAGAAAATTTGATCAGCAAAATTACATGAAACCCTCTTGACATCTTAATTTGTTGATTATAATGCATAGACTTTCAGATGCTTGAACAAGAAATGAAATGACATTATACAAACTAATGGTAAGGCAAATAGATAGCTTCAGTTACCAACACCTTAATATTTGTTGGATGTCCAAAAAGCTTGTAGAACACACTTTATAAGGTGACATGAATTGTTTTGCTACGTCAAAGAGTCATGTCATGGAATGGAGTTGATGGTGGAGGAGGGCCTTATCCATATATATTCTCTCTATTGCACTTTGATACTTTAGTAATGCGAGATGTCCAAAAAGCTTGTAAATTGAATGCTAATGCCCCTTGGTGTTGCATGTCAATTCTCTATGCTATTTTAGGTTTGTTGAAATGCCGAAGGAATACTCTGTTGTTTTCAATGGCCGTAATATCGGCATATACGATAGTTGGCCTCAAACTGAAGTCCAAATAAGTGGTTTTAGTAATGCTAATTACAAATGATATAACAATTGGGAAGCCACAAAACAGGCGTACTTGGAATTTTTCAATATGAAAGAGTTGCCAACGACAATTCATTTGCCTACACGATTTCATCCCACTAATGAACATGTGAAGCAGTACGTTAGTTGCTTACTCTTGTAATAAGACACCTTAATTTTTCAATGGCTTAGGGATGTAACAATTATATGGTTCTTGTTATGTCTAATCGGACGATGCTTGTCCCAATGGATGTAGCCATATAATTAGAGATCTGGAAATGGAGTTGGCACAAACCCGAGTTGAGTTGGAATAAACTCGAAGAGAGCTGGAACATAGCCAATGTTCACATCGATTGACTATACAAGAATTGGAACATACCCAAGGTTCACTTCGATTGACCGTACAGGAGCTACGAATGTAAGGGAGGTGAATGACAACTTTCGAGATATGATTAGTGGCTTCAGGAATGTCAACATCGATTAGAAATGCTCCTTGCGTTTACGGGGAACTCACTTTGATGATAATGTACTAGAAATTGCTTATAGATATGCTCGGATGCTCGACGAAATCGCGGATATGCTCCTAGGTGAAACCATGCCACAGCTATTAGTTGACCTTTTTTGAAGATGGAACCAAGATAGTTTTGTTGCGTTTGTCCCGCACACTTCTCACGTGAACCTTCCTAGACAGTCTGTCGATACATTGTATCTCATTGAAACCGCTAAATCTTATGGAATATTCTCTCGAGTTATTGACCACTTAATGATTATTTACTACCTATTTGTTATCACCATGATTGTTGCGAGTCTAGTTGTCTCGTGGAGAGAACTCGCTTGTTTTTTTGGATTTATATGATCAATCTAGCAACAATATTTTGGTAATGTCACCCCTTGTTCATGAGTCCTTTTATTTTATGCAAAGTACAGTTTACTGCAAAAAACAAAATTTTTACGTATCCTGTCGCCATAATACCTCGCGCGACTTTTGACTTTATTTTATGAACTAACATTCCAAACCATTAAGAATCGCCACTAGCCTTTGGGTCAACTAGAAACCAATCGAGATACGGAGTGTTATCTCAATTTCTACGCAACCGTAACATCTAGGTTCGGGGATTTATTTACGCTAATTATCTAACTAACGTCCTTTGGGTACCTAACCAATTTGTATTCCTAAACCGACCATGCATTTTACCCATTACATCGAAACTCAAAGACATCTAACCATAACTAGGTGACTAGGCACGATGTTTTTTTTTGTCATTTTCATGTAATTATCTATTTAATTCTCGAGGCTAACATTCATAAGAATGAGCTTTAATAGAAAGGAAACCTCAACGCAATTTTAGCGAAATGCTGAACGTTAACTAAAAGGAAAAAACTGACTATTTGTTAACGAAAGAGTAAACACACGGATCAATTTAAATGAAATGCAAATTCGAAGAATCGGACATGCAAAATGGTCGGGTATATAACGAACTAGACCGGAATGGACATCGGTCAATCCTCATTGTGTAATAATGACAAAGAAACTAATTTGGCGAAAAACGCAAAAGTAAAGATTGTTTGGTTCTTCCGATTTTTTTTCATCCCTTTCCAAAATTTTTTTACTTTTCTTTTATATAAAAAAATGTTTCCCATTCTACACTAAAACAAAAGGCCTCGCGTTAGAAAAGTGTGAAACATGAATGTAAAATTAAGGTCAAGTATGAGTTATAAAAAAAATAACATGAGTTTGCACAAAGTGGATAATTTAAATGAAATGCAAATTCGAAGAATCGGACATGCAAAATGGTCGGGTATATAACGACCTAGACCGGAATGGACATTGGTTAATCCTCATTGCGTAATAACGACAAAAGAAACTAATTTGGCGGAAACGCAAAAGCAAAGATTGTTTGGTTCTTTCGATTTTTTTTTCATCCTTTTCCGAAAATTTTTTACTTTTCTTTTATATAAAAAAATGTTTCTCATTCTACACTAAAACAAAAGGCCTTGCATTAGAAAAGTGTGAAACATGAATATAAAACTAAGGTCAAGTATGAGTTATAAAAAAAACGACATGAGTTTGCACAAAGCGGATTACCCCTTTCTTTTTACTTTTCTTTTTCATGTCCCCTTTCGAATTTTTTTTTTTACCTTCCTTTTATGAAAAAAAAAGGTTTCCAATTCTACGCTAAAAAAGGCTTCGTATAAGAAAAGTATGAAAAGGGATGTAAAACTTAAGTCGGTATATAAAAAAAATTAACGAGATTGCACAAAAAAAAAAAGTTCCGTCTCTCCCCTTTTGGGACATTTGCTCGGCACTTGTTAGTCACCAATTGCTTAAAAATGGTCTCGCAGGATGTTTTTCATGGCCATGTACTTTGAACCTCGAGGACCAAGTACAATAAGTTCGAGTGTGGAAGCAAATTAGTATGTACACAGAATAGTCCGGGCGAAGTAACTTCAATTATATCAAACGAGGTCATAACAAAAAGTCATCTTCGTGCGGTGAGTTCAACGGGTTTTAAGAATGCTTTGGGCTCGAAACCGGACAAATGAACAGGTTTAAAAGGTTTGATTCAAGTTAAAAATATTTCATATGTGTATCACAAAAAAGAACATTTAGTCCAAATGAAACTAGGTAACCTGTAGTTTCTAATGCATCAATCGCCAATCGGTTTGGGAAAGGATTGGATAGACGCACGGAAAAAGCATTGTGAAGCCAATTTTGCGAGAGACCTCTACATCGGGCCATAATAACTAATGATATGCATATTTGCAGCAGCAAAAAAAAAAAAAAATTGAAATCACACTTGTTCAAACTCCACAACAATATTCTACCTCTCTGCATATATTATTATCTCGCCATATCCAAGATTCAAACTCCACAACAACGGTACAATGGTCTTGTTAAATCCAAAACACATGGAACTTACGAGCAACAAAAGCAGACGAGGAAAAAAAAGCAAAAAGAATAAGGGATCAAATGGTAGTGAATGGAAAACAAAGAACGTAATCGTCCCCCATAAATAAAACATTGACTAACAATAAAACATCAAGTACTTTGTCAAGCATAAAACATTAGGAAGTAACAAAGACACAACTTAAAACATTAGAAGAGTTGAAAAGCTTCGGATCAATAGGAGGGAAGGTCGTGGTTGAAGACCACCATAGAACCAAGCTTCGGATCAACGTTCCCCATTTTGACACTTCTTTACATCCATCAATCAAAGAGGTGAAAAGCTCAATGCGTGCTTCGGGAGGAGCTGCAAAGAATGATCCACGAACCTCTAAAGCACTAAAATTGATTTGATCCTCATTTCCAAATTTCATAACCTATATAATCGAGAGAAACAAAATGATGAACATACTTCCCAAATTTCATAACCTACCATAAGCACAATGTACAATTGCTCAATGTATGGATTAACAATAGAATCAAACAGGAGAAAGCACAAGTTGAATAACTAAAATATGGGACACCAAATAAGCCCTATATAGCACATAATCACCAACTCATTCACTTGATAATATGATGAACATACTTCTAAAAGAAACTTTAGTCATAGATTAAGCTGCAAAAAACAGAATATGCATGTTTAAATTGAAATAACAACCCACTAACATTTCCTAGCCATCTATCCAATGGAAAAAGGATGCAGGAAAAGGACATCAAGAGATAGAGTTTATGCCCACTCAAATCACATAGCAACATAGAAAACAGCATTTTCAAGCATTAGCAATTTATCTCACAACCAATCCCGCCATAGCCACCTTCTCCAATAACATTGTTTCGTTTAAGTTGTCTATTGCTAAGAGAAATTACTGGTCAAAGTAATTAGAAATTGTACTCAGTAACAATAAAACATTAGAAAGTAATAGCCAAGTTACTTTGAACTGATGAAGATTTTTTATTTTCATTTCTCTCAAAACTTTAGGAAGCAGGGTATGATAATATGACATCAAACATTCCTTAGAATCTACGAAGTAGATAAACTCTCTACAAAACAAACAACAATACCCGAAATCGTAGCATCTTTTTGAAATAGATGAACTTGAGGTGGGGCTGCATTTTCTAAGTTCGGGGGAGCTAGTGGGGCTGCATATCCAGGCTCATAAGCCTAAACATCCATAAAGAAATGTCCCAAGTGTCGGTAAATATGAAAAACTCTGCCCCTTAGAAAGTGAAAACCATTAATCCAGCACAACAAATCCACAACTTCCGCAAATAGACATAACAAATCAGAAATTAGCATGCATGATGAAATGAACATAATAAGATGAACATAACTTAGTGCAAATAGAATAGCGCATTACCCGTCATCAAGCGGTGCTATCATGGAAGGCATATTCAAGTCTCGTGGTGCCTCAAACCTACCGAGTAGATTACTTGTAAAAACCTGGAGGGTTACTGTAACTTCCAATAACTTGAGATGTACAAGAAGCTTGCGAAGACGCTTGAGGTGCGTCTCCTTGCTTCTTTCTTTTTGTTTTATTCTTCTCTAAACAGCTCTTATGTCGCTTTCCTCCTTTGCGTCCGTCTTTCTTCTTGAGGCCCGTACATTTTGCAATGAAACTCGTATCTTCACTTAAGCCTATCAAATTTCTTTGAGCCTCACCTCCAAATGGCATTTCATCAAGAGATTTGTTTATGGTCAAGATCATCTTCTTGACAAATTCATATCTCCGAATAGTTTGTGAGCCCTTGATTGCTATCTTCACAAACTCGAGACATACCTCTCTATATCTATCAGTAGCATCCATGTCACCATTTCCCTAAACGAATATATAGAATTTGTTAGAAGTTACCAATAAATTAGAAGACTAAATTGAGTAAATATAACGACAATTTATACCGGAGTATCTAAACCATGCTTCTCGAGTATTCCATCTCTTGCTTCACATGTCCATCTCTTCAAAATGTAAGCACTAGAAATTAGCTGTATGTCCAAGTTATCAAGCACCTTTAACGCATGGCAACATAAGATCCCAACGGTCTCAAAATGATTACAAGCACAATTCACCACTTCATTGCTTGGGCCATCCGTGACCTTGTACTCCGGATCATTTGTACCAAATGAATCAACAATATATTCCCGCAAGAGATCTATCTCATTACTTTTCTTGATAACCAGAGATAAAGTTTTAATCCCTTATGTCTGAAAATTTTCAAACATCGAAGGTGTATACACCTTACTTGCTTGCTACAACATAGGTGATGTCTTACACAAAATCGTTGGCAATTTCTCTCTAACATTAAACTTAGCCTCGTAACTCTTTATACCGCTTATCGTTCACCACCTTATCAAATCTCTTGAAAAATCCATTTAGATTTATATTAAATACAAGATAATATTTCAAATCTCCATTTAAACTCTCACTCAACCGTGTACTATGTATCTCCAAAGTCACTATAGATTTCATATAACATCTAGCCCACTTCTCTTTCAACCTATATAGATTTTGGAGCCAAGAATTGTTAGTAGCTTCATATGTTGAAAGTAATGAATCCCAAGCTTCTTCAAATTTTTTCACTTCTACATATTCATACACAAGCTTCTTCAAATCAGTCAGAAAATTAGATCCATTCTTCATTAAATGACCAACATTTTTCATGGCATTTTGCATTAGATGCCATGTACACAATCCGTGTCTTGTCTCGGGAATCACCTCTTCTAATACCTTCGACATTGCTGCATCTTGATCAATAAAAATTGTTGCAGGCCTCCTATATTTGTGTGCCCCCAAGAATGTTTCGAAAAGTCATTTGAATGAATCTGCGGTTTCATCATATAAAAGTGTAGCCCCAAAAATCACGAGATTTCTATGGTGATTGAATCCAATAATACACTGAGTGGCCTGTACTCTTTGTTGGTGGAAAATATCATGTCAAAAGTCACAACATCACCAAAAAGGGCATAATCAATAGCCATCCTAGAATCTTCCCAAAATATATTTGTTATTTGCTCATTACTATCAAGCCGAACAAAGAAGAAGAAAGATGTGTCTAAGATCCGTCGTTTTTCGAAGTACCTCAATAAATATCCTGCGTCTCCAAACTCCATGTCTCTCCCTCGTTTAGTGCGAAGATAATTTTTCACATTAATCCTCGTGTAACCAACATTTTCTCTTCCTCCGGACTATACACTAGATAAGTCATGTTGCTGTTGTCTCGTGTGAGGCCCGCATTGTCGCCCAACTCAATTTGTTGAGCTTGGACATCGCCTATTTGCCTATGTAATCGTATCAAGTGTGTACACTCTGCAAAGTGGAGTAGATGGGAATGCATTGGCTCAAAATCATACACAAAATATCTACTGCTCCCTCAAACTAATTTGATTCCCATTTGGGCATGGCGATCCATTCTCGTTTCAGGCCTAGGCTTTTTTACTAATTCCAACCGTTTATCTTTTTGTTGATGTCCCTCTTTTGCACAACAAAAGCGTGTAGAAGTTATGGAACCATCCTTCCCTTTGTTACTAACTCTCCCACGTACACCAAAATCAATTTTCAATGCATACTTCTTCTAAAACTCTCATGCCTCATCTACATCATTAAATTCCATACCCATTTGTGAAGTCCAATCATTACTGGCGATAAAATCACACAAAAAATAGTGGACAAAGTGGCATCATTAGACGATAAACTTGAACAACAAACAATAAAACAAAAGAAAAACTAACATACTTTCATGAAGATATTACTTACCTTATGTCATCATCACCCATTTGAGAGGGAGTCTCCATTTGAAGGATAATTTGATTGCTAGTACTAAGCATGGCGCTTAGTGCTCGCCTATCTTTCCTAATATTTATGACACTTTGCAATTGCTTGCTAGCTAACAAAAGATTAGCTTGATATTCCTGTTGTGGATTTGATCACTCTCAAAGAAGTTTATCTTGAAACTAAGAAAAGCATCACTTTTCATTATAAGTCAATTATGAAAGATGCTTTGGAATGAGAGAGAAAAGCACAATAGATAAATTCTCGGCTATAGAGTCACAATGTGCTATAAGCTATGGCAACATTATAGCCTTCAATAGAGAGATTTAGGATGACATTTATATCACGAGCTTGATCTAAGATGAGCTAAGTACAGAGTTACACAAGGAATGTTTGAATGGTGGACCAAATCACTTGAGGTACCGTCAAAATTATATCAACCTAGTCATCACTCAATAGCGGTTTCTTAATCCCATAGTAAACAATGTTGGCGACAGCTTTCGGATCTAGCGAAACAACACTATTGCCCATTTGGTAGTTCCCTCGCAAACCTACTGTACCAAATTAGACCTCTTGCCAACAGAGAAGTTGGGTATTAAACAGGTTCGTTCATATATACTAACCTAACTATGACAACACCGCACTTTAAGAAGATCCAAAGAGTTACATTGCACTTTCTTTATCATTGTCAATTTTCCCAAAATTACCAAATTGTGGTATCGAATTGGTCCTCTCCTCTTCCTCAATACGAGAGTTACAAAGAAATTATTAAGAATGCGACTTCTCCACTACAATAGCCCTCATTATTGCTCTAGCAATGTCGGTCATCTTACTTGAAACCTATAGCAATGATCCAGGCTATGGAACAAAAGATAATGATAACCGAATAGCATTTCCATTTACCAAGAGTTTCCCCGTGTCTTATCTAAAGATTCCACAAATTTCCGTATTCATCATATCAACGGTCCTAAGTGGGGGTTCAAGTCAAAACCGGTTCGTTCATTTAAAAAAGTCTACTCCCAGTAGATGAGTGTGTCTTTGAAGAGAAGATATGTTAACATCACACTTCAAATTCTTTGTGGAGTAGCACAAATGCAGCTTTTCTCATTGATTAAAACAGAACACGATTAGTGAAGGATTAAGGATGATCCTTACAAGTTGGTAATCGCATTCCATCTATATTCTCCGTAGAAGGAAAATGCAGAGCCTAAATTCAAGCCCAAATTCCTCTCGGAAAAATACGAGGAACCATCATCACTGTTCCTCACGAAGTTCAAATCTATCGACAGGCAGCCCTAAAGTGTTGTTCATGCAAACAAAGCTTAAAAGTAAGGCAAACAGCTCAAATCATAAATTTTACCACGGACGTCGGGGTGAGCGGAGACGACACGAGCGATCTCTCTCAAGCCTTGCTGGGTTTTCATTGGCTTCATCATTCCTTGGTCCGACGAGAAAACAATTTACGTATAAGTATCGGTAGGATCGAACTCTTGTTGCAAAGAATCTTTCTATGCTATTCATTGGGCGATTTGAAGGTGAATGCAGTCTTTTTGCCCATCGATTCTCTCTCGAGAGTACATATAATTCAAGCTTAGGCAAGTTCATATACACATGTAAAACCATCAAAGCTCAAATAAAAATTTTTACCACACAAGCCGAGGCGAGCAGAGGCGATCCGACGTGAGCGAGGGGGCAAGCCGAGACGAAGCCGACCGCCTCGAAGTGGAGAGCCGCGTCGCGTTGAGGGGAGTCAAGGACATAGAGGGATGTTCGTTAGCGGGTGTGAGCACAGGCAAATGCTATGGCGAAGCCGATCCCGTCCAATCTCTACTTGGAGGTGGCGACCTCGAAGTGGAAAGCCGCGATTCGTCAAGCGAAAGCGACGGACGATGCGAGGGAGGCCGAGGAGGCGAGCGGCGAAGACAGAGGAGTGAGGCGACACAAAGCGCGAAGGTGAGAAGAGGAGAGATGAAATTTCATTTCAAATTTGAGGAGAGCAGAGGAATTTTGGGAGAGGAATTGAGGAGAAAGAGAATCCGGGTTTCAAAAGTGCCGCTCAATTTTTTGCCTTCCCCTCCTTCGATGATGTGGCCAAATCTCGGCCTTCGGATTCAAACGGACGGCTAAATTTCCTTCTATGTCACCCATGCCACTAACCTTCTATGGTAGGGGATCCAAATCCAAGAGTTTTGGGGATAGAAAAATTGGAGAGTTCTTGAGAGAATTTTCGTGATATAGAGGGTGATTATCCGGAGTTCGAATCCCGTCGGCAGCCTAGAGTAGGTTCATTGACCTTGCGTCGCTGTTCATGCTCCGATTGACTCGTGCCAAGTACCACGACGCTCAGCATTCGACTATCTATCACCAGCCGTTGACGGTACATCAATCCGATGTCCGAAGCTTCCAATCCAAGCCTCCGAAATTTCCCCTCCCGCTGCCCTTTTCAGCCCACCGTACGCCAATTTTGAGCTATTGTTCAGCCACCGTTTAGCCTTAATTCGTGGGTAATTACCCTCCGTTTTTATGTTATTTGAAGATCTAACATTACTATTATGTGTTACACATCAATTGGAAGTGGTTTCTAGCAAACCAGGCGACGAAAAAGTGCTTGGTTTTGGGTGAAAATCTGAAACCGTGTGTGCTGAAATTTGGCATTGAAAAGTGAATTATTGAGCTCGTCGTTATTTTTAACATGCAAATTGGTTGGATGTTTTATTTGACATATATCTTATCTCATCTCTTGCATATTAAGTTATTTGAATGGCATTATCCTAGTGGCTATCGGATGTTATTTAGAGATAAAGTTTGAGCTTGATTAGATATTTATCTGAATTTTTTAGAATTATTTGGAATTACTTTGCCAAATCCTTAAGGATAATTTTCTCGAGATTAAAATTTGAATTTTGGATAAATAAAGGTGAATTCTCAATTTCATATTTTCAACCACCTCTCCATATTTTCGAAAATTCAAGTTTAATTTACTCATCTTCATTTTATTTTTTTGTTATGTTTGTTTACTTTTCAATGCCAAATTCCAGCATGCACCGTTTCAATGCCAAATTTCAGCACGCACGATTTGATTTTCACCGAAAAGTAGCACTTTTTCAGAGCCCGATTCGCTAGAGACCACTTTCAATTGATCTATCACACATAATAGAAATATTATATTTTCAAATGACATGAAAACGGAGGGTGATTACCCAAAATTCAGGGTTAAATAATGGCTTGATAGCAGCTCAAAATTGGCATATAGTGGGTTGAAACGGGCAGCAGGAGGGGGAACTTCAGAGGCTTAGACGGGAAGCTCCAGACATTGGATCGATGTACCATCAGCGGCTAGTGATAAATAATCGAATGCTGAACGTCGTGGTACATAGCACGAGTCAATCGGAGTACGGACGGCGACGTAAGATCAATTGGCGTGAAACTGCTCTAGGTCGCCAATGAGATTGGAATTTCAGATGATCACCTCTCTATCTCATGAAAATTCTCTCAAAAACTCTTCAATTTTTCTATCACCAAAACTTTCCGTCGAATTCTCCAGAACTCTCCCTCTTTTATAGCCAAATTTCTCCATCCTCTCTTCACCATCTTCTCTTCAACTTCTTTTTACCGTCTTCCTTTTTCTATCTTCTCTTCACCATCTCCTCTTCATCATCTTCCCTTCTTCATCTTCTCTTCTCTATCTTCTTTTCCTTTGGTTATTTGTAAAATAGACCCTCAAACTTTAAGTATTTGCATTTGGGTTCCCGAAATTCTAAATATTTGCAATTCAATCTTGAGAAAATATTTCTTTCAAGTCCAAACCTTTTTGATGCATTTTCACCCCATGTCTAGTCCAAACGCTTGTCAATTTAAGCTCAAATGCTCGTGATCCAATTATATGCCAATGCAATATACGCTAAAAATAAATATGCGAGATAATTGTTGTTTATAACTAAAATTAGTTTTAATTTTAATGAAAAAATAATTGAAAAAAATTAGTCAAAATTTAGTTGTCACCGTCCCCATATTTTTTTTCGGACCTCCCCCTTTACAGCTTTTTGCGGTTCTATTTTGAGCTTCAAAACCCACCAGGGCATAGCTGTAATGTTTATATGAGTAAAACTGGTTAGTGGCTCAAAAAAAGGAAAAAAAGGGATTAGTAGTAGCAAATTAAACTGTCAAAATGTAGAGAATAAGAAGATGACACCCGCTCCAATTAGTGCTGGAAAAAACCTAGAAGAATTTACAGAAACCACGAACTGATACATCTGGCCATATGATGATCCAGGTTACTGTTCGACTTGAAGCCAACCCCAATTATTACCGTCTTTACCAAGTGCTTAGTTTACCAATTTGCAGTTCTATACAATGAACAGAAAATGGAGACATATATGAGCTACGTAGAGGAGGAATTGCCACCAATGCTTCTTCGTGTTGACGGCATTCTTCACTAGAGTCACATGTGATTTCTTCCACAGCCATCCGCAATTCATCTGGAATCAGATATGCATTATTCACAATGACAACATGGCAAAATGAAAAAATCGAACAGTGCTGTTTGCTAAAGTTTGTAAACACCCAAGTTTCAACCGCTAAGCAAGCATACAACTTTCATCCTCATTGGACATCATCTGGAATTCGTGCGAGTTCTGTAAATATACAACGCCTGCAATTGCATTTGATCTATGGATGGTAGGGCAAAAACATCCTCCAAACTAGTTAGCAACTTTTGAAGCCTTTTCTCCTTCTTTAATCGCACCAGCTATCACAAAGACTAGTAGGCTGCGGGATTAGTATGACGCCGACAGGATTTCTTGAGATTGCACAGTTTACCCTCATGATGCTTGCGGCGATGCAAGATCGTGATAGTACTCAGGAGACATGGGGTAGAAAGATGAGCATTATCGAATTAGTCGCATGGTACTGCATCGCTCGTCATACTATCATAGTTTTTGAACTCTATATAAAGAACAGAAACTTGGACAAAAAGAGAGGTAACTTGGAAAAAACGTCGTGGCCCTTGTCTTCGTTGATCTTACTTTAGAGTTCTTAAGTTGCTTTCTGGAGCCAAAGTCAAAAGTGAATCACTGTTGAGATTATGAATGATTGTGTTGAAAAGCATGGGAAACGCGTCTGGATGTCCCGAGCATTAGCTTCTCTTCAGTCGCCGCTTTAATATGTGAGAGAGAGAGTCCAGCAAAGAAACTTGTGATTGGTAGTAAAACACCGATATTATACTTGAGACCTTTATTCAATCTTCATAGATTTCTCCAGCTATATTCTCACGAAGTTGTCTCTGGTTTAGGTGGACCGCTTGGCAAATAGACATATCCAGGAATTAGCTAATTGACTCCCCGAATAGTACAATAAGAATCGGCACTGAACATCCTCTATAATTGTACATGGTCTCATAGCAATAACATATTTTGGTTCACACATTTGTTTATATAATCTCACTAAAGAAGGAGCCATTTTCATTGTTACTGTGCCGGATGTTAAAATGAGGTCGGCCTGTCTAGGACTCCATCTTGGTACCAGTCCATAATGATCAAAGTCAAATAGTGAGCCTATTAATGAAGCAAATTCGACGAAGCAACAACCGGTGCCGGCCATAAACAAGAGAGCTTTTGACCAATTTGAAAAACCATTTGATGTAGTTGAAATAACTGAAGTTTGGGTTGAGAGAGATAGTGAAACTGCGACCTTCAAACAGCTGATACAGACAAAACAGCGAACTCCACCGTCTCTTAATTAGTTTTAAGTGCTTCTTCAGATTGGTTGCATAACTTGAAGCTCAAGTGAAAAGGAAAGGGAAAGTAGTAGAGAACTTGAAGATTAAAGGGGTGGGAAAGAAAGGGAAAGAGAAGAAGAAAACAAATGTGTAAATGCTTCAAACAAGTATAAGACATAATAAATATTGTTTGTGCATGGTGTAATTAATCTCTTGAATAAACTCCCAGAGCTGTTTGCCTTCTCCTGTGTTCTGATGGCAGTGTGGAATGTGATTCTTCTACGAGGATGGACCAGAGGACGTGAACATCCTCGCACGGGCACGATTTAACGTCGTCATACAGTATGTATATCCCTCTTCTTCCTGGGAAATGTAAGATCAAAACAGTTCTTGGAATTAGTCCCTATCTGTTTTTCGTTTATATGAAAATGTTCAAATTTCGGCGATAAAATGGTTTATACAAGCAAGCAAGCGCTCTGAACTTTGCGCCATTTCCTGATAGATTTTCCGGCGCAACCAGAAATCGGAAGAACCAGCATGACATGCAGATGCAAAAATGTACTGAATCTTGGTTTCAAACAGAAAACTGCAGGGGCAAGATAGGCTATATAAATAAGAGAATGAATAGAAAACTGCATATGAAATGCAGATAAGCTTCATCAAATTGCAGGACGTACTCTTCTTCGTAGCCGAATGCACACGCGACCATAGCTTCTTCAACGGGGTGAGGAGGGGCCGATACCACCTCATGTGGAGGAGCGTCCACTGCTGCTCATGTAACCGAGGCAGCAACCGAGGAGCGAAAACAAAGGGTGTTGAGAGCCAAGTTTGCTCGGGCAATCTAAACATTCCATCGCAGGGCAAGTTTATGCACACCAGATTTGATCTTTGGTGAGACGTCACTGTCCAAGAAAAAGAAGCCAACCCTACAAATGTTTTAAAAACTTACTTTCCCACATTCAATGCAAGTCACAAACATGCCTTGTTCTTCAAGCCTCAGTGTAAATTCTTCTCTTTTTTTTTTTCCTCCTTGTTTGTTCTGCTTTTGGCAATAGAAGATCTACTCATTCTTTTACCAGTTCTGGGTCACCCCCTTGTCTTCAAAGAAAGTACCAAGTTTCACTCCAACAGAGAGGAGTCTCGTAGAAGACTCTGCCTCCCATACGTCCATTTGTCCCTTGCAGTGCCTTTAAAGTGTGTCACCCTTGTTCTACGCAGATCTGGCATTATGAAAGTGTGCTTTTTGCAAAAATGTTAAAGTCTTTTCCTTGCCGAGGCCTTTCTGTGATGAGCCTTGTGTGATTTAGGAAGTTGTAGTCGCACATCTTGACCGTTCGGCGCGATTCGCTACGTTATACTTATGGCGTGATCTCGGTATGTAGTATCACACAGCACATGCAACAGCATAAAGGGTCCATTTCGGTGCCAATTCTAGCGCTTTGAACGAGTTTTCCAAATCATTTTCAGGAGAACCGTCTTTCCGATTAATATGAGAGAGCTGCTGATTTTGGAGTCACCCTTTTGCTAAGCATGTGCTATTTTGATCAGTCAACATTGAGAAAGTGTAATTAATAACTGAGAACAGACATTTCATACAGTGCTCACATTAATGACAGATAAATACATCAAGAGGAGAAGCAAGTACTCCGAACCCAAGTGAACTATCTCTTCGCCTCACAAATCATAGGGTTGCTTTCCGGTGAACTTGACCTCGATGGGGCTGACGTTCTTCCCGATCGACCTGAAGTTCACGCCGACCCCTTGACGGCCTGGGTTCACCTTCTCTGGGTAGACGCCGTCCTTGGGGTGCAAGTACTGGACCTCGCCGTTGGGGAAGACCCGGTAGAATTGGTACTTGATCTTGTACTTGGACCTCAGTCGGGTTCCGAGCGCCAAGCACTGCTCTTTCCTAGCTAGCTTGAGCAGGTTCGGGCCTTGCCTCATGATAGCCGCCCCTCCGGTCGGCATCTCGAAGATCTGCTCCTTCGGCGACTCCCAGGTGATCACGTAGAACTCTTCGACCTGACATACCTCGGCACAACAGACTCAATCAATCAACTACTTCAAAAAAATTGTACATAATCCTCGGTCGGTCCAAGTCTACTACATATGATGCCCAAAAGAGACAATACCTGATGGCTATGTAAGTAGTACTTGGTATTGTTAAAACATGATTACTCATGTCGAACTGTCAGCATCATGATTAATAAAATGGAATTTTAGCATAAATTTAATTGGATCAATGTTTAATATATATATATACATACATACTCGTCTAGAATCAAGTTGTGCCATTTACATCAATGTCCGGAAAAATCTGGTGGCTACTATTGTTACCTGAGCCTTGCGCAATAGGCCGCCAGTGCTGCCGCCGAAGATCGGGGACGGGGTGTTGGGGTCCAACTGTGGCGGCGTGAACCCGACGGGTGCCCCTCCTTGGCCGGGGCCTCGGCTTTGCCCTCCGCGGCAGCCGCCCTAATGGCAGTCCTCGCCGAGGACTTGGCAGCCTTGGGAGTGGCAGCGAAGGCCAAGGAAGACGCAGATTGCTTCCACGGGGCGATCACGCGGTCGACGCCGGACTTCGGGGCGGCGAGGGCCGGGGTGAAGAGAGAAGCTTGAGTTGCCATGGCCATGGAGGACTAAACAGAAAATTGGCGAGGCCTTGGAAGTTTTGGAGAGGAAGAGAGGCAGAGAAAGAGTTATGTGATTTTATGGAATTGGTGGAGATAGAAAACGAGATAAAGGCCGGGGATTATGTGGAAGGATGGATGGTGTGTGGGATTGGATGTGGATAAGGTGGGATATGGGCTGGGCCAATGAGGAGGGGTGATTTTGATACGTTCCGGGTCCCACAACACTCCCCAAACATTTCTTTTTCTCTTCTAACATTTTTAAAAAAGATTTTCAATATTTACTCGTTTTTTCTTTTGCTAAAATTGTTCTAATATACTATTATGACGAATAATTTTTCGGCGAATTTAATATATCTTGACCCCTTAAACACGATGAATTTCGCGTGAATCTCATTGAATTTTATGACAATGATATATCTGAACAATTTCTCTCATGAAATATCGTTCATTTGTGACTTTTTTTAAGACCATAAGTTCTCAATCGAGCAAAATACAATTCAAATTCCTCGATTATCTAATGGTTAAAACTTTAACTCCCGTTTCTCTAATTGTCCCAATAAAAGTGAGTATATTCTACTTAATGGTAAATAAATCTTAGATGCATCTTCTAATTACAGCGAGCTTAGCTTACTTAGCTTGTCATGAAGATTGGTGATCTATACGCTAATTAGAGTCTCACAGTGTGCAACTTCATTTAATTGTTCGAGACATCTTGTCTTGGCGTTATGCCAAATACCATGTAGGTGATCTTTATGGCCAGCAACAGGCTATGAATAGAGTTGATAAATGGTCAAAAGTATTACTAATATTATGAATCAGAAACGTCACGTAAAAACTAGCGTTCACATTGTTAAGCAAAAACCATTATTAAGAGACGGACTAACAATGTACACAAAACATAACTTATTCATGTGCCAATTAAAAAAGAAATCCAAGCCTTATTACGAGAATGTGACTATCTCAATTTCATCATTATCGGAGACGGAAAAACGAATAGTATATGAGAGTATTTCATAACATGGCTTTCTCGATATAATGTTTGACAAAAAAAAATATTCAAAAAGAGGTTTAAACCGTGAAGAAACGAGCCAAAAAAGTAGACATAACACAGGTTTTAAGAAACACAAAGGTAAAGTAAATGAGTTAAACAGATTATTTTGCCAAACCGAAAGATAAGATTTTCTCATTCACTGCATTTTTCTCCATCCGGTAGATCCACTTAATTATGTAGCCGACATGAGAGTCCAGATTAGAGGCCCACAAGCATATCTTTTGGGCCATTGAAGCCCACAAGCACTTGAAACTCTTGAGATCTAACAAACAGGAAAATTGTCAAAAAAACTCATAAATATTTTACACTTTTGTCAATTCAATCCTAAATTTTTTTATTTTTGACGTGGACGCCATCTGTCCTATGTGGTACTACCGCCAATAATGTGGAATTTTTCTATATATTTTTTAAAATATTTTTATTTAAA